>CM024957.1:13413241-14613241 GCA_014282245.1 Rhododendron simsii | reverse complement strand
AATAAAGTTACACCATATGCACGACAATTTTTCAGTGAATGGTCATATCACCTTTCTGTTTTGTCACCCGCGACCCTTGCTTTGTCAATCCATGCTTGTGGCTCTTTTATGAGATTAAGTTGCCACATTTTATGAAAATAAGATGCCCCTTTTATGAAATTAAGTTGCCCCATTTGTGAAATTAAGTTGCCCCGTCAGGAAAATATGTTGCCCTGAGTATGGAAAAAAGTTACACCATATGCACAACAATTTTTCAGTGAATGGTCATATCACCTTTCTGTTTTTTTACCTGTGACTCTTGCTCTGTCAATCCACGCATGTGGCTCTTTTTTGAATAGAAGTAAACAATTTATATTACAATGAAGTTGTTTGGCATGTTGCATATTCATTTGCCATTTTGTAAAGGTACATGCCGATCATACCAATGTTAGTAGTACACGGAAGTGAGGGAATTGTGACAGGATGGAGCTCCTATATTCCGAATTATGGCCCAAGGAATATAGTTGCTAATATGAGACATTTTATTTTAATGGTGAGCGAAGACAACAACCACTGAATCCTTTGATTTGTTTTTGTTTGGGTAATTTTTCTTGAAATAGAAAATGAGGTTAAACGAATGTACAGCCTACAAGGGGCATACCCCAGGAGGAAAAAAAAATATAGAAAATCATAGATTAAGTTGTTTTCTCACCCGTCAAGGCCTGATTTTTTCTCACCCGTGACCCTTGCTCTGTCAATCCACATGTGGATCTTATATGAGATTAAGTTGCCCCTTTTATCAAATTAAAATGCCCCTTTTATGAAATAGAGTTGCCCCATAAGTGAAATTAAGTTGCCCCGACATTTGTTAAATATGTTGCCCCATATACACAACAAGGTGGGCCCGTAAATGGTCCTTTCACCTTTCTGTTTTCTCACCCGTGACCCTTGCTCTGTCAATCCACATATGTGGCTCTTATGAGATTAAGTTGCCCCTTTTTTGAAATTAAGATGCCCTTTTATGAAATAAAGTTGCCCCATAAGTGCAATAAAGTTGCCACGTCTTGAAAATATGTTGCCCTTTTATGAAAATATGTTGCCCCATCTTTGAAATAAAGTTGCCCCCTTTGCTAATTGTGTCAACTTCATTGTACTAAACCCTTATAAATTGAACTATTGGTTTTTTATTTTTGTATGCTAATTAGCCCCCCTCTCTCTCTGTCTAGCTATTGTTGTTGAGACTAAAAAGTGTAATGGTCATATATTCTAACCATGGTGTACTTAAAAGCAAGAAAGAAGGGTTTTGGGTTTAAATAGTGGGGCTAGATCGTTTTTTTTTTTTTCAAACTTTTCCACCGGCTACGGGTAGCAAGTTTTTGGGCTACGGGCAGCAGTACCAAATTTTCCAAAATGCAAAGGTTCTGATCCCCGGCTAAAGGTAGCACGTTTTTGGGCTACGGGTAGTAACTCGGCAGATTTTGGCTTTGTTCCTTCATCACCTAGATCCGCTTCCAACCACTTCTAGCACATCCACAACACTCCCAAATCACCTCACAACATTGGAGCACACCTTTCAACCACCCTCCAAACATTTGGTTACCTAAGTCTAAACTACCCCTGGAATGTCCAAAAGTCGGGTACAAAAATCTACAGAAACTTCCAGGCGCTACGGGTAGCACCGTTTTTGGGCCTCGGGTAGCTAACTTGTTTTGCAATTTTGACACAGCTACTGATCACTGGCTACGGGTAGAACCATTTTGGGACTACGGGTAGCGGCTGGACAGTTTTCATTCTCCTTTGTTTCTTTAGCCTTTCCATGCCCTTTGGCCTTCTGTTGTCCCACACACCCTCTGAAGCTACTATTCATCATTATTGGGACTCGGTGGCGGAGTGCCATGTGCCCTCGGGTGTACGGATACCCTTAGAGTAGATCCATGGCGTCAAAACACGCCTTATTCACGCGATTCACCTTAAAACGCCAAAAACACATCTTTCGTGCAATATCGTTCAAATCAAGCAAGTTGTGCGCATGTGTGTGACAAAAATGTGAGAGATAAGCCCTATTATTTACACTATTGAGGGCTTATCAGCCAGTGAATGGTCATGTTAGCTTATTGCTTTCTCACCCGTCACACTTGCTCTGTCACTCCACATATATGGCTCCTTTTATGAGATTAAGTTGCCCCGTCAGGAAAATATGTTGCCCTTTGTATGAAAATTGGTTACACCATATAGACGAGATGAGGGGGGCCAGTGAATGGTCATGTTAGCTTTTTGTTTTCTCACCCGTGACACTTGCTCTATCACTCCACATAGGTCAATCCTTTTATGAAATTAAGTTGCCCCTCATGAAAATATGTTGCCTGGAAAAAAGTTACACCATATGCACGACAATTTTTCAGTGAATGGTCATATCACCTTTCTGTTTTCTCACCCGTGACCCTTGCTCTCTCAATCCACACATGTGGCTCTTTTATGAAATTAAGTTGCCCCATTTGTTAAATAAAGTTGCCCCTTCAGGAAAATATGTTGCCCTGTGTATAAAAATTACACCATATACCCGTGTACGACAAGGGGGGCAAAATCCCCGTGACAGCTGCCCTTGGCTTGCAAAATCCCTTCATCTACAAGCTTTGTAACGTGTGTTAGTAAGGTTTGTTCCTCTACCTTGGTCCAAGCTCGTTGTGCCATCAAAGAAGTTGACAAACAAATTTACAAATTCATTTTTTGAATGCAGACTAAATGTAAAGGTACATGCCGATCATTCCGATGTTAGTAGTCAACAGAAGTGAGGGAATTGGGACATGATGGAGCTCCTATATTCCAAATTATAGCCCAAGGGATATAGTTGCTAATGTGAAACATTTATTTTAATGGTGAGCGAAGACAGCAACCACTGAATCCTTTGATTTTTTTTTTGTTTGGGTAATTTTGCTTGAAATATAAAACGAGATTAAACGAATATACAGCCTACAACACTACAACAAATAAGTCCTTTTATAGCGTGCCAAAAACGCTATAAAATTATATACATAGCGTTCTGAAGAACGCCTTATTAGGCGATGCAATTAAAAGTCCTTTCTTTCAATAGCGTTCATTGTCCGCTATTGTTAAAATAATCCACAGCAAACAAAGAACGCTATAAAATGTTAAACATAGCGTTCAAGTGAGCGCTGTACTAGCCTCTGTTGTTATTGATACAAGACCTTCTATAGCGTTCAAGGTCTGCTATAAATAAGAGACCTTCCATAGCATCCAATGCTTGCTATAAATAAGAGATCTTCCATAGCATTCAAAGCCTGCTATAAATTGGAGACCTTCCCTAGCGTTCAAAAATTGCTACGAATAAGCAACTACAGTAATGTAAAATGGTACATTCCATAGCATTTATGCCCACTATAACCTGTCAACTTCATGTATACAATTGTAAGCATTCATCGCATCCTATACAAAGCTTTGAGAAGAACCAATTAAAACCATTTGTCGAGTTCAATAATTGCCATAAAGAAGCTCCCATATATTCATACATTAATTGTTCCATACAAAATCATGCAATAGGAGACTTCATCTAACATCACTTAAGTCTAAATATAAGTACCTAGCTAGCTATAGCCTTCATCTTGCTAACATTTGCAAGGAGGAAAGTTGCCCAGCTATACAAAAAAGGAGCATCCCAGCTATACAAAAGAGGATCATCCCAGCTATGTCTTCATACAAAAAAGGAGCATTGAGGCTCTACAAAAAAAAAAAAAAAAGGAGACATCAATGCAAAAACTTCAACGTCCAACACTAGCAAGATCATGATCTCCATCTCTAGCAAAAAGTGATGAAATATCGATCTTCTCTTTCAACCAATCGACCTACATACAATACAAGAAAGAGACATAGAAGATTGCAAGAATGTTACTTGTTGAAGAGTCGTATACAAATATATATTTTGTGTCCAAAATCTGTGACAGTCTCATGGCCACAAGAGCAAAATCTATGCTATATTATAACAAACGAACATTGAGTAAAACAAATAACTTCACAACCGTAACAACACTGAACGAGCTAATGAGCATATATGAATTGCAAGTTGATCAATCTTAGCAAGCTTTAAAATGGATTGAAGATATCTCACTCGTTTATTTTTCAATAGATCACAAGCAAACTATTAACTAAGCCGAACACAAGCCCAAACTTGTTCAAGTAAGGAGCTTCAGAAGCATCGAGCTTTGTTTATTAACTTGCCACGTTACTGCTACTACGGTGCTACCACATCTTTTGCCAATGTCATCATCCTATATATTGACTATTCTACCCACAATTGTACAAAGACAATGCAATCCCAAGTTGCAAATCAAATCGTGAATCGGAAGTTTCACAGGTCACCTATAAAAGCTTTTATCGATAAACAAACCGTGAATTGAACTGAGTAATGAATAGAACCATAAGAATCTCATTACTATGTGAATGACTCGGAGTTTGTCTGACATCCTTTTATATCCCAAAAACACTTCTAGAAAACTCTAAAGCTCAGGAAAAGATGCTCCACAGGTATAGTACAATTTGACACTAAAACAACAATGTATTCAAGTGCTAGGGTGCTATTGCTTAAATCTGAAACCCGCTCGCCATACCAGTGTAGTCCCAATTAAAACCCAAGTTTAATATATGACTAACAAATAAACTTAATACTGCATAATTAATACTTTTTGCATTTTCCCTCCATGGTGAAAATTTCCCCAGGTGCACATGGTGACCAATCCATGGCTGTTGAATACATGGAAGACCAAAAACTCCTTTAATAAGCTTCAATACAAAAAGTTCAATTGAGAAATCATGTCCTCTTCGTTGGTACAGAAAGCAGGTACATCACTTACTAGTAAAATGCGCATATCAGATGAAAGCCAAGGATCTATTACTAAAGTTTAGTGAATAACCAAGAACCAATATTAATCAAACCTCCTTTGCCTTTAGATGTCTTTGTAACAATCCGCTATTTACACATAGCCTAGCCAGGTATGAACTGCATTAGTCATCTCTTATGGGTTATTTGCTCAACCACCAGATTGTACGCCCATTTTATGTATCAAGCCATGTTGAAAATCTACTATTTATTCGTGAATGTAGAATGTTAGTTCATGAGAGAACCAAATGGTTATATTCCCCCATCCAGTGGCAATCAGGCATACATTTATCATCTAAGAGAATTAACTCAATATGAAGGAGGGAATGTACATTACCCCAGCGAAGAGTCCATAATAACTTGACTAGCAGGCCACGCGATGGTAGTTCCCACTGCATCGACGACATAGGTCAGATCACTTGTAGGCCTCCAAAGAAACACTTCAGGTTTCTTTGCTACATCCACCCAAACTTTCATTGTGTTAGGTCCGATCGGAACACAATGACATGTTTCATTTGGATCACTCGAAGACCAACGCCCTTCAACAACTACGTCTCCCGCCCCCATCCAATCTAGCAACTTGCACTTGGTATTCGAACTGATGTTCCCAATCTTTACCAACAAATTGATAGAACAAAATTAAACAATGATAACAACATAATTCGATGCAACAATGTAATCGATGGTATTTTTTACCCTTCAGCATCTTTTATGCAACAATTTAAGATTATGCGATTTTTTGCAAATGCTAAAGTAAACATTTTTTTACCGAGGGAGAAACAATGGGTGTAGTTGGTGTTTCTTCAGTTGTTGCCGAACTTTGAACCTAGAAAGTTTAAAAACGGAACAAACAAAACATCGTTACTCAAAGTAATCCGAAATGACCACCAATGAAGAAAATGATAAGCTAGTTACTTGGCTTTTCTTTAACTCCTCGACTGTATTTTTCACATATGACATTTCAGACCTCAACTGAACATTTTCTTCACGTAGTGCATCAAACTGACCATTCATTTGTGATAATATAGTCAATCTTGTTAGTGTGACTCCTTTTCCAAATGTTCTTAACCGGCCACGCTTCTCAGGACCAAGCACTTGAGAAAGAGCATCTTCTTTCAGATTAGTTGAAGATGAGTTTGGTTTATCCCGTTCAATTCTTTCCATATCTTTCTAAAAATGGCATAATGATAAGCCAATGTAAATGACTAGGACCAGACTGTGAACACTGGAATTCCAGTTACAATGGCCAGCCTTACTTCTATCTTGGTTAGCTATGACTACAACAACTTAGGAATGACTTGTCCGCCAAAGTAGAAAACTATCTTTCTTCCCCGGCCCTTGCCTTAAAAACTTTTCCAGCTCTCCTCTAGTTTATGAGATTCCGTATTCGAATGACTTGTCCGCCAACATACCAAATGAATGATATAACTCACTTATTGGTACTCAAATACAGTACTAGCTAGATTCCAAACATAATAAATTATTTACCGCATCTTATTTTCCAGTTATCAGAGAGCAGATTACATGCAAGCAAGCAATGCATTTTGCACACGTGTATTTGAACTTGGATCCATTTTTCTTTAGAAAATGAAGCAGCAAAGGAAACCACGAGCATTCTTTTGATATAAATCGGGAACAGCTGGAATTTCAGTTATAATGGCCAGTCTTACTTTTATCTTGGTTAGCTATGACTACGACGACTAAGGAATTGGGCAATTGTCTTGAGGCATCAAACAGATTTTATATTTCCACTGGTACAAAGTAACAAACCTTCATTGAGAGGAAGAATAAGGTTACGGCAGTGTAGTATTAATTAAGCACCATCGACCACTTTAGTCAACTATATTATCAAAAGACCCTACCATAAGTCAGTAATTTAAAAAATTAAGTTTTCAGAAAAAAGAGTACAAACCAGCATCAAAATCAGCTGAAACCAGTATGCAAACTGCAACAAAAATAGCAAGAAAACACACCCACAAACAGCACTAAAATCTCCCAAAAGATGCTATGAAAGCTTTTAACATACAGCAGCATGTAACAGCAAACACTAACAGCAGGCACAGCTACAAAAACAGCAAACCAAGATGAACCTAACATGCTTTATTCTTTTGAGAGAATGAAGAAAAAAATCAGGAATAAAGTGGTGTATGGACAAGGTGCACATACCTTGAATTGTTCACTAGTCTTTTCCTTCATTCTTACTTTTCTGACTAATGTCGACTTTGAGGCTCTCCAATCTTCATTCATTTTCCAGAAAACCATTTCTCTATGCCATACTTCATGAAGATTGAATCTTACCTAAAATTTGAATGTAACTTACATGATTTTCTATAATTTTTACATCCAGAAGAGTAATAGTATGTGAAAAGTGAGAGCATAAAAAGGATACCCAATAATTCCAGCAGTGTCCACTCATACTCTATTATGATGAACCTATAACAAATAATAAGCAGAATACCATCCGCACTGGTCAACAAAAAAGGAAACTTGATCAGCAACTCCAGCCCAAGGGAAAAAATACTGCCATGTGCATAAGTTGAGATTATTTGTTTAAAAGGGTAAGTCATCATTCAGCAATGAAATAGCATAGGTGATAATGAAGTTTGGAAGTTCTAAGAAGAGGGCAGAGATCAGCTCAGCTCATGCGTCATAAGCCTAATTCTGCCCCTTGTTACCCCTGATCTAGTCTTTTGTTTGAACTATACATCACCCCAATAGAGGGAAGGCAAAGAATGAGTCAGCAAAGCATGAAGAGGTACTAGAGTTTGACAGGCACACATCAAGAGCATAGTCCTGACAGATTTGGAAGGGAACATTTTTTCTTTATGTACATGGGGAAAACAAATACACCCCCGTGACCAGGTTATCTGCCAAACGTCCTAGGCATGTTAGTAGGAATTGGAAGCCATAATTTCCCCTCGACAGGCATTTCGAGACAGGAGGTGTTGTCACCAAGATTCCCAAAAGCTGAAGCTGTTAGGAAATGAGCCAACAACCATATCAAGCTAGCTAAGTCTTGCAAAACTGTTTCGCTGTAGTGCTGTAAAGTAAATTGGCCAAATTTTATCCACGTATACCTCTCGATGCCAAATTGCAGAGTTAGGACAGTCAAACTATGGATTCATGTTACCTTCCCATTATTTATCCAGAATTTACATCAATATTGTGTGAACATAAGTTTTGACTTTCATTTGTTTGTTTCCAACTTGATTAACAGAACAAAACAACAAAATTAGAGAAAAAAGTCTGTAAGAAAGGCAAAGGAAAAAGATAGTAGAAATATTCACGTTAGATGTATATTCACACCTTACAGAAAGTCAAAAACACCTTTATCTTGAAGTGTAATGTGGAACAAGTATAGAATTTGCAAAAATAGTTTTCATGCCTGATATAACTACCACACAATAGAATCATCAACCGATCCTAACCACTATACAGAATGAGGCCTACTAAATCGACGAATAAAAACCAAACAACTGAATATAGAAATAACTGAACCAATTTCAATTTCAAGTTGATATTCGGTTACCGAGAATTTAAGCATTCAAACACCTATCCCGATATAATTTAGACATACAAATACGAACTCCAATAGTACTAAAATTCAGAATGGCAGATCCAGCTCTGAGCTTGAACAATTAAAAATCCAGATGAAAATCAGCAAAACGTTAAGCATATCCAGGAAAGACCGGAATTCTTTTCTGGACTCATAAAACTGTGTGTATAACCGAAAAGATTGCTTATTGATTCAGTAAAGTTTTACGGAGGTTCAGTAAAATTTTGGAAACACAAGGATTTTCAAGCCAATTGGCTATAAATTTCTCCACTTGGCCATGAAAATGAAAACGTGCACTTCACTGTGCCAACTTATATTCGTTGAGTAGCATATTCAGACAAGAAGCTAAACTTGAATAAGGAAAGTTTGGATGAGTAATCCACCAAATGATCAGCAACTCAGAAAAACTAAAAACACTGGGCAAATATTTAGTGAACAGCAAACGTTATTCACTGATTCAGCCAAGTTTTGCAGAGATACAGTGAATTTTGGGAAGCTGGGAAGTTGTGCTCATTAGTTGTTTTCTATCTCCTGATTTTCTTTAGTTCTCTTTCCCATTGTCTCTCAAGCTTTCATGGCTTAGTCTCAGTTATTCAATATCTATCTCAACATTAATTGTCTTATAATGATCTTGATAAAACACTTGGTCGACCTTTCTCTGGCAAAATGGACCTCTCTTGGGGAGTGCCATTAGGGTCGGGTTGTAGCTTGTACTCAAAAGAAACCAACAAGGGGGTGAAGCAATACACAACTAGTGGGAAAAGCACTGTGTTCAATTGGTTAGGAGGAAAGTAACGTGACCCATGCCTCTAACTTTTCCACTAGGATTAGCTTTCGCTCAAAACTTGTCTCACAAAAAACACAAGATTTTGCAAGAATCTTGTTTCGACTAGCCAACAACCAATCAGTTGATTGATTAACTTCAGACAAAAACACACTACACAAACTCCAGTGGACTTCTAAAATTGCACTATTGTAGAACAACCAACCTATCCACTCTTGGGCACTATGTCAAGATAATGTAGGCAAGTAAGTCATGTACAAAAAATCAAATACTCAGCCAATCCTAGCAAAAATCAAATCAAACCTGTTGAGCACTCTCTGAACTGGCTGTTTACTTCTACCAATGCAGTATGTATTCTTCTCTAACTGCAGAATCAAGAAATAGAAGAACGATGAAGGTCAGGATATTAATAAGGAAACATAAGTTAATCCATGCACTGACAATAATACACCAATATTTTTGCATCGACATCAATAAGCATATTATATTAACGCAGGTAATATAGGGACACTAGAACCCAGACATTAAACACAACTAGTGAACCACTTCAAAACTTTTCTTTATAGTTGTTTCACAAAAGGTAGGGTAGGAGCTCACATAATTTAAAATAAATTATGCTTTGTTCTCTGCAAACTACATTTATAAAATCTCATCGACCTAAAAAAAAAAACCCCTAATTTCTAATACACAATGCAAAATCACAAACCCCCAAAAATCCAACCCTAAAATTGCTTAACCGTACATATATGCCTGTTAAATATTTAAGATAATCGCTTTCAAAGTGGCTGGGTTTGTGCATGTTTGAAAACCCCAAAATCCAACCCTAAAATAGGGTTTGTGGCTGGGTTTGTACATTATCGAAAGCTTATCACTCTAATTTCAAAGTGGCTGAGCTAATGCAATGGAATCTGATGGTTGATGGCAGATTGGCAGATCGACGGGGTGTTTGTGTGTGCGCGTGCGCGCGCGCGCGCGAGAGAGAGAGAGAGAGAGAGAGAGAGAGAGAGGAACAAACCCATATAGATCAGATTGTTGGAAAAATAGAGGAGAATGACCAAACCTTAGCAAAACGTGATGCCCCTTCACGGTGTAGATTTTTCGGCAACAGCAACGTGGAGGTGGAGAAGGAGGAGACGGTAGCGCAGGTTGCGACAACGGAAGGGTTTTGCAAGGATGACGTTACTAAGCTCCAGGCGCCATACTGGAAAAGGGAATCGGCTTGTCCATTTAGTTTAGAGAGAGAGAGAGAGAGGCATAGTATGTTAGGGTTTAAAATGGGACTGGAAATAGATTTGTACAAAATTGGGGAGAGAGTAGAATTTCCCACCGAGTATTTTCGCGGATGAAAATTTCCCACCGAACTGAGACTCGCCCCTTTTTCTTATATGGGGTGAACGCTGTAATGTATTTAATGGAACACTGTGGAAAATTTTCTGCTCCCCTACAGTGCACGGCACGCTATCTTTACATGAAGATACAACTCTATCACAGCATTTTCAAAAGAATGCTATAAAATGATGCTATTAAAACTCATGTTTGTTGTAGTGAAGGGACATACCCCAAGAGGAAAAAAAAAGAGAAAATCATAGATTGAAAAAGTTGATGTAAGCCAAGTGCCTACCTACATATATACATATGTGGCTACAATGAGAAGGAACCGATTAGGACATGGTTGCAAACACCAATCTAAGCCAATTACTACTAACTACACCATATAACTATGCAAATTAAAGCCAACATGGAATCCACATGTTTCAATGCCATCTAAAAGATGAGAGAGGAACACATGCCAAATGAAGGGAAACACAAAAGGTGAAGTTTTGCACTGGTTGGTATAATCAACAGGTACCGGATAGCCTACACTAGTTGGTAGCAGTAGCTTGAAACGATCAGCATCAGCAGAAGCTACTTTGTGCAGCAAACGTGGACACCACCAGAACAGTTCAGCTGCTAGATTGATATAGCAGCAGAAAACAGCAGCATAGAACAAAAGCATCAGGATACACAAAACATCAACACTCCACAGCCCCAGCACCACCAATACAGTAGCAGCAGCAGGAGATAACAGGCTGCTACTGTTCATTACAGCAGACAATACAATATGAAACAGCTGCAACATCAGCAGCACAACTGATACAGCACAAAAGTGACAGGCAGCAAGCACGACAGCTGAAAGCAAAATAACACAAATGGTGGAAGCCCTAGGCTGATCAGCAAGTAATCATATCTATACCACAAATGGTGGAAGCCCTAGGCTGATCAGCAAGTAATCATATCTGTACCAGTAATTGGCAGCCAAAGGATCCAAAAGGTAGCTAGGGACATGCCCCTAGAAAAAGCATAAACATTCAAAGGGACATCCCCCGAAGGATAGGCCAAATTGAAATAGACATCTAGTAGACATCTAGTAATTACAACGAAAGAACTATAGTACATGACATCAAAGCATGGCCACAGTGGACACCAAATGCATAGCTGCAAGTTTCAGGATTGAAACATTGCACCAAATGCATAGCAAAGGCTCTATGTAGATGGCCACACTTCACATCAAGTAATGTATGGAATGGATTAAATGCTTTGATTGCATCACATTGGTCTTGAGTCAATAAATCAATCAAGGAAACAAATTTCCTAGGGGAACACTTCGTCTTTATAATAAGTTGTAAGTATAAACAAACGGATTATTAGATTAGCATGGTAGTAATTTCATTATCACAAAAGGTAGCACACATAGCAGGTATTGGGTGGTCATTTTTTTAGTATGCAACATGTACATGTTAAAATAATCAAAAAGCGATTTGTGATAATGAATTAGGAGTTGAAATGCTTAATCATGGGATTTCTCCTTTATGTGCATTTATGTCCATATATAGGTAGTTGTGCCTTTGAATATGTATCATTTTTCATTGTGGTCTTATCCAATTTGTGAAATGCTTAATCATGTTTGTTTTATAATATTGTCTTCTTTAAATATTTCCTTTAATCCTCGAGTAAAATCCATCCTGCATTTAACCAAGGATTGGGTGGTCATTACGTAAGCAGGGGATAACAAAAGACATCAAATATCATCTATTAAAACTCACACATAAACAGCGAAAGCACTTGGTTTCCGTTGCTCCTTTTGTGAACTACTTCCCTCATGAACTAGTGCACCTTTGTTGACCTGCACTTTCATAGGTGGTACTACTGATTTCCTAGCTTTGGCCTTTGAACGTGCCATCATAGAGATAACTGCACATGAAACCAAGAAGTTTATGCATAAAACCATAATAAGCAACCTGTGAAGTATAAATCTTCAAAATATGTTTCAAATCATCTTAGTTTCCTAGGGCCAGCCAAAACTATTTCAGACGTAGCAAAATTGCATTGCATTGTCAATGAAAGAAGACAATGCAATACAACTTCAGACATCGGCATCAACTACTTCAATTTGCAAACATCAGAATCAACTGAGGTGAATAAGCAGATACAGCAGCAGAAAATATAATCAGCAGAACAGAAAATCCAGAAAATACACAGAGCAAAACAGGCTGTAGCAGATAGCAGATTGGAACTGCCAAAACAGAAAATACAGAACAGCAGAACAGCTATGTGCAGCTGATTGCACCAGCAATGTAGCAGCAGCAGCCGCCATAACAGAGACATCAGTAGCATCCACACAACAAATAGCAGTAAGAACTAGGGACATGCCATCAGTTTCAGAGTGATTTGGTTGGATGGTTTCACGTTTGGGTAGGGAATAGAGTGAAGGAAGGGCAACAACGTCATGTGTAGGAGAAGGGGTACTTTTGTCAAAGTCCGTTTTGGATTCCATGTATTGCTCTCTATTTTTCTCCTTCCCATGACTTTTGAATTCCTAAAAACTACTCCATCACTTGGGCATTATTTGCCCCTTTACCCACGGATTTGCAATTTCCCCGATTATAATTGCATTATGTAACTATGTCATGCAGTCGAGTGGTACTGGAAAAAAGTTACTCTAACAAGGCAGTCAAAAGTGCTCTGTAAAATGGCAATTCATCAGCCCAAAACACATCTACTGAGACAGTAGATGTTGCCTCCAAAACAAGGACTTATGCGGCACATTAGAGTGCCTTGTAAAACCCTATAGCGGCATCCTAAAGTACCCTGAAAAATGGATGTCAAGGCCCCTCAAACTACCACCTTATGAATGCTACCTTAGGTCTATTGCTGCATCGATAGATGCAGCACTATTGTTTAGTGCCGCAATATGTAAATTGTCCCAATTGGTGTCTTTTAGAGGTAGTTTGATCTGCCCTTATAGGTCATTTTTATTGTACTGTCTATATTTCGTCTGTCTATATTTCTTTTGGCCCCAGGAGTAGTGCTTGATCCATCAAAATGCAGTGAGTTGAGTATGGAGGAAAAGAGAGAACTTGTTTATCAAGTATGACAGTGGCGTCATGCCCCTCAAATGTTACAATCATGGAGCTAACAGGAGATTTTACAGATACTATGTGCGGAGATGGGAAAAGAAAGGAAATTTACTAGCTTGACAAAGTAGAAAACCTTTTCAAAATTGTATCTGAAAAAGAATTCAGAGGGGAGTCAAGCTGCAACAAAAGGCAGAGAGCTTAAAAAGCTGATCACCCTAATCGGGAAAGTGAATAATGGTTTAATCAACAATGCTGAAAATGATATGGCTAATATTATATAATGCAAAAACTCAGCTTGCAGGGCTAAATTAAGTCAAGAGCATAAATTTTGCAAGAGGTGTTCATGCTACATCTATTACCAGTATGATGACAACAAGGACCCTAGATAGTGGTTAAATTGCATCTCTGAGCCCCCCTTTCTTGGCAATTCATGTGGCATGTCATGCCATTTCAAATGTGCTTTAAGGCATGGAAAATGTGGGATTGCTAAAAAGGGGATGAATGGGAGTTTCTTCTATGTGTCGTACGGGAAAGTGAATGATTTGCTCAGGTAAATCCCATGTTCCCTATCTTAGATTGTTCCCTTACTTACATTATTTTATAGAATTCACCTCTTTATTAAAGTTTCATGTTTCTTTGCTGAGATGTTTGCTTTTAGTTTCAATTCCTTGTATTCCTTACAAACAAAAAAACACACACAAAGATACTTTTTGAAAGCAGTTTGGCTACCATGTAGGATTCAAATGACGTATAATGGAGATTCTAAATAACTTGGTTAGTCAAGCAACATTGAATTTATGTTACTTGAAATAACTCAAATAAGTGTTACGACTATTTGTTTTGCTCAGAAAATGAATTCTACTGCTGCATTAGGTTTTCAAACCTCTCCATGTATAAATTATATTGGATTAGATGGGTGAGGTCTTCTGGTCACCCGTAACCCTAAGTCATAAGATAAATAAGGATTTTTTCAAATGTCTTTACCGCAATTTTTGGATTCGTCAAACCATTTTGATGAATGCTATGTGTCATATTATCGAATAAGGCTAACAAAATAGAAGTTATGGATAAAAATATGCAATTATGCACAACATAGTGTCCGTCAATGGTCCTTGTCGTTTTAGTGCTTTCAGTGTGGGGACAAACAAAAGCTATGATTAATTGTAAGTGACTTCGTTTCGAAGATCATTTTAATTGAAGTGCGGAGAACATAGTAAAAGGAAATTTGGTACATTAAGTGGCACATTTAAATTAAACCCTAAATCTAGTTTCGGATATAATCAACCAATCTTGTATTTGTCGCCTTCAACAGTTCTGAACCCCTTTTCATAGACCTTGCTCACCCTTGTCAATAAGGGTTCTATCATTTATTCCCAAACACACACAACGGTAAAATGCTTTAAATTAAATAACCAAAGCACAGATGCACCACAAATGGCATGCGGAAAAGAGATGGGAAACTAAATATCAAAGTTCTATGCATCCATAAACAACTAATCATCATAAACAAAATATACCTGTTACAAATCAGTGCTGGAAGTTCAAACCCAGTCAATTCCGAAACTTGATGAGGTCTCCGATGGCCGGAAAAGGACAGAGATGGTCGGCCAATTCCAAGGTCCGCCTGAGGTCACCGGCTAAAAAAAACAACTGTGTCTGGAGATTGAAGACCAATGACAACGTCGAGGAAGATCGACGAAAAGAGTTGGGAGAATTGTTGGTCGTCGGTTGACAAGAGAGAGAGGAGAAGAGAGGAGTAACGGGATGGGTTTCAGAGAGCAACAGCGAGAGAGATATGGGGGCTGCTAGGATTTGGATGTGATTTGGAGGTGGGAGAGGTACGGGTTTTGAGGAGAGGATTCCAATGACGTCGTGTAGGGAGAGGGTAATTTTGTCCACATGTATTTTCCAGTCCATGTATTAGGATTTATTTTCCTCCTTCCCATCACCTATGAATTCCTAAAAACTTCTCCATCACTTGGGCATTCTTTGCCCCTCCTTCCACTGATTGGCAATTTCCCCCAAACAGAAATACTTGTCTATATATCATTTTCATTCATACTATTAAACTTGGTAAATATTCCGGCCTTAATGGCTTGTGCGGTTGCAATACTATTTAGTGGATTTATGTTTGAATCACAATAACCTCCAATTTGTGTGACAAAAGAATTTTTTTGGGCAAAAAGACACTTCAAAAAAGTATCTTACCAGGACTTGATCCCAAGCATCTGATGTGGAAAAACAAACACTTTACCACTAAACCACCAAAGAAGTTTGTATTATAGTTGCGCACAAAAAATATATATACTTATCTAGGAAAGGATGCCCCATATTTTACCCAAAATGGGGAGGCCTAAGGCGGCGGCCTCTTGGGCCTTCCCATTGGGCCGGCCCTGCCTCCGGAGGGGGGATAATTTATGGGGAAGTTCTAGGGTGTTATTACATAATACCCCCAGATTATACCCCATCTCTCTTCCATTTCAACTACAAAATAGCTTTATCCCCCCATTTTATCCCTCAACCAAACCAATTACTATTTAATCCCTCTGTCACATCAATGTGGGCCCACCCTTCTTACATAATACCCCCTACTATCTTATCTCTCTTCATAACTAATACCCTCAATCCTTATCCCACATCCAAACGGGCCCTAAGGAGATGGTTTTTGTTAAGGGGATAAGGGAGAAGGGGAGAGCTTATGCCCTTGGAAGGGTCTTAGCTAATCCCACCCCCACCCCAGGATAAGCTTATATGGGTAGGGAGAAAGACTAAATTGACCCTTAAACCTTTTTTGTATTCACAATGTAATTATTTAACGAGGGCTATTAAGTAAATTTATACACTAATCACTTTTATCCACCCATATCACCTACTACTCAAATCTAGTATAAGCCAATCTTCCCTCTTAGCTAATCCCACTCATAACATATCCACGTCTTATCACCCGTGTTTCTTGTCCACCAAAAACCTTGTACGTCCGATAAACAGTCCTTATATCACTCCCTTTTATTGATGGGATTGGTGTGAGAAGAATTGACGATTCACCCCACTTTTCTCGTACTTCTAGCTCCTACTTTTCAAAAGTGAGGTGGGAGGGAGGATATGTTTAATTTTCTAAGGCGCATTTCTAAAGCGAAGTGGGAGGATGTTTCCTTGCCTTTCTACTTTCTAGCCTTCTTTGATTCTTTGATTCACAATTGGTTTGGTCTTTTGAACTTCCCCAAAGGATCAAAAGATAAAAAAAAAAAACACACAACCCTATGAGAAAATGGGACGCATGGCACGGAAATACTTTTTCATCTTCCCAAAAATCCACATCCAGTTCCCTTGCTAAACAATATATATTCACATATTCAAATCAAGGTTTTCAAAGCCTTAATTTCAATATTACTCGAAATTTTCTTGAGGGGAGTGTTTGTTAATGTTTCCAAAAGTATAGGATGCATAGAACTTCTTTATGTTGTCAAAAAAGGTGAGGAGAGAGTAATGATTATGTAACAAATTGATCTTTAATAAAGCTAGACTACTCGCTCCATCCAAAAACAATTGCTCATATCCCACTATTTAGACTTTTCAAAAGATTATGTACATGTTACAATTAATATTGTTTTCCCTAATTTTAAAAGCTTTGTCTAGTAGAACTAAGTGAAATTTACCGAACATGATTCATACTGCATAAAAAAAAATTCATTAAAATACATAAACAAGTTTTTATGAAGTTCAAATAAGGAAATCTGAGTGATTATTTTGGGATGGAGGAAGTTCTACACAATATTTTAAGGACCCATGTTCTTAAAAAATCTTTGAGGGCCAAGGCACCTTTCCTCAGGGCCTCAAACAAACCTTTGGTGAACCCACGGTTAATCCCTCGATGAGGTGTAAAAGCCACTTAATGAGGTTGGCGTTATCAGCATGCAGAGATGATGCATATATATCAACGATGTTGTACATTAACAAATATTGCAATTATACCACAAAGAATACGTATGGCATCTTCATCGATGTTCACGGTAATTTTTTTGATAATCATGTATTCGGGCTAGCTTACGGATACCTCTACTTATCCCGAGGTCATGAACTTAATGAGCGGGGAAATCTCTAATGGTCCTGTTGATAACACCTGAAAAATTTTGAACATGATAACTTAGGAATGAGCAAAGGCCTCGGGTTAATGTTTGTGGTAATTTGATGCCAAACAATATCTATTTGTAAACGGAATCTTATAGTTCACTTTTTTTTTTTAATTTCAAATGTCAAGATAAGAGACAATGGATGAAGATAGTGATAGAAAGTGTGGAAGGGGCTTCTTCATGATCGTTCTTCAGCCGATACCGACTTCAGTAGATGGTGGCCACCCGTCTTCCTACTAACCCGCTGGCTGGCTCGCCTGGCAGAGTAGAAGAATTTCATTCTAACATAGCTGCAAAACAAAAGGGTCTATCCTTAGGACACTTTCCAGTGAACTAGGGTCAAATAAATAGATGAATCGCCCTTTCGTGTATTTAGAGGTGATCACATGTGCCTCCAATCACAGGGCCGGCCCAATGGGAAGGCCAAGAGGCCGCTGCCTTGGGCCTCCATATTTTGGGCAAAAATAAGGCACTCCTCCCTAGATAAGTATATATATTTTTTGAGTGCAACTATATATAATACAAACTCCTTTGGTGGTTCAACGGTAAAGTGTTTTCTCTTTCACATAAGATGTCTAGGTTCAAATTCTTGTAGGGTACTTTTTTGTAGTGTCTTTTTGCCAAAATAAATTTCCTCCTATCACACAAATTGGGGCTGTTGTGATTCAAACGTGAATCCACTAAATATTATTGCAACTGCACAAGCTATTAAGGCCGAAATATTTACCATGTTGAATAGTATGAATGAAAATTATATATAGAAAAGTATTTATGTTTATTATTTTTAAATTAAAAAATTTATGTAGGACACTATTCCATCATTTGGCCTAGGGCATCTAAATACCTTGGGCCGGCCCTGTCCAACCATTTGGTTGTAGGAATCAAAAGTCCCGCCAGTGTGATAATGATAATAAAGGTTGCAAGCTCCATCCTGCTATTATGGTCTCGGTTGAGACTGAAGAGGAGTTTCATCATCAGTATCGGGGTCTAGCCATAGGTATGCTTTACGACTTGAGTCCTTCCTTAGCTTAACGACTGGAATCATCTAAAGGAAAATTCGTACAAAGCTTAACACATTTGTAGTTGCACTTGATTTTAAGTTAAGGCCCAGACAAGAACAGGAGAGCTGGAACCCCAATTCATCTTGTATACATATACTATATGGTAGTATCATAAAAGTTGTATATTATGTATGTCCAAAGGCAAAGTAATAGGTAGGGATGTGTTTGTCTATTTTTGTGAATAGTCGATGATCGACTAAGGAATTGTAGTGTGTGCTGGAAATGTGGTGTTTATGGTGGTGTAAACAGGATGACTGGATTACTCGTTGGACCGGATCAACAGTCGTCTTTAATTACCACCCTTGATATACCCGCTCTCCTTTACCTGCTTCACATAGAGCATTGGATCGGTCACGGACCTATATGGTGAGAGACAACAGAAGGCCCTCGCTGTCACGCCCTCGATTTTCAGCTAAATATTAATATATTTTCTATAAACAAAAGTCTTTCTCTCAACTAAATTTACCCTTAAATGTCATGTGAATCCAGAAAGCAAATCAAGTCGCTTCTTCTTCTCTCTAAATTTTTTTTTTTTTTACATAAAGTCTTCCCAAACTTCTTCCATTAAAAGAGATTCACAATAATCAAAGAGATGAGTTTATACAGAGCTTTGCATATAATCTAATCAAATGGTACAACCCTCAATTGCGAGTAAGTGCATAACGTGAATTAAACTTGATGCTAAACCACTTCCTCAAGATTCCAATGAAGCTCTCAAGAGATGTGTCAATGTGCACTCCATGCAATCCAAGCTATGTGTCATGACGAGTACCTGAAAGGATAGGGTGAGCTACACTAGCTCGTAGAGATATCCATACCTAAATTATATGCAGAAGTGAAGACAGATCCCAAGGAAAAACATTTTCCAAAGCATATTTGTTTTGTCAAAATATGGAACTCAAAATACTATACCCACGCTGGAAAATATTTAACTCCATTTCTCAAACACTGACACTTTCACCCACACATACCAATATTCTTAAAAATCTCAGTTTACCGTTACGGCGTTACCCAAAACAATCCCTGCTCTTTCATTTCCATTTCAAAGACCCAAAGATTAATCTAAGTTCTTTAATGAAAACCCTCATTTTTCTTGTCTCACATAACTAGCCAACCTCTCACCAAAATATACACACTACGCATGTAGAGTCAGAATATGAAATAACAATGACACATCGAACAATACCACACCTCGACAATAAGGAAGACTCACCCATAAACCCCAAATCAAATTCCAAATCCCAAGTTAACTTCAAGCCAAAAACCCTTCACCTTAAGATTTCCTTTACAAGTCTAACGTGCAAATAACCTATATGTTAACTCTCACAATGCATCACACCACAACGTACCAAATATACACTCACACAGAATAAGTTGCCCACCGCATATCAAAAGAACAAGCCACAATGATTTGGAGGTCTAAAAGAAGAAATATAAAACACGTATTGACATACTAGATGATCCAAGGTGGCAACTCAAGTTCAAGTTCTGTGTTTCTCATACACATATTCCACTTTGTCTCAAATTCACATCATCGATTTTCAAAAAAACCCAATTTCCCTTTCTTTCCTTTTTCTTTTTGAAAACATCAATAACCCAGCCATTAGAAATATACCACCAACGCAGAATCATAATTTGCCTTCATATTGGAATTTGCAAAATGCCATACACATTAAAACTTAACATCTTGATGCAGAAGGATTCATAGCATAACGTAACAAATAAACGACAGATTCCCAATCTCTTATGTCATGTGATTAATCTCATTCATTCACTTTCTGTGCGTCAAATCTTATAAGCATGTTTCTGGGCATGGGGACCCCGTTCACCCACAAGTCACCAAAACTACCGCATCATTCACATTATTTGTTCAACACAACCAGCATCGCCCTTAGAGTCACCGCGGCTTTTCCCGGGTCTTTTCCCTAAGTCGATCCGGAAAAGAGTCACCATGGCTTTACCCAGGTCTATTCTCAAATCCGCCAAGCGGTAGGTCACCACGGCTTTACCCGGGTCTATTCCCACTTTCACAAAGTAACAGGGTCACCACGGCTTTACCCGGGTCTATTCCCGCATTCACATGGCACTTGGGTCACCACGGCTTGACCCGGGTCTATTCCCATAATCAATATACATTGATGATGTAAACTTGCCAATACGACTTCATAACAGGGTCTAATATACTAAAACCATTAAGAGGGCAACACCCACATACCAAAACACGCATACTAAACCAACCCATGGATACAATACATAGAGAGGAAAAACTATTTATTTTTCTCTAAGTATCAAACAACATCAATGCCAATACACCAACAATGAATATCCCTTTAATCCAACACTTAGTCATCTAGATCAATCCATCGTATCCCCACATGTCAAATTGGTAAAGTTAATCATTTAAATTAGCCTGTATCCAATTAAACATGAATTCAAGGACGAAACTTAAACCATTGAAAAGTATACTTCTTTTTCTTTGATCCATAGGTCATACATCAAACACGAAATTCGGGTAGCCTTATTACGGCCATGCAATTATAGCTCAACGTAACAATGAAACTAGTGCAAATTAAGGCAGAATTTGGGTCAACTTTGGATGCAAATCTGTTATTGCTCGGACCTACCCATGATGCATGTGATGTATTGTTGGAAAGCTCTATGTGTCTAGTTTCTAACAAAACAAACGGTGTGTCGTTTCGAGTCCTGAGCTAGGAGTTATGTCCATTTTACCAAAGTCCGCCGGTGCTGTCAGATTCTACGCGGGAATAAGTAAAATTGATTGAAAAATCATAACTCTTTCATCTTAAACCCAAAAATATTGAAACCAATGCCAAAAGTTGCACCACTACAAGCCCTACACTCAGTAAAAATTCCAGGTTCAAAAACGAGAGGAGGTTAACCCAACAATCAAAAGAAAAATCGATTCGCAACCATTTTCGCACCAGTCAACCAACCCTGCTTTAGAAATTCACCAAAAATTGTATACTTAACCAAATTACTTGATTCCAACGCCAATCTCTTCTTAACTTAAATATGCAGCTCCTGTAAAAGACCCAAAGCCACCCAAAATGTTCATCATGCCCAGAAAGTTAAAAGAAGACAGCCACGCACAGATTCGCGCATCCAGAAAACAGCCAGTATTCAAAAATTCATAACTAATTGTGTGATTATCGGTCTTTCATGATCTTGGTACCGAAATCTTCGTATCAAAACGTACTTCAACTTTTATGAAGGCACCAAAATTTAATTCCTAACAGAAGGGCTCCCAAAAGACAGATTACCAAAGCCCACGAAATTTTCAGCATACCCAAGATTTATTCAAGACTCAAAATTGATTCTTGTACATCCAACTAACACTTAAACATGTAAAGAAGGTAGGAGATCCCTACCTCGAAGGTTAGAAGCATGCCCGAGCATGGAGGAAACTTCAAAGCGCTCCGATCATGAATTTTCTTGGATGGATAGGAAGCTCTCGTCGCGTAGAACAACTTTAGTACTTGGGGTTTTTCAAGAATCTCACTCGTAATAGATGAAATCGAAGAGAGAAGGTGAGAGAGGTGTGAGCCGAGAGAGAGAGAGAGAGAGCCGGCCGGGAAAGAAAAGAAAAGAAAAGGGAAAGTGAAGTGTACTCCTGGTGTGAGTTCATACATATAGCCCTAATGCACTAACACCCCTCTATTCCACAAGCATCACATTATAACCCCCAAACTCATACTTCCTCACACATCAAGAACATTATTTTGTTTAAAACATAAATTCATTTTTTTTTTTGTATATACCAATTGCATTATAAATACCAAGAATTAAATGATAAAATTACGGGTCTCTACACTCGCCCCCTTCTGTTCTTGTGTTCACTAGCCTCTGGCTATAGAAGAATTAGAACATCAGACAACAAAGCTACATTTGAAGACGAAAAAGCTATAAATTGGCATATTGTCTTGAAAGATCGTAATTTTGTTGCTTCTTAAAGTCATGTAAGTCATAGCGCAACGGATGTGAGGCATCGCCGACTGAGAACCATCACGTTGAAAAGCCCTTTCCTGAGTAGAATGAATAGCTGCTGCACAGAGGACTGTGAACAGGAATAGCCATCCCCCACGAACCAAGTAAAAGCAGTCAGAATAAGAAATACGAACCGAACCCTAGCTTGCAGTTTAAGGATATAGTAGGGGGACATTAGCAGAATTTCAACCCCAAGTTTGCACACATTTTAAAGGTCGAGAGATGGTGGAAATGGGTGGAATCGGGGGTAGGGATATACCATATTCTCCAGCTTGAAGGGATATTCCACAAGATTGCTGGACAAGTGCTTCACTCTCCTACAATTCCAACCTTAAACAACTGATCAAAACATCACCTTATCAGACCAAAAAAGTAGGAAGATTAAAAAAATTTGTACTGGTTTGTGCAGATATAGTCATGATCCAAGTTTGATCCACTCACACTTCAAAACTAGAACCATGTCAACTTTCATTTTGCGCCATTTGATTACATATATCCACTCACGAAGCATCCCAGTCTCTCCACGTACATTTCCTCCAGTAGCTTCAATTATTTGAGGAGAAATAGTTTGAAGGGAAATTTTGCAGGACACACCCTTAAAAGGATGTGGCTCCCAGCTTCCACATGTGCCACCTCGAAAAAATTGACCTAAAATACAACTGGATCATCCGCAAGCCCAACTGCTTTTGATGAGAATGATGAGGCAACCCCATCTTCTCAAACATGGTTTTTTCGCTTTGTCTCCTTCAATCCAACCCTAACAAGTAGGGTAGAAACTACATACCTGCTCTAATTAACAATGGTTGGCACAAGGATCACCCGTCTATTGTCGTCTCATGGTACAAGGGGAATGAATGAAACCAGATAGTTTATTACTACATAGTTGATTTCAGATACATATTAGAAAACTTACTTTTCGTGTAGGATGGTACAACATGATTCCTTCTTACAATGATAAAGACGTGGTAGAAGGGAAAAAATGTTTAGCCGACCTAGAACCAGAACCAAGTGGTCCATAATTTTCTTATTCATTTGGGATATGCTATTTCTGGCATATGGATAGTTAAAATTCAGTTCTATGCAGTGAAGTTTTTGTCAGAGATTTGTATGGGTTATTGGTTTGAGTTCTGTTTACCTTCTTATTAGGTTGTGGTCAGTGGTCCTTATGTCAGTGCGTGCTTTCCCACTCGAACAGGGTCACAAATGCTCCATGCTCGCATAACATTTTGATTGCACATGACGCGTTTCAATGGGATCCATGAACTATGTGAGTGTGGATAGTTCTATTACAAGACAAAGCATCTCTAGCGTTGTTGTTCCGTCTCCCTTTCTCCGTTGCCGGTCTTCATCACAAACAAAACTGGAAAAATTCGAAAGCCATAATTGGAGAACACAGCCTACGACATACATTTCGAAGCGCTAAATTTAAAAGCAACTCAAAAACCAAATTATTGGAGAATCTCTAAATGCACTTCTCATATCCAATAGATCTGGAAACGTCCAAACAGTTTGTCTGTAAAACTAAACACTTAATACAGTTGAAAGCGAATACGAGGGATAAAGGTTTTAAGTACCAAGATTAATACCGTTGAAAGAAAAAGAGGGGTAATTACTACACGCTTAATACAGTTAAAGGAAAATAAGTTGGTCGTCAACGCGAGATTCATCAGCTAATTTGGATGAAGAAAAACCTCAATAAAATTGGTGCCCGGTATGCTAGAACGAGAGATATGATCCTGTAAATCCTCATCACAACCTATTAAAATATCATCATTGTCCTCATCTTTGTAGTTAATGTAATAAGTTCCAACCTCGAGTTCCAGCCTCTTTTTCACTTGCTGTTTTAGCTCTTCCGTTCCGAATGGCCAAGACAGCTGAAACTTTATCGTATGTTTACCAAATCTTGCCTTCATTGTCACACTTTCCGTGCTAGTAGTAGTTGAGACTTGATTAGAAGGCAGAAGCATATCAGACTTCAGTTGTGGGATTTGCTCTTTATCAACAACAGCGGGAGATTCGTTGGGGCAAGACTGACTAATAGGCTTGTGTTCCCCACGAGGTGGCCATCTGTGGATATCATACCCTCGACAAACCCGCTTCAGTGTGGATTTGCTAACTGCAAAAATGAGGAAGCCAAAAGCTCAAAATTCTTCTACTTGGAAACTCCACTCTACCTTAGCTCTTACACCTACTATCCGTAAAAAACAGGGGGTGTAAGTGCAAATTTTTCTTCTTTCACTTCAAATTTTTCTTAAAACGGTGAGTGATCCCTAGCCCTGTTTCCCCGTTATAGAGTTGGCTCTAACCAAAGTTTTGCATTGTGTATCGATTGAGTATTTCTATCGATTAAATATCTGTGTAGTATTTGTGTCGATTGAGTCAAAGTTGAACCCTTACTCTATATTCAAATAGTTGGGAGACCACCATGCGTATTATATCCAACTTTTTAAGACATTTCTTCTTTTGCTCATGTGTGTCCCCTGTTAGGTTGGAGAGTAGAATGGGCACTTGGTTCAACTTCTACTGTCGGCTACTAGAAATGTTCATATCAAACTAACAAACTTTGCTCTACCACATTAAATTCAATGCTTTTGTTTTTCTATCATCTTTTCTCTCTGCGTCCTCCAATTACACAACTCGCGATAGCCCCACCCGACCACTCAGAACTTCTTGCACAGCCAACATCATTGAAGGCACTGACAAACTTGAGAATTGTTTAATCACCGACATAAGAATAAACCAAATAAATGCCCAAAAACACACACACACCAAAAAAAACTTAGTGAGCACAAGATGACGTGCCTTGCACTTCGCAAATAATACTAGTATGTTACTATGTAAATTGTCAGGAATTATATTCTTCTGAGTTTGTACTGAAATAGGATTTCATTTAATTAAAAGCTTGCGCTTCTAGTAATTACTACACTTAGATCCAAAAAAAAAAAGTAATTACAAGACTTTAATGGTACCTATTTTTTAGATAGATTAGACGTACAGACTTAATACACATTTCTCAAGTAAATGGAGATTGAGTCTCCATTTTCAGAGGTGAACTTGAGCTAGATTGGTTCGGTTTTGTGCTGAATTAAAAACTAAACCAGTTCGTACGAATTCAAAATGTCGAGAACCAAACCTATCAATGAAAACAAAGAGCTGGACTAATCCAAACTATTTGTCTATGGTTTGATTCCAGTTTTGTACCACAGTTCGCTTCAAGTTGATATATCATACTTACAAATCATTTAAACTAATCTGAAATTGCATCAACTGCTCAAAACAAAACCCTCTTTTAATATGCACTTAATTAAAAGTCACCAAAAATTACTTAAACTGAACGTACGTCCTCTATGCATTGAGCATGTTTCTAAAGAGTGTTCCCATAAAGTTAATGTATCTATTTTTTTGTTGGGTCTTCAAATATAGAAACTAAAATCGCGTTCTCCGCCTTTAAGCTCCCATACAGAGCATGGTTGGAGCATGTTTGACTCTGTAAAGTTTTGCTACAGTTTTTTTAGAGGAAAGTCTATCCAGTTGGAAATAACAAGCAAATATACTACCAACAAAATTGAGATTTTCATTTCTTGAAGAAGTGTACTTATGCGTACCTTTGAGACGCTTTGCAGCATCTTTAAGAAGCATTTTCTTAGTCTGTAAGATATCTTCATGGGGAATTGCAATTCTAACTCCATTAGTTTTCTTGTTTCTTCTCTCTCCTCTTGGGGTCATTTTCTCCCTTTTCCTTTTTTCCAAATTCCTGGAGTTCAACTGACCATTTGTAGACCGGCTAACTGTGTTGAACTCATCTTCCGTTTCCCTATCCTCTGTTCGCTCACTCCCCATTCCAACTGCCTCAACTCCATTGCCAAAATCCTCATCTAGGTTCTCTTGTTGAGCTGTTGGCAAAAGCAGCAGTGGCGCAATTTCCTTTACAACAGCACTATTGGTGTCAATAGTAGCCGTTGAGGCTTGATTAGAAGGCAGAGTATTAGGATTCAATTGTCTAGACCAGCTAGGTTGAACTCATCTTCCGTTTCACTGTCCCCTGTTCGCTCACTCCCCATTCCAACTGCCTCAACTAAAATGCCAAATCCTCATCTAGGATCTCTTGTTGAGCTGTCGGCAAAAATGGCGGTGGCAGAGTTTCCTTTACAACAGTATTATTGGTGTCAATAGTAGCCGCTAAGGTTTGATCAGAAGGCAGAGTGTAACACCCCGTCCCACATTGGAAGTCTACATGGATGATCTTGGGCATATAACAAATCTTGTGGGCTACTACTAGTACCTTGTGCTTAAGCTTTTGGGCCATGTGGTGTGGCTTGTGGATCAAATTCAGGGTATTGGGCCAGTGGTCTGCTTGGGGCGTTACAGGTGGTATCAAAGCCATCCATGTACACGACCATGTGGGCCTTGGAGTTTGGTTTGATTTGGTTGTTGGTTTGATTTGTATTGGTGATTATAGTGCTCAACCCCTCGCGAGGGCGCGAGGCTATAAAGTTGGGGAGATTGTAACACCCCGTCCCACATTGGAAGTCTACATGGATGATCTTGGGCATATAACAAATCTTGTGGGCTACTACTAGTACCTTGTGCTTAAGCTTTTGGGCCATGTGGTGTGGCTTGTGGATCAAATTCAGGGTATTGGGCCAGTGGTCTGCTTGGGGCGTTACAGGTGGTATCAAAGCTAAGGTTTCGATTTTTATATTTGCATTTGGCATAGCATCATGTCTTAGAAGTGGTCCAGGTCCCCGGAGTCCCATAGGCTTGTGAGTTCATCTTCTGTTTGTCTAATCTCGCATTTAGCTTATTGATTGTAGTATTATGTTTTCAAGGTTAGGAAATGGTTCGTCCACGTCGTAATACTAGGTCGACAAATGAGGGTCCTACAGTTGGTGGCCGAGGTCGGGCCACTCCTACAGTTCGCGGTCGTGGTCAGGCCACTCCTTTAGCACGTGGTCGTGGTCGTGCCAACCCAATAGGCCGTGGTCGAGGTAGTGCTGAGGCTGAAGTTTTTAATGATGCAGTTGAAACAGAAAATGATGCTAATCTAGCCGACCCTGCTTCGAATCCAACTGATCCAATTACAGAAATTATTGCAAATTCTGGTGCACCCACAGATTCTGTTGACCCGGTAGCTGCTGTTCAGGCCTTTCAGACTTTTATGGGATTATTTGCAGGGCATCAAGCCTAAGTGGGCCCAACAACTGCATCAAGGTCTCTGACATTGGACAAAGGCAATACTTTTGATAGATTTCTGAAGACTAATCCACCGTCTTTTATGGGGACTGATAAGCCATCAGATGCTGAGGCTTGGTTGTTGCAAATGGAAAAGATTTTTGATGTGTTGGGCTGTTCTAAGGCCCAAAAGGTGTCTTTTGGGGCGTATAAGCTGCAGGGGGGAGCTGAGCATTGGTGGCGGTCAGCAAAGCAGTATTACAAAGATAAGCCGAATGAATTAGTATGGAGCAATTTCAAAAAGGATTTTGAGGAGAAGTACATTCCACCGGCAGTCAAAGACCAAATGCGGACTGAATTTTTAGCTTTAAGGCAGGGAAATATGTCAGTGGCGGAGTATCAGCAGAAGTTCGATGAATTGTCAAGGTATGCAGGAGTTTTTGTGGAAAAAGAAATAGATAAGGTGTGGCATTTTCAAAGGGGGCTTCGGTCTGATATTCATGGAAGAGTTTCTTTACTTGATGTTAAGACACTACCTAAACTTGTGACTAAAGCCTTGACAGCAGAGAATAATTTGAAAGAGGAGAAGATGAGTGAAGAGTACCAGTTTAAGAGATCTAGAGAATGGTGGCAATTAGGACAAAGCAATAACGGTAGTAACTCTAACAAGAGGACTTGTACGCCAGCGCAGTCAAATGGTGATAGGAGTGAGCAGATTGAGTGGTTATGCAATCGTTGTGGAAAATCTCATTATGGTTATAGTTGTGATGGCTCGCCTAAGTTATGTTACAATTGTGGACAACCTGGACATATAGCTGCACGTTGTAAGGGAAAAGAAGATGGAGGAACTGATATTGATGCGTCTGATGGGCAAGGTGCAATTCGTTTTATCGTATCTACTAGAAATATCAATGTTTAATTTATTAGTAGGCCGTGTTAATTTTAATTTAGCTATTTTTCTGAATTTCGAGGACGAAATTCTTTTTAAGGGGGGAATGATGTGACGTCCCACATTTTCAGATAAAAAAAATGATAATAATAAAAAATATTTTTGACACAGATATTTAATCCTTTCAATTTTATTTTTCAAACTTCTTTCTAATAAAAAAAAAACATATTGATTATTATAAACTGCATTTATTTTGAAAATTCTTCTAATCTCGAATAACTTATATTGAAATTCTAAGTTGGGTTATAATTAGGCATCTTTTTTCCCGACGTGTGATTATTGAATGTGGAAGAGAAATTTCGGGCTGAACGTGTAATTAGATTAGAAAGGTTAGGTTTGTACGTGGGTTATATAGGGAAGGCATGTGGTAGGGTTTCATCCTTTCATCAAATTAAAAAAAAAAAAGCGGCAGTTGAGAGTTCGTCGGTAGTTTTCGGATCGGTGAATCGTCGGGTAAGATTTTCATCGTCTCTTTTTCTTCCTTCCTGAGTATATAGTTTATGGTTATACAAACACCCAAAAATAGGGGCTTTGATTTGGGAAAGCAGTGGGGTTTTGTTTGGTGGTGCCGAGTGAACGGAGGAGAGAGAAGGAGGGGCGGCGATGGTGATCAGGTTGTGCGCATGTGGTGTTGATTGTAGTGTGTGTTGTGCTTGGTTTACAAGTGTGAGAATATGTATATATATTAGTATATTAGGAATCTGTATGCATGTGTGGTGTGTGCGTGTATCAATATGAGAGAATTGGGTGCATGTGTGGTGTGTGCGTGTATCAATATGAGAGAATTGGGAGAGTAATCCTTGGGGCTGGTCATGGAGCTTAGTTAAGGGAAATCAATATTATTGGTAACTATATTATTAGTTTCACTGGTAACTAGAGTAGTCAATTTCATTGAATTCATTTTCGTACATGCATTCTTTTTGTTCAGACTAGTGGATTGTTATCAACGTTGTCGCATTTGGTTGCATCCTTTCGGATTTAAGGTGAGTGGTTAAGCATGTGATCCCTTCTTTTGGAATCCTCTTGAGCCTATCTATTCTTGACAATTCATTTATTCATTGTTGATTCGATAAGTGATATTCTTATTCGTGTTCTCATATTCATTGACGATTGATGTACCCTTTGGCATATAAGGTTATTTGATAATATTTTTAATTGATCGATTGTCCGTACTTTTATTGTCGTCGATTTGTTGACTCCATAATATTATTGTGACTCTGCAACGGCACGGGAAATAGTCTTGGTGCAGGTGCCTCCAGCTTGCCGTTGTTCTATTTGTGTTTGGGACCATGGACTATGTTTGTATTTATTAAAGTCCAAGGAAAAGACCCGTGAAATATCGTGGTGACTTTGGCCACTAGGGAAAAGACTTGTGAAATACCCTGTGACTCTAGTGCTCAACGGATAGGGAAAAGACTTGTGGAATACCCTGTGACCCTATTTCGGATCGGCTTAGGGAAAAGGTCCCAGGCGCCATCCTGTGGTGACTCTAAGTACGGTGTTGGATCCAACGGGCTAAGCCCTGAGAAAATATTTGGCATTTGATATTTGGTACTTGGTGATTGGAAGATATGGTTCCCACTCCGGTTTAGACTTCTGTTATCGTTGTTCGTCGTTCATCGTTCGGATATTCTTGGACTCATTGTTTGGTATAATTATTATGGTGATTTGATTATTGTTGTTGCTATTCGTTAATCCATTATTCATCTTATGGATATTATTTGTTGAGCTGTTGATCCCTTTGTTCAGTATTAGGTTTGTTGATAATGTTCGTTGAACTATCTATCTCCCTTATTAATTTGAAACCACTTCTTTGGAAACCTCATTATCGTTCGTTCAAAAGTATGCCACTTTTTACTATCACCCTTAGCATGCTTAACTACTCACTGAGCTCGTCAGCTGACGGATTTATTCCATATTATTTTTCAGGTTAGTTCATGGAGCATTATAGTGGACTCTGTGGCGTTGTCGGGACCCTTTTGTTTGGACCTCTAGGGCATTTGCATTTTTGTTTATTTTCTATTGTCAAATAGTTTCTACACTTTTATTTATTAGCTTCCGCAATTTATTTAATTGGCAGTTCATTGTCGAGTTTGGAGATTGAAAAATATGAGCTATTGTGTCATTTGCTTAAGAAAAAAAAGTTGGTTTGATGTCGTACATTTTATTGTAATAAAATATCCAATTTTTCTTTTATTTGTTTAAAGTTGCCAAAATATTTTTAATTAGGCTTCGTGTCCCATGATTGCTTCATGGTACACGGCCGGTCATGCTCCCGGATTTGGGGCATGATAAAAGTGGTATCAGAGCCATCCATGTACACGACCATGTGGGCCTTGGAGTTTGGTTTGATTTGGTTGTTGGTTTGATTTGTATTGGTGATTATAGTGCTCAACCCCTCGCGAGGGTGCGAGGCTATAAAGTTGGGGAGATTGTAACACCCCGTCCCACATCGGAAGCCTACATGGATGATCTTGGGCATATAACAAATCTTGTGGGCTACTACTAGTACCTTGTGCTTAAGCTTTTGGGCCATGTGGTGTGGCTTGTGGATCAAAATCAAGGTATTGGGTCAAGTGGCCTGCTTGGGGCGTTACAGGTGGTATCAAAGCCATCCATGTACACGACCATGTGGGCCTTGGAGTTTGGTTTGATTTGGTTGTTGGTTTGATTTGTATTGGTGATTATAGTGCTCAACCCCTCGCGAGGGCGCTGGCATAAAGTTGGGGAGATTTGTAACACCCCGTGCCCACATTGGAAGTCACATGGATGATCCTTGGGGTCATATAACAAATCTTGTGGGCTACTACTGTGAAAGTCTCTCCCAATTTATTGACTTGGTGACAACCTAATTGGGGAATTACTGGGCTTTAGCTCTGGCAGCCATCATCTTGACAAGCTCCACAAGTTTCTCTGTTTCTGGGATGGCATCCTTTACAGCAGCATTCGAACCAAACCTCTCGGCCCATCCAAACAGCCCCGGGGTCTTGGTTTCATCAAGCAGCTTTATATTGGCCATCTTCTCAGACGCTCTCAGCCACCCCAAGAAACTCCCAAGGGCTATATCGAGGTACCCGATTGTGTCACCACCGAAAAAGTCCTTCCCTTTGCCACATTTGACAAAAGCATCCTCCAACAGCACCATCCCTTCCATAACTTGCTCTAGTGCTGCCGCTTTTGCCTCGTCGCCCTCTGCATTCCGAATCCCCCTCAGTGTCGGCCACCACTACACAATGAGGTAAGACACGTTACGGTCCATGGGTACTATGAGAAAACTCCTTTAGAAAACAGAAGTTTCATAAAATAAAAAATGCTCATCTGCTGTTTAGTGCAAGTAAAACTTAAGACTCTGTATTTATGCTAATCATGTATCTCGTTCACCTGTTTGAAACAATAAGTGAAAAACTCCTAGCCTGCAGTCTTGTTGACTAGAGCTGCTCCTCCATGCTAGGATATTCAAACAACCCCCCACAGAGACAAATTTCAATCAATGCAAAATTTAAACCGAGTTTTGATCAAAATGAGCATAAGCTGACCAAAGTGTTTTAGTATTAATCAAGGAGCCACTAACTACCTAGTACCGAGTTGCCGGCTTATTTTGCCTTAACTTCTTTTTTTTAGTATTCGAACTAGCTTATATATGCACCTCGATTAATCCAATATCCACCGGTGAGGGGCTAACTTTTGGAAAGACAATATCAAATAACCATAAACTCCCTTAACTCCTGCTAATGTATAACGTGTGGCAAAAAAAAAAAAAAAGGTCTATGTTTACATTGATTTTTAGTCACGTCATTCTTCTCACATATATTAAAAAAAGTGTCATTTAACGGAAACAATCTAATTATTGTCATTAACCTCTATAAAAGAAAAATTACTTCATTAAAATCTCCAAAGGAAAACAAACCAAAATTGAAAAAGAAACATAAAAAGACAAAAAGCTTATACTAAGATTTCTTTCATCCCATTTCATTTGGGCGGGAGGGAGGCTAGCAAGGGGCGGAGCTATATTGGGCCCGGGGTCCGGCTCCCGAGCTTTTGAGATTTAAAATTTTTATTTTGTATATACTTGAATTGAATATTGTTGATAATTATTCATGTATAGAAATTTATAATCTTAATAATTTTGATTTGTTTGATAAAAAATCGGTTATTTTACATTCTCATTTCTCAATTTTTTTCCTAAGTAAAAAATAAGCACGTGACAGTTGAAGTAGTCCAAAGAAAAAAATAAATGTAATGTATTAGGCTAGAATCATTTCAATGTACAAATTTAATGTATTGAAAAAAGCATTATATTTGGTGTCACCGCTGAAGAAGTCCTATCCTTTGCTACATTTGGAAAAAGCATCCTCCAATTGCATGAGGGCTTTCATAAATTGCTCTATTGTTGTTGTCGTCGTCGTCTCCTCTCCCTCTATATTCTTGAGCTCCGTCAATGTCGGCCACCACTGTACAATCATGTACAAGCACACTGCAATCATTGTGTGCATGACAAAACTTTAGAATTCATAACTTTCATAACAAGTTCATCTGCCGATTTGTGCAAGTGAAATTTAAGACTGCGTATTTGGCTTAATCACGTATCTCATTCACCAACTGTTTGAATCAACATTGGAACAATCTTCATAATAGGTTTTCAAAAAATTTGCACTTATTTTTACATTTTTTTGAAAAACCTTATTTATGAGCTTTCAATGTGAGTTTTTTGTTTTTTTACTGGAAAAGAAGAGGGAAAAAAAATCCTAGTAAAGAAGTGAGGCATCAAACGAAAGAAGCTAAAAGCATGCATGTTTGTGCGTCAAACTCTAATAAATGTTCAAATTTCAAATCCAAAACCTCCATCTCCAATCAAAAGTGTCAAATTTGCACTTGAATCACCAACCATAAGTGCCCCCACTCAATGTTGAAATTTATAAATTTTTGACATTTTTTTTTGGTAACCAGGGTGCAAATTAAATTATGAAATAATAAGTCCGAGGTATTTCACCCCGACAAAGTCTTATTGCAATTGAAACAATAGCACGCTAGGTGCAACATGAAAGAAATTAGGGACAAAAAAATAAGTCATTTTTCTTATAAGTCCCAAATGGCCCAGCTTCTGTACGCTGAGACAAAAATAATAATAAAAACAGCCGATAATGAACAAATTACCTATAGTTTTTGGTTTGTTTTTGCCGTCTAAATTGGGCTATTCTCATTGAATAATAACGTCAAATTGGAGCATTTAAAATCCACATCGATAGAAGCAGAGCCTTAATGTGCAGAGAGTTTTGTAGAATTCTAATGTCATTGGACCATGAAAGGAGGTAGTAGCTCAACTTGATGAAACAGAAACATTATCATTACCAACATAAGTCAAATAAGCTGACTTATTTTCTTAAAAATGGAAAATTTTAAAATATTTGAGTAAAAGTAAAAAAAATTACTTTTCCGATTCCACTCATTACGACTAATTAATAATTCACAAAAATTTGGCGCAAAACTAATAAATGCAGAAAAAAAAATTTAAATAAGGACAAAATAAACTTATTTTAAGATAAGTTTAAGAGAACTCGCAAGACCGTCTTCTCCTTTATCGAAGGCTCCGCTTGAAGTTATGACCCATACTATTGAATCAACACATCAAGATGCCACTTGAAATACCAAAGTGCCCAAAAATTGTCATGACGCGGATGTTGGATGACAATTAGTTTACTTTAAGAGCATTTGACAAGAATGCTCCAACGAGATTTCAACCATCAAGAACAAGAACGACGGATGACGCGAGCACTTATGAAGCAGCTGTTCATGCAAACCTTTGAAACTGAGAGATAAGCATAAGCTACACATGTTTCTTATTAGGGTTGTTACGAAACCGATCGGACCGAAAAAGATTAAAAAAATCGACCGATCGGTTTGGTCTTTGGTCGGTCTAGTAGAGTTTTTTGGTGGTTCGGAGTGGACCGAACCAAGGTTGGTTCGGTCTCAGTTTTCTGGAAATTTATACGGACTGAATTGAACCGAATGCGGTCTAAACTGATGTAGGACCGAACCAACCGAACCATACTTATTATATATATTTATATAGTTCGTTTTAATCTTGACCGTCAATCAATTTGGTGTTTTAATCTACACCATCCACTCCCAAATTATACTTTTCCCAATAGCCAGCATAAAACTTAATTTAAGTTCATTAATATCAGTTTGACAATTGAAGTTCTTATTTGAAGAATTTATTCACTTTGATATTTGAAAAAGATCGACTAAGCAATTTGGTAAATTTTTTCTTTCAAATTTGGAATATATCAAAAAAGGGGAAATTGCCAATCAGTGGAAGGAGGGGCAAAGAATGCCCACCTCATGGACCAGTTTTTCCTTAATTCATGTGGACATGAGAAGGAGAAAAATAATTCCCCATGCATGGAGAAGGCAACCTAGAATGACCAATATGCCCTGGATGAAAGAAACCCAATTTCCCCAATTTGAAATCCCAGCCCCACTGTTCTCTCATTCCTTCCCTTGTACGCTGCTGAAGAGGAGAGAAGAACAAGGGAGGGTTCCGCCTCTGGTCTCTTGCTGCAACAACCGTTCTCCCTCACCTCTTCTTCCTCTCTCACTTCATCTCTCTGTCAGCTCCTGCTGTCACCGATCATGGCTGTTTTTCACGTTCTCTCTGCCGATCTTCGTTGGTCACTACCCCGTGACTGGACCATTGTTTGGTTAAGGTTTGATTCTGAATTTTTTTGATTCTATTTCTTAATCCTAAATCCCATGTCTAAATTGCATAAATATCATGGCCTAGAAAATGTGAAATGTCGATTAAGTCATACAGGTTGAAGTTGATGTCGTTATGCATGAGGGAAGGTGGAATCTTACCTAGGTTCTCTTGACATTGGCAACACACAAACAGAAAGCTTTCTGTCTTTTGTTTGTCGTCTATCCATCTACAATTGTTATCAATGGGCAAAGATTTCTAGAGTACTCTTAAAATCAACCACTCACTTCTCTATGCCTTACAATTGTTCGATGAAATGTGTAAATGAACAATTTTTGACATTCAAACATAAAGAAAAGAGAGCTACTATGAGTTTTTAGTTTGCTTAATTGGCGTGTACTTTTTGTTTCATATTAGGGTCCCCTTCATATTATAGGTTCTTCTAACATTGTCTTATCTCTGTGAGATAAAGTTCTGATGACAAGGGACACAACTTATGAAACAATTGTCAGCCAAAAACTCCGTAAATTATTTACTCGGTTAATTTCTCGAATGTGGTCATATACTGTGAATATTTGTTTTCTATGGCTAGAAGGTGTTTGACGAAAAGCCTCACATACCCTGACTACAAAAACTTGATTGGTTATCTTCCTAGTAGTAGCTTTGATGTTTCAAAAGATTTAGGAAGATAGTATTTGGTTGTCCCATCTGGAATGATCAATTAGAGTTCAATTGCTTCTAAAGAACTAAGCATACCTATAAAAATGGTTGTAGCATAGGAGACAGAGGAAAGCATAAATATAGCTTTCAAAAAGAGGATTAACCGCACGAAAAAAATGCCCTTGTGATCATATAAATCTGCCGGACACAATGGCTTTTGAATAGGTTCTGATTTTCTTCCCTCTTCTTTTTCCCCTACATGTATTTTCTTGCATCGAGTTGAAATTGTTTGCTGTTGGAGAAATTGGGTGGTTTGTACATTTTTTTTTTTGTGGCAAACTCCTCCCTTGGCCCAGTTTTTACATTTTGGAATTCAAGTGTTATATCCCTCATCTCCCATTCATTTTTCTTTTGATTAGGAGGTCCTCATAGACAACATTTTCCTCTTTAATGAGTTTACTTGGCAAAAATAACTCAGATAAGAAGCGCCGAAAACAAGGCTATCTTGGTTATGTCTCTTTTCTTTTCTTTTTTCAAGCTATGTTTTTTTGTCACAAAGGCCATGTAGCTTGTGCTGAAAGTCCTTTTGAATGTTGTATACCTAGTTAAATTATTATTAAGTAGCTAATTTGTTCTGCACTTTCTTCTCCATGTCACTACTCCTGAATACAAGTAAATAACCGCAAGATGTGTAGATTCATGTTGGTTTGGCCTTTGTTCAGAAGATATGACCTTGATTTTGAGGTGAAATTATACAGAACTTCTTAGACTATTTGTTACTCCATAACTAGTAATTGTTGACTATTAACGATTTCTTGTAGTGTTGTTCAGTTACAACCCCTCGAAGTTGCTAGGATTGGTCAAGTGTTGTGGCTGCAATTGCAATAATTGGTGCAAGGTCAGTAACTTTGCTTAGTCTTTGGGTATGCATATGGGAGTAACAATCTTATGCTACTGTGTGATTACTTAAGGCCATTAGAGGAAACCTGTATATCTCTTCTAGGCATAACCTCAAATCAATGGGAACCATGTTGGGATTTGTCCCACATCGGTTAATTATATCCTCCAAAACTAGTATATGAGCCTGGGCGGCCTCTCCACTCTTTGCCAATTGGTTTGGAGTTGGATGCTTTAACACCAATAGTGTCAATGCTTCTCTCTTCTAGGCATAACCTCACTTGACCGTGTTGAAGCTTCTCTCTTTCGTGAATAACGGTACTCCACTGGTCCGAATCGTCTCAGTGTCGATCAAAATCTTCTTTACTCAATCGATCCAAAAATCCCTTTTTTGTCGATCTGTTTATCAGGAGAAAGAGAACAAAAGAAGTTGATAGACTAATTTATAGTAGCACATCAGATATAGGCATGTATAAAAACCAACTACAATAATTGGCTCAAAGAAGCTGCTTGAACCTGCCATCTTATTCATGTGTCCGCAAAGGTCCGGATCATGCCCCCCAATTTTAAGCTACTGTCAACTTCAATGGAGAGACTTTTGAGAGCCCTACATTCTGCTCTATGTTGAGGCTGACAGAACATGCTGCTGCAAAGATAGCTCTAAACACACTTGCAAGAGAGGGCCCTTCTAAGGTGCTGGCTTCAAAAGTTTTGGTAAGCGATTAACCGAGGTGGTTTCGACAGATTTTGAATTATCTCAAAATCAACTGGATTAGCCTAACGGGCTTAATGCAGGGATGAAAGAGGTGTCTGACACAATGGCTGAAATTCAGTTCATTAGGCTTCTGTTAGCCAAATCTCCAAAGTTGCAAGCATGAGAATCAAGCTGAAGTCAATGGATGTTGCTGAAGAAATGAGGATTCTGAAAAAGTTGATAGGATATCGGCGTGCATCAGTTCGTGCAGTAATCACTTTCCCAAAATAAAGGTATATGAACATCAAGTTCATCAACTTACCTTACCTCCTAGAGTTACTTTTGTTTTGGCCACCTTTTATGGACTCTCATTTTTAGCTGATGCTCCTTTGTCTTGGTGTTCAAACTCATTCAAACTCTGGGTGTTGGTACTCCTTTGGAACCATGGCTTCTCATGAAAACTATTAGCGTAATGTAATGTCAGTCTTTTCTGAGCTTTATAATTATCTATTGCACCCATTGAAGCAAAGAGCTGTCGAACGGAGAAGCCCTAAACAGGTTCGCACTAGAAGCAAAAGTTGACTAGCAAAGACATGAGATATAATTTATCTTTTAAGATGGGCTAGTGATCATTTGTCACTAATTGTCCGGTTGAATTACTCATCCTCCATGCCTAACAATGTTCTTGTTATAAGTCAGACTATTCAAAATGTAGTGTCTAACATATCAAATGTTGAAATTTCGTTTGACTAAGTGGACATGCCTTCTCCACTGGCACTTGTTAGTTAGTTTTTTAATTGTACTTAGTAGGATTGTATCATCTTCATATTTGAATGTGGTGGAGCCGTGGAGATCATGTAGATCATTATAACATTATCAGTCATTCATCATTGTGGATCATGTCATTTACACCTAAGGTTGCATTAGCTTGTGATTAATTGGCAATTATTTGATCTCTATTTCCAAATAAATGATTGAGAATTTCTGTCAATTAATACTATTGTATATTGACGAAATACCATGATCGAATGAATACCTACATAGTTGAGTTTTGTGGAATTGAATACCCCACCGCCCTTACATTCGATTCTTGTTTTCTCTACCCACAACCTTTGGAATATAGATCAATCATACTTGATTTCATAGAGAATTGTTAGAGACCATGGGTGAATCCATAACCATAACAAGGGGCTAATCCATAACGACAGGCCTTGCCCCTGGCCAGCTCACTAGTTTAAACTTTAAAGTGGAATGATCATTGTTAGTCGTCATTTGCTTGGTATAGTCACAAGGTTATTGTTTGTGCGCAATGGTTGGCAGCTTGGCCTCTATGGCGGCAGCCAATACCTCAAGTTTTGTTAGATTGAATTGCCCAATAAGTTGGATTATTTTTGGCATTATAATGATGGAAACATAGGTTGACACAAGTTTGTCAAGATCCATTTTTTGTACTTAGTATGCAATATGTTAAAAGATGGGTCTTGAACCTTGTACAGATATTCTAGTGGCTGTGTGTGTCTTTGTTCTTTGTAAGAAAAAGAAAGAAAAAAACGCAGACAGAGAGAGAGAGAGAATAGAGTGAAGAAAAAAGTGGGTTTTAAGTGGCCTTGTGTGTACTCTATAGTGAGGTTGTGAAAGAAGGCTTTGTAAAGCTTGAATCAATTGAAGGAAAATTAGAATTTTCGGTGCCCAGATAATTTTATTCACTGCTGTATTTTCTACTCTGGTTTGTGGTTGAAAACTGTAGGTTTCTAGCTTGATATATTGCTGAAAATCTGATCTGTATTTGCTGCATTTCTGCTTCGATTCTACTCAGTTTGTGACTATTTTTGGTGATATTTGTTTGTGCATTTGGGCCCTTATTTCCCCCAACAATTGTTTGTGCCCCAAGGTTGGCCTCTATGGCAGCCAATGCCTCAATTTCTCTTTTCCTTCGGCTGATTTGCCCACTGAGTTGGATTGTTTGATGGGGCAATTACCGGACAGTGGTCCATGGGGCAAACAATGCCCAAGTAATGGAGTAGTTTTTAGGAAATTCATGTAAATATGGGACAGAGAAAAATATTTCCCAATACATGGAAAGGTCACCTGAAAAGACTATTAAACCCCTCATAAAAAAAACCCTAAACCTCAAACCCACCCATCTATCGTTCTCATTCATTTCCCCCCAATTCCCACACGGCTCTGAACAGGACGACCGACTGGAAGTGAACAACAAGAGGTAGGGTTTCTTTTGCTTCTTTCCTCCTTTCGACCTCTTCTCCTTCACCTCTTCTTCCTCTCTGACTTCATCTCTTTATGGTACAGTACTCTTTCCATTCCACAGAAGAAGAAGCGAGATCTTGTCCTCCAAACGGTAAACGTACGCATCTGGTAAGGACTGTTTTGGGTTGGGTGTTTCAATTTTTTTTACGCTTTTCTCTCTTTTCTCTTCTCTCATTTTGTCTATGTGTCTTTGTCTATAGTGCTTACATGGTGATTTCATACCTAATTCACCTTAAATTCTCAAATATTGTTAATTGGTATTGATAATTTGATTTTGTTAATGGAAACCCAAGATTGATACATGTTACTTCGTATATAGATGGATTATGAGTATGAACTTGTAGAATTTTGAAGTTGGTTACTGCTATTGATGTTGAGAAATTCTGAAAAATCTGGGCAGCATCCAGAGGTGCGTTTTTCATCAAATTTGTTATACTTAGACAAGTTTTTTGGTTATGGGTCCTTTTCATCAAATTTGTCTACGACTAGCCTGTCGTATCCTGCCTATAACTTCTTATAGGTTTCAAATCAGATCATAAAACTACCACCATTACAAAGTACACCTCCAGTACATGAATTTTGATATAAAATTTGCCCAACGTAGAGTCCGGACGACAAAGTTATGCTCGTCCGAAGTTACACACAAAACTGCCCAAAATTGCAGATTCTGCACGTCTATCAACTTCAAATCAAAAACTGATTTAACCTAGTATAAACTAAGCTACAACCCTTACATATTCCGAAAGGTATACGAGTCTAGTTTCAGTATCAAAAACCCGTGCGCAAACCCGATACCTGAGCTAAGAGTTATGAAAATTTTCCCAAAACATGTCAGTGCAGCAAATACAAAACTTACCAGACACACACAAACTTGTAAAATCCGCAAAACTCAGAATATGTATCTAATGAATCCCAAATTTGGTACACACCATTATCACTCATCAAAGTTCATCCCTGATTTTTCCCTTATTTTCCACAATAAAGGAACCTAGTCAAAATCACCTCCAAACTCAGAAATCCTGTGCAGTGAAGCAAAATTTCCAGCACAACAGTCCGTGTTCAAAAATTCATTAAAAATCGAATACTCAATAATTTTTAGTAATTTCAACACGAAAACGTCACCAACTTATCAATCTTTCAGACTCATAAGGACCCATACCCAGGAGGATCGTTTAACTAAAAAAAAAATGATGAAAGATGCAGCTCTATAAGCTGCCCAGATTTCCAGATTGCCGAGCATTTTTCTAAAAATCACTATAAATTGAATTCTTAACGATTTTGAGTGATTCCAACGGCCAAAGAACAAGCCTCAAGTCTACTTTATTTCATAAGAAAGAACCAAGACTCAATTCTGAGTTTAAGAAGGCGAAAATTCCCAAAAACCGAGACCTTCTGCAGATTTTTGAGGTTTGGACAGCAGCCAAAACACCCACGAAATTCACCCAAAAACCCATCTCAACAACTCAAAACACACCCAAATCAGCATGCATACACCAAGCTAAGACATGAATTGAAGCTAAAGAAGTATGAAATCAAGAAGGAAGCAAGAATTAACAAGATCAAACCTTAATTCAAGATAAACGGCTTCAAATCCTAACTCCTCTTCTTTTTCTTCTTCTTCTTCTTCTTCTTCTTCTTCTCCTCCTCCTCCTCCTCCTCTCTCTCTCTCTCTCTCTCTCTCTCTCTCTCTCTCTCTCACCGCAGAAACAAGGGGAAATTGCTGAATAGTGGAGAAAGGGGCTAACAATTCCCAACTCATGGACCACTTTTCAGGAAATTCATCTAAATATGAGAAGGAGAAAAATAATTCCCAATTCATGGAGAGGGCCACCTAAAAATACTATTATGCCCCTCATGAAAAAGCCCTAAATCCCCAATCCCACCCACCGTTCTCATTTTAAAATCCACTCCCAATCCCATTGGTGGGCTAAAAGTTAGTTTATTTAATCCACTTTCATAAGCTAAGAGCAAGATCCTTCAATAGGATAATAACTTGAGAGGATCGACTAACCTGAGAGGGAGGAGTAGCATTTCTAGAGGGATTTCAAAGTAGGAAATATGGGTGTTCTATATGGAGTAGGTTGAGGGGAAAATTCGACTGATGTCAAGAACTGTAGGGAATGTGCCTTAAGGCTTCCTAATTGCCTATAATTGGCATTGTGGTGGGTTTGGGCTTCTCAAAGTCTCTAAGTTAAGATTTGATAAGGTAGGTAAAGGCTTTTAGTGGTCTTTTCATTGACTGAAAATGAGATTCAATCAGGTGTCATTCAACTTGCTGGTTTTTAATGAATAAGGTGATTTGAGGTCCAAAATGATGGGTTTGGTATTTAGTTCTAAATTAAGGTCAAGAGGGAGGGGAATGGGTTAGACCGTTGGAGTTGTTTTTGCATGATTGTATTGGTTTTGAGGTAGTAAAAAACACAATTTGATGGCATTAACATTCTACTATTCTGGTTGAAGCTTTGTTGTTGTCATTTATTAAGTGTAACTTGTAATGCAGGCAACACTTCAATCTACATATCTTGTGGCTCAGGAGCCTGATGATGATAATATCCCAATAACCCGCACATATGATGTCAGCATCACGTAAGTTAATCATAAAGGTCCTCTGTATTGTGATACTTGTTCATGATTGCACATCATTTGACGTCTAGTGCTCCCTTTGTGGTTGTGACAATGGTATTTTGACACTTTCATTTCAGGTATGAAAAATACTATCAAACTCCCCGTGTATGGCTTACTGGATATGATGAGGTTGGTTACAATAACTTGCCTTTCCTTCATTGATCATGCGAAATGCTAAATGGAGGAATTTAGGTCTTTTGCTGCTTACGGTAAGCATATTGAACAGAGAAAAGGTGGTGGTTAGGCATCAGGGATTCAATCCATTGTTGTGCCTCAAGGTGTTAGTCTTTGATATTTAAAATCTTCTACTTTTGAAATAGGAGGAGATTGCCAAGAACTTGGACAAGTACAGCAAGACGTACGAGGCGGAGGACCAAGACGTGTCGCTGCTGTTTAGCGAGCAGGACCGTGAGAAGCGGAAGACGTTGAAGGAAGAATGGGAGAGATGGGTTTTGGAGTGGAAGCGATTACACGAAGAAGAGAAATCAGACAGGCAGTGGCTTAGGGACGGAGAAGCCAGTGACGAAGAAGAGGAATATGAGGCAAAGGAAGTCGAGGTTGAAGAGTATCTTGATGTTTCGAAGGAGGTTCTATTCGACTTTGGGCAGCCCCGTCTCTATCTGTCTAACTATTGTTGAGACTAAAAGTGTAATGGTCATATGTTTTTACCATGGTACGTAATAGCGGACTCATTCTTTGTTGTAGTGATTGGTTTTCGTAGCTTTGGTTGTATGTGTTGGTAAAAGTGTAATGGTCATTGTATGAAGGCAATCCCATTTGGCCTTCCGTTTGGTTGGTAATGTTGGTTATAGAAGTAAACTTTATTTGTTTTGGCTCTGTAATGAAATTCTGGAAAATATAATGGTATGTGGATTTAAGTAACACCAATGCCTTAAACTCGGGTTGGAGTATTTATTTAAATTCAATTACAGGAGGGACAGGGCATATCAAAATTTCTTGGTGTTTTGACTAACACCAAAAACCTTAAATATTACGTCGTTGCGCCTTGTATGAATACGGGACAACATCTCCATTCACGTGCAAATGCGAGTAAAATTACTCAGTTTTGAAAAGTCTTCTAGTTTGCGTTAATAGGAATAATTAATGACATAACTCAGGACATAACCTCGTACAATACAAGTCTACTACGAGCACAAAAACTTAAAGGTAAAATAATACACACGAACTACATTTATATGGGAACAATTTATTTCTTTCCCTTCTTTTTTCGTTGTAGCATATTCACAACGTGGCGCTCATAACCTTTACGGGTCATTGTCACGTTGATCTCCTCATTCTCATGCACCTCCATTTCCACTTTTACGTTCTTGCCTGTGTAGAGGAACAATGCATTGCCGCTCACGAATATTGCCCCCTCTACCGCATGTTGGCCTACGAAGCCCATGGTTGTTAGAAATTCCCGATGAGTTTCAATGGGATATGGGGCCTGCAAAATAATTAATAAGTCGATGTTAACCATGCCAACCAAATTTGAAATCACGTCATTGATGTTTGGGAGTGGTTTGTCCCATCCTATACCGCAACAATAGACAACGATGTCAAAGCTTCCATTGTTTTCATGGTAAGGCAGTATTGCATCATCGTTCCAACCCATGATACTTCGAATTGCATTTTCTCGTTCTTCGATTGAACCTTTGGCATGGACTCCTACTTTATAATATTGCGGCACCCAATGGACTACGCTAATACGATGAGGTGGCGCTGGCACTTTCACATTGATGGAAACTTGTTTGACTTTGTAGCCCACGGAAATCATATAGCATGTAGGGATGTTGTTAATGATATCAACTCCGAACGACCTTTCAGCATCAACACATGCATTGATACCTTCTTCTAAACCTTCCATTACAAACTTCTGAATATATGGAATAGTGAATATATGGAAGAGTTGTTGAGATAGGTAAAGACAAGGGGCTTTGGACTTCTCAACCAGCTGATATTGCCATTTATAGAGGACATAATGCCACATCAAGGGAGGCCCATCACAGTTGCTCATCAGTCCACATAAGTGGCTCTGTCAGTAAAATAAAGTTGCCCATTCTGGCAAAGAAGTTGCTTTGTATATGACAATAAGTTACACCATGGATGAAGGTCTGTGATAGTTGCTTTGTGATTTGGTGTGATCTCCATGGATGAAGGTCTCCAGAGTCAAACATTTTCGTTGTAGCTAATGAATAAGTCTCAGAGAATCTCACTACACTACAAGTCTCAGGGAATCTTACTACAAGCCTCTTAATGGGACCAATGAATGGTCATATGACCATTATCTTTTTTCACCCGTAGCAGTAGCTCTATCAGTCCACATATATGGCTCCTTTTATGATATTAAGTTGCCCTATCTCAAAAATATGGAACATATGGAAAATTGTTTTTTGTTTCAGATAGGGGGAGGGGCAATGGGAAGGGGAACCAGACCCGGATCTCTCGTTTGATTTTTTCCAAACGTTCGAGTGTTCTTCATAATTGTTTTTTCTTTAGGTATTGTTAGTTGGAGTCTTATGTCGATATTCCTGTGCTAAAGAATTTAAATTAGCATAAAAAGTTTAAATTACAATATACAAGCATGACTATTCCTATATTCCTTACAGCATGTGCTGCACTGCAAGTCAAATCTAAAGTCTAAACATTTCCCAAGCAGAATTGGGTTTTCAATTGCTTTGTCACTTTGCACCAGACAGTTAATTGAAGTTCCAAGTTAAGACCACAACTATCCAGGATTTAGGACAGCTCGCATATGTGGCTCTTTTATGAAATTAAACAGTCCTTCAAAAGGCCACATGCCATTCCTTCAATCCACATATATCAGCTGTTATGAAATTAAGTTGCCCCTTTTATGAAATTAAGTTGCTCCATGTGTGAAATTAAGTTGCCTCATATGGAAAATATGTTGCCCTGTATATGAAATTAAACATGACTAATATTAAATTGAGAAGCACGATGGTTAAGAGGTACAAGGTACAACAACTTAACATAACCTACAATCATAACTAGACATGATCAGCAAGTTTTCAACCTAAGATAGCAATTGGGTGATGAACCAGTTGTACCGCGTGTGACTAATAACAACATCGAACCCATTGCCATCATGCCAATGAGGCTCTATTTCAAAGCTGTAGCTCTGAATTGCAACCAAAACATCTCCATGGCTTCCGCCGTGCATGGAGTGAACGTCAGTAAATCGCATGTGACCTAAAGGACCAAACTTCTTGTGGCGCTTTTCAATATTGGGCGCCCCTACAAGCACAACAATACCTGGGTTGTGAACATATACAAATGCACGAACCGTGCTAATGATTTCCTTTTCTGTGTGCCCATAACAATCCCATACCATTATTTGCATACTTGGATTGTCTAGAATGTCAGGCAAGTTGTCATCTTTTCACCCGTGGCAGTAGCTCTGTCAGTCCACATATGTTGCTCCTTTTATGAAATTAAGTTGCCCCATCTGGAAAATATGTTGCCCTGTGTATGAAAATAAGTTACACTATATACACGACAAGGGGGACCACTGAATTTTGAACTTCTGGGGGGGGGGGGGGGGGGGGGGGGGGGTCACAGTTGCAAATAATACCTAACTCCCAGAGACATGGGCTCCTCAACTCTTGATTCCACAAGACATCCCTTATTATTGTTCATCAGTTAAGTTAATATCTGAAACAAAACATTTTCCCAACCATGCAACAACAAAACCCCATTCATTCTACAGCCACAAGACAACGTGCTTTTAACCAAGCCAAGAGATTTTAACCTGAGAATGCAAAATAAGCACAAAACTAATCGCAATAACAAGCCAAGTATATTAAAAACTAAGTTTTTATTCGATATTGTTCCAGACCAAAAAAATTTACAAACTGAATGCAGATGAAATGCGGTATGAGAAGAGTAACTTCCACAATTTATGAGAAATGAGGTCGGTGGCAGCTATTCAATAGGTGTCAGAGAATCTTACTACGAGTCTCTTATTGAGCCCAGTGCATTGTCATATCACCATTATGTTTTCTTACCCGTGACACTTGCTCTGTCAGTGCACATATGTGGCTCCTTTTATGAACGTAAATTGCCCGATAAGGAAAATATGTTGTCCTGTGTATGAAAATTAGTTACGCCATATACAGGACAAGGGGGGCCAATGAATGGTCATATCAATTTATTGTGTTCTTACCCGTGACACTTGCTCTGTCACTCCACATATGTGGCTCCCTTTATGAAATTAAGTTGCCCAGTCAGGAAAAAATGTTGCCCTATGTATGAAAATATGTTGCACCATATAGACGACAAGGGGGACCAGTGAATGGTCATGTCAACTAATTTACCTGTTTATATACACACTTGCTCGGCCATTGATGAAGGATTCAAAACAATTACGATATGGATCCAAACTATCCTTTTGGAAGAAGACTAGAAAAGGGAGAGAATTCTGGTTTCTCATACACGGCCACAGGCACAGGCACGTACATGTACACGTACACCCCCACCTGTTCAACATCCGGCATTCGTTAGGTTCGGCAGAAGATGACGAACTGCATCGTTTACTTGAAACAAGAACTATGAGAGTTCTCACAAACGGGGAAGTTGTGGAACGATCGATAGAGGAATATGGTGTATTACCAATCGAAGTGCCCCCACGAGTACACCCCACACCTGTTGATGTACCGAACAACTCCCGTTTCCATCGTTTTTTACTACCAAGTGAGATGGAAGAAGGGAACGATCGTCGACATTCGCGGCTTTCTGTTGTGGATGCTTGGTTGGCGGACTTTAAAGCAAGGACTCGTGAAGATTTGCCCGTAAACCTTATGCGTGGGTACCGAGGGGTCATGTCGCGCAATTCGTTTCATAAGTGGCCGAGGACAGGCAGTGAACCACCACCGCCAACGGTAAGTCCACGTGAAGATCAATGGCTCCTTCCTAGATTGGACTATGCGCTTGCTATATAAGATAGGCATGGCAAACGAATTTTTTTTGAACCTTTGTTGCAATACGATGCAAGTGAAAATGCTTATTTCAAACTAGACCCTAAATCCCCAATCTTCATTTAAGGGTGAAGTCGGTGATTTACTTAACTGGCCTAACATGTTTGTAAAGAGGAACAAGTTGGAAGCAAAATGTCGTAAGTACCTACTTAAGGTGCCTACAGCACGGTCAGCACAGATGATGGCCGGAAGAAGGCCAAACCGTCTCCATAACGACGTGTACGAAAGGCTGCAAGTCGAAATTAATGCAATGTGCAGACGACTAATCCATCAAGGCCTGATAGTTAAGAAAGTGAGGAAAGCTGAACGGGATGGCTTCGACCTCAGAGAGTCTATTAGAGAAATTAAGCGGGATCCACAGTATGCATCCGACCCCGAAGTATCTGATTATTCTGATGATGAATAGGAGTAATTGTATTTTATTTCATTCTAGTACTTATAAATTGTGGTAGTATTGTTGTTGGATCTATGCAAGAACTTTATGTTTTGTTGCCGGAGACAGTTGCTCTGTGAATCCACATGTGTTGCTCCTTCTATGAAATTAAGCTGCCCCTTTTGTGAAATTAAGTTGCCCCGTCAGGAAAATGTGTTGCCCTGGGTATGGAATAAAGTTACACCATATGCGCGACAATTTTTCAGTGAATGGTCATATCACCTTTCTGTTTTGTCACCCGTGACCCTTGCTCTGTCAATCCATGCTTGTGGCTCTTTTATGAGATTAAGTTGCCACATTTTATGAAAATAAGATGCCCCTTTTATGAAATTAAGTTGCCCCATTTGTGAAATTAAGTTGCCCCGTCAGGAAAATATGTTGCCCTGAGTATGGAAAAAAGTTACACCATATGCACAACAATTTTTCAGTGAATGGTCATATCACCTTTCTGTTTTTTCACCTGTGACTCTTGCTCTGTCAATCCACGCATGTGGCTCTTTTTTGAATAGAAGTAAACAATTTATATTACAATGAAGTTGTTTGGCATGTTGCATATTCATTTGCCATTTTGTAAAGGTACATGCCGATCATACCAATGTTAGTAGTACACGGAAGTGAGGAAATTGTGACAGGATGGAGCTCCTATATTCCGAATTATGGCCCAAGGAATATAGTTGCTAATATGAGACATTTTATTTTAATGGTGAGCGAAGACAACAACCACTGAATCCTTTGATTTGTTTTTGTTTGGGTAATTTTTCTTGAAATAGAAAATGAGGTTAAACGAATGTACAGCCTACAAGGGGCATACCCCAGGAGGAAAAAAAAATATAGAAAATCATAGATTAAGTTGTTTTCTCACCCGTCAAGGCCTGATTTTTTCTCACCCGTGACCCTTGCTCTGTCAATCCACATGTGGATCTTATATGAGATTAAGTTGCCCCTTTTATCAAATTAAAATGCCCCTTTTATGAAATAAAGTTGCCCCATAAGTGAAATTAAGTTGCCCCGACATTTGTTAAATATGTTGCCCCATATACACAACAAGGTGGGCCCGTAAATGGTCCTTTCACCTTTCTGTTTTCTCACCCGTGACCCTTGCTCTGTCAATCCACATATGTGGCTCTTATGAGATTAAGTTGCCCCTTTTTTGAAATTAAGATGCCCTTTTTATGAAATAAAGTTGCCCCATAAGTGCAATAAAGTTGCCACGTCTTGAAAATATGTTGCCCTTTTATGAAAATATGTTGCCCCATCTTTGAAATAAAGTTGCCCCTTTTGCTAATTGTGTCAACTTCATTGTACTAAACCCTTATAAATTGAACTATTGGTTTTTTATTTTTGTATGCTAATTAGCCCCCCTCTCTCTCTGTCTAGCTATTGTTGTTGAGACTAAAAAGTGTAATGGTCATATATTCTAACCATGGTGTACTTAAAAGCAAGAAAGAAGGGTTTTGGGTTTAAATAGTGGGGCTAGATCGTTTTTTTTTTTTTCAAACTTTTCCAGCGGCTACGGGTAGCAAGTTTTTGGGCTACGGGCAGCAGTACCAAATTTTCCAAAATGCAAAGGTTCTGATCCCCGGCTAAAGGTAGCACATTTTTGGGCTACGGGTAGTAACTCGGCAGATTTTGGCTTTGTTCCTTCATCACCTAGATCCGCTTCCAACCACTTCTAGCACATCCACAACACTCCCAAATCACCTCACAACATTGGAGCACACCTTTCAACCACCCTCCAAACATTTGGTTACCTAAGTCTAAACTACCCCTGGAATGTCCAAAAGTCGGGTACAAAAATCTACAGAAACTTCCAGGCGCTACGGGTAGCACCGTTTTTGGGCCTCGGGTAGCTAACTTGTTTTGCAATTTTGACACAGCTACTGATCACTGGCTACGGGTAGGACCATTTTGGGACTACGGGTAGCGGCTGGACAGTTTTCATTCTCCTTTGTTTCTTTAGCCTTTCCATGCCCTTTGGCCTTCTGTTGTCCCACACACCCTCTGAAGCTACTATTCATCATTATTGGGACTCGGTGGCGGAGTGCCATGTGCCCTCGGGTGTACGGATACCCTTAGAGTAGATCCATGGCGTCAAAACACGCCTTATTCACGCGATTCACCTTAAAACGCCAAAAACACATCTTTCGTGCAATATCGTTCAAATCAAGCAAGTTGTGCGAATGTGTGTGAATCCTTTTATGAAATTAAGTTGCCCCTCAAAAATGTGAGAGTTACACCATAAGCCCTATTATTTACACTATTGAGGGCTTATCAGCCAATGAATGGTCATGTTAGCTTATTGCTTTCTCACCCGTCACACTTGCTCTGTCACTCCACATATATGGCTCCTTTTATGAGATTAAGTTGCCCCGTCAGGAAAATATGTTGCCCTTTGTATGAAAATTGGTTACACCATATAGACGAGATGAGGGGGGCCAGTGAATGGTCATGTTAGCTTTTTGTTTTCTCACCCGTGACACTTGCTCTATCACTCCACATAGGTCAATCCTTTTATGAAATTAAGTTGCCCCTCATGAAAATATGTTGTCTAGTGTATGTTACTGGGGCCAGTTGATGGTCATTTCACAATTATCATTTTTCACCCGTGACACTTGCCCTGTCAGTCCACATATGTGGCTCCTTTTGTGAAATTAATATGCCCTATCTGGAAAACATGTTGCCCATGTTTGAAAATAAGTTGCACCATATAAACGACAAGGGGAGCCATTGAATGGTCTTATCAACTAATTTCCCTTTCTATATACACACTTGTTCAGCCATTGATGAACCATTCAAAACAATTACGATATGGATCCAAACTATCCTTTTAGAAGAAGACTAGAAAAGGGAGAGAGTTCCGGTTCTCATACACGGGCACAGGCACGTACACGTACACCCCCACCTGTTCAACATCCAAACATTCGGCCTTCATTAGGTTCGGCAGAAGATGAAGAACTGCGTCGTTTACTTGGAACAAGAACTATGAGAGTTCTCACAAATGGGGAAGTTGTGGAACGATCAATAGACGAATATGGTGGATTAGCAATCCAAGTGCCGCCACCACTACACCCCACACCTGTTGATGTACCAAAAAACTTCTATTTCCGTTGTTTCCGACTACCAAGTCAGATCGATGAAGGGGACGATCGTCGACATTCGCGGCTTTCTGTTATGGATGCTTGGTTGGCGGACTTTAAAGCAAGGTCTCGGGAAGATTTGCCCGTAAACCATATGCGTGGGTACCTCGGGGTCATGTCGTGCAATTCATTTCATAAGTGGCCGAGGACAGGCAGTGAACCGCCATCGCCAACAGTTAGTCCATGGGAAGATCAACGGCTCCTTCCTAGATTGGACTATACGCTTGCTATGTACAACAGGCATGGCAAACGACAATTTTTTGAACCTTTGTTGCAATACGATGCAAATGAAGATGTTTATTTCAAACTAGACTAGAACCAATCTTCATTTGAGGGTGAAGCCGGTGATGTACTTAACTGGCCTAACATGTTTGTACAAAGGAACAAATTGGAAGCAAAATGTCGTAAGTACCTACTTAAGGTGCCTAAAGCACGGTCAGTGCAAATGATGGCCGGAAGCAGGCCAAACCGTCTCCATAACATGTTTGCTTACGAAATTCCTGTTCCCCAAGGATGATAACATCCTTCTTCACTACTTGAATGAAGATGGCCAATCTATTGAACCTACTTGGTATGTTTTTTGAGTAGTAGTATACAATTTATATTACGAAGAGATGTTTGGCATGTTCTATATTGATTTGCCATTTTGTAAAGGTGCATGCCGATCACACCGATGGTAATAGTCAACGGACGTGAGGGAATTGGGACAAGATGGAGCTCCTATATTCCGAATTATAGCCCAAGGAATATAGTTGCTACTGTGAGACATTTATTTTAATGGTGAGCGAAGACAACAACCAATGAATCCGGATAATTTATTTTCTTTTGGTAATATAGCTTGAAATAGAAAACGAGGTTAAGCGAATGTACAGCCTACAAGGGGCATACCCCAGGAGGAAAATAAAGACAAAATCATACATAGAAAAAATGATGCAAGGCAAGTGCCTACCTACATATATACATTTGTGGCTACAATAAGAAGGGACCGATTGGGCCATGGTAGCAAACACCAATCTAAGCCAATTAATACTAACTACACCATATAACTAGGCAAATTTTAAAGCCAACATGGAATCCACATGTTTCAATGCCATATAAAAGATAGGAGAGGAACACATGCCAAACGAAGGGAAACACAAAGGTGAAGTATTGCACTGGTTGGTATAATCAACAGGTGCCGGATAGCACAACACTAGTTGGCAGCAGTAGCTTGAAACAATCAGCATCAGCAGAAGGTACTTTGCAGCAAACGTTGTCAGCAACAGAATTGTTCAGCTGATATAGCAGTAGCAGAAAACAGCAGCATAGAACTGAAGCAGCAGGCTACACAAAACGTAAACAGTCCACAGCCCCAGCACCAGCAATACAGTAGCAGCAGGAGGAGATAACAACCAAAAGAGCAGACAATATAATACGAAACAGCTGCAACATCAGCAGCACAACTAATACATCACAGAAGTGACAGGCAGCAAGCACGACAGATGAAAGAAAAATAGAGAGTGGTGGCAGCCCTTGGCTGATTAGCAAGTAATCAGATCACTACCAGTAATTGGCAGCCAAAGGGATCCGAAAGGTAGCTAGGGACATGCCCTCTACAAAAGCATAAACAATCGAAGGGACATCCCCCCGAAGGATAGGCCAAATTGAAATAGACATTTAGTAATTACAACGAAAGAACTATAGTACATGACATGAAAGCATGGCCACAGTGGACACATTTGATGTCCTATGAATTCGGGTTAGTTACAGTATCAGTGGAATTATAGAGGAAGTCAATGACACCACACTCAGGAATGTAGAGCTGCCAATCCGACGATGGACTACAGATTACAAGGAATTTCTGTAATCAATTACAATGGGGAATGATAAAATCAAAGATACTTTATGCAGTCAAGGTATATAGATGCTGGAATTGGTTGCTGAGAGCATAATGATGACACCACTGTCCATTTTGAAGGCAGCAGCAACTGATAATGCTGCTACACCACTGTCCATTTTGCCCCTCTTTCCACTGATATGCAATTTCCCCTAAATTTAACTGTAACCTTCCTCGCCTTGTCGACAACAAAACAGTAGATTGGAAGTGATAATTGAAGGTGGCAAAACTACCATTAGAGCATGAGTAATCAATTAGAGAAGAGCTCTCTTACATACCTTTCAGGAACTATCAACATTAGGGAACAGGTTTGCATATGAATAACCACCACCTATGAGCCAGAAACAAGATTCATTAAGTAAAAATAAAAATTCACTCGGAAGAACTGAATAATAGTGTTCACCGAAAAAGAATCTCAGTGAGTTTATAAAAATTCACTGCGACGAACTGAATAAATGTGACAGAGAAAGAGCAAAATATATGGTAGAAAAAGACACGGAAATTTTTGGCGTCTTAAAATTTCCCCCAATTGAGAATGACGCCTTTTTTATTGGGTGAACGTTGTAATTGAGTTAGTGGAACACTGTCGAAAGTCTTCTGCTCCCCTGCAGTGTAAAACGGCCATATATACATGCACAAGCAACTCACCCCACTCCACCAAACGAAGCACACAACCGTGTAGAGAGAAACCTGTAATTACTTCCCGTTTTTAAGGGATGTCACCATATCTCGTAACATCCTAATCCCTATGAAAGACAATAATTATCTTTATGACCCATAATCCGGTGGAAAGACAAATTGTAGCCACCAAAACAAACCCTAATGACTACTCATGCCATCAGCACCTTCCCAAAACCACAGAACTGCCACATGGCACAAAATCACAGGTGGGTCCAATTTTGGCGTGAACAGAGATGTATGCCAAAAACAGATTCTCAAAAACAAAAACAGTTAAAGTACTGCAAGCACCACTCTCAAGGCTCTAAATATTTTTAGTTTTTTGAAATGCAAGGATTTGAATATTGACATGGGTGTAATTAGGACACCTCTGGCATGAACAGAAGAACGCCTAGATGTGTAAAATAGCTTGGCTAGAAAAATCAAACACATTAATAGCAACTTTTCCTTTCCACTTTTGGACATCTGTATGCAACATAGACACAAGGGAAACCTGTAGCGAAGCTCTAACAAGAGGTCGCCTTCCAGCTCCCACAACCATCAATACCTGCAGCAGATGAGAATGAAAAGCCCACAACCTTAGCAGCCGAAGTGCACCATGCTATAATTTGATTCCTATAGAGGAATCTGGGGCTTAAAATCAGAGAATAACACAGCTTACTGTAGTTTTCGTAGATGCTTCCTCTTCTGAGATCCTGTCCAGCAAAGCTTTAGAGACTGCTCTTTCGTACTTCCAGAAGACAAGATACATGAGAACATAAAAAGTACTACTAAGAAGTGGTTTCCAAAGTAGCGAATTGACAACTACATCCTTAACACATAAATTAAAAAAGAGCAATTGACTACAGTTTCTGCATATACAGAACACCATAGGATGTACCTGGCTATATTTAACCGTATCTTTTTCAAATGTTTCATATGTTTGGGCCTCTAGGTTATCCATAAGAGGCTGCATTGAAAAGGTCAACAAATACATCATGAAACCCATTTACTAGAACAAAAGAGTACACAATTCCAGAAAGTATGGCAACAGGAAACTATGATATTCACATATTAACACTTACTTGCAAGGGCGACTGTAAGAAATCTCTGTAACCAAGCTGAGCAAAGAGAAGGAGAGATCATTACAAAGATATAGCAAAGTGAAATTAAAATCAAGCATGAACCATGCAATATCAGGTGGGAACTGGAAGGCTACCTCAAAGCGTTCTTGTTCAGGAAGGGGATCCATCTTTTGATATAGATAAGAAACATAGTCCAAATATGGGCGTAAGGAATGTCTCTGAGTACCTGAATGACAAAGGCAGCTTTATACTGTAATCTACCGGACGACATACCAAAAATAGCAGAACTGGAAAATAATGGAACATCAGTTAAAATAACTCATTCTTTACACAGTTTGTGCAGTGACAATGAAATGGGAAATAGGCCTACTTTTACACGCGTGCGCGCGCGCTCGCACACACACAAAACACTCATGAAGTCTTATCATCTTGTAAAAGGAAAATTGGGCACCATTGCTAACGGCATTCAATCCAAACAGGAAGGGATTAAAAGCATGTGAACCCCACATGTACCCCCTTTCAAACTTGGTCCCATGTTTGGTGCACAGCAATATTAGGGGATGCAAAGGTTCTCTGAACAATTTAGTCTGTTATAAGACAGATTAGCTAATACCATGGGCAAGGTGGTAAACGTAGCCACTCCCCACCAGATTATCTTCTCTTCCAGTCCAAGGGTCAAATTAAAAATCTTTTCATCCCAGATTAGGCAATCGTAGTAAAACTAATCCAAAATTAATTTATCCTAAAAATGAGGGATATAGATGCTTAGTGATTCTTTGTTACCTTTTCGTAGGATTTTTTGGTTAATTATTTGTCTTGACGAGCGAAATTTGAGAAGTATAAAGCTATGCACTAAAATTGAAGAAAATCCAGATAAGACAATTCTTAAGAGTAAAAAAATTGTCTTTGGAAATCTTTTCCATCCTTAGCGAATATTTTGTGACTTTTGGTAATAATTTTTACTTCTAAGATTCTATTTGTCAAGACAAGAATGACTAATCCAAAAACTTTGATTATAGCATTTTTTAAAGAACGCTGTACGATTATGCTATTAAAACTCAAGTTTGTTGTAGTGTTATAGTCCAAAACCGACACTTTAATCCCAACAAACAAACAAAAACCAATCTATTGACCATAAACTATAGAAAATATTGACATGGTAATCAACACATTGCACTTCACTTGGAATCCATCATATAGCAAGATTAGAAATCATAGCAGAGAAAGAAGAAGAACCATTACCTCAAATGACCTTTGCTGGAGATAGAAGCATCTGGATTTGGAGTACCATTGCGTGCAGCCTCTTGCTGCTCCAGAGCCTTTGACTCAAAGTATTCGAGCCATGCAGCCACATCCTACAGAAATCATAGATCAATCTGAGGAAAGAATAATCACAAATAAAGGATGAAACCTATTTTCCAAATGTGAAGCTTTATGCTACCTGCGTGCGTAGATCATCTGATCCGAGTTTTGCCTGCAGAATCTGTAGTGTGGTTTGTTCATGCTGAACACTCAAGGAGTAGGCCCCCATTAACGATAGAGCAATGGCAATAGCATGATAGCTGGCAGCAGTCTGAATAAGCCAGATACAGGGATTAATGATTTAACTTGGCAAAAGGATACATCTTAATACTAACACCTTAGACATCCACAAGACAAATGGTCATCATAGCAGAAGCATGGCCATCTGCCAGTTATAGTTTTAGGTGATGTCTTCTCATTTCAAAATCAAAAAGTTTAAATAAAGGTGATGAACATCTCTCGGTCTCGGCAAACAAAGTTACAAATGTGTATAACTCGATTTCGCTTCCACAAGTTATCGAATCAAGCTTCACTTGCCCTTATTCCTTGGTCAAAAGGAAAAAAAAAAAAAGAGAAAAGAACTAAGAAGAAAAAAGACAAGGAGCCATCCAAAAAAATGTTCAGGCGGAAATGAACTTACTTTCTAGATTCTCAAACAAAATGAAGAACTTTACCAACGAACCACTTGTCTTTCTGAGAATCATCTGTCACCCTAGCTGCTACCTGAAAAATACAGTAGATCTAAGAAACACAATGCAATGGAATCTAGGAAAATAAGTAGCACTAAGGCAGCCAGGACCCGGCTTGGCGGTGATTAAATGCCGTTGAACGTTAAACCTATATAAAACCATATGTTAGAATGGGGTTACCTGGTGAAACACAGAGGAGATCGAGGACCCGGCTTGGCTAATTCCAATAGACTCTGCACCGATGAACAATAAGAAGATGCCTTATATGCAAAAGAAACGCAAGTTAAAACTCAGGGCACGGAACCAAGGGGTGGTTTACAATTAAAAGATAGAAAGACACCGAAAGTCATCACAAACATTCAGTGTAAACGGATTCATGGTTCCAAGGGTTTTTGCCAATTTGCGAAAGATGTGTGGAATAGCAGCTAATAATACACTTGTCAAACTGGAGAAAATTTGCAGCCAATGATGTATGCTTCTCGTGTGAGTAATGACTAAAACTTTGAGATCACGAACAAATATGTTCAGTTTCTCGTGTAAGCAGTCATACTATTATGTCATCATGACTTAAACCTGGGCATGGCATAGCTCCTATTACCTCTCAATTCAAGTAACACACTATTAATTTTTTGGTCTTTAATCCCACTCCGAATTCGTAGATTTTGGATGTCTGAAGTCCAGCAAGTTCTCCAAAGACAAGTTCAAGTGCAGCTAGGAGAATATTAAGTCTACCCTGGTTACTTCTTGTTTCACTTGCTTCACACAGGAAAGTCTAATTAGCCCCATTTTCATGTTAAAAAAGATAGAATAACATCTCCAACTCTCCTTAATTCCAACAGATAGAGTGAGAGAGGTCTTGATCAAACCTTATTGCATACCAGAATAGCAAAAATAAATCATCTGTCAGAGGGGACCAAAAAGGAAACCAAATGTTTCTATCAGAAAAGAAACTGGTCAGATACATAAGAGGGGGCACTGCGCTGGCAGTACCAACAACTGTCTTTAATTTCCAGAATATTATATGACAAAAAACTTAGTAATAACGAAAAGCAACAACCATTAGCTTGCTAGGCTGTCAATAAGAACAAACATACATCAATAATGATAAGAAATCAATCACTATCGCACTTAGCTAGCTTGCTAGGCTCATTAGATGGGTATTTGGGGGTATGATATGCATTATCCAGCCAAAGAAAAAATAAAAGAAACTAAGGGTGACTAATTTACCATCAAACACAAAGAAAAAGAAAACTAAAATCTTACAGAGCTTAACAATTCGACATGTCAACAAATTCCATGTACTTGTAATTTCGGCGCGAGCGTCCCCTCCTCTTTTTTCCTATTGAACGCAATAGTAGGTGTCATATAATAGCATTCAAAAAAAAAAAAAAACGCTGTCAATTAAAGCTAATAAAACCCACATTTGTTGTAGTGCCACATGCCTCAAGTATTTGATCGATAACCACTAACCTCTGATTGGAACTCTTTTTCCCCTTGTCTTGAATGAGTTGCAAGGACTTTAACAGCAACTGTCGCACCGGTTGACATCTGAGCTCCCTTGACCTATCAAGGTAGTAAAATTACAGGTTGCTTTGTGGAGATCCCTGGTAAGAAAAATACAAGTTAACACCACAAACAGAACCAAAAGATCAAAATCAACAGACGACAAGCTCCTTTGCAATGCAATAGTTGTGTAGCAACCAGTCAAAGTATGTTTGGCTTTTGTTTGTAACAGGAAGTCAGAAACTGTTGCTATGATGTAAGACTAAATAGAAAGAAACAAAGAAGAACTCCACAAGTATAAAAGCTAGAGCATCCATACTGTGTTGTAGCTAGACTTCATTGATCAAAGGTGTATGATGTTTAGCATCAGCGACCTCTTTTAGCTATTTCGAGAATAAATTAAAGCCACAAATTGTCCACATGAAACTACTTTTTGTCAACTACCCTTTTTTTTGCAGCCGAACTACTTATACATAAACTCGCAATGTTTGCCTTTCAAAAAATAAAAAACTCACAATGTTTCAATCATGGCCCTACGAGAAGTGCTAATCCCTATGTATGATATTTTTGTACAAGCATCACCACCCTTACAGCAGATTGAGATGGTTATAAAGGGGGTTATAAACGAGGTTTAAAACAAACGCTGGCAACAAGTGCCGGGAAAGCCTAGATTTTTTGTATCTCGCCGCAAGGACATCATATACACAAATTCATGCTGGTGAATACATAAAAGATTGCTTCAGTTAAGGAATAACCAATTTGCAAAGAAAGAAGGAAACCAATAGAAATGGAAATATTGCTGGAAAATGGCATAGATTCATATTCAGAAACATTCAACACCAGCAAGTGGGCATGAAAGACTATTCTTTTATTTTTATTTTTCCTCTTTTCTTGTCCATTCTGTGGGTTGAGAGGCAATGTGGCAATTGAGCATGTCAAGCAAACAAAACAAGAAAACCATATCAAGACTATGCAGCTAGAAAGCAAAATACAGAAACAACAAACCTGAAGATGGGATTTAAAGTGATAAAGGGTAAGACCTTTGACCCCTATTGTTCTCATAATAGTCTTTGGTGCTGCCTTTGCAATTCACGTTAATGCAAGATTCAGAAACTTAGCTCTATTAAACATAACTCAGTTTATGAAAACCATTAATATAACAATATGTAAACTTTCACTATGCAATATTGAGCTAAAGAAAAATGATCTATTGACCAAGATACAGTATCTTTGAAGGTTCTAAACGCAAATCAAGGCGAGTTGAGTTATATGACTACAGGGCTGTCCGAAAAGTGCTGGCATCAAATCAACTACACCTGACTGCAGTTCAGAATATTGGCACAGCTTATTGCTCAAGAATTGGTGATGAGATCAGTAAGATATTTAAAAGAAGACCCTATCTTTCATGCAAAAACTAACTAAAAAATGTCAACCCACCAAGTTTTCATTTAGATTTTGTAGGTATGCTTGCAATATACCATTGGTCTTGCGTAGTTAATATCTCCAACTGTTAGCCCCAGAGCAACAGGATTTCTCCACTAAAGGTGCTGGCGCCATGGGGATACAAATTTTCCTTTGGGCAATTGAGTTTGTTACTATTTGCTTAGCAACGTAGTGGGGTATAAGCACTGCCTCTTTTGGAAGAAAATGAGGGTCAAATAAGAACAGTTGGGTCACCAATCCAATGTTCTTGAATCTTAAATCATTTCAGGGTGCATTATTTGAGGCAGAGTACCCATAGTACGAGTTCTAAGTGGAACAATCAGTCTGAATCAAGACTCAAACCTGCATTTTTTTAATTCTGTAGCAACAAAAACAACCACCAATTTAGAGAAACAAACTGCTACTACAATGACCTCCCATGTTGGAAAGTGGGAAGCAATATCCAAATATGCTTGGCTTATTTCTTTTGGGAATACAATTGAGCCAATACTATTCGCTACCCATCAGCTCACATGTCTCTGTTGTGGAACCATCACTGGAACCCTTGACTTGAGCATGTGCCTTGAGAGTGACATAGAAACAACAATAATCCAAACAAAGAAACCAAATGTGCTGAGTAGCGAAGTCAGGTTTGGACTCAATTGTGTTCCCAAAAGAATGAATCCTAAATTGAAATAATGAACCCTAAATCGACACAAAATCAACACATTCGTAAAGGTGCAGAAAGAGGTACATAGCAATAAGAGAGAGAGGTGTACAGGCAGGGCCAGAGACTTGCCGAAGATGAAGGTCGTCGAGTAGTCTGGGCGAACCCAGTCGTCGTAGAAGATGATGGCTGAGCAAAATTAAAAATTCATAACCTTTGATAAGCAAATAAGAGAGAATATTAAACCCCTAGTTTGTATTTGGGCAAAAATCAAGGAAAAAATCAAAGTGAACCTGGTTAGGGCTTCTCCGTTCAACGGCTTTTTGCTTCAACTGGTGCAATAGGTCATGGCTATTTGCTTCTTTCTGTGGAGGAACGAGGGATCGAGCAGAAAAAGGGTTTCGTACATTTAAACCGAGTATTAGCTAGATCACAGAACAAGAGAGGAGAAAGAGCAAATCATAGAAGAACTTAGGATTGAAACCCTTGCTCATGAAAGGAGAACTCACGATTGAACTTGCGACTGAACGCTTGATCTATATATCCAGCAGAAGCCGAAACCAATTCGCAAGAAAAGAGAGGGAGATCTGTGCGCCAAGGATTCGGTAAAAAATTTGAGTTCGCATGTGATTTTAAGGCAGCGAAGTGGAGAGAGATTCTTGCCCTAAATTGGAATTTGGATGGAACGCTATAATATAATTAATGAAACGCTATTGTTTCACTTCCGACTTTCTCCGTGTCATACAATAGCAGCAACGCTGTTGTTGCCACCTCTACCATAGCATTTATAAAAAAAATGCTATTAAGTAATGCTATTGAAACCTCTATTTGTTGTAGTGGGACAGAGGGAGTACAAGGAGAGACAAAAGACTCCAACTAAGCTTTAAAGAAAATCGGTGCTCTGATAGTTAGGGGAAACAACTTATAGGCTACCCGTATGAATATTCCTTCAAGTAACTCCACACGACAACAAACAGAAGCTCAGATGCCAGTTCAAAAGAAAATTAAGTAGGAAGAGAAACTAATCAAAATGAGCAGTATGTCATTTCTTTCCCAACTAGTTCTAAGGAGTGAAGTCAGGCTTACCATGCCATCAAATTGTGCCTTAGTTGCTCCGTACTTGAGCGCAATAGCAATGCCCTGAGAAGAACATCTCAAACAGTATCAGGTGCTTCATATGTAGATATCAACTAAACCACAAAGTAATCCAGAAAAGTAGGACATTCATAAGAAGTGCTATAGGCAGTGCTTAAGGAATACCACCTACTTGAGATACCATGGGATCTGCCACAACAGGGGATACACACTTACGAAACATGGTAAAATTTTGAAAATGTCCACTTAAAGCACATTTCTTGGCGCACTATGAAAACATTTTTTACGCATCTTCCAAAGAACTACTCTCTTCGAGTTTTAGGTAGTCATAATTTAACTTTTTTACGCATGAGGTAAAAGATAAAGAAACAAATAGTGAAAAGGTTAGGGAACACTTTGGAACACTGAATCCAATACTTTTGAATATCAATGTGCCCTGTTTTGAAAACTGTGTTCCAATCCGCAATCACTAGGGTATTAGCATTTTCTGGTAGCATAGATCCAGACATAAGCAATGCAAGACAATTCGTGAGGAAGATTCAATCATTCTAATCGAAACACAAAGGTGAAAGCCCAAGTTCATTACTCTGGTTCCGCCCATCAATGGAAGGGCACCATGGGAACTCTTCTTTTTTTTTTTGCATGGCAATATAGGACTAAAGAATTAACTCAATATGGAACTCTGAGAATTTCAGTTTTTCGATGCTCAAGCCTTCCCTAAATATCACTATCTGTTGATGATCTTAATAAAACACAAAAATAGTAAGCCTCAAGTTCCATTTAAATTAAGAAATGAGGGATTCAAACCTATATGTAGCTACTGCTCAAAAACTTCATGAAATATTGGGCAAAGACAATCGATACCTGCATAATCTCAGCCGCATCTGGCCTCAAGTTCCATGTTAAATCCACTGCATATCCTTTTTGGAAAGGAATCAAGGAGCAAGCTCCAAAAAACTTGGATGCTGATGGAACGGACAACTTGTACCATACCAGCGCAAGAGATGGATTTCTTAGCCCAACTTTTAATCTTGTGTATCATTTTCTAATCAAGGGAGAAAAAAAAATCAACTGTTAACTTGGTGGAAATAATAGGCCACGAGGATATTTGACTGCAGTGCCTAATTGGAAACCCAAATTGTTGCAAACATTTTCATAAATCCTAGTATACCTAATAATGACCTAAAAAATACTATCCACGCTATCTAACAACAACTTAAGCCAATAAAAGAATTCAGAACATATCAAACCTATCATAGCCGCCTTGTAAATGAGGAAACCAACAGTAATCAAGTATTAATTGCTAGTAGGATTGACGCATTGAGAATGGATTGATTATGTTGCCTGCCTGATCGAGTTCAGTGCTCGATCGGTGATCTTAGTTTCTTTGGAGCCATGTGTTTCTGTTTGGATTGTCTTAGTTGAATGCAGCTGCTTTCTGTTGGGTAAATCAAGGATTTTGTTCTCTATTTGGGATGTTTAATCATATGCCTCCTTTTTCTAAAAAAAAGTTACATTAATTATATGAATTAATTAACTCCCATCCCAAAATTGTATTCATAGCCCTATATAATACCAATATACCCACGGCAAAATATGTGTTCTTGTTCCTAATCATGTGACTAATTGTGTTTTAGTGCCGATGGTCTCAACACATAATGCACAGACATCAAAAAAAATTACTACAAAATCCAAACAAACACATGCACCACGAATGGCATACGGAAAAGAGATGGGAACCTGAAAATCGAAGTTCTCTGTTCTATATATCAATGGGCCCCTTATATCAATCTCCACAGCGAAATCAAACAGAAAAATTACAAATCCACAAAATTTATCAGAACAAACCCACGACATACTAACCCTGTAACCCAGAAAAGCAAAACAACTAATCATCGTAAACAAAATACTTGTTACAAACAGCAAGAAACAGTACAAAATATCTTCAACCCAGGGGATTTCGGAAGTTCAAACCTAGATAAAATGGAAGAATGTGGCAAAAACAACAATAAAGCACCGGAACAAATAATAGTAAGTACGTGTGTTAATGAGATAAAATTGAAGTTGTGTAGGTCAAGGACTCTTACCCTGGACGCTGGAACTCGAAGAATTAGCTCTTTACTTTCAACAAATCCGTGCTGGAAATTCCCCCAAGTTCAAACCCACTGAATTCCGAAACCTGATCGAGGAAGAGGGCTGCTCTCTAGACGTCGGTTGGCAAGAAAGAGAGGAAGAGAGAGGGAGCAACGACATGGAGGGAGAGAGCAACAGAGAGAGAGAGAGAGAGAGAGAGAGAGAGGTTTTTCAGCGAAAGGGTTTCAGAGTGATTTGGGGTGGGAGGATTTCACGTTTTGGGGAGCGAATAGAGTGAACGACGTTGTGTGAGAGAAGGGGGTATTTTTGTCCAGGTCTGTTTTGAATTCCATGTCTTTGGAATTACTCTTCTCCTTCCCATGAATTTTGAATTCCAAAAACCTGGTCCATGACTTGGGCATTTTTTGCCCCTTTTCCCACTGTCCTGCAATTTCCCCTTTTATTCGATTCGTTCATTAAATGTAAAATATTTTTTCAATTGAAAAATCAGTTCAATCCGATACTTATAGGTGCTTTTTGATTTAATCATCTATCTTTTTATTCGGATTTTAGGATAATGAAAAGTTATATGATTGATTCGAGCACCTATAGGTATTGGATTGAGTTGATTTTTCACAAAGGCTATTGAAAAAATATTTTACATTTAATGAACGGCTTGAATCGTTAATATGGAATCCAAAGTCGAAACACGACAGACCAAGGGCGTCGTCTCTAGTCAATGGCTGTGAGGATTGAGGCGTGGCATGTTCAGCCGTTGCCGTGGGATCATTCTCATTCACTTTATGAGGTGGCTTATAACTAGTACTCCGTATGTGAGGAGCAGGAGGGGAGTCGTGGGACATCAGAGAAATTCAGAGGAAGTGAGGCGTGGCATGTTTACCCTTTTGCTATTAAGTACAGTCGTGGGTTACAACTTTTTTATTTTGTTATTATTTAAATAAAATTCGTGTTTATTAGTTTTGCACCAAGTTTTATGTGTTATTGGTTTGTGATTTGTCTCAACAAGTACAATCGAAGAAGTAAAAAATTATTACTTTTACCCAAATTTTTTAAAAAATATTCTACAAAAAGCCAAAACGTTAGCTCTGAGTTTTTTCTTGGATATTTTCAAAAATATATACTTGTGTAAAAGTCATAATTTTTTATTTTTTCAATTTCTCTCATCGAGACGAACTAATAGTATATAAAAATTTAGCGCAAAACTTATAACAAAACAAGATATTTTTTTAAGAAAAACAAACTAAAAAGAATTTTCGTTGGACTGAAAAAAAAAAAGCAAACTAAGAAAAATTTAGGCGTTGTTCCAGAACGGGAAATAAGTCCTTATTTTTTAAAAAGACAATTTCAAACTAAAAAATAACGGGCTTATTAAAATATAAAAATGTAAAATCTGAATCTTGTTTGAAAGATCTCTAGATCTTTTATAAGGTGCAAAAAAAAATTTAAAATTATTTTTCATTTACATTATTTTTGAGTTTAAAAATATGAAATAAGTACAATACCTATTTTTTAAGAAGGTGTTCTGGAACGGGGTCATAGTCCACAACTTTTAGATTATGGGAACCATCCCTAAACGAAATTCAGATGGTACATTTGACAGTACAGCTTCCTCCGTCTCAATTTACTTGTCCCAGTTCTATTCTAACCAGATAAAAAAAACTAGTTATATCTTTAAATTTGCAATGAATTTTATATCAAATATGAATCTTGTTTGATAGATCTTGATTTGTTCTATAATACAATGGTTTCAAAATTACCTAAAATATTATAAACTACAAAATATAATCAATTGAAAAGTGACACGAACTCCCAAAAGTGACAATTAAATTGGAACGGAGGGAGTATGAGAAAAGAAGTATTTATTCAAATGGATGAGGCAGGTTTTCAAAGGGATTCATGTTTTGGATTAAGACCTCGTTCCGCTTTCTCCCAAAATCTTCTTTTTCAAAAAGAAGCTAATTTCAAATTCAAATATGACGAACATGAAAAATAAATTTTCAATTTTTTTTGCACCGTTTAAAAGATCTTAATGAGATCTATTAAACAAGATCCATATTGGTAGAAAAATTATTTGCATCAACACATGATTTTTAATCTTGAAATTACCATTCTTTTTTAAAAAGTGGAACGCCACCTAAAAAGTCTTCCAGATAGGGAGAGATATTTTTTATTTTTTTAATTTATTGATTCATATAGACTAAAGGAATAGAAAAAGTATAATTTTTTTAAAAAAGACAACAAATAAGTTTAAAAAACTGTCCTTTTTTACTTGTTTGTTGTTTTTTTTCATAAAAATTAAGGATTCCAATAAAAAAAATTATACTTTTTTGGTTCCTCTTGTTAAAATGAATCAATTAGTTATAAAAATTTGATGCAAAATTAATAAATATAAAAAAAATTCAAAAAAGACAAAAAAAAAAGTCATTTCCTACTTTTTAATCGAAACCCGTGCACGTTTGCCGGCAATTTGCGCCAAATTTGATTGAGTAATTTGTTTTGGCAGCAAACATCAAAATGTATATATTTCTATTTTTTTGGTATTTGTGGTTTTTTTTTTTTTTTTAAGGTTTGATACGTTTATTTCTTGGGCTCACAGTAGGGCAGGCACTTCAGTTATATTTTGTCTTTATTAGAAAATTTTGTTATTTTACTTTTTCAATTTTTCTTGTCGAGACAAATTAATAATTCACAAAAGTTTGATGCCAAATTTTTTTTGAATAAGTTTCATTTTTTTTGGTAACTTTGTTTTCAATCTCATTATTAAATATAAACCTAAAAACAGCTAAATGCAAAAGATTACACTATTGAGTTTGGGGTCGGTTTTACTCACACTACATTTGATGCAAGTTTTGCGTGGGACCTTCGTACAGTTGATCGGAGCCGTTGAATTTATTTAAAACATGTTTCTAAGAGCTCCTGTAAAAATCCAACACCTTCGAATAAAGATAAGGGCTTGATCAGATCATTCAGCTGATTTCTGTCAAATTTGACAAGATAAAATTGAATGATTCGATCAAGTTCTTACCAATATCTGAATGAGTTGATTTTTTATAGAACCGCTTAAAAACATGTTTTAAACGAATTGAACGACTACAATTATTCGCGTGGAGCTCCGATTAATTTTGTCTCAAATATTTTGTCTCTTGAACTAGCCCCATTGAATTTACTCATAAATACGTGCTTGACATTTTCTCCCGTTAAACTACTCAGGAAGGGATGTCCATTAATAATTCGATCAATCCAAGTACATAATGTACTACGTTAAGATAAGTGCAATAGTACCGTTAAAAAAAAACAGTAAAATTAAGTGCAATAGTGCTAAATATATTTTTAAAATGGGCAAAATCTATTGTCCTCAATTTCTTTCTTTCTGCTCACCCTTTTGCCATTGCGGGTAATTGTAATAGCGCTGTAACTGGCAAGGCAACGGAGAGGATTTCATCTGCAGAATGGCATGCTATGCTCTTCGCCAAGCTCGGGTTGCTTGTTGACCTCATCCAGATAATGTATCAGAATCGGAAAGAATCTCCATTTCAAACTCGCCCCACCACCATGGCCATTTCCGTCGCAGCAGTATGCATCTCTGGCTTCGCAGTAGCAGCTCTACTCAAATCCAAAGCAGTGAGAGTGGAAGAGGAGGACGAACAAACCACTGGGCATTTTCTCTACTGCCATCGAATCCTCGACATGCTTGTCCTGATCTCAGGTATCCATGCATGTAATTAAACCCCTTCGGTTTTTGTCGGTTTTTAAGAAATAATTATCACATCATACCAATTATATCGGTTTTGCAATTCTGTGAAACGGAATTGACCATCAATTGCAATAACCGAATCAATCCGTTGTGCGTTGAAGTAGTTCGATGCTATCGGTTTAGGCCTCAAAATGCAGTAGTTATCCAATTGTACAAATACAATATTTTACATGGTTGAAAAAAGAAGCAATGGTACGGTTTTAATTAATTGGCGTGCAAATCTTTAATTTTAAACCCAAAATTGAACCGAAATTTGACATGTTTAGTATTTCAAAAACCAAACGCGCCAAAACTAATTTAAAAATTGATCTTCAAAATTGTCTGCGTGGGTTTGATTGATGCTATATGATTGGTTTGATGATTTTCTTTTTCGTCCCTGATTTCAGGTATTGTTACCCTTTCCTGTCTTGTGTCCGTCTTCATCCCTGATGGGCTCGGTTGGATTGTGTTTGTCTCATATGCTAGTACCATCTCTGCTCTAGTCGTGGGTTGGCATTTCCTTTTTCTACCCATTTTCAGAAGAACCAAATCCGGCCATGGTGAATCGAGGCCCAACATGGTGTAGTTCTCCATCTTTATCACATTTGTCCCATTTCCATTATCTCTAATCCTTATACATACATATATAGTAGCAAAAATATCCGTGCTATATGCGGGATGAACCAAGATAAAATATTAGTAAGAGTTGTATTATGGTCGAATACTAGGTCTATAGCTAAAATAAGTGTTTGACTTCCCTATTTAATCATATCATGTGTGAAGCATCATAATATAGACCCCTTAAAAGTGATGAGAATAGAGGTCTTGTTGTAAACTTATGTTGGCCTTATATGCTAATTGCAACTTTTTACCATTTTAAATACTGTTTCTTGCATTACGAATACTGTCACACCAGTCACCATGTATGTCGATCTCCTCCAAATGAAATTTGAAGTGATGAGAATAGAGACTTATTGTAAACTCATTGGCCTTATATATATGCTAATTGCAACCTTTTACAATTTTAAATATTGTATCTTGCATTACGAACACTGTCACACTCACCATGCGTGTCTTCTCCAAATTAATGAAATCTAAAGTGATGAGAATAGAGGCTCATTAATTGTAAACTCATTGGCCTTATATATGAGTTAATTGCAACTTTTTAAAATTTTAAGTACCGTTTCTTGCATTATGAACAATAATGCCACGCTAGTCACCATGTGTGTCTCCTCCAAATGTAATCCACCTGAGAAAATAAGGAAGACCCAAATGCAATTCAATCTACTATCCTGCACCAAGGAGAAGGAGTTGTACTTCCAAAACTCAGGTTTTGCTTCTAATAAGCAGTCCATGAAGAGAAAGAACTCCTTGGAATTCTCTGCATGCATTGATGAGTTAAGTCAAGGAAGGACTTATTTCTTTTAGTTCACAGAACACTATAGTTTCGATCATGTCGACCTGAAATTCAAACCAAATTTTCCTTCTTTATTATTGCGCTTGAGCTTTCACGCTCAAATTGAAGATTAAAATTTGTATTTATGGTATGGATATGGTCTCTCATAATCCATAACTTCAGATTTTCAATACGGTCTGTGTACTACGGTATACTATATATGTGAAGGCAACAAACATAAAGAGGACATCAATGTAAGATGTTGACCTTTTCATCCCAAGTTTAGCACTACACCAAAATTAAACCAAACAAAACGAAAGAGGAATCAAAGACAGTAAGCGAAATGGTTAGCCATGATTATGCTAACTCATGGCTTCGTGGCGGATTTCTTCTCAGTGAATCGGGCTAGGCAGGTTCAAGTAATCCGATCGTAACCGCATAAGATGAAGAAACTAGAGAGAGAGAGAGAGAGAGAGAGAGAGAGAGGGGGGGGGGGGGGAGAGGGAGAGGGAGAGGGGAGGAGAGAGAGAGAGAGAGAGAGAGAGAGAGAGAGAGAGAGAGAGAAGAGAGAGAGAGAGAGAGAGAGAGAGAGAGAGAGAGAGAGAGAGAGGGGTCACCTCCAAACTTCAAGGTGTTTGGAAATTGGGAGCCTCTGTGTCTTAAGTTTGGGGTCTTTAGATCCCAACCCTTTTTTTAGCTTTGGTTTTAAAATAGTCCTGTACATATTATTTCTTCCTAATCTTTTTAAAATAGTCCTGATCCATATTAATTTGGATAAAAATACCCTTGGCTATGAGAACTGTCTCTATAACAATTGTTCTTATGAGAACTGTCTTTATCAAAACTGTATGAAACTGTATCTATAAGAACTGTCTCCATGAGAACTGCCTACGTGAACTGGCTATGTGAACTGAAAAATATAGAGTTCACATAGCCTCACCACACACTAATATACACAGTTCACATAGCCCATCACACAATTCACATGATCGAAAATACACAGTTTGCATAGTCTCACCACACATAAATAGTTTACATAGCCTCACCACACACACTTCACATAGCTCATGACACATAGAGGTGTCAAACATGTCTGTTGTGTCGTGCCGTGCCATTCGACTTCCATGCCAATCGTGCTTCGTGTCATGTTGTGCCTGTTTACTTTATCGTGCCATGGCATGCCGTGTCGTGCTTTAAGCGTGCCTTGCTGGGCCATTTTACTTTATCGTACCGTATCGAATCGTGCCTTTTTTTAAATCGTGTCGTGTCGTGCTATGCCCCCGATTAATTAATCGTGACGTGTCATGCCGTACCTTTTTTTGTCGTGTCGTGTCGTGTCATGCCGTGCCTTTTTTAATGTGTCATGTTGTGTTGTGCTTTTTTGAATCGTGCTGTACCGGCCCATTTACTTAATCATGTGTCGTGCTGTGCCGTGTTGTGCCATCGATTTTCGTATACACATCACCAACCGATTTTCGTCTGAAAAAAAATCTTTCCAAAACAGACACATTCCCATGCCTCTAATGTTCTTAAGTTTGTAGACTTGTAGTATTCAATCCTAATTTGAGGTGTGCTAGCAAAAAGAACCATCTTTTTTGCTTAAAACATTATTAAGACTTGTAAATTTCAATTCAAATGGAAAAAGAAGAAGAAGAAGGATTTGGAGACTTGGAGATGCTCTAATGTTCTTAAGTTACTAGTATAATGTCCGTGCTTCGCACATTTTCGCATGCTCATTGAATGTTTTGGTATCGGGAAGTGTTTTGGATTGTCATAGTGATGATAGTAGAAGAATATTTAGGTGTTATTAAAGCAGAAATGAGTTTTAGTTTTTGAAAATAGTGGAGTAGGTATTTGTTTTTTGGGCACATCTTATGTGTTTCGTTTTCAGAACTACATAAACTGCAAGTTAATTTTTGGGCTAACTCTTCACTCTTCAAAGAAGAGCAAGGCATGAGCTAAATCAAGTTCTAAACTAAGAGCATAAAATCAAGTTCTGAGCGATCATAATATTGGCACATTCCTATAGTGTAATATTTGTTAACACCACACAGATTTTCCAAAATCAGACATCAAACATATTAGGAAGAAGCATTCATACAAAACACCTTAATTGTCCTGTCTATTTGAATCAGAAAAGAAGTAACTTTTTTTTTCCAAACTCTCTCTCTCTCTCTCTCTCTCTCTCTCTCTCTCTCTCTCTCTCTCTCGCTCGCTCGCACACGTTATTTTAGTTCATGACTTCATGTTTTTTTTTTCAAATTGATATTTTAAAATTAATATTTTTTATAATCATTTTGTTTTGAAACATTTTTCTCCCCTTATTTTGATAAGTTTTTTTAACTTGATATAATTCACTAACACAAACAAAAAATAATTCATTTTCACCAAAAAAATTGATATTTTTTAAAAATCTTTATTAGATAAAACGCAATGTATGTGTGTGGTAATAGGTATATTATACTTTTGATTCAAATTTTCTTAATCATATAAAATATTTTAAAATCTTATTTTAATTAAATAGAAAGAAAAGATTAATAAGTTATTGGATTATCAAAAAATACATAGAAATAAAGTAAAGTATAATCTGAAATCCCTTATTTATTTATTAACAATTATTTTTGGTTTTTTCATGCCTTGTGCCGTGCCGTGCCGTGCCCGACGAGAACCGTGTTGTGTCGTGCCCGACGAGAACCGTGTTGTGTCGTGCCCAACTAGAACTGTGTTGTGTCGTGCCATGCCCGTGCCTGGCTAAAATCGTGTCGTGCCGTGTTGTGACTCGTGCCCCATCCCACTTCCGTGTTGTGCCCGTCTAAGACCGTGTCGTATTGTGCCGTGCCCATGTTGTTCCCACTCACTTCCGTGCCCGTGCCGTGCCATGTGCCCACTAAGACCGTGTCGTGCCGTATCAGGATTAAATCGTGCCTGTGGCCGTGCCGCCTTCAAATGTGTCGTGCCCTTGCCGACCCGGCCCGTTTGACATCTCTAATGACACAGTTCATATATGCAATTCACATAACCTCAACACATATTAAATCAATTCACATAGCCTCACCGCACATAATTTACATAGCCCACTACATAGTTCACATAGCTCTAATAGACACTGAAATACACAGTTCACATACTCCTATCACAGTTCACATGTACAATATTAATTAAGTACGTGACACTTACCCCTTTTTGGTTGGATAATACTACCTCCGTCCCAAAATATTTGTCCGGTCCGCAAAACAAAAACTAATGCATTTCTTTTAAGAAAAAATCCAATATTTTTTCACAAAATAAAAGAACTCGTCAAGATCTAGTAAATTGTTGAAAATTTTTAAAATTTTTCTTCCAAACTTAATTATTTTTACGTTCTCATTTTGTGTCACACCCCATCCCGGAAAACACCACGCTAAATTATTTTTCAAATGGGATGGATCCATACCTTGGCCCTACTCAAACAGTAAATAAAAAAAAAACACCAGCCAAGTGTCCAACACATAAAAAAAAAAAAAAACTTAACTTGCACGGTATTTTTCAGAATGATCCAGTGGTAAAACCATTGTCTGATATCATTTGGAAACCCTGCACGAGTTATTCAAGGTGCCGGGCGGCGTTCCAAAACTCTACAAAGGTCTGAAAGCAAAGAGGGTACTCCACATGGCATTCTGTAAAATACGGAAATAACTGTTATACAAGATGTGCCTACAGGTATTTATAACATATACAAGCTCCAAAATTAGGCACATAATCAAAATAGTCAATAAGCTAGACTACTATATACACAACTCCTGTCTAGACTCTGCAGTGGACCTGCGTGCCGACACGCACCTGAAAAAAACACACTGAGGGGGTGTGAGCTATCAACTTACTCAGTGAACGTTCTTATCCATAATAAGAGAAGTAATAAAGACAAGTGCTATCAACAATTTTAGCAAGAATATTCATCCCCACAATAACGTTCCATTACATAATACTCATAACGCCACTAAGGCAATTTCCATATCTACGCCACTAAGGCAAGAGTCGTCACGCCACTAAGGCAATATTTATCCACGTCGCTAAGGCAATATTCAATAACGCCACTAAGGCCATATTATAACGCCACTAAGGCTACGATTACATTCAAACGGATTAAAATTTGAGCGCTTAATTTTTTAACTATTTTTTAATATATAAACCGTCTCAAAAAATTAAGTGCTCAAATTTTAATCCGTTTGAATGGGTGTGAAGATCTTATTATTGTGATCATATTATTCTAAAGAGACATAATCAAATTTTGTCTCTAAGGCTCTCATAATCACGTTTCTATTCCATAGGATTGCAAATTTGTGATTGGAAACTTTTTTTTTAAAACAAAACGTTGCCGTCTGAAAAAATTAAGTGCTCAAATTTTAATCCGTTTGAATGGGTGTGAAAATCTTATTATTCTGATCATATTATTCGAAAGAGACATAATCAAATTTTGTCTCTAAGGCTCTCATAATCAAGTTTCTATTCCATAGGATTGCAAATTGGTGGTTGAAAACTTTTTTTTTTAAAACAAAACGTTGCCGTCTGAAAAAATTAAGTGCTCAAATTTTAATTCGTTTGAATGGGTGTGAAGATCTTATTATTCTGATCATATTATTCTAAAGAGACATAATCAAATTTTGTCTCTAAGGCTCTCATAATCAAGTTTCTATTCCATAGGATTGCAAATTGGTGGTTGAAAACTTTTTTTTTTTAAACAAAACGTTGCCCGGCCGTTTGAAACTTAACGGAAGGACTAAATAAAATTCAAGCCAATAGTTGGAGGACTAAATAAAACATTTTGATAGTTTGAGGACTAAGTAAAAATCTGGTGGATAGTTCGAGGGATGTTTTCAAAAAAAACTCTAGCAGCAACAACAAACAACGGCAGCAACACTGCCCCAATTCCTTTCTTTCTTCTTTTTTTTTTTTCCTTATTTCCCCTCATTAACCAATTTAATCAAAACTCATCCTTCCTAACCCCAAAATCAAATCTTTCATAATCAATTACAGAAGAGACTAAGAATACTTGTAATCACAACTATCAATTCCAGCAGAGGAAAGAAACAAAGAATAACCCTAGTTAGGAGTACTTAGAACCCAATTGTTTCTCAAAATCCCAAAATCACTCAATTAAAGTACAAGATATGTTAACCGATCAATATGCAAAAGAGGCTAAGAGTTACCGATTGAGATTAGAAGTTCCGTTAGCGCTAATTCTCTCTTCCCCGTTCCCGCTCTCCTGCGCCTTCTTTTCTCCTGCGCCTGTTTTTAATTTTCCTTTGTGTCCTTTTTATTTTAATTTTTGTTTTGGTTCTTTTCATTAGATAAGTATCACATACACACACATGCACAACAAATGCTTTCCACGTGCACACACAGCACATGCCATCTTTTTTTTTTTTTTTTTACAACTTAAACCCAATAGTTCTAGGAAATCAAATTGAGGGTCCACATAAAAATAGACTCACTTTTCCTTTTTTTTTTTTAACTTGTTTTTTTTTTAAAGAACCGGGTCTCACATTTTGCAAACCGGACAAATATTTTGGAACAGAGATAGTATTTATTAACGACGACTGAGGAGTAATTTTTTACATATATGTTGTTCTTGGCAGGATCAGTGTTTTGTGAGTCCGTAAAGGGGGCCTAAATATTGATTTTGGAGAGGTTTGATGGATAAGTCATGGGGTGAGCTAATCCCGTGGAGTAACTTCCATTACTATTCCCAAATGGTTGAATTATTGAAATTGATTATTTTTATGGCATTATATAAATATGGGTCATCACCAAATTACTACTAGAAAGGTAAATTTGTTTCATTTGTTTGGTTTTATAGAAAAGGAAAAAAAAAGGGAAGAACAATTTTAACTTTTATTATTTAAAATTTCATTTGTCATCTTAATTTAAGAAACAAAAAAAAAGTTATTTTTTCTTTCCCTTTTCTTTCTGTGTTTGGAACTTTTAGAAGAAGAAGAAAAAAAGAGAAAATTTAAAAATCTCCCTTCTCTTGCCTGGTTGATTGTGGAAAAAAGAGAAGAAACATGAAAATGTAAAGAAGAACAAATAGTAAAAAATTCTATCAACTTTCACCACATTTTCCTTCTTAATTAATTTCTCTTCTTTTTCTCTTTCTTTTCACAAGTTTCAATTAAATTTTTTTTCTCTCCCCTTTTTTGGTTTAGAAAGAAAAAAATAAGAGCAAAATAGGAAAACCAAACGGACCCTTATTTTTTTGGGTAATATAGATAAGAAAATCTTCTTTTGTGTTTTTCCCCACGAGTTCCAAAAGCCATTGCGGCATTTCCAGTCTCTGAAAACGAGCCAATTTGCAGTCCCAAATCGAAGTTCGCTGAAACAATGGTGAATCTCTCTCTCTCGCTCTCATCTTCGTCACCGTATTTCTTGCTCTTTCTGTTGGAACCAACTGAAATAACTCACCAATCGTCTAACCATGGCAATTCACAATCAGGCGGGTAGCGTGGAGGAGCAAAAGAAGCTCAAGCTATATTCTTACTTCCGGAGTTCTTGCTCTCACCGAGTTCGGATTGCCCTCAAATTGAAAGGTTCTCTCTTATCAATTTCTGGTTTGATCAATCCGTTTGTTTTTGCGAATTTTCGATTTCTTCTCAGAACCCTAACCATTGTTCTACTGATGATTGAATTATTTTTACTGTTGCGGTTTGGTACAGGCCTGGAGTATGAATACAAAGCAGTTAATTTGCTGAAAGGGGAGCACTTCAGTTCTGGTGAGTAGTTCTTACTTACTGGGTTCTTAACTACATTTAAAGTGGTTTTATCGATCCCTCACCTCGATCGATTGGCCGCCGTTCGTTTTGCCGTCGTCTGGTCGTCGTCTTCCGGTGTGGTCGTCTGTCAGGTGTGGTTACCGTCGTCTCTGCTTACAGGTTCCCTCCGTAATTCTCTTGTTTTCCATGGCGATTTTGGTTTCTTCGTTCGTGTTCGATTTCTGAGTTGATTCCTTCTGATTTCTGTGTTCTTTGATGGATTTGGTAGAACATTTTCCTGTTTTGAGTTCTTCATTGCTAGAAAAAACCCCTAAAAATGGAAAATCTCCTAAAAAACCTAATTCATTCGCTCCTGTGAATATTGAAACTTCTTTGCGATCGGTTCATGCTGTTAGTGGAGTCGTTGAACCTGGTGTGTTTCCTACTCTTGTGCACCAAATTGTGCCTAGTGTTCCTGGAACCAAACCATTGATGGATCTGGTAGAACATTCTCCTGCTTCCCTAGTCCCTTTGACGGGGACGGCACTCGTTTCTGGTGCGCCTTGTGTTGGATCTAATGGTCATGTGAGCTCCGATCGGAATGTTGCTTTTGAACTGCTCAGTGTGGATCTACAGAAGGAGTACTCTCACCTTTGTTTTGAGGAATCAGATGATGTTGTTGCAAGGCAGATCAAAACCCTAACTGCTGAGAATTTGATTCTTCGTCGCAAAGCTGAGGATAATCTCTCTACGGTGCTTCCTAAACCTGTGGCGAGTAATCCCCTTACTCCTTGGAAAAATTTACTTGTTGATGCTGTTTCAGATGACACCTGTGTGGAACGCCAATATTTTCCTCCTTCCATGGAAGGAGGTAAGCTCGTTGTCACCCCCCCTCCCCCTGTTGGTGAGTGTGGGGTTAAAAAATGGCAATCTGGTTTGGTTGGATATTTTCTGGACAGAAAAGTGTCATTCCTGACTGTGCAATCCACTGTGTTTAGAATTTGGGACAAGTTTGGCATAACTGATGTTCTTTCTAATGACGATGGTTTCTATTTTTTTCTTTTCAATAAGGATGATGCGTATAAACGAATTTTAGATTCTGGCCCTTGGCATATCGGAGGGAGATTGGTGGTTTTGAAGAAATGGGAACCCCAAATGAGCTTTGTTAAGGACCAGTTGGTGAAAATTCCCATTTGGGTTCAATTTTTCAATGTTCCACTAGAATATTGGACAGCTGCAGGTCTTAGTTATGTTGCGAGTGCCATTGGGAGGCCCCTTTATGCGGATTCTGTGACAGCAAAGTGCAAACGTCTTAACTATGCAAGGGTTTGTGTTGAAATAGAAGTTGGGGCCACTCTTCCTCTTTCTTTTGACCTTAGATTTGATAATGGTAAGGAAGTTGAAATTAAGGTGAAGTATCCTTGGAAGCCATTGCAATGTTTGGAGTGTTTGGTGTTTGGGCACAGTGAGGCTGGCTGTCTGGAAAACCACCATGCTCAGGTGCATACCTCTAATCAGGTTTGGGTGGCAAAGGCTGGGAAAAGTACGGAGGTGGGTATTTCTGCTGCCCCTGCTGCTGCTAGTCCAAGCAAGGTTCTCAGGCCTCAAAAGGATGTTCAGGTTTCTGGATCGAACAGATTTGCAGCATTGGAATCTATAGATTTGGAGACTGATGCTGCCTTCGGGTTTGTGGGACCTATTGGTGTGGTGGAAGCTGTCAATATTTCTGGGACATCTAGGGACGTTTTTCTCCATGTTCAGCCTCTACCTGGGGTTGTTTCTTGTTCTAAGGTTTTGAAAGGGCAGACGAAGTCGAGTGCTGCGTCGGTGTCTAATGAGCTGAGTCTTGTCCGTAATGATGTTCCTCCTCCAAAGGAAAGTATCAGAGTTGGGCAGGATGTCTCTGAACTTTCTAGGGCTGCTCAACAGTCCACATGTTTCACTCCGAGTGGTCAATCCTCTCTTGTAGGAAAAGTTCAAGATATGGGGATCCCTGTTAGCCAGGATAACCAGAATGATGTTCAGGCTGTTGAGTTTCCCAATGGTGTGAATGGGGTCTTGAACCTCCTGGGCCACAAAAGAAGACAAGAAAGCCTAATAAGAAAAGATGATTAAGGTTGGTGCTTGGAACATTCGAGGTTTGAACGATCCTTCCAAACAAGTGGAGGTTAGAAAGTTTATCCTTGTGTGGGATTGTCGAAACTAAGGTCAGATCCCAAATATTACGTCAACTATGAAGTATTGCCTACCTGCAAATTGGGACTATATCCATAATATTGGTGCTCATACGGTTGCTAGAGCTATCTTTACATGGAACACTGCTCTCATTAATGCTGATTTGATTTCCAGTAGTGCTCAACATATTACTTGTTGAATTCATCATGTCAATACTTTACAGTTTTTTAATGTTACTCTAGTCTATGGTATGAACCAGCCAACTGATCGTGGTATGTGATGGGCTGAGTTGAGAGGCTTACACAGAGCTTTGGGTGTTGAACCTTGGATCCTTTTGGGAGATTTTAATGCTGTGCGAAGGGTGAATGAACGGAGTATTATTGATAACTTTGATTTGACCGCTGCAGCTGCATTTAATTCATGTATTGATGACATAGAGGTGGATGATCTCCCTGCTAAAGGTTTTTGGTTTTCTTGGTCCAATAAAAGTGGTGGGTTGGGTCAAAATAAAAGCAGGATAGACAGAGTTATGGTTAATCATGCTTGGCAAGATGTTTTTACTGAATCTGAAGCTGTGTTTGCTGCTCCTGGAATCTCTGACCATTGTTCCCTTATTGCTTCTGTTCTTTCTTATAAGCCTAGGAGGAAGCCTTTTAAGTTCTTTAACTTTTGGATGAATGATCCTAAGTTTCCAAATTTACTTCATGAGGCTTGGGGCCAGACTAGGGGCTGCCATCCAATGGAAAGGCTTTCTCTGAAGTTAAGAACTTTAAAAGGACTGCTCAAGGACCTTAATAAAACTGCTTATAGTAATATTAGCTATAGAGTTGCTGAAGCGAAGGCAAAGTTGATTCGAATTCAGGTAGATGCTGCCATGGGTAGTGTGACTGATATGGTGTTAGCCTTGGAAAAAGAGGCTATGCTTGAATATAGACAACTTAGTGCAGTTGAGGAGTCATTTAAGAGACAAAAATCCAGAATCCAATGGCTGAAACTAGGGGATAATAATACTAATTTCTTTCATAGGAAAATGGCTGCAAATAGAATGAGAAACAAGATTCTCTCTATCAATGATGAGTATGGAAATAGGCTCGAAGATCCTGAAGCTGTCAAGAAGGAAGTTGTGTCTTTTTATGAGAAGCTTTTGGGCACTAGTTTCCCTAACAGAGTGGCAGCCGCTACAGCAATGTCTGATCTTGTTACTGCCAGAGTTCCCTTTGAGTTACAAGCTGGCCTTACTTGTTTGGCAACTGAGGAGGAAATCAAAGCCGCTATGTTTTCAATTGGAGGGGATAAAGCCCCTGGTCCGGATGGGTTCAATGCCGCTTTCTTTCAAAGGAATTGGAACAGAATTGGAGATGATGTGGTGCTGGCCATTCAAGCTTTCTTTATCACTGGTACTATGCCAAAGGGTTGGAATGCCACTGCATTGACTCTAGTGCCAAAAACTGCAACCCCTACGAGTATGAAAGAGTTTCGTCCCATTGCTTGTTGTAATGTTTTGTACAAATGCATTACAAAAGTCTTGGCTAATAGAATGCAAGTTCTTCTTCCCATTATCATCAACCAAAGTCGGTCAGCATTTGTAAAGGGGAGATCTATAGCAGACAATATTCTGCTCATGTAGGATTTAGTCAGAAACTATCATAGGGATGAGGGGCCTCCCAAATGTGCAATTAAAATCGATTTAATGAAGGCGTTTGATTCTGTGTCTTGGGGTTTCTTGTTTGAAATGATGGTAGCCATGCATTTCCCTAATCAGTTCATCAAGTGGGTTCAGTTTTGTGTGTCGAATGCTCACTTTTCAGTGGCTTTAAATGGAAACCTTGAAGGTTATTTTAGAGGGGAAAGGGGTTTGAGACAAGGTGATCCGATGTCCCCCTATTTGTTTCTGATAATTATGGAGGGCTTTTTCTATATTCTGCAGCATAAAGCTAGGGAGGGGCAGTTTACTTTCCATCCCAAATGTAAGGTTTTGCAAATCCATCACTTAGCTTTTGCTGATGACCTATTTGTGCTCTGTGGGGCTGACCAAGTATCTTTTTCTACTGTTAAAGCTGCTTTAGATGAATTCCACTCTTACTCTGGCCTTCGCCCCAATCTTCAAAAGAGTGCTGTCTTTTTTTCCGGCGTTGATAGGGCTCTTGAAGTCCAGTTGGGTGATATCCTTCTCGTCCCTGAGGGTATTCTCCTTGTGCGTTACTTGGGGGTCCCTCTGATTTCTTCCAAACTTTCATACAATGATTGTGTCCAGCTTAAGGAAAAGATTCTTCAGAGAATTCAGAGTTGGTCAACAAAATTGCTATCGTTTGGTGGTAGGACTCAGTTGATTAGCTCAGTTTTGTGGAGCATGCAAGTATATTGGTGCTCCATCTTTATCCTTCCTCAGAAGATGTTAAAGGACATTGAGAGTTTGCTCAGGGCTTTCTTATGGTCTGGGGTTCATTTCAAGCAGGGAGGTGCTAAAATTAAATGGGAATGGGTTTGTGCGCCAAAAGAAGAAGGGGGTTTGGGTTTCAAGCCTCTTAAAGAATGGAATAAGGCTACTATGGCAAGGCATTTGTGGGCTCTCAGCAAGAAATCACATTCCTTGTGGGTTAAGTGGATTCATTCATATGTCATCAAACGAAAATGTCTTTGGTGCGATTACCACAAGATTCTTCTTGGACCATCAGGAAACTATTCAAGTTCAACCCCTTATCAGGTATGTGGTTGGCAATGGGAGTAACACTTTTCTTTGGTTGGACAATTGGCATACTGAAGGTCCTCTTTATAAGGTGTTTGGGGAGGCTATTGTAAGGAATGTTGGGAGTTCCCTCCTTGCAAAAGTTTCATCAATCATTCATAATGAGGATTGGCATTGGCCTAGGCAACATAATAGGGCTATAATGCAGATCATGGGGAGTACTCTTCATACCTTGAGGCCTAACATTTCAATTGAGTGGGATCAGGAGATAGCCTGGGCAATCTATCATCTGAAAAAACAGGGTTTTCCTTCAGCGCTATACAAGTTAGCCATGGCTGGTTCTGTGTATTACATATGGAAGGCTAGGAATGAGTGCATTTTTTGCAACAAACACCCTAATCTTGAAGGCACTATAGAGCAGCTTGTTCTTGATGTTTGCGATAGAGTCTGTTCTTGGCAAAAAGTGGGCAGCAATAGTGTTAATCGAGCCCTTTGTAAAGCCTGGAATATTTCTAGGAAAATTTTGCTTTGAGCTGTCTGTATAGCCCAGGTTTCTGTGTCTTTTTGTTTAGTTTGGGTCTGTTTTTTTTTTTTTGCATTGTGTTCAGGGGTGTGCCCCTTTGTTTCCTTTTGTATCTTGTCTCCTTTTTGGTAATAAAATCTCTTTTACCAAAAAAAAAACTACATTAAAGTGTGCTTAGGGCAGTGGCGGAGCCAGGAATCAAAGAGGCCGAACTATGAGACAAATTTTGGTTGGATGATTTTGCTAGATGAAATCCACTCATTCGAGTTTTTATGGAGCAATTTTGATGAGTTAAAGGATTGATCTTGAAATGTTTTTCAATAAAATGGTTTAATTACCAAAAACAAATACTGAAATATTGTTTCTATCATATCGGCCGATGGCATTCTATATCATTATTACACATAATTCATCATGATTTGGCGTGCTCAAAATGAAGATTGTATTTACTTTCTTTCTATGAATATCTGCCAAAACTATGTAGGTCTTGTCTTGTCAAACATGGTTGGTAAAAATAAAAAAGGGAAAATGACGGCCAATGACATGTTTTGATAATTAATACCCACCAATGACATTTTCAGCATTAACAAATGTTCTTAGCATGTCCTTGGCGGGTATTAATTATCAAAACATGTCCTTAGCCGTCATTTTCCCAATAACAAAAGCCTCTCTCTACTTCAAATTGTCTATGAGAAACCCTTTTGTTTCAATTTTTGGTTTTTGCACTCTCTACCGAATTTCTCTGTCTTTACTGTTAGAACCAATTGTTCTCTCTCATAATGTTAAGGTTGGGTTTGAAAAGGAAAACAGTTTCTTTCATAATGTTAAGGTTGGGTTTACATAATTCAAATCCTGCCACATGGATTCATATTTTGCAACTGCAGGCCTGTGACACAAATGTTATCGGTGCCCGATATTGCTTTGACTATTCTTTTAAGCTTTATTGATCGATTTTTTTCTCTTGGTTGTAGAGTTTACAAAGCTCAATCCAATTGGTTATGTGCCGGTGTTGGTGGATGAAGACATTGTAGTTTCTGACTCTTTTGCAATCTTGTTGGTGAGTGGCTTGGGCATTTAACCTCTTCACCTCATGTCAGTGGTATTGCAAATGGTTGTAATGCCACCTTCGAACTTTTCAACACGTTCTTTATGATTTGCAGTATCTGGAAGAGAAATATCCTCAACATCCACTGTTGCCACGTGATCTTCAGAGAAGAGCAATCAACTACCAGGTACAGGTCATTTAACTTATTATCAGTTTTTCTGAGCTGTTTTCTTGAGGGCACCTCGTAGATTGTTGTATTCACCAGTCCGTCACAAGTGGGGTATGGATACCTCCAGAGACAAATTGAGACGATACTGGCCAAATTAGTTACCCGTGATGGAGTTAGTTTCCACAAGGATATTCCTCGGAAGCTCCCTGTGTTCTTTTGAACAATGGTACTGTCAAATGAAATGTCAGACCACTTGATTTTGTTCTTGTGAGGACTGAGGAGTAAAATGAAGTCCATTGACTTTTTCAATCACGAACCACGAAGTAAAGAACATAGAAATTTTTTGAACTCCACTCAACAGAAAACAGATGTTCTGGTCCTACTGGTACTTCCGTACTTGGTTTCTCACTCAGGCGTGATCCGCTTTTGTGTTGCCTAGACCAAGCAAGACAAAATGAAACACAAAATGGATAAAAAAAAGTGTAACTCCTTTCCATTTTGGAGGCCAGGGGTTTTGTGATTGTTCCCTTTTTTTTTAAACCACGTGTTCAAATCCCAAATTGTATTGGAAATTTATTGCATTTCTCCACTGTTATGAGTTGACTGATTTCTACCACACATCCCATGTAACTTTTCCCTCTTCTTTTGAACTCCTGTTCAAGTTGAAGTACCATTTTTGGTTTCTGAACTATATCGGTTGTTTTTACTTTGTCATCATTTCATCCTATTTTTACTTCCTTGGACTAACCCTCAATGAATTATTAATTTGAGCTATAGGCTGCAAATATTGTTTCTTCAAGTATACAACCTCTTCAGAACCTATCTGTGCTGGTGAGTAATGGAGCAGGGCCAGTGTTCTTAGATTAGTGTTTCATTGTTGAAATCTGTATAATGCTTTCATCACATTGTTTTAAGGATAGTATGATAAGTGCCTTTCTTTCCCTCCTGCCTTTCAATATGCAGAAGTATATTGCGGAGAAAGTTAATCCAGATGAGCAGTATGTTTGGGCTAGGAATCATATTGGGAAAGGTCTAGAAGGTAAGCATTTCCTGTTGATGAAATTTGGGGAGTTTTTCTCAATTAGATAAATCTGTCGTACCAGTTTGGATGAAGATTTTATTTTTTAATGTTTTCTCATGCCAATGAATGTTTTTCCATTTGTATTAGCTTCGTGTGATATATGTTACATTGTTAGGTGCCTACCCATTTCTTCCATTCTATGAAATGCATTTCTTTGTGCATATTGTTCTTCTTTAACTCCCTTCAGTGTCAGGACATTTTATTAAACCAATAGTACGAACATATGCTGGGATCTCTCTTAGATAAATCTGGTAATGGTTTAAAATTTAGTTTAAGTCCAGAACTGCCTTTCTACAGTCTGGCCTATTTATAAACAGATTTAGAAGCTACGAAATGATTGCATTCTACCGCTTTGGTACTGAGATGAAGTCTTGAACACATTTAGTGTAAGCTGGAAAATAGTATCTTTTGATGTGAAAATTTTCAGCGCTGAAATTAGTCATTAGCATCATCACCTGTCAGTAATACAGAGAACTTGAAATGGTAGATGTGACCTTGTTATCTCCTTAAATGCCCATTAAATAGAACTTGAACTGGTCGATTTGACCTTGTTATCTCCTTAAATGTCCATGTTCTCCTTGACCAGAAGCCCTTATTGTTCACAGAGTGTTCGTAAACCTACTTTAAGCAGCATCTCAGGATGAAAAGGTGAAAGTTGACTGCAATTGATCTCGGTTGATCTCACACATGATCCAGCAGCTCCAGTACTATGGATATCGTGTCCTGCACTAATGTTTTTTGGCCCTACAACATATGCCCTAGTTAATGTAAGCAACTTTATTTATGCCGTGAGGATGTACAAACCGCTTTTTTGACACGGGCAAATAAGTTCTGGTGTTTTAAAATGATTGTATCAACACACTCAGCGAGACTGCATCAATCAATCTTACTGAACTGTCAAAGCTAGTATTAGTTAATTCATTAAGACCTAGTTCGGTTAAGGGTTTTGGATTCTAATCATTATCCTATTTCTCTCTCCACTCATTACTCCTATCTCCAATCATTACTCTCATTTTTCTCTCTATCTCTCTTCAATCATTACCCTATTTCCAATCACTACTCTATTTCTCTCTACACTCATTACCTACAAGATAAGTATTATCTCTGGATGGGAGGAGTGGAGTGTGGGAAGTGCACCATTTGCATGTCTTCGACTCCCCATTGATTGGTATCTGTGAGAGATTGATCTACTGGTAGGCCCTGTAAAAAATATGTTGTCTATTTGTGTTATTTAGGCTTATTATGTTTTTGTAAGTATCAATTTGTATTTTGCATCGTCAATAATACTTTTGTCTTGTTAATCCTTGACCATATACAATGCCATTTTGACTTTTGAGTTGGGGGCAAATCATTTGCCTGTTTGAATTTCTAGGCAAACACTGACTGCTTATAAGTCTTGAGTTGCTGTGATATGAATAGGGTTACTTGGAAAAATTTGTTGAATTTCAACTGATTTCCATGTACACATGTTGCAGCACTTGAGAAGTTGTTGCATGACTATGCTGGGAAATATGCCACTGGAGATGAAGTCTATTTGGTTTGTTTCTTCCCTGCTATCTGTGTTCAACACAGGAAAGGATGTTTAGAACCGCATAGTGTAAATGGGCACATATAACTCTTTCTCAAATCTTTTCTGTTAGGATCCAGATTGTGTCTCTGTACAACAGCTCTGGAAATGGATGGACTCTTTAAACCAACCTAAACCCTTTCTAGTTTCTAGTGGCAAACTGGATTTGTAAATATGAACTCAGAATGTTATTTGAACCACAGTCTGAACACAATTATGAGCTAGACCCATGGGTCAGTAGTCCCAAAGCAGGAATTGTACCAAATATCGGTCCAGATACTAGGATTTAACATGACAATGTTACTTTTCATACTGTAGCAATTTTTTGCATGGAACGACACCTGATTCAAAAACTTTAGTTGTGCATTGCTTTAGTTTGAGTACTTATTAGATTATCAATGCTCAAGGGGGCATTGCCTATGTCTCAGAAGTTTTTAATGATTTATTAACCCACCGTGAAATTTTGTTGTTTCACATGCTATGTAATATAATTTGGCTATTACTTACAGGCAGATTGCTTTATAGCACCTCAGCTTTATGGAGCAATCAAAAGGTTCAGTCTTGATATGGTAACGCCAATCCTTTATCTCATGACCAAGTTAATTTGTTGTGATTTATGTTTCAACGTTATAATGTGCATGTAGAAGTTCTAGCATCCTTATTTCCCCGAGAAAGGTGGGGAAGAAAGGGAGCAATCCATATTGGTGGGCTGTGAACTATCTCTGCTCTCTTCTTTTCTTTTGTGGATCTGATGCTTGATTTTGGTGTATAGGAATTGTAGTTTATGGTGATCCCAGATTCTGTACAATGGATTGTTTAAAGCTATTTTTATCTTCCCCATCAAATGTTTAATAAGACAGTGCTAACACTTAAATGTCTAATATATAGTCGACGTTCCTGATTGTGACAGTGATATAGAAAGAATCTGCATCTATACATACATGTGCAACATTATTTTAAATTTCTGCTTCTAAGTTTTTCCTCTGATGAACTTGGAACACCGTTTATTTCAAATGGTGCTTTATCTCCTTAGGATTTGTTCTTTGTGCAATGACTCTCTCTCTCACCGTTGATTTCAAATGGTGCTTTATCTCCTTAGGATTTGTTCTTTGTGCAATGACTCTCTCTCTATCTCTCTTATATGTGCACTGACCTCACTGTGCATGAAATTACTGCTTGTTCCCTAGCTGCTTGTTACGTGACATTGATGCTTTCTTATCATCATTTATCTTTATCTGCTACTGTTTCAAATTTCTTGTTGGTCTTTTTGCAGACTCCGTACCCTCTTCTGTCTAGGTTGAATGAGGCATACAATCAGCTACCTGCCTTCGTAGATTCTGCGCCAGAAAACCAGCCGGATACACCAGTTTAGGTGTTGAGTTGAGGTAACTGAGGAATATGAAAGTACTTGTCATTGTATGCTTGACCACTAAGCCTGTGGTAGGATCATGGATTTTGTGGGGATGGAGAGGTAGAGGAATATGTGAGAGGTATAGGTAATGTATGAAGAAGCTAAGCCGATCGAATGGTAGAGGTTAGGCTAATGTAGTGAAGAAGCTAACCACGATTGTTTTGGCCCCTATCATTTTGCTTTCCCTTGTTAGATCCCCGCACACAATCCAAACACAGCCTAAGCATTGGAGTTCTAGTGTTTTGCTATGCTTGGTGTTCTCATTTTGCAAGACGCAAGGGGACTTGGTAATAAGGCCCTAACGCCAATGTCGGCATAGGAGCAGGTACCACTTGGCCTGTAAGTCCAGTGGTGGTTTTGAGGCTTTGATGTCAGTCAATATTTAGATGGCTTTGTTGAGTTTTTGTACTGAATCTTCCTACTTTCTCTTGTTCCTTTTTTTTTTGTTGCCAGCAAAATGGATTGAATTGTCAAGGTGAAGCCCATGAAGCAAGATTTCGGGCAGAGCTGTTACGATGCTAGCAGACTTTGTTCCACCAAGCTTCGTCTATTTGAGAATTATGACAGAATAAACTAAAGTTGTGTTTATTGTCTTAGAACATACGGAGTATTATATTGTTGCCTGAAGTTCAGCTTGCTCATTGTACCGTGAAATAAAGAGGTTTTAGTATTCTGGTTAGAAGTTAAGATGTTTAAATCTTTATGTGCTGCTATATTCAATTCTTGCCCTTCTGTTTAAAGCTTAATATAAGGTCTTTAAACATAGCTTTTTTTTGGGACTGAAACACTTTAAACATGTGAATACTCTATTGCTTTTTTAGCCCTTCGCGTTGTTTACAAATCCCGTAGACCATATAGTAAACTGACCGTTTCCAGTAACTTGTTGACAACAGTTTAATTTTTAGTATATAAATCAAAAAAATAAAAATTTATTACTTTTACACAAGAATTTTGGTAAATATCCAAGACAAACCAAAAAAAAAGTTTTTTGAGCTTTTTCTTGATTGTATAAAAGTTTGTCACAAAACTAACATATGCAATTTTTTTTAATAAAGACAACCAAAAAATTGTTGTCAGAGTGGAAACGCCTCAGCTGCCTGCATTTTTGGTTTCTAAAGTTGGGAAACACCTTAGTTGCCCCAAGTCCCTTTAGGTTGGTGCTATGCAATGAGGTGCCGTGCTGTGTACTTCCAAACTGTCAAATCGTGCATTTGAGACTCGGATTTCATCTCGGCAACCAACGATTGAGAGTTGTTTATTGTCGAGATGAGAGCCAAGCCGTCGGATGCACGATCCGATGACTCAGAGGTGTGTACTCTGGTGCTGCGCACACCATTGTACAACACCATCCCCCAATTTAGATAAAGTATATTAGGTTTAATGAATGGGAAAAGGCAAAAAAAAAAAAGAAGGGAAAATGCTAACTACTGCAGCGATCTAAATCATTTTGGGGTTATTCTTGAATCACTTTAATCATGGTAAATGGTAATGTTGATTCAATTTGTATGGTAAGTAAAATTGTAATTTTTTTGCGAAAAAATCATAAAACCATCTTATTTTTGTGGAAATCTAAAATGTAAGGATTTGGGGGTTTTTATTTTTTATTTTTGGTAAACAAGGGAAAATTTTAACTTGATACTGTACGACATACCAAGTCATTTTCTAAGAATCTTGTGTGGTTTCTTAAAAGGGGGAGGAGAAGAATTCTTGATTAAATGAAATGGATATTAGAGAGAGAGTGAGAGAGAAAATGAAATGGCTGGTGGGGAATCAAATTACAGAAAGTCTGAGCATCCCGACGGGGAACTCCCGACCATAATCTCGACGCCACACTGGGCCCGCTCCGGCCACCGGACGGCTGATAATACAAAAAATGGAGTGTTTGGATCGGCCACCTACACACATCGGATGCCGTTGATTCTCGTGTGGACCCACTCGGTTTTTTTTTATAGAATTTTTGGTTGGCTCCGATTAGCTGTCCGGTGGCCGGAGCGGGCCCGGCGCGGCGTCGGGATTTTGGTAGGGAACTGTAGCCTTACTCATCAAATTAATAGGAGGAACCTTAAAGGGATATGTCACAATCAAGAAGGTGACAGATTTTTAATTGGAAGGGAAACAGAAAGTTGAGGGAAACTCAAAGGAAAGAGAGCTGCACAAAGGCCCCGTTCAGTTGCCAGAAAAGTACAGGAAATGATGGGAAAATCAATTTTTCCATAACTTTTCTAGTGTTCAGTTGGCAAGAAAATTCTAAGACTTACCAATTTAAGTTTTCCCGCAGGAATTACTTTCCTGCAAAAGTGATCCTGCAAAAAACACAGGATTTTGCGTTGCGGGAAAAGGAAAATGAATGAACACTCACAAAATTTTCCCGAAAGTTTCTTTTTCCTGACAAATGAACAACTAAACCTTAATTTTTCTTGCAAAATTCTTTTGTCAAATGAACACTCACAGGAAAATAATTTTCTTTTTCTTTTACTTCACCTCACTTCAATTTTTCTGGGAACCAATTTCCCACACAACTTTCTCGACAACTGAATGGAGCCAAAGGGATTGGTCACAATCAAGAACTGGTGGGGAATCAAATTAAAATAGGAGGAACCTCATAGGGATAGGTCACAATCAAGAAGGTGATTCAAGATTTTCGCTTGTTTTTAAATTTAGACTCCACCCCATTAACTAAAATAATAAATATTTATTTTTTTAATTAAAAATAATTAATTATGAGAGAATGAGTTGTCTCATAAAATAAAAAATAAATACTTATTATAACATAAAAATCTTAGTGATACGGGGCCTTAAGAAATTTGATTAGTTTCCATATTTTTTCCTTCTATATGAGGATGGGAGTTGCAATAATCTGACTTTTGTATGTCTCAATCAAAGGGCTTTGGAGAATTACTGAATATGGCAGCAGTGGTGGGGCCAGCTGACAGATTTTATTTGGTGGGGAAATAGAAAATTGAGGAAAACTCAAAGGAAACCAGAAAATGAAATGGCAGACTGGTGGGGAATCAAATTAACAGAAAAGCTACGTACACAGCAGCTGTGCACAGATTCCATTTTCTCCAGGCTCGGGTCACAAAAAGATGATCGGAGCCGCTCATTTTGTTCAAAATATGTCGTTTAAGGTTTCTGTAAAAAATGAGTTTCGTTCGATATCGTTAGAGGCGTTAACAAAACACCCAAAATCACTTCAATATTGAGGTGCGAGCTGAGCTCGAGCCACATCGGAAAATTTGATAAGTGTTGTACAAATGTTCTTCTTTAAGTACAACACCCAACCCAGTTCTTCTTAAGCCGTGCCTCCCGCATGGAATTACCGAGTTTGCTCGAGCCGAACTCGAGCTTCAATATTGAGGTGCGACCTGAGCTCGAGCCATGATTTAGTAGCTCAATTCGAGCTCGAGCCGAGTTCAAGCCCATTTTTATTCTTGCGAGCTGAGCCCGAACATGCTAAAACTTGGCTCGGATTGATTGCAGCTCTATTTATAACCTATTTTCCTCCTCAGTAGAGTTGTGGGCCATGCCCATTACTCCGTTAGGTCTAATTCTTTTACTTGGTCCAAGACTAAGCCCTATTTATAACCTATTTTCCTCCTCAGTAGAGTTGTGGGCCATGCCCATTACTCCATTAGGTCCAATTCTTTTACTTAGTCCAAGATTAAGGTCAAAATAACATGTACTAGTAACCCTTTTGGGCCTACCATAAAACATGTGCAACTTCTATTCCTCTGCTATCAATTACGCCTTCACAATCACGTGCACAGTTGAAACATTTTTAAGGCCCAATTCTTGTACCTCTAGCTATGACCTGGAATGTATTCCAATATATTCTTTAAAATACCTACAACACAAAAATTAAGCATTAAGTTTCAAGAAATAAAATAAAAATAGACTTAGCAAGGATAAATTCAAACCAAATTTGATTGTGTCGACTTGAAATTCAAACCAAATTTGCCTTCTTTATTATTGTGCTTGAGCTTTCACACTCAAATTGAAGATTAAAATTTGTATTTGTGGTCTGGATATGGTCTCCCATAGTCCATAACTTCAGATTTTCAATATGGTTTGTGTACTACAGTATATTTTATATGTGAAGGCAACAAACATAAAGAGGACATCAATGTAAGATGTTGACATTTTCATCCCAAGTTTAGTACTACACCAAAATTAAACCAAACAATACAACAAAAGAGGAATCAGAGGCAGTAAGCAAAATGGTTAGCCATGATTATGCTAACTCATGGCTTCGCGGCGGATTTCTTCTCAATGAATCGGGCAGGGCAGGTTCAAGTAATTCGATCATAACCGCATAAGATGAAGAAACCATAGAGAGAGAGAGAGAGAGAGAGAGAGAGAGAGAGAGAGAGAGAGAGAGAGAGAGAGAGAGAGAGAGAGAGAGAGAGAGAGAGAGAGAACTGTGGGGGGGTGGGTGGGTGTTGAGATCAAGTCACCTCCAAACTTCAAGGTGTTTGGGAATTGAGAGCCAAGTTGTGTTTGGTTCCCATTTTAGTTTAGTTTTACAATCATTACTCTACTTCTTTTTTCAATCATTACTCTATTTCTCCAATTATTACTTTTTCATTTCTTTCTATCTCTCTCCAATCATTACCCCTCTCTTCAATTATTACCCTATTTCTCTCTCTTCCTACTACCAAAACTAAATTAAACTAAACTGCCAACAAAACAAAGCAAGATCCGTAGTTTAAATTTGGGGATTTTAGATCCCAACCCTTTTTTTAGCTTTGGTTTAAAAATAATCCTTTACATTTATTTCTACCCAATCTTTTCAAAATAGTCCTGATCCATATTAATTTGGATAAAAATACCCTTGGCTATGAGAACTATCCCTATGAAAACTATCTTTATGAGAACTATCTCTATGAGAACTGTGTCTATAAAAACTGTTTCTATGAAAACTATCTACGTGAACTGGCTATGAAAACTGTTTATGAGAATTGACTATGTGAACTGGAAAATACAGAGTTCACATAGACTCACCACACACTAATACACAAGTCACATAGCCCATCACACAATTCACATAATCGAAAATATACAGTTCACATAACCTCACTACACACTAAAATAAATAGTTCACATAGCTTCACCACACACTTCACATAACTCATGACATAGTTCACATAACCTCAACACATACTAAAATACAATTCACATAGCCTCACCACACACTTTACATAACCCACCACACAGTTCACATAGCTCTAATATACACTGAAATACACAGTTCACATGTACAGTATTAATTAAGTTCGTGACACTTACCACTTTTTGGTTGGATAATACTATCTCCGTTCCCAAATATTTGTCCGGTCCGCAAAACAAGGACTAAAAATATGCATTTCTTTTTAAGAAAAAATTCAATCTTTTTTCATAAATTAAAAAAACTCGTCAATATCTAGCAAATTGTTGAAAAAAATTTAAATTTTTCCTGCAAAACTTGAATTATTTTTACGTTCTCATTGTGCAGACTGGATAAATATTTTGGGATAGATATAGTATTTATTAATGACGACTGAGGAATAATTTTTTACATATATGTTGTTCTTGGCTGGATCAGTGTTTTGTGAGTCCATAAAGGGGCCCAAATATTGATTTTGGAGGGGTTTGGTGGATAAGTCATGGGGTGAGCTAATCCCGTGGGGTAACTTCCGTTATTATCCCCAAATGGTTGAATTATTGAAATTGATTATTTTTAGGGAAATTTATGGAAATGGTCCTCCTAATTTCACCCGAGTCTCATTTTCGTCCTTCGAGTATCAATTACAACTCTTTTGACCTTCAAGTTTGGTTTTCGTACCAAATTGGTCCAATTGATGACTTCTGTTAGCCAAACTTAAAGAAAAAAATTAGATTGATGGCAGTTTGGACGTTGCATTTCGTACCAAGTTGGTCCAATTAATGACATCTCCCATCAATTTGCGTGGTAACTGTTTACTACTGATGATCAGCCAAACTTTTCTTCTCAAAACCCTAACCATTGTTCTACTGATGATTGAATTATTTTTACCACTGCGGTTTGGTACAGGTCTGTAGTATGAATACAAAGCAGTTAATTTGCGGAAAAGGGGAGCACTTTAGTCCTGGTGAGTAGTTTTTACTTACTGGGTTCATAACTACATTTAAAGTGTGATTTGGGCTGTAGTGAAGCAAGGAGTCAAAGGAGCCGAATTATGAGAGAAATTTTCATTTGTCATCATAATTTAAGAAACAAAAAAAAGTTCTTTTTTTCTTTCCCTTTTCTTTCTGTGTTTGGAACTTTTGGAAGAAGAAGAAAAGAAGAGAAAATTTAAAAATCTCCCTTCTCTTGCTTGGTTGATTGTGGCAAAAAGAGAAGAAACATGAAAATGTAAAGAACAAATAGTAAAAATTTTCTATCAACTTTCACTGCATTTTCCTTCTTAATCATTTTCTCTTCCTTTTCTCGTTCTTTTTACTAGTTCCAATTAAATTTTTTTCTCTCCCCTTTTTTGGTTTAGAAAGAAAAAAATAAGAGCAAAATAAGAAAACCAAACGGACCCTTACTTTATCCTCTTCATTTATTTTTTTGGGTAAGATAAGAAAATCTACTTTTGGTTTTTTCCCCACGAGTTCCAAAAGCCATTAGGGAAAATTACCGGCAGGTGGAGGGCCATGGCTTTATGTACCACTTCAATGGTCTCCACTCTTCAAATCACCAACACATGGTATCTCCTATTTTTATCCCCAATACATGGTAAGTATAACTTGAGAAGACTCATTTGCCCCTCCTTCAATTCTTCCCACCCTAAAAGATCTCTCGCCTGATAAGAGGAAAAAAGAACCCACACTACAAAAAACATGGCGTTATAATTCCTTGCCCTCCATCAAATAATTCTCATCTCCAGAACACACACACACACACACACACACTCTCTCTCTCTCTCTCTCTCTCTCTCTCTCTCTCTCTCTCTCTCTCTCTATCTCTCTCTCTCTCTCCCTCTCTTGTGAAGATTACCTAAAATTGAAGAGTACAGAGTTTTTCGAAATCGAATCATGGAGTTCGTTGTTTGTCCACAAATTGAATCACGATATACTTGAATCTCATGTTTTAAGGTCAAAGAATGGTAAATTCGAATCTTTCTTTGATTCTGTCAATTTATCTTTTAAGCCCTAATTGTGAGAGTTTTTTTGTTTTATTCTATTGATTTCTCTTCTCAGCACTAATTTTGATTGTACTTTCGATTTTGTTGATTTCCCGTGCATGCCCTAATTTTGAGTTCTATCTTTCTTTTCTAGACAGTTAAATTTATCGTTTTGTTCTGTTCACTTTTTCATAATTTAGTTTAGTAATCAAACGAAGGGTTTGGGTAATTGTGTGATGATGTTATCAGATTAGGAAAACCAAACAGAACGATGAAACTATCAGTAGTATACTTTGGAGAGTAAATATTCGATGTTAGGCTTTGCTTCGAATTAAAATATTGATTGAAAATATTTACTCGATTTTCAGTCTTTGGTTCAACATGAAGTGAGGATTCTATTTGTTTTGGGTCGAAGATTCTTTTGTTTTTAATGAACATTGTTCATGACTTGTGATTAAAACTTCAATAGGGTGAGTTTTTTTTTTTTGCCATGGAGGTGAAATCCATAGGTTGTGCTGAGCATAGAATGCCCTTAAGCAATTCCTTGTGGATCTATTTTGGATGTAATATCAACATTCCTTTAGCCCAATTCTCCTTGCCAACAATTTTTGGGGTGTGTGAAAAGTTGGGGAGGAACTATATATAGGGATCAATCCGATGTGTGCGGAAGATGGCCCTCGACACCTTGGCATTACCAAAAGAGAAAAACCATTCCTTCAACCCCATTCAACTTTTAAGTATTTTGAGGATTCAAACTAAATGCCTTGAAGTATATTAAGCAAGTACATTTTTTGGGTGAAATCTTTCACCTGAAAAATATCTTGCATCCGAAAATGTTTTGTCTCGTGACAGAACAAGCCTAAGGTTTTGTTTTTTTGTGTTACCAGTATCATAGATATACAATTACGAAAAGGTTTCGTGACAAGACATAGTGTTGAATGTTGTCTTTCTTTCTTTTTTTCTCTTCCAAAGTCCTAGGTTTGCTTTGCATTGTCTTCTGCAATTAATGAATCATGTTCCTTTGCTTCTGTTTTATTGATTGGGTATGAAACTTTTGGTTGTTCAATACTATGTGGGAGTTTTATCGAGACTCGATCTTTGTAGTCGTCAAGGAACATGAAAGTCAGGGAACCCAAGGAGGAGATGTTACTCTTGGTCCTGGTGTATTAGATGGGGAGAATGGTTTCGGTGTTGCCCACATCTTTCCCTCTTTAATGGCACATTCATCCTAAGTACAGTTCCATTTTTTTCCCCTATGTCATGAAGTTCACTTCTATTTCATGTTATTAAGCTTCAAGTTTCGATGGGTTGGTTTGGGATTTATAGGAGGTGGATCCAAATGTGGAGCATGAAGAGACACCTGGTTCAGATGGAATGGATGGTTTTGTGTCTAATCTACCATTGATGAGACTCTGAGCTTTGTTGAAATGCTTAAGTAAGCTTCATGTTGGATGTTAATATATGACACGGTGGTTATATAAACATACAATATCTTGATTCTTGAGTCACGAGCATTTGATTGATATTGTATGTTGGATTGAGATGGAAAATGCTAGCTCAACCAATTTGTACTCCGCAAGCTAAGTTAAATGATTCACTTTATTTTGTGATAACGTATTAAACAATTCTGTATCCAAAGGAAGAGAAAATATAATGTGAATGGTAGAAAATATAACGTATCAAAGTTTTGGTGCTGTGAGCCTGTTGGTGTATCCGCTTGAATGTGTAACTTTACTCATTTAGTCTGAATGTGTAACTATCATACTCTTCTTTTACAGGGTTTTCATTTTCTTGCATTTGCTAATTAAAATCTCTTTCCGTTCTATAGTAGCAGGCTTTGCTTCTTGCTCTTCATAAGCTAAAAGTATTGGAAGAGCAACAGAAGTATGCTATTGATTCATCTGAACCTCTTATGGCTTTTGCTCTCAGCTATGGACTGTATTCATTACCTGCAGTAATCATACATATTTCCGTTCTATAGTAGCAGGCTTTGCTTCTTGCTCTTCATAAGCTAAAGGTATTGGAAGAGCAACAGAAGTATGCTATTGATTCATCTGAACCTCTTATGGCTTTTGCTCTCAGCTATGGACTGTATTCATTACCTGCAGTAATCATACATATTTTTCGCTTAGTTATGTGTTCGAGGTTGTCTTTCTTTTGCGTTTTGTAAGAGCTTATTAAGTGAACCTCTTATGTAATTAGAAGTTTGGCTAGCCAAAGCTAGGAATGCTTGGCGCGAAGCAAATACTTCTACCGATTTTCTTGCTCGAGAGGCCATATATGGGCAAAGGCCTTTGGTGGTGGTCCTTCGTCAACCCCCTCTTCAATTTGTAGAACATTGCCTATGACGGATGTTCAAGGACTTGGCTATCGGGGTCATCTCTATACGGATCCACATGCATCGAACAACTCTAAACTCAATGTTTTACAATTGTGTTCTTAGGCGGTTTTACACACATTGGGTGCAAAGTTCTCTTAATCTTGTAGTGGGTTTAATATTGTGGTTTTGAGATGCTTGGTACAAAGTTTGTGTAAGTAAACTTGATAGGATTGATTTGTGGGTTTAAGATATTGAGTACAAAGTTCACTATAGTATCATTGTTTTTTTTGATAGACAAAAGGTGTACTACATTGTTGTAAACAATCCAATTGAACTGCTATTGTCTCACTTTGGATTTTGTTGAATGTAAGAGACTTATTCTTATTAGGTTTTTATTATACTAGAATGTAATGCATCTGTGATTGAATTGTTGCCATGGTCTATGTGTGACAACTGTAAGGGAGAAACATGCCAAATGACTTCGACATTGAAATGAGAACATATAATCTGGTTGATGTTTGAGGAATAGATAAAGTGTCATATTTGTTGTATTATATGACCTCTAATATTGTACAAAATGGTAAGGTTCCAACTGGTAAGGCATCAAACTAATATTGTCAAACTAATAATAGCATCGAACCCATTGCCATCATGCCAATGAGGCTTCATTTCAAAGCTATAGCTCTTGTATGCGACCAAAACATCTCCATGGGGTGAACGTTGATAAATCGCATGTGACCTAAGGGACCAAACTTCTTATGGCGCTGTTCAATGTTGGGCGCCCCTACAAGCACAACAATGTCTAGATCGTGAACACATACAAATGCACGAACCGTGCGAATGATTTCCTTTGTTGTGCAAAATATGTTGCCATGTATATGAAAATAAGTTACACCATATATACGACAAGGGGGGCAATGAAAATAAGTTACACCATATACACGACAAGGGGGGTAGTGAAAGGTGATAATAACTAATTTACCTCTCTATATACATACTTACTCGGCCATTGATGAAGCATTCAAAACAATTACGATATGGATCCAAGCTGTCCTTTTGGAAGAAGACTAGAAAAGGGAAAGAGTTCTGGTTCTCGTACACGGGCACATACACGTGCACCCCCACTTGTTCAACATCAGAACATCCGGCCTTCCTTTGGTTCGGCAGAAGATCAAGAACTGCATCATTTACTTCAAACAAGAAATATGAGAGTTCTCACAAACGGGGAAGTTGTGGAACGATCAATTGACGAATATGGTGGATTACCAATCCAAGTGCCACCAGTACACCTCCCACCTGTTGATCTACCGAATAACTCCCATTTCCGTCGTTTCCAACTACCAAGTGAGACGGATGAAGGGGACGATCATCGACATTCACAGCTTTCTGTTATGGATGCTTGGTTCGCCGATAGCAAAGCAAGAACTCGTGATGATTTGCCCGTAAACCATATACGTGGGTACCACGGGGTCATGTCGCGCAATTCATTTCATAAGTGGCCGAGGACAGGCAGTGAACTGCCACCGGCAACGATAAGTCCACGTGAACATCAATGTCTCCTTCCTAGATTGGACTATATGCTTGCTATATACGAGAGGCGTGGCAAACGAAAATTTTTCGAACCTTTGCTGCAATATGATGCAAGTGAAGATGCTTATTTCAAACTAGACAGAAACCAATCTTCATTTAAGGATGAAGCCACTGATTTACTTAACTGGCCTAATATGTTTGTACAGAGGAACAAGTTGGAAGCGAAATATCGTAAGTACCTAGTCAAGGTGCCTAAAGCACGGTCAGCGCAGATGACGGCCAGAAGAAGGCCAAACCGTCTCCATAACGATGTATGTGAAAGGCTACAGGTCGAGATTAATGCAATGTGCAGGCGACTAATCCGTCAAGGCCTGATAGTCAAGAAAGTGAGGGAAGCTGAAAAGGACGGCTTTGACCCCAGAGAGTCTATTAGAGGAATTAATAGGGATCCACAGTATGCATCTGACCCCGAAGAATCTGATTATTCTGATGACGAATAGGAGTAATTGTATTTTATTTCATTTCAATAATTCTAAATTGCGGTAGTATCGTTGTTAGATCTATACAACAGCTTTATGTTTTCTTACCCGAGATAGTTGCTCTGTCAATCCACATATATTGCTCTTCTATGAATTAAAGTTGCCACTTGTGGAAATTAAATTGCTCTCTCTATGAAAATAAGTTACACCATATACAAGCCAAGGGGGGCAGTCAAGGTAGGTTAGCTAACGGTTTGTTGGCCACATAGGCCATAACTACCAATTAACAGACCACCTTTCAGTTGAGGCATTATTGTGGCACATCTACATAGACACAAAATATGGTAACTATATGGCACTTCTACATCAGACAGAATTTGAGCGTAGATAGTAAATAGTGTGAAAAGTTAGGTGGTGGTTCTTTCAAGACAAAGACCAAGTCCATATTACTAAAAGACAATACTCTATATCTTTGTGGACCACAAGTTTATTATATAAAGAGCAAGTCATATTTTTTGGCAAGTGATAAGTGAAAAGTTAGGTGGTGGTTCTTTCAATACCAAGACCAAGTCCATATTGCCCAAAGACTACACTCTATCTGTGTGGACCACATGTTTATTGTATAAAAAACAAGTCATTTTTTGGCAAGTGATAAGTGAAAAGTTAGGTGGTAGTTCTTTCAAGACCAAAACCAAGTCCATATTGCCCAAAGACTACACTCTAGTCTGTGTGGACCACATGTTTATTGTATAAAAAGCAAGTCATTTTTTGGCAAGTGATAAGTGAAAAGTTAGGAGGTGGTTCTTTCAAGACCAAGCCCAAGTCCCTATTGTCCAAAAACTACACTTTATGTTTGTGTAGACCACATGTTTATCGTATAAAGAGCAAGTCATATTTTTTGGCAAGTGATAAGTGTGAAAAGTTAGGTGGTGGTTCTTTCAAGACCAAGACCAAGTCCATATTGCCCAAAGACTACACTCTGTGTCTGTGTGGACCACATGTTTATTGTATAAAGGGCAAGTCATATTTTTTGACAAGTGATAAGTGTATTTTTTTGGGCCATTTGGTTTAAATTATTATGTACGGATTATGTAGTTTGTTGACCTATTCAGTTTAAATTATTATGTAGGGATTATGTATTTTGTCGGCCTTTTACGTCTCCTCAATGGGACCTATCCTCCATTCAACATCAACCAAGTTTATTTGGGCCAAGAAGGGTAACTAAAAAGATACAAAAAACTTTCTATTACACCATTATGAAAGACAGTCTATGGTTCCTAAAGACTACACTTTTTATATTTGATGACCAAATTTTAATTTACCCGAGACCAAATCTATATTGCTAAAAGACTACACTATATGTCTATATGAACTACATGTTATTGTATAAAGAACACGTCATATTTTTTGGGCAAGTGGTAAGCATGAAAAGTTGATTGTTCTTCAAAACCAAGACCAAGTCTATATTGCTAAAAGACTACACCCTATGTCTATATGGACCACATGTTTATTGTATAAAAAGCACGTCATTTTTTTTGGCAAGTGGTAAGCGTTCAAAGTTAGGTGGAGGTTGTTTCAAGACCAAGTCTATTGCTGAAAGTTAGGTGGAGGTTCTTTCAAGACCAAGTCCATATTGGTAAAAAACTACACCTTATGTCTGTATGGACCACATGTTTATTGTATAAGAGCACGTCATATTTTTGGGCAAATGGTAAGCGTGGAAAGTTGATGGTTCTTTCAAGACCAAGATCAAGTCTATATTGCTAAAAGACTACACCTTATGTTTGTATGGATCACATGTTTATTGTTTATAGAGCACGTCATATTTTTTGGCAAGTGGTAAGGTTCAAAGTTAGGTGAAGGTTGTTTCAAGACCAAGTCCATATTGGTAAAAGACTACACCTTATGTCTGTATGGACCACAAGTTTATTGTATAAAGAGCACGTCATATTTTTGGGCAAGTGATAAGCGTGGAAAGTTGGTGGTTCTTTCCACGTAAGAGGCCACGAGCTCTAGGCATACCGTGTGCCAAGATCGCTTGACTAAACGGTATGCCAAGGAGTTAACACCTCTAGTTAAGACCAAAAATGCAAGATCAGCTCTTATTTCACAAAACCATGCTTTTAAGCCCGAAGGTTCGAGAACCAAGCAACAACCCAAGTCTTTGGGAAAGATTAACCGAAAAGTTAGCCAAGAAACTACTCACACATACCTAAAGAACAAAGCAAAGCATAATAATGAGACATGTTATTTAACTGTAGGAAAAGAAAATAAACTTGATTTTACTAAGGATCTAGTCTGTACAAGCAACTTTAATAAACGAGAAATTAACGAACAACAATTACCTTAAGGTGTTTTTAGGAGATTACACTTGAAAAAGCTTGAAAGCTATGGAAGAAAACTTAGAGAGGAAGAAAGACTTAAAGCATAAAAGTCTATGTAATGAGATAAAGTGGAGAGAAGGGTGCTTATATGTGTCCACTTCTCTCTCCACAAATATCTAAAACATACTAAAAGTAGAAAGTATTGCATAAGTGGAAAGTCCAAAAAGCAACAAAAATCTCCATAAAAAGGCACCGTTTAATAAAACCAAAATGATTGTATCGATGTATCAATCTTTTGACATTTTCTTCAATCCCTTTGTCTTGCACCAGTATCGATACGACAGAAACACCTGTATCAATACCACCTTGATTCCTCTAGAATCCCAACTTTTGGCCTTCTTCTTGGCACCCGACGATCCCCCGGCAAACCGACAGTCAAATGCCTCAAAATCCTTGTCGGCTGCGTTTCACGTGGCCTTCGGCGCTTGGGCACACTCAGGGGTCGATGTTGGTGACAAAAAAGCGGTGTGTTCCTCCAGTTAACCTGAAACACTTAAGAAAACACCTTACGTGCAAAAACACTATAAAAACTAAAGAAAATGCGAAATAAAGCAACATAACTGAGGACTAGATGCACCAAATATCTATAATATTGGGTGCTTATCACCCCCTCTATCAATACAATACCTAATTTTTCCAAAAGGAGGGAGGGGTTGAGGATTTAACAAATCTAATGATCAGAGGCACACAAAAATAGTTGAGAATAGTAATCCCTAGTAACAAAGCAAAAGATTCCAGAATTATTCCCATTCTATGACCATTTTCAGCTTTCTACCCTTGCAGAATTTTTGCTGAATCACATTTAAACATATCAAGTACTTTCTAGGAGTCAAAATCCACCAACTACCAATGTCTAAGTTTTAAGAGTGTCAAACGTTCAATCCCCTAAAAAATTGGAATATAGAAAGGAAAATAAAGAATTTACCTTGATGAATGAGATCGGACACCATTATAGCCTCAATGGGACCACTGAGGCGTCGAACCTTTGATCTTGCTCATTGCTAACACACATCACAATTCGTAACAACTTCCTTTTCCATGGCAGCTACTTCTCTCCTCATTTTTTCGGCCAACTTCCATTGCCTTGTTTAATGTTTCTACCTTCTTCGCCAACATCTGCAAGATACACATCAGAACAATTGTATTGACACACCCACCCACCCACCCACCCATGCAGAGAGAGAGAGAGAGAGAGAGATAGAGAGAGAGAGAGAAAAAAAACCCTAGAAATGGTAGGCAGGGAGAGGCAAAGAGACGGAGAGAGGAGCAGAGGGAAACGTTGGGACAGAAATGGGATTATGGTTTTTTATTGATACATAAGGAAGGGTATAATTGTCAATTTAACTTGGCAGACCATGTCTTGGTGAATATTTTCCCTTGTGTCATAAGAGTGGTGATTTGGAGAGTGGAGTCCATCAGATGCTAAATAAGCCTGGTCCACGCCTCCTGTCGGTAATTTTCCCCCACATGTTTATTGTATAAAGAGCACGTCATATTTTTGGCCAAGTTTTAAGCGTGGAAAGTTGGTGGTTCTTTCAAGACCAAGTCTATATTGCTAAAAGACTACACCCTATGTCTGTATGGACCACATGTTTATTGTATAAAGAGCACGTCATATTTTTTAGCAAGTGGTAAGCGTTGAAAGTTAGGTGGAGGTTCTTTCAAGATTAAGTCCATATTGGTAAAAGACTACACTGTATATCTTAGTGGACCATATCTTTATTGTAAAAAGACCACATCATATTTTTTGGCATGTGGTAAGTGTGAAAAGTTAGGTGAACCATCTCCTATTTAACCTGCATTTACAAACATAGAGTTCTAGTGGTCACATATGTAACGCCCCGAATTTTGGGTACGTTAAATAAAACATTTTACTATAAAAACGAAGCGAGTCCAGCTCGTTATTACATCATAAACCTTACAAAAGTACTCTTATTTACAAAGCAGAGGAATCTAGGGTTCCTAACTACCGCTCTTCTTGCTTCTCTAGCTCCTCGGCTTCGAACGCCTCCAAGGTGAATAGTTCGTCCTGTTCGTCTATCAAATCTGACATATTATACCGGCGTCGCCACCCATATAATATGCCAGGGTCACCACAAGGCAACACCATGAGCTACGAAGGCTCAATAGTAAAATCCTACTCTTTAACCCTTAACCAATAAAACATCGATTTCCACATGATACGTATATAAGCAGTAATAGCAGCCAATAACAATAACATCTTTTCATAACTATCGTCAGTGTCCAAGATTTCCCGATTTCTCCTGCGCGACTCATCGTAGACCGTGTCACTATTTTCATTTACAAATTTTCCTTTCAAAAAACCTTAGCATTGGCTCCGTACCGCGGATAACCAAGCCACACACCCAACCTCGGTTCCGCCGCGCCGGGTTCCCGAGTATCCTCACAACGGTTCCGCCGCGCCGGGTTCCCGTTGGCACACAATTGCATTGGCTCCTCTCCGCGGATAACCAAGCTATACCTCACCATGGTTCCGCCGGTCCGGTTTCCCATGGGAACGCACACAACCTCACAATGGATCCGTTATTTCGGATTCCCATTGGAACACACACACACACACACACATAATGCCACCCAAAACGGTCATTATGTAATTTCCAAAATATTTCCTTCCTCGAAATACTTTCCTACACCCTAGGTGTCATGTTTCTACTTTCTCGGTTTTCGTGTCTCGTTCTCATACAAGACTCCGCGGTGTAAGACTTCACATACAAACATGCATTCAATCAAGCCTTGAAATTAACACAACAAGATCTTCCAACTCTAGGTACAAAGCATGCTTGCAACATCTTGAAAGTGAATCATGCATTTGCAACTAAAAGATAACATTATCTATAATCAAAGTAACTTCTAATCAAACATATGATACATAAAGTTTAAGTGCAAAGTTAAACGACTTATACTTAGGAAAAGTAGTAAGGATTTAACTACCTTAATCCGAAACTAGTCGGGGCCGAATAAGCTAGGTGAAATTTCTCCCGAATCTGGACCGAACTTCGGACGGCAACAACTCGGTCAATCTTTGGCCGAATAGAGTCGTTCTTGGGTTGAAATCGAAGATCTCGAAACCCTCTACAACTCTCGTGAAGGAAGTTAATCCTAGAAACGATCTTAGGTTGGAGAAAAACGGGGATGAACAAAGTGACAGTAAGCTGTCTGGAATTTGGAAATCCAGAAATTTTACTGAACTTCGGATGGCAATATCTTTGTCATTTCTTAACCGATTGGGGTGATTCTTGAGCCTAACTTCAAGGTTTCGAAGTGCTCTACAACTTTCCAGAAGGAAGTTGATCCTAAAAACTACTCTAAACAGGAGAAAATGGAGGATTTCCGACGGGACAGTAGACTGCCCAGAAAATCAGAAATGGTTTTCTAGAGAGAAGGAGGAGCAAATGCTTGAGGTGTGTGTTCAAATGGCAAGAGAATGGCTCTATTTATAGGCAAACCTTGAGCTCCCTCTCCCTCTCTAAGGCCGGCCCCCCTCCCTCTCACTCTTCCTCAACTTTTGACACATGGCAAGAATCCTAGAAAGATCAAGGCCTAATCTTTTAGGCTTGCATGGCTAGTGTGAACCTTGGAAGACTTGGTGGGCAAGGAGGTGTGAACAAGATTAAACAATTGGTAGATGTACAAGAGAGGACAATGGAGGTTAAGTCTTAGCTAGGAAGGAAGGTTCCCCATGGATTTGAAGTACATTGAAAGATCAACCAAGTACTAAGATAATATATACATAAGTACTTATGTATCTAGGAAGAATCAATACCCCAAAATAAAATAATATGGAAGTACTTTAAGAATCTTAGTACTAAGTACTTATCTAATAAAATATCAAGTACTTTCACACATGGTTTAAAGAGAAGGATTAAATTAAGAACCCATGGTACTTTGGTAAAAGACTATTCTTTTATCCATTGGGTAAAAATTCCCCTAACTTCTATTATCCAATGGATAATAGTCATTAGGTTAATTATATACTAAAATAATCCCAAAAGTACTTTTAAAGAAATTAAAAAGTCTATTTTTCAATATTCTTAGTACTTTGACCAAGTATACTTTTAAAGTAAACAATTGGGGTTCTATTATCCAATGGATAATAGGTTCCCTAACATTTATTGTCCAATGGACAAAGAGTAAAACCAAAAATATTAAAAAGAAAAATGAATAATCCATTCTTGTTCTAGGGTTCAAAAGGTTCAAAGTGTCCAAGAGGGGCAAAACGGTCATTTTGCGGTTAGGTAAAAGTAACTAAATGGCTTGCTAGCTCGGTTTCTCCCACAAGTCGGTTAGAAACTAACTAGGCTTGCCAATTAGGGTTAAATGCCAAGAAACGAAAGTTTAAGGGCAAAAACGTAATTTTGAAAAGCAATTACAATAAAATTCAAATATTTAACGAAATTTTTAACGACAAAAAATCAGGGTCATTACAACATAACTGTCATGAGTGTTGCATAAACTTAGAGTTCTAGTGCTTGCATCACTTTGTTGTTGCTATGTAGGAATGGCAGTTGCTTTCGATCCATCCCTGCTTTTGACGTCCCCGCCCTGATTCAAGCGGGTATTCCCCGATCCTATAGGCAAATGGTGTGGGTATGGTATGAATACGCCTATGCCAAAAGGCTACACATCGCTAAAAGATGTAATTAACGAATGTTTTTATCCCCTCTAGAAAGGGGGAAAGGAAACACACGACAAAAGGCTAATTGTAGCCCAAATTTACATCAAGCATTAACAAGAAATAATCCAACTAAAGGACCACATTAAATGCATGCCAACTTGCAGTAAATGAACTCCATGCACCTTCAAAACTTTCACATTCAAAAGCCAATATAAGTTTCAAAACGTAACAGGTCCATGACCTGGACTGCACACAAGCAATCTGGAATGGCTGTGTGCAGTAGCAGTAATAGGAACGCAGCAGCATGGGTGGACCTAGCACAACAGCACTAGACATTTGCACTTGAATTGGACATGAGCACTGGATTTTCTTTGTTGGTCAAATTTCATGAACTGGACATTTACACTTGACACAGCAGCACTTCACGCAGCAAGTAACAGATGAACAGGCACAGTGAACAGCAGCAACAATCAATAGCAATCATGGATAAGCAAATCAAAACATAGCTTAAATAAGGCAGAAGCAGCAATCGGTATCCAGCAGTAACAACATCTAACTAGTAGCAGAAAAGGGAATCAAAAGATAGGTAGGGACATGCCCCCTAGGAAAGCCTAAACCACACACGGGACAACCCCCTAAGGGTAGGTATAAAACAATGGGACAATACCCCAATCTTGCAAGGCAAGTCCGAACTTATTAGAGTGATCAAGCTAAACAACGAACATTTGCACACTGCACACGACACGGCTTCTTTTTCAATAAAATTTGCCTAAAAAATACCTACAAAGTTTCGCCAACTATTCAATAATTATAAAACCTAACAAAGTGTCACCAACTATTCAAGACTTGTTTTAATCTGACATTACTGGGAAATTTTCCTAGCGAATAAGATTCGACCTTTAGCTACAGAGCAAAGCTTTCAAATCTATATTACTCCAAAAAAACAAAACCTATGACACGATGCATAAAATCAAAGATAAAAAACAAGTATCACTGTACCCAAAAAAGAAATAAAACCCAAGATGCATTTTTTGCTTCATTTTCTTCCATTTTCTCATAAACCAAACAAGAAAATCAAGAAAGTAGATGATATTTACCAAGATAATCAATAGGGATTCTCCAATTACAAAACCATCCAGTAGGCATAACGGTGTCAAAATCTCGCCAGTAAGGAGGACAATCGGCCCGCGCAAAAGTACTAAGAAATTGTTGGTCCCACCGTCGACGGTTAAATTTATTTACCCCCATTTGTTGCTGGGTTTACCTTTTCAGAGAGAGAGAGAGAGAGAGAGAGAGAGGAACATAGAAGAAGATAAAAAGTTGGGAGCAGTTCTTCAAATAGTCATCTGGAAAAATATTGAACAAGTTTAAAAAAACAAAGAAAACAAGATGCTATGCTGATTCCATGTACAAAACTAGTTCTATTCATTCCTTCCGAAGGGAATGCTCGAGAACCAACCTTAATCGTCGACCCAATACGTCCAACTCCGCAACTCTTTATTCCCTCCACCGCTTCTCCAAACCGTCTACCACCGGTCCATCTGACTGCAAATCGCTAACAAGAACCGTTCTAGAGAGAGGAACTGTTCTACAGGGCGAGAGAGAGAGATGGGAGAGTCGGTGAGAGGAGGTTCCCAGGAGACATTTGGGATTTGGGAGGAAAATGAGTGTTAGGGTGTTTTACTGATATATATATATGGGAGGGTATAATTGTCAATTCAACTTCTCACACCATGCGTTGGTGAATATTTTTCGTTGTGTCATTAGGGTGGTGATTTGGAGAGTGGATTCCATGACGTGGTGAATAAGGCTGGTCAACTCCTCTTACCGGTAATTTTCCCAAGCCATTACGGCATTTCCAGTCTCTGAAAACAAGCCAATTTGCAGTCCCAAATCAAAGTTCGCTGAAACAATGGTGAATATCTCTCTCTCTCTCTCTCTCTCTCTCTCTTTCTCTCTCACATTTTCGTCACTGTATTTCTTGCTCTTTGAATTGGAACCAACTCAAATAACTCACCAATCGTCTAACCATGGCAATTCACAATCAGGGGGGTAGCGTGGAGGAGCAAAAGAGGCTCAAGCTATATTCTTCCTTCCGGAGTTCTTGCTCTCACCGAGTTCGGATTGGCCTCAAATTGAAAGGTTCTCTCTTATCAATTTCTGGTTTGATCAATCCGTTTGTTTTTGCGAATTTTCGATTTCTTCTCAAAACCCTGGCCATTGTTCTACTGATTGAATTATTTTTGCTATTGCGGTTTGGTACAGGCCTGGAGTATGAATACAAAGCAGTTAATGAAACTGTAACTTGTTTGAGTGGTGAGCTGTGTGCCATCCAACTTTCTGTTGGAGCGTATTGTTTTAGCTGTTTCATTTTTCTTGTTTGAACTAGTATCTGTGTAATCCTTCTTTTTTCGAGCCTGCTCGATGTATCATTTCGAGTGTTATAAAAGTTTTGTTTTGCCGAGAAAAAAAAATTTGCTAAAAAGGGAGCACTTCAGTCCCTGTGAGTAGTTCTTACTTACTGGGTTCTTAACTACATTTAAAGTGTCCTTTGGGCAGTGGCGGGGCTAGGAATCAAAGGGGCTGAACTATGAGACAAATTTTGGTTGGATGATTTTGCCGGATGAAATCCACTCATTCGAGTTTTTATGGAACAATTTTGATGAGTTAAAGAATTGATCTTGAAATGTTTTCTAATAAAATGGTTTAATTACCAAAAACAAATACTGAAATATTGTTTCTATCATATCGGCCGATGGCATTCTATATCATTATTACACATAATTCGTCATGACTTGGCGTGCTCAAAATGAAGATTGTATTTACTTTCTTTCTATGAATATCTGCCAAAACTATGTAGGTCTTGTCTTGTCAAATATGTCTGGTAAAAATAAAAAAGGGAAAATGACAGCCTAAGGACGTGTTTTGATAATTAATACCTGCCAATGACAATTTCAGCATTAACAAATGTTCTTAGCATGTCCTTGGCGGGTATTAATTATCAAAATATGTCCTGAGCCGTCATTTTTCCAATAACAAAAGCCTCTCTCTACTTCAAATTGTCTATGAGAAACCCTTTTCTGTCAATTTTTGGTTTTTGCACTCTCTACTGAATTTCTCTGTCTTTACTGTTAGAACCAATTGTTCTCTCTCATAATGTTAAGGTTGGGTTTGAAAAGGAAAACAGTTTCTTTCATAATGTTAAGGTTGGGTTTACATAATTCAAATCCCGCCACATGAATTCATATTTTGCAACTGCAGGCCTGTGACACAAATGTTATCGGTGCCCGATATTGCTTTGACTATTCTTTTAAGCTTTATTGATCGATTTTTTTCTCTTGGTTGTAGAGCTTACAAAGCTCAAGCCAATTGGTTATGTGCCGGTGTTGGTGGATGAGGACATTGTAGTTTCTAGGGATGGCAGTCGGGTAATTCGGGGCGGATATGGGGAATTCCGTACCTGATCCCCGAAACCGAACTCCTACCCATATCCGCCCCGATACCCGAACGGGTAGAGGAGTGGTGAACCATAACCGAACCAAACAGGGTTCGGGTAATCCCCGAACCGAATGGGTAACCGAGAGAGAGAGAGAGAGAGAGAGAGAGAGAGAGAGAGAGAGAGAGGATTCGGCCAGATCATCAGCAGAAGCAGCATCAGATTTGTCACAACTCCATAAATCTTCCCCACCATTCATAGATTCTAACGAGCAAATCCCAATCTTCACTGTACCGTTTCCCATCACTTTCCTTCAGAAATCACAACATCTGTCTTCAGTAAAAAAGAGTAAAACCCATAAACATAAAATCCACTATCCACTGATCTAAGCTCAGAACAAACAGATGCAATTAATCAAAAAGCAAAATACAAACATAAAAGAAAACCAATTAGAGATTATGGGTACTGAGTGTGCTGAGAGAGAGAGAGAGAGAGAGAGAGAGAGAGAGAGAGAATATGGCGGAGGGCCATGATGGTCGACGTTGGAGGGGTGATGATCGGCGGAGGGGTGAGGCCGTGAGTCGTCGTAGATCGAGAGTAGGGGGTGGGTTTTGAGGTGTTGGGTCTGTTGGCTGCGTGGAGTGGAGGGATAATGATATGTGCAGACCAAACCCTAACATGTGTTATTATATATAAGGGGGTAATTATGTAATTTCCAGGTTTTGGTTATTTCGGTTCGGTTCGGTTCGGGTATCGGTTCGGGTAACAGATGAACCATAACCGAACCGATACCCATTCGGTTATCCAAGGCCTCAACCATACCCATACCCACGGGGAAAATTTCGGTTATAGTTCGGGAAAAATTTCGGTTATCGATTCGGGTACCCATCGGTTCGGTCCAAATTGCCATCCCTAGTAGTTTCTGACTCTTTTGCAATCTTGTTGGTGAGTGGCTTGGGCATTTAACCTCTTCACCTCATGTCAGTGGCATTGCAAATGGTTGTAATACCATCTTCGAACTTTTCAACACGTTCTTTATGATTTGCAGTATCTGGAAGAGAAATATCCTTAACATCCACTGTTGCCACGTGATCTTCAAAGAAGAGCAATCAACTACCAGGTACAGGTCATTTAACTTATTATCAGTTTTTCTGAGCTGTTTTCTTGAGGGCACCTCGTAGATTGTTGTATTCACCAGCCTGTCACAAGTGGGGTATGGATACCTCCAGAGACAAATTGAGACGATACTGGCCAAATTAGTTACCAGTGGTGGAGTTAGTTTCCACAAGGATATTCCTCGGAAGTTCCTTGTGTTCTTTTGAACAATGGTACTGTCAAATGAAATGTCAGGCCACTTGATTTTGTTCTTGTGAGGACTGAGGAGTAAAATGAAGTCCATTGACTTTTTCAATCACGAAACACGAAGTAAAGAACATAGAAATCTTTTGAACTCCATTCAATAGAAAACAAATGTTCTGGTCCTACTGGTACTTCCGTACTTGGTTTCTCACTCAGACGTGATCCGCTTTTGTTTTGCCTAGACCAAGCAAGACAAAATGAAACACAAAATGGATAAAAAAAAAAAAAAAAACAAGAAAGTGTAACTCCTTTCCATTTTGGAGGCCAGGGGTTTTGTGATTGTTCCCCTTTTTTAAAACCACGTATGCAAATCCCAAATTGTATTAGAAATTTATTGCATTTCTCCACTGTTATGAGTTGACTGATTTCTACCACACATCCCCTGTAACTTTTCCCTCTTTCTTTTGAACTCCTGTTCAAGTTGAAGTACCATTTTAGGTTTCTGAACTATATCAGTTGTTTTTAGTTTGTCATCATTTCATCCTATTTTTACTTCCTTGGACTAACCCTCAATGAATTATTAATTTGAGCTATAGGCTGCAAATATTGTTTCTTCAAGTATACAACCTCTTCAGAACGGATCTGTGCTGGTGAGTAATGGAGCACGGTCAGTGTTCTTAGATTAGTGTTTCATTGCTGCAATCTGCATAATGCTTTCATCGCATTGTTTTTAAGGATAGTAAGATAAGTGCCTTTCTTTCCCTGCTGCCTTTCAATATGCAGAAGTATATTGCAGAGAAAGTTAATCCAGATGAGCAGTATGTTTGGGCTAGGAATCATATTGGGAAAGGTTTAGAAGGTAAGCATTTTCTGTTGATGAAATTTGGGGAGTTTTTCCCAATTAGATAAATCTGTCGTACCAGTTTGGATGAAGTTTTTATTTTTTAATGTTTTCTCATGCCAATGAATGTTTTTCCATTTGTATTAGCTTCGTGTGATATATGTTACATTGTTAGGTGTTACCCATTTCTTCCATTCTACGAAATGTATTTCTTTGTGCATATTGTTCTTCTTTAACTCCCTTCAATGTCAGGACATTTTATTAAACCTATATTAGGAACATATGCTGGGATCTCTCTTGGATAAATCTGGTAATGGTTTAAAATTTAGTTAAAGTCCAGAACTGCCTTTCTACAGTCTGGCCTATTTATAAACAGATTTAGAAGCTACGAAATGAATGCATTCTACCGCTTTGGTACTAAGATGAAGTCTTGAACACATTTAGTGTAAGCTGCAAAATAGTATCTCTTGATGTGAAAATTTTCAGCGCTGAAATTAGTCATTAGCATCATCACCTGTCAGTAATACAGAGAACTTGAAATGGTATATGTGACCCTGCTATCTCCTTAAATGCCCATTAATAGAACTTGAATTGGTCGATGTGACCTTGTTATCTCCTTAAATGTCCATGAAGTCTTGAACACATTTAGTGTAAGCTGCAAAATAGTATCTCTTGATGTGAAAATTTTCAGCGCTGAAATTAGTCATTAGCATCATCACCTGTCAGTAATACAGAGAACTTGAAATGGTATATGTGACCCTGCTATCTCCTTAAATGCCCATTAATAGAACTTGAATTGGTCGATGTGACCTTGTTATCTCCTTAAATGTCCATGTTCTCCTTGACCAGAAGCCCTACTATTCACACAGTGTTCGTAAACCTACTTTAAGCAGCATCTCAGGATGAAAAGGTGAAAGTTGACTGCAATTGATCTCGGTTGATCTCACACATGATCTAGCACCTCTGGTACTATGGATATCGTGTCCTGCACTTATGTTTTTTGACCCTACAACATATGCCCTAGTTAATGTAAGCAACTTTATTTATGCTGTGAGGATGTACAAACAGCTTTTTTGACACGGACAAATAAGTTCTGGTGTTTTAAAATGATTGTATCAACACACTCAGCGAGACTGCATCAATCAATCTTACTGAACTGTCAAAGCTAGTATTAGTTAATTCATTATTAGTTAATTCATTAAGACCTAGTTCGGTTAAGGGTTTTGGATTTTGGATTCTAATCATTATCCTATTTGTCTCTCCACTCATTACTCCTATCTCCAATCATACCTCTCATTTTTCTCTCTATCTCTCTCCAATCATTACCCTATTTCCAATCACTACTCTATTTCTCTCTACACTCATTACCTACAAGATAAGTATTATCTCTGGATGGGAGGAGTGGAGTGTTGGAAGTGCACCATTTGCATGTCTTCGACTCCCCATTGATTGGTATGTGTGAGAGATTGATCTACTGGTAGGCCCTGTAAAAAAATATGCTGTCTATTTGTGTTATTTAGGCTTATTATGTTTTTGTAAGTATCAATTTGTATTCTGCATCGTCAATAATACTTTTATCTTCTTGTTAATCCTTGACCAAATACAACGCGATTTTGACTTTTGAATTGGGGGCAAATCATTTGCCTGTTTGAATTTCTGGGTAAACACTGACTGCTTATAAGTCTTGAGTTGCTGTGATATGAATAGGGTTACTGAGAAAATTTTCTTGAATTTCAACTGATTTCCATGTACACATGTTGTAGCACTTGAGAAGTTGTTGCATGACTATGCTGGGAAATATGCCACTGGAGATGAAGTCTATTTGGTTTGTTTCTTCCATGCTATCTGTGTTCAACATAGGAAAGGATGTTCAGAACCACATAGTGTAAATGGGCACATATAACTCTTTCTCAAATCTTTTCTGTTAGGATCCAGATTGTGTCTCAGTACAATGGCTCTGGAAATGGATGGACTCTTTAAACCAACCTAAACCCTTTCTAGTGGCAAACTGGATTTGTAAATATGAACTCAGAATGTTATTTGAACCACAGTCTAAACCCAGTCTAAACACAATTATGAACTAGACCCATGGGTCAGTAGTTCCAAAGCATGAATTGTACCAAATATCGGTCCAGATACTAGGATTTAACATGACAATGTTACTTTTCATACTGTAGCAATTTTTTGCGTGGAACGACACCTGATTCAAAAAATTTAGTTGCGTATTGCTTTAGTGTGGTTTAAATATTTTGTCAAACAATATCTTAATCCTCTTTTTTTGAAAGTTTCTAGAAATACAACCATAAGTGATTCATTGAAAGCCTTTATTGAAGTTAGAAAAATTTTGATAAGTGAATTGCGAAACTTGGTAGTATCCTCATAATGCTCTCAATTGGATTTTGAATAAAAAAAATTATTACTTTCCATTTAATGGAGTATCCTCATAATGCTATGAACATTTTTCAATGTATAATGGGTGTTTTTAGGGAGTTTGAAATTGCTGATAAAGTTTTCAGTATTACTTTTGATAACCATTCTGCTAATTACCAGTTTAATTGATTTGTTCAAACAAAATTTGACTACTCCTCATGCTGGACAATTTTTTCATGTGCGATGTGTATGCCATATCATTAACTTAGTTGTGCAAGATGGTTTGAAACATATACGACCACAAATAGAAAAAATTAGAGATGCTATTCTTTTTATTGCTACTTCCCCAGCTAGGAAACAAGAATTTGAAGAATTGTGTGTAAGTTACAACGTCAAACAAAAAATCAAAACTGATGTGAAAACTCGTTTGAATTCAACATTTCTTATGTTAAAATCTTGTAGGAATCACATTGATGTAATTTATGCTTATGCTAATTCCAAGTATATGCACGTTGATGGTGGTTTAACTCGAGCTGATTGGAAGAGTGCTTTTGAGTTTATGAATTTTTTGAAAAAATTTTATTCTGCTACCTTAGTTTGCACAGGTGTTTGTTATCCTACTACTTGTCTTGTGCTTAATCACTTGTATAATATGAGTCACACTCTTAAAAGTCACAAAACGAAACCAAATTTTGTTGCTGCTTGTAAGTTTATGGAAGATAAATTCAACAAATATTTCGAGAACATGTCAACAATATTTATTGTAGCTTCTGTAATGGACCCAAAGATTAAGGTAAGGGGTGTTGAAAAGCTCTTAAAAGGGCTTGGTGAGAATTTAGGGATTACATTACCTTCTACTTCTATTGTCACTACACTGTTGACTTCTATATATGCTTCATATGAGTTTAAATTTGCATGCACTACTATTGCTTCTGCTTCTCCATATTCTTCAAGTATTAATGACCCATGTTCTACAAGTAACAATGAGAATGACCCATCTTGGTTTCTGATTTCAGGGCCAAGTAGTTGTGAAACTTCTTCACGATATGAACTTACTCAATATTTAGAGATAAATTTACTTACCAGTGAGGAGTTACAATCATTTGATATCTTAGCTTGGCGGAAAAAAACTGAAAACACATTTCTCATTCTTTCTATCATGGCACGTGATTTACTAACGCCACCCGTGTCTTCAGTGGCTTCCAAATATGCTTTTAGTGCAGGTAGTAGAATGTTGCATGAGAGGAGGAGCAAACTAGCTCCCGACATTTTGGACTGTCTTATATGATAAAAAGATTGGGAGGATGCATGTCTTGGAATTCAAAAATGCCATCCTAGAGATGAATTCAGAGATTATTTTTCGGGCTCAGATGTAGATGCTGATTAGGGGTGCTGGTGTTGGTAACTTATGAAGGCCTTAAATGGTAACTTAATGTTGCCACATCCAGGTGCTTTTCTTTGAAGATATGAGTGTGTGCTATGATGATATAATCTGCGCGTAATTTGTGTTTAGTGTGGCTATGATGATATAATCTGAACCTAATTGGTATTTAGTGTAGCTATGATGATATAATATGAGCCTAATTGGTGTTTAGTGTGGCTATGATGATATAATATGAGCCTAATGGGTATTTAGTATGGCTATGATGATATAATCTGAGCCTAATGGGTGTTTAGTGTGGCTATGATGATTCATGATATAATCTGACCCTAAACTGTAGAAGATAGCATGCCAAACAAATGGACTGCTGGTGTTTCAAATTGCATTAAACTATTAATATGTGCAGGTGTGCTGATATTTGATCTAAGCCTAACGACAGGTTGCTGTGACATATATTGGTGGATATGGTATGGCTTTGATAATCTGTGCAGGTTGTTGCTGCTGCTGGTGTTTCAAAGTACTGAGTGTGTGTAGCATCAGCAGTGTGCAAGTGTGTGTGTGTGTGTTCATTTGGCAGAAACAAATGGACTGTTGGTGTTTCAAACTGCATTCAACTGTTTGTTATGATTTGAATTTTACATATTGTTGGCTATGATGTTTAAAAATCTAAGCCAAACTGAGTCCGACCTCTGGGTTAGGTGTGTAAGTGTAACCTGATATTCAACTATTTAGGGCTGCTGCTCTGTGTGATTAGGGCTGTGTGTAACAGGTTTTACTTCCAGTTTTCACCTATTATTTGGAGTTTGGGAATAATATGTGTATGAGTGAGTATGTGCACTAGCATATATGTGTGAAACTGTTGCTGTTGCTGCTGTGAGTGTGTGCAGCAGCAGCAGCAGTGTGTAAGTGTGTGTGTGTGTATGTGTTCATTTGGCAGAAAAAAATGGACTGCTGGTGTTTCAAACTGCATTTAACTGTTGGTTATGATTTGAATTTCATATATTGTTGGCTATGATGTTTGAAAATCTGAGCCAAACTGAGTCCAACCTCTGGGTTAGGCGTGTAAGTGTAACCTGATATTCAACTATTTGGGGCTGCTGCTGTGTGTGAAAAGGGCTGTGTGTAGTAGGTTTTACTTCCAAGTTTCACCTGTTATTTGGGTTTGGGAATAATATGTGTATGAGTAAGTGTATGCATTGGCATATATGTGTGAAACTGTTGCACTGGCTAGAACTAGTGCTGAGTCAAACAAAGGAAGATGTAGGGGAGATTGAAATAGAGGAAGTGGAAGAGCAAGAGGTAGAGGAAGAAGTCAAGCAAAGGGAATGGGGAGAAGCCAAACATGGCACCAACACAAGGTTCTCAGGTCCCAACATCTACACACAACTTAGGAATGGCACTTGATGGATATGCAGCCTTTTAGAAGACAGTCAAAAAGTTCATGGAGCTGCTAGTTTTTCAAAAACTATTTTTGTTTGGTATTACTTTTGGAATATGCAGCTGTTGGTTTTGCTTCTAATTAAGCACTTGGCTCGTAAATTGCTACCTAATTTGTGGTCCAGTTTATGGCTATCTAAGTTTGTTTGCTGCCAACTTATTTCTGGTGTGTCTTGATCATTTAAGAACACTTATGTAACAGATTATGATATGATATGTAAAATATTGGCATTTTTTGAGACACAAGATCTGAGATCTTCATTTCGATCTGTATCGTCCAATCCACACATGGACACACCCACTCACCCAGCTTAGCTACCCATAGTTTGGAATTCAGCAAGATACTCCTACTCTATTATTGAGTACCCTTTTTCGTTGATATGTAGCCGATCAAACTGTCAAAGTAAACATTGTTTCGTTGTTTCGTGCCCACTGTCCAGTGTAAATTGAAGGAAAATGGTGGAGTCTCTCTCCCCCCAGAGTAAATTGAAGAAAAATGGTGGTAGGAGACTAGGAGTTGGGTGTGTCCGGCTCCTCTACAATCCCTTTACATGGACTGGGGAGAACACTCTCTCCAATCTCGGCTCAAAAAAAACTTTTTCAATTACACTTCAATATTCGGGACAGTTCATAATTTTTAATTTCCTTAGAGAGGGAAGCATGCCAAAAATCAATTTGATCAATTATTACAAATAATATTTCAATACAAATACAAACCATGCAATAATATTTCCAGATGAAAATTGGTTGGTGATGTGCCAGCACAGGCACGACACGGCTTAAAATGGCATGGTCCGACCCAACACGATTAAGTAAATGGGCTGGCACGACACAACACGATTGAAAATGACACGACACGACATGATTTAAGAAAATGGGCCGGCACGACACAACACGATTTAAGAAAACGGCACGACACGACACGATTTAAGTAAACGGGCCGGCACGGCACGGCACGACACGACACGAAGCACGGAGTTAAATGCCGGCACGACCCATTTGACACCTGTAGAAAGGCATAACAATTGAAGGAGGTGTTTGGTTACGTTTTTTAATGGTTTGGTTATGTCTTTCAATGGTTTGATTACGCCCCTCAATGGTTTAGTTACGACTCTCAATGGTTTGGTTGTAAAAGTGCATATAATACGGGATGTGTACCGTAGCATTTCTCACGTCAGCATTGATGCTTTAATTTGGTCTCTTCTCTAGCTATCTTGTTCTCAACTCTTGCTCTTTCTTCTATAGGGCACATGACAAGCAAATCACACAAGAGGCGTGAAAATCTCCTTTCGTCAAGCTGGCACATCTCTAGGTTGGGTGGGCAACCTTCGTGTTCTCATATGCGAACAACACGGAGGCGTCAAAGCGGAAGATTTCTTAGAAAATAAGGGTATGGCAACCTTTTTTTTTTTTTTTTTTTTTATGGTTTTCATAATTTTCTTTTTTCTAAAATACTTCTAAAAAAAAAAAACAATCTTTCTTTTTTCATACCAACTTTTTCAAAAAAAAAATTCCAAAAACTGTTTTCAAGGATGTTTCTCTTTAAAAAAAACCTTCGTGCTTTCTTTTTCTTTATAAACTTTTTCAAAAACCATTTTAATCCATTTTTAAAAAAAAATGGTAATCCCATGTTAATCAAAGCATAAGAATTACTGGGTACAATTCGGGATGAAATTATTACCTGGACTAAATAATCCTGACTATTAAATATTAATTACTGAATTATTGATCCCGTTGTTTCAATTCTCTAATCAAACGAGGACTAAATTTATTTTTCAAAAAAATTGTTCTTTATCCTATCTTTGTTTCTTGCGGCAATATTGCTTTTGCAGATCAGCATAGATTCTGCAAAAAAACATTGGGATTTCTTCACAATATTCCAAGATCGACATGGCAAAGAAGGCTACGGCAATAGTGAACGAGCTGCCGGAAGGCGTGTTGATGGACATCTTGTAGAGGATTCCATCGAAATCTCTCCTCCGATTCAAATCCGTCTCTAAATACTGGTATTCTCTCATTCAAAACCCTAGCTTCATCTCTCTCCACCACAACCTCACACAACACTACAACTGCATCCTCTTTCAACCTATCGACGACAAATGTTGCATGTATATATTTATTCCCCCACAAAACTTCAATCGAAGAATCAGATATTTCTTCCACCAGGCCGCACCTTGAAAAATACTACCACGGTGGCTCTTGTAACGGCCTTATTTGTCCCTTTGATAAGTCCACTATTGTCATATGCAACCTTGCAATGAGATCGAGAATTCAAGCTACTCCCTCAACCCCCTTATATATGGAACATTACCTATTTAGGGTTTGTTTTTGTTCCCCAAACCAATGATTATTTTGTGGGTAGACTCGCCACTCGCGCGCTGTGCATCCGACATTAAACCTTTTTATTCTGTGATGATACATACGCCTATTGAGCATAAAGTTCAAATCTATGGGATAAGTACTGATTCATGAAAAGAAATTAATATTGCTACGGTGCCCAACAACGACATCACCAAGTGTCCTTCTCCTTGCACATCATTGGGTGGGGTTTTCTACTGGTTATGTACGTGGTGATTCGGCTACTGATGCCAAGGTAATTAATTGGTGCCTTAAACACCATTACAGAATCGTTCGAACATATATCATTGCCTGCCAGCATTTGCAAAGAATGTTGTCCCTTGTCTTTGTCTTCTGAATGATTCACTTGCCCTTGTTGCGTTAGTATCTAATACGTGCTTTGAGGTATGGTTAATGGACAAGAACAGGGTTGAGGAGTGTTGAACTAAAAGTACAGTTTTGGGCCCCCCTTGGGATGTGACATTGTATTTGAGTTTCGGCCAAATAACGAGATTCTTGTTGCCGGGGGCAACGATTGTTGGGAGTTTGTGTCATACAACTTTAGTACACATGACATGAAAGAATACAAACAGCTATGCGATCAACCGGAAGACCCGAAAACCGTTTCTCTATCACAAGTTTTTTTGTATTCAGAGAGTTTTGTGTCTATTAAGAGGCAAATTGATTAATTTTACATGTCGCTAAACAAGAAGGCCGGGGAAGGTCATAAGGCGTGCCAATCAGCTTCTAGAAGTTCTTGATAGTCTTCTACTCAAGCATCATGGAACTAGAAAGCCATTTATTCTTCTTCTTTTTCCTTTTTGGCACTTTGAAATATTAGAAGGCAATATATCTAGGTTTGCATATTTGTTGAGAATTGTGAAAGGGCCAAATTTCAAGAGTTCGACAATTGAGATATACCTATTTTCAAATTTTCTCGTCTTGACAATTGAGTTGAACACAAGAAGATCACGAAACTTTAGAGATATCTAAAATCTACGTGTCCACTTCATTCAAAAGAAGTAAGATGTATGGATATATCAATATAGACAGAATTGCCAATTGAACGGAACCTAATAAGAAAGACTTCCATCGCTTAATTAACTGGCCGGAGCTTAATTAATAATACTGGCGTCACTCATTACCTTTGATTTTTCTTGAACACATGTAAATTCAACAGTTTCCAATTTGTACAAGTTAACTTATATATAATAGTCAGATAGAGGAGATGCATATGGAATCGTCAAAAGTCAAAGAAATGGTGCAAAACGAAACCGAACTAATTACGTAATAATAATAAACAAAAGCACGATTAATTAATGAAACTAATTAGAGGTGGGATATAACCGTCAAAACATCACTCTTTCTTTGTGTTCAATGGATATACGGATAAGGGACGACAAGCTCATCACATGATCTTTTGTCTCTCGAATGCCAGACCAAACCCTTATTTTGTGGCTGTCACCACGCCGGCCGGCTTATATATTACAATATTGATTAATTACGAACAGAGTTCATCTCGTGAACACTGCAAACAAACAACCCGACTACGCCACCAACGGGACATCGCGGGCACATTCTAAATTCCGCACGGATGATTCGAACTTTTCAATAATTTTTAAAAAAATAAACGAGTGGACCCTTGAAAAATCAGCTTAATTGGATATGCGTAGGTGTTTGATCCAGCCTTTGGAATTATTCGTTCAGGTTTTTTTTTATAAAATTTTTGAGCGGCTTGGATCATCCATGCGGAATACAGGGTGGGCCCCGTGTGACAGTTAGTTAGTGCACATTTGGTCGGTTTCCATAACATTTTAGGCAAACGAAAACGTTTTTGAAAAATGGCAATTCGATCAGCCAAAAAATAGATGCGCGCACTAATAGAGAGTGACTTAAGTTTACCATTGCGGATCAAAAAAAAAAAAAAAAGTTTACCATTTATTACACATCCATTTCTATAGAAAAATATGCAATCGATTGTCGATTGAGCTGGTCTTGGCAGAGTTTATTGTTGTCTTCATCGTCTATGAGATAGTACATGATTTAGAGGATCATTGATGCAAGTTTTGGGTGAGACTCACAAAGTTGAATTTCAAGTGGACTGTGAGAGGCAATCAAAAAAATATATATATGTGGACTACGAGAGATTGGGATATGGATTGGTGAGATACAACCTTATTCACATAATTTTTCAAAATATCACACGTTCGTGCTTTTAATCGTCGCTCTAACAAATTTTAGTAGTTTGAGAGTTATTTTCAAAATGTTTCCAAGCTAATGCTCGTACTCTCACTTACACATCCGCGTGCAAATTATACGATTTGTGAAACAACGTCATCCGTATTTCCTATAGTATTTTTGTATGGCGGTAGGGCTATTGGGCCCACGTTTGAACAAACCACCAAGTTCGCGCCATTGCTTCTGTGCGTGCCTTGGTCGATCGCAGCCCCATCGCTTTATGCTTGGGCGGTGTTTTTTGGTATTAGGACTTGGTTTAGTCTCACCCGGGGATCACCTTAAATAAGGTCAACTCATAGCCCTAATTGGAAACTATAATATATAGAGAGTTGCCCTCTTCCATCCATTAGCATGGATGAGTACTGTGCTCTAAATCTATTTATTACTCTGGGAGAGCTAACTGTGAAACATCATGCATGATGTTACCGAGTGCGACGTCCTTCGCCACGTGGCGAGTGTGAGCTTAGCATCCACATGGCACTGACTATATCAAATAGCATGATGGGTTGGGCTTGGTCTAATACTAGCCAACACAACCAAAGGGCTGGTAGCCTAGCTGCCTAGCGGTTATCTCCTGATTTTTTCATAAGGGAGATTAGGGTTCGAACCTCATCAAAAGCGTTTAGAGTTTATGGTTATGGACACTTTTTGCATAAGGGAGGTTAGGGTTCTGTCACAAATTTTTCCGTATTCAGAGAGTTTAGTGTCTATTAAGAGATGAGTTGATTTTACATGTCGCTAAACAAGAAGGGGAAGGTGACAAGGCGTGCCAATCAGCTTTTGAAAGTTCTTGATAGTCTTCTCCTCAAGCATCATGGAACTAGAAAGCAAATTCTTCTTCTTCTTCTTCTTCTTCTTCTTCTTCTTTGGTGGTTCAGAAAGGCAATTTACTCAAGTTTGCAAATTCGTTGAGAATTGTGAAAGGGTCGAATTTCCAAGAGTTGACAATTGAGATATTATCCATTTTCAATTTTTCTCATCTTGACAATTGAGTTGAACATTATTCCAATAAGAAGATCACGGAACTTTAGAGATGGAGTATGTACAATCTACGTGTACACTTTATTTCAATTTGTACAATTTAACTTGCGTACAATAGATGCACATGGAATCGTCAAAAGTCAAAGAAACAGTGCAAAACGAAACCGAAATATAATAACAAGAAAAGTACGGTTAATTAATGAAACAAAGGGGTGTTTTCAGTAGTGAAAATTTTGTAGATTTTTATTTGTGATTGAGAAGTTGTTAGGTATTTTCAGTAGTGAATAAATTGTTGAAAAATGTCAAGTTGTTTCCGGTAGTAAATAAATTGTTGATAGGTTTATGAGAAAAATTACTATAGCAAAAAAAGTTTTTGTTGACAACTTTTTTGTTAGTGAAAAAGATATGGTAAAATGCTAAAAAAAATTTATTATTAAAAATGAGATAGTAAAATACGTTAAGTTTGTAATGTTTTTTGTTAATGGAAACACCAGTAAGAGGTGGGATATAACCGTCAAAGCATCACTTCTTCTTTGTGTTCAATGGATCCAGAGATAAGGGATAAAGCTCACCACATGACCTTTTGTCTCTCGATACCAGACCAAACCTTTATTTTGTGGTTGTCACCACGCCGGCTTACAATATTGATTACCAACAGTTCATCTCGTGAACACTGCACAAACGACCTGACTACGAAGGATGGAATTAGAAGCAGTAGCTTGAAATTATTATATGTATATAAAAACATGTAAAATATTTTTTTAGAAAACAAATTTTAAATTTTTATTTTTTATTTTTTGGTGTTTAGTTGGCACTTGAAAATATTTTCAAAAAGCAACAAAATAGTGTAGAGAGAGGGGGGCTTAAATGGTGAAGAGATTTGAAAATATTGGAATTGAACATGGGTAAGGACCGACGATCGAGGAAACACAGCAGTGAAAATTATAGTAGAAGGCAGCGGGTTCATTTCGAAAAATAACTTACGGAAGATTTAAGGATAAGTCATTTTCATCCAATTGATGAAAAATGTTTTACATGTAAAATATTTTCCTAATTTTTTATACAACCAAACACCGAAAAATAGGTAAAACATTTTACAGGAAAATATTTTATGCCCAAACAAATAGAGCCTAAATTCAATGGGCCAAAGTGAAATAATATAAAGGATGAGGTGTAATAAAAAAAACTCCACACTTTAACCCTAAAACAACTTAACCTAAAAAATTAAAGTTAGTCTTTTTTTTGTACTCCTTGTGCAAATGTAAAATGACAAATATCATTTACTATAGTTTTTGTTATGTTATTTTAATTTTTTTTTAGAGTCAATGACTATTAATATGGTAATGCATCTTTTTTATTTTTTTAGTATACATTTTGGCACTGCTAAGGTAAAATTTTGGTTCCGTCTCTGCCGACTACAGCTGCCGACGGTACATCCCGGTAAGCACGGATGATCCGAACCTTTTAATGATTTTTTAAAAAAAATTTGAGTGGGCACATAAAAAATCAACTTAATTGAACGGTTTGGATCATCCGTGCGGGACCCGGAGTGGGCCGATCAGTGCACATTTGGTCCGTTCCTATAACATTTTCGGCGAACAAAACGTTTTTGAAAAATGGCAATTTGATCAGCCAAAAAATAGATGTGCGCACTAATAACTTAAGTTCACTATTTATTACACGTCCATTTTCTATAGAAAAATATGCAATCGATTGTCGATTAAGCTGGTTTTCGCAGAGTTTATTGTTGTCTTCATCGTCTATGAGATAGTACATGATTTAGATCATTGATGCAAGTTTTGGGTGAGACTCACATAGTTGAATTTCAAGTAGACTGTGAGAGGCAATCAAAAAAAATGTGGACTATGAGAGATTGGGATATGGAGGAGAGATACAACTTTATTCACGTAATTTTTCAAAATGTCATACGCTCGTGTTTTTAATTGTCGCTCAAATGAATTTAAATAGTTTGAAATATGTTTTTAGAACGCTTCCAAGTTTATACATGTACTTCCGCTCACGCATCCGCGCGCATATTATGCAATCTGTGAAATAACGTCATCCGTATTTCCTATAGTATTTTTCTATGGCGGCATGGCTATTGGGCCCACGTTTGAACAAACCACCAAGTTCGTGCGTGCCGTGTTCGCAGCGCATCGCTTTATGCATGGGCGGTGTTTTTGGTATTAGGGCTTGGTTTAGTCTCACCCGCGGTTCACCCTAAATAAGGTCAACTCATAGCTCAAATTGGAAACTGTAATATCCCCAAACCAACCAACTATATAGAGGGTCGCCCTCTTCCATCCATTAGCATGGATGAGTACTGTGCTCTAAATCTATTTATTACTCTGGGAGAGCTAACTGTGAAACATCATGCATGATGTTGCCGAGTGCGACGTCCTTCGCCACGCGGCGAGTGTGAGTTTAGCAACATCCACGTGGCACCGACTATATCAAAGAGCATGATGGGTTGAGTTTGGTGAAGTGCAGCCGTGCAGGCCCCGATAGTTGGGTTGTCCAAATCCGACCCCAAATTTAGTTATCCATCTACTATTACGTCATAAAAACTAAATTGACATACAAGTCAAAAAAAAAAAAAATTCAGTGTCACATTATACTTTTAACTTAAATTACATCAAAAAATTAAAATCAAAATGTAACTCTGGTTATATTGCTATATGATTACAACAATTCAATTCAAAGAAAACCACTTCTCCTTGTATTTCTTGAAGTAAAGTCTTCAATTGAGTTATCGTGCTTTAGCCTATCCATGCATGCTCATTTTCAATTGAGATTATAGCCAATTCACTAAATCTCTCATGTGACAGTAGACTGAAGATAAATTTTTATGCTACTTCAACTATATACGAAAAATTACTCTCTATCGAAACAATTGTTTTACAAATCCTTTTTTAGAACAAAAAAAAAGAAAAAAAGGCCTACTATGTAATGTTAAAATTAAGTGAGTAATATTTATCTATATAGATAATCAAAAGGAATATAAAAGTAAAATAATTTGACCAAAAAAAGAAGAAGACATATAACAACAAAGTTTATTCACCAAATAAATCCTCTAACTTTTAATAGTAGAGAAAGAAGTAATAATACGAGGCTTTAAAAAAATAGTAATAATAATAATAAGATATATGCTCTATGAAGAGGGAAAGAAGAAGGGCCCTTGGAGCCGGAAAAAATAAAGACAGAGGGGACTCCCATGCAGTGATGCCTGGTCATATTCTATGGGAAGTCAATCTTTCAACTGGGTCGGAAGAATTTACTGTACTTATATCGCCAATTTAAATATTTATCACATACTTGGTAGTTAAAATTTTTGTGTTTTGTCCCGAGGTGGGGGTTGCCTGAGCCCAGGGCTTATTGGGCTCACCCCAGGGCCAGCCCTAGCTTGGTCCAATACTAGCCAACACAACTGAAGGCCTGGGAGCCCAGCTGCCTAGCGATTATCTCTTGATTTTTCCATAAGGGAGGTTAGGGTTCGATTCTCATCAAAGGCATTTGGAGTTTATGGTTATGGAAAACTTGACAACATGTAGAATAACTAACTAACTAACTCTCCCCTAACCTCCAGCAGGGCTGGCCTTGGGCATAGGCCCACTAGGCCGCCTAAGGACTCTAGTTTTGAACCCAATAATTGGGCCCCTATATTGGAATACATTAAATACTCACTCCGTCTTCATTCTTTTGTCTATTGTCCTATCTCAATCAAATAAAATACTAATTATAATTTTTAATTAGTAATCCTATTTATATGCAATATAGATCTTATTTGACAAATCTCTATGAGCTCTTTTAAATAATATTTTTAAAATCATCAAAAATTATAGATTGCAAGATATAATCTGTAGAGACCCAAATTTTGGTCCGTTCTTTTTTTTTTTTTTAAGGAATATTGTAATTATTGAGTATAGGCGTAAATTGCAGAATTACAAATAGTATCGTGGTTATATGATTTGGGGGTTGATGTGATATTATTGCAAGTACAGGGGTGCAAGTGTGATAAGTATATGTATGTACATATATGATATATATGGACGTACAGGAAAAAAAAAACCATTTTCACATCATTGGTGCGTGACTTGGGTTTGTCACCGTCGGATAACATTCTTGTCCCTAGATTAAACCAACTTGTTCACAATTTCGTAGTTCTATTTGTTGGTAACTTCGACAATTTCGTAGTTGTTTCTTCATTCTGCTTTCTTCTCTCTTTCTCCGCATCTATAAAAGAGAGAGAGAGAGAGAGAGAGAGAGAGCCATTTGGGGCATTAAGATTTGAATCCTCATTTGATTTGAAAACAGTTGGAGGCTTCAACAATGGCGTCCATCAACAGTTACTGCCCTGCAACGGCTCCTTCAAGTGCAAAGTAGGAAATTCCTTCCCTTTCCCTCTTCCCCTCTTATTTTGGGATATTTCCAGTATATTCTTCTTCTTTTCCTCGGTCAAAGGGCATAATTTCCCTGTAAATTTTCTCTTGGTTACATGAATGAACTGAAAACTACATGGGTTTTGAAGTTTTTGGGTTCTCTTTTGCGCTTCGATGTGATACTCGTTCTGTATGTTAGTTCTTTCTTTAATTTTCAGTTTACAAAGCATACAGTTAAGATAACTTATTTTAGAATTTGCATAAGGTTTTAAAATGGTGATAAAAGTGTTTAAGGTTTTGAAAAGAATCCTTGTGCGGATAACCTAGGAATTGTTTTCGAAGATTTAACGCAGACCCATTGTAGTTGTCAAATTAAGCTTTTTAACGAAAGTTAAGCTTTTCCTAAATCTACATGAGCGTGTAAAATTAGATTGGGTGAATTTTCCTTATCTCGAGATTGCATAGAAGTATAACATACGTGCGATCATGTCAGTAGTGCCATATGACTTGTTTCTATGAAATCAGCCTGGGATAAATGATTTTATGCAGAAAAAGGGTTGGGTTTAATATTTCGGTTATTAGATGGGTTTTTGTTCAGCTTAGAAATTTTTCTGATTTTGATATGATTTTCTGTTTACAAAGTCGTTCACATTGTCAAGACATTCCCACTTACATCCCATATGCCAAGAGACTGCCCCATTCAAAATATAAATAAAAATTCCAAGACCCAATACTTTTGGTCTGGCTACAGGTTTTCAATCTCTACTCTTGGTTGTAATCGGTAAATCAGATTTTAATAAATGTTTTACACAGTGAATAGCATGGATTTTGTGTGAATCTGCGTCGTTGTTTTACTTATAAAAGTTTTAAGGTTTTCTCCTACAAATAATGGTGCTTATTGGCTTCTAACCTTATGTGGCTCTCCCTTCTTTTAGGCCTTTAAGGAGATTTCTGTCTAAGTTACCAATTATGATCTGATAGGTGATACGGGAATCGATTTAGCAATTTGTTGCACTAAGTTCATCAAAATCTTGTTCAGGTTGCAACTAGAACAGTAGTTTTACCAATCCATGAATTTTGGCTTTCTTCATAATGTTTGAAAATGCAATGATCTATTAGAACTAAAATGTGACGTATTCCAATGATCTATTAGAACCAAGTTGCTTTGTTGATTGGAAAATGTTGTTGATGGTTGACCATCACTTCTTTGCAGAGCATTCAAAAACTCCAAAATGTTCAGTGGACTACACTGTATGAAACTATTTCCGGCAAATCGTTGTGTATCCGATGTGTCTTTGATCCAGCTAGGACCCAAATCATTCTTCAATATCAGGAGTGGTGTTAGAATCAAAGCCACATTGTTATCAGGAGAAGGTGACCTCCGTTCTCATCACAATGGCACTAATGTTGCAGCGAAAAGTACTCTCCTTGGCGACTTATCAACTGGGATTGAGATACAGCCTGATTCAATAGCACTTGGAACACTTGCTGCAGAAACCACTCCAACAACTATTGGTTTTCCTAGTGATAATGGTGAATTTGATTTAGACCTTCCCACAAAAGGTTTCTCATCCATCCCTGAGGCAATCGAAGATATTCGCCAAGGAAAGGTTGGTTAGCTCTTAAACTTTGTTGTCACAAAAATCGAAGCGGTTCCTCTCTACCACACTTAGTCCTAGGATGTGCAAATACAGACGAAACAGGACGCGACAATTTCTGGAAAATGGGGATGCAGACACCGTTGGGCCACAGTAAAAATGAAGTCTAAATCCATATTGAATTGTTACTAAGGTAGTTTTGGTATTATCACAAACAACCATGAACCAGCACAATTGAAAATTTGCTCTAGTTTAGCAAATATGAAAATGAACACTAATTCTACCCAAACAATTGAATATCTATCACTTGACAAGAGAAAAGTACAAACCACAAGTGACAAGTTTAGTGTAATTCGATCCGTGGAATAAGTTTTTTTTTAAATGAAGTGGCCCCCGTCCAGTCCCCCTATGTCTCACTTGAGAAGTGCTAGTCCCCGGTGCTTACAATGCTTACAATTAGTGCAATTAATTGGACATCCACTGCCCTGACTCATGCGATAGCACCCCATCCTTAATGAGTTGCTATAGAGGAGCATCAGTGCTTCATAGACACACGCACAAAGACACAAAAACAGATACACTGTCATGGTGCCTCAAGCTTTATATACTTCATATTAGGTTGGTTTTACACCCTCCCTCACGCATAGTGTACTCACTCTGCAGCATCTGCCGCATGCAGGTTAAAGACATGCACCCTATCCATGTATGGTATCTAGCTCTGATACTAAGTTACACTGTCTTGGGTAGAACTCAACCCCAAAAGTTAGCTATTGAAGTGAGGGTGCTTGACGTAGCAGAATTCACGAGAGACGAGTTAGCGTACTAGTCCAAACGAGATAAACAACTCGTAGGCACGAGCAAACCTTGCGCACTAGGAAAAAAGAGAGAAACTCTGCTATATTATTGATGGAAAACTAAATAAGTGAATTGGTTACAACCCTTTTTATAAGACCCTAACCCTAGGAATCCTCTTGAAAAAGAAATCCTAAATCATGCCAAAACAAGCGGCATTAAAGAAAAGATATTTCCTAATTAATTAAAATAAAAACCTAATTCTTGTAGACCAAGGATCCTAATAAAGGTAGAAATCAAAATCAAACCGAATATGGGAAGTAAATAATTCTAACCTAAACAAAAATATTCCTATTAAAAATCTTATTCTAACGCAATATAAATAAAATATAAAAATTCTCCAATCTTGTCCTACATCAGGGTGCCCTCTCGCTTATATACTTCCTATTACTTTGGTACCGAGGCGATGTGATTTCACTTCACAAACATCTTTTTGGTCATAATAAGTTGGTGTTATGTTGCAGATGGTTGTGGTTGTAGACGATGAGGATAGAGAAAATGAAGGAGATTTGATAATGGCGGCATCAAAGGTTACACCAGAAGCTATGGCCTTTTTTGTCAAGCATGGAACAGGGATTGTTTGTGTTAGCATGAATGGGGATGATCTTGAGAGATTGGAACTTCCTTTGATGGTAGCATCAAAGGATAATGAAGAGAAACTCTGTACTGCATTCACCGTGACAGTGGTATGTAGTTGTTTTGCTTCGTGACAAAACAAAGGCCGGCTTTTGATTTTTCATTTTCGTGGGACTTGTTAATTTTTATACGATAGAATCACTCTGATTTCTCACTCCCACTTCTTGTAAATTCAAGTTTCCAATTATTTTATGATGCTATTTGTGATATGTATTTGCTTTAGAAACTACAGACTGTTTGGTTGAGTTTTCAGACTTGGTTGTGTAAATATTTTACAAACTGTTCATCAGTTCATGAATGTTAAAACATTCACCTTTTTATCTGTATTCAACTTTTAGCAGATTCGATTTTGAAAATATCTTGTCAATGTCTCCTAAACAAATGTTACTTTTTGGAACAAAATTCAAAACTGTAAACCGCACAAGTTTTTGAAAATATTCTGCAATTATTCTGGAAACTGTAACATAAAAGAAAGTATATGTTTGTGGATCAAACTGCATTAGCACGTCAGCGTGGTTGTAAAGTTTCTGACAAGTATCAATGACATAGATAAGGAGTGCCATGACTCTTTTAAAGTTCTCATTACCCTTTTCAAACCAGTTACCTATAGGACTTCCTTGATATAGGGGTGTTATCATCTGGTTATGCATATATTAATGCTATGTTTTTGCAGGATGCCAAACATGGTACGACGACAGGGGTGTCAGCAAATGATAGAGCGACAACAGTACTTGCTCTTGCATCCAAAGATTCGAAGCCTGAGGATTTTAACCGTCCAGGTCACATATTTCCATTGAAGTATAGGGAGGGTGGTGTTCTCAAAAGAGCCGGACATACAGAAGCATCTGTTGATCTCGCTGTTCTAGCTGGGTTTGACCCAGTTGCTGTTATATGTGAGGTCGTAGATGATGATGGTTCCATGGCTAGATTACCAAAGCTTCAGCAATTTGCACTGTCACATGATCTGAAAATTGTATCCATTGCTGATCTTATCAGGTACTTTGGGAATAAAACCTCTAGGGGGAATGTTACTTTTCTGCAATTTATAAGTTTCTGTGATGGAATTTCTTCATCAATCTCATATTATGGTAATTTGTGCAATTACTTTTTCAATAAAGGAAGAAACTCATATTGTGCAATAACTGCTTACAGAATGTGAATGCTACCATTTACTGTATGCAGGCAGATGCGATCATATTGTGGGCATTCTATGTTCCTTTAAGCATACTAAAACAATCTCAAAATGCACAAGTGATCTTTTGGTTATTTTTCTTAAACTTAATGGTCAAGCTTTTATAATTACTTTGTTAGAAGTTTTTGTGAACTATTTTGCTTGAAAACAATGCTGATTTATCGACTATATTCAGCTTTTGTTCCCTACTTCAAATAATGCAGGTCATCCCATTGACGTGTTGTATCCATGGTACTAGCCTACTAGGATGCTTCTCATTCCCCAATAAAGGTTGCATAATTTAGTGGATTATTTCCTCTTTTCCTGTTTTTAAAACACACTGTTTATTTCTGGTCAAATCATATACCTACGAACTTTGCCAATCGCTTTGGGGTTGTGCCAACTTCACAAGGACTATATGTGTTGCATAAATTATTGGCCTTTAAGAAGTCTATGCACGACGCTTTGGTGTGGTGCCGAATGCTTGCAAATGACTGTACTTTTGACATGTGAACCCTTCAGTAGTATAACTAGTTAGTTTCCTACGTGGTTCTACCCGGGTCAGTTACATGTATGCCATTTCCAGTTTGCTAAGGAGGCTTTTTCAAATTTAAGTATTATATTCTTCTTGTAGTTCCCCAACCTATATGCTCTTGGTAAAGTGATCTGCTGTTGTACTTTGGACTGTTGTTTTGTCAGTTTAGAGATTATGTGCAATGGGGATTTTCTTTTAGACTTAGTATTGGATGGACTAGTTTGTAGAAGGGAAATATTGGATTTGAGATGGATTGCCTCCAAGGTAGGAAAATTCAAGGTTAAGTCGTAGTATTTGGAAGAGGTTATATGGACCAAAAAAAGTTTTTTTTTTCCTTGGAAATGAATCTAGACTGTGGAGTGCGGGAGTTCCTTCCAAAGTCGCATTGCATGCTATAGAAAGACGACGACCATTGATGATATTATGAAATGAGCGAAGATCCTCCTTTACTGATTTTGCACATGGAAAGAGGTAGGATGATTGATATATCACCCTCTGATCCATAGTAGAGAGGTGTGGAAGTGCTGGAAGGCATGTACCTTGTTGATCTCTAGACAGATGTAATGGGGGATAATCTCATGCTTGGAGAGGTGGTTGACAAGTATACTGGGAAAATTCTTAAAAGAGGAACAATTGGGTGATATGGTGGTAAAGGAGGAAAGGAACTGCTATTCTTAAGGCATTGAGGGTCACTATGAGCAAGGTTATGCTTTTACACATTGGTGAAAAGAAGGATTAGTCCTCCATAGATTTATTTATGGATTCTGCTATAGATGAATTTCGCGTAGCCAGTATGAAAAGTTTGCGCTTGTTTGGGTCCTCTTAATAGTGAAAGGTACTTGTCAAAGTATTAGGCATAAAGTGAAGAATTCAGATAGTTGTGCATTAGTGCTTTGTAACTTGTGAAGCTGCAAATAATCGATGATAAACAGATAGTTGTATTGCATGATTTTGTTACTTTTAGCAGGAAAATATTTTAGATATTTCTGAAAAAGGGGGCTCACTTTTGTCAAGCTGTCCACCTTGTACTGTTGCTTGATACCACCTTCAGCTGTGTGGTCACGAAGCCTAAATGATATTGTGTCCACGGCATAGTTGGCTGGACCAATGGTGGGGTTCCTCATGTATTAATGCCCCCTGTATATGTAAATATTCAACACACACAAAACATGTAGTTTTTTTTCCCTTCGGCTTTGGCTGAAAGAGAACTCTGATTGCAAATAACTCTGTTTGTTTGGTTCTGTATGTTATAAGCTCATGGCACATAGTTAAGTGATCTCGTGTACAGCACTTGGTAGGAACAGAATCATGATGTTGAGTCGATTAAGATGGCAAGCTGGAAGGTAATGGTTTAATCAGATGGATTGGTAGCATGAGAATATGTCTTTATATACATCTTGATCCATTGTGTAAATACTTGTCTATCTTGGTACTTACTAGAGTATCTCTTGTCATATAACCTTTCTCCTGTCCTCTTGATTTTGTCCACTACGCCATAGCACTGGCTTGCTAGAAAATCCATTACGGGTCAATCTGCAAAATTTACTTCTATGGCTTTGTAAAGACATTTCTTAGTTCTCTTCTTCCTGGTTTTCTTTTTTTGACTTGTGGCAACTGGCATAATATTTGGCAAAAATTGTAGAAAGTGTAATAGCGTCAGATTGGAAATTCATATTGAGGAATTGACTATTTAAATATGGTCTAAAATTGGCAGATATAGGAGGAAAAGAGATAAACTAGTGGAGCGTTCTTCTGCTGCAAGGATACCAACTATGTGGGGCCCTTTCACTGCCTACTGCTATAAGTCAGTCTTGGATGGGATTGAGCACATAGCGATGGTCAAGGTGAGCAATATGTGGAACTTTTGAAACTCTTGTCCATTCTAAGAAGATCTGTTTCTCAATGAAGACCAACCCAATGATGTTTGGTTTCAATTCCGTGGGTTTTGTTTTGTATTGCAAATCCAAATAGACATGTCTTGAGGGCAAAGTAATCATCTTAAACTGTCAAAGAGCACTCATGCTCGTTATCCTCCTTTGTTGCTTTGCCATGGGAGTTGGTTTTGCATAATGCATTCATTTTTTAAATTAGTTAAGAAACTTTAGAAGGCAAACCTGCTCCTACTACTCAACTAAGAATGTTTAGGCAATGAAAAATGTAGAAGCTGCAGGCATGTTTGCATTAGGAAAAGCAGAGGCAAGTCTCCAGACTCGTAACCTATTTGTTATTTTCCCCTTGGGTAGAAGATTTGTTTTTCACTATGGTTGCCTAATCAAAAGAAACCTCGACTCTGTTGACAGAGATATCTTCTGGTCATTCGTTTGGCTGCAAAAGAAACATAATTGAGCTTCATTTTTTTTTGAAAAGGGAAAAAATTCCCTAAGCACTTTTAGGCCCAATTAACTTTATTTATTAATTTATGCAAACAGGGTGAGATTGGGGATGGCCAGGATATTCTTGTGAGGGTACACTCAGAATGCCTCACGGGGGACATATTTGGATCGGCCAGATGTGACTGTGGGAACCAGCTGGCACTTGCAATGCAACAGATTGAGGCTGCCGGAAAGGGTGTCTTAGTATATCTTCGTGGCCACGAAGGGAGGGGCATTGGTTTGGGACACAAGCTTCGTGCTTATAACTTGCAAGATGATGGACGGGACACTGTGGAAGCCAACGAGGAGCTGGGTTTGCCTGTTGATTCAAGAGAGTATGGCATTGGTGCACAGGTAGCTCCTGATGTTTGTGTTGTTTGGTATATAATTGTTTTTTTTAAGGGTAGAATCTCTGTGATGCTTTATCTAAAATCTTTTTTTTTGGTGATGCTACCTTTTGAAAACAACATAAGATAACTCACTTCTATGCTTCATGTGAAGGCTTTTTGTTTTCTTCTGTTCAATGCTTCCTCTTGAAAACAACATAAGATATTGCATTTTTATGCGGCATCCAGGTGATGTTAAACCTAAGAGATGGACATTATAAGTGAGATTGTTCATGCTTCCTTGAATTGAAATTTACTTGTCCGCAAGACTGGATGTGCCACATATGCATTACGGATTACAGCCCATAGTAGGCAAGAACTATGACACCTTTGATCTTCTTCAACTATCCTTTTACCTTTAGAGTAATCAGTGTAGATTAAGGAATTCTGATCGCTATACCCAATTATTCACTTAAATGGATAGAGCATAAGCGTAATTGGATTCATATTCATAAGGGATTTCACGGTGTTATTTTACGTCCCAGGCCTTCAGACTACTTAACGTACAAACCTTGGCCTCTTGCCGGGTGAAAGATAAGAGTCTACTCGCGACACAAGCAGAGATTTTTTGCTTTGTGCCACAAGTAGGATGTTTGTAGGTTAGTATGTTAGACTACAAGAGGTCTGCTCAAACGCTTGGAAGCCTAGGGGAATGGCCACTTGAGCGTAGCCCACGGTCAGAATGCTACAGTGTGGGGTTTAGAAAATACAAGGCTCAATAGATTGATTGAACAAAACCCTCAACAGCATAATGGACGAAACAGATTTATGTAAAATAGTTGAACTCACTGGTACAAAAGATGTAGCTTGGTTTTCTTTAGTCAATTATACCATTTGGTTTCCTTGCAGAACTGTTCTGCGTGTATCATCATTCCTTTTCCAAGTGCTTAGTTGTGTTTGCATGTCTTCTCCTCTTACCAATATGGAATTATGAAAGTTGTCCTTTACCATTGCAGATACTAAGAGATCTTGGGGTTCGAACGATGAAGTTGATGACAAACAACCCTGCAAAATACATCGGTCTCAAAGGTTATGGTTTAGCAGTTTCAGGGAGAGTCCCCCTACTTACACCCATTACAATGGAGAACAAAAGATACTTGGAAACAAAAAGAGCCAAAATGGGGCACGTCTACGGCTTAGAAAGCGGTATCATAAGTCAAAATGGTAAGCGAAGATCTGACAGTTAGACTGATGGTGTGTCTGAATCATAACCCGGGTTCACTGGTTCAGACATGGTAAGGTAACATCATCAAACTCCATTTATAACATATGATTTTTTCGTAGTCTTGCAAAAATTGAACCATTGTACTACAGAATAACCGAGATTTGTGGTGAACATTTCGGAAAGGATATTGATTCGCTATTTTTTTTTTCCAGAAAGTGTAAATTAGTCATCAGAGAAAAATCCTGTTGTCCTCTTGGAATATAGCTTTAAAGCAGTGCTACAGGGAAGAGGTTATCATGTTAAACTCTAATGAATTCAGTGAAATATATATTCTTATAGATGGGATTCTACGGTGTAGATGTGAATTATCCTATTGTCTGACAAGAATGTTGTTTATGTGCCCGTTCACGGGAGAGAGAAGAAGAGATTTGCACAAAAATTAAATTTCTTTTGGTATGCCAACTAGGGCCGGCTTTGGACATATGCCGAAGATGCGATCGCATCGGGCCTCTAATTTTTGTCTATTTTTAAGGGCTCCTAAATTTTTATGTCCTTTTATATAGGTATAATAATAGGAATATGTCCAACAAAACTTGTGACCCAATTTAAATGAAAATTCAAAATAAAAGGCCCAAGAAATAGTGATAAAGATGTAAATTTAAAAGTTTCTGGGTTAAATTGTATATACTCCAATAAAGAATGTTATGTTTATCTAACTTGTTTAAAGAATCAGAAACCCCAAGCTAATCATTGGAGAAAGAAGTTTGTCAAAGATCAAATATTATCTTCGGTCAACTATGTTTATCTTCGGTCTAACTATATTTATCTAAGATTTGTCAAAGATCAAATCTTAGGAGGGGAACTTTTCTTCTCCTGCTTTCTCTCTCTACACTTTCTAGAGCAAGGGTTTTATAGAGCAAGGGTTTTGTTTTGGGGGGTGGGGCTACTGCCTCTTCCGGCTCCACCCCCGAACCCTCCTCCTCCTTCTGGTGCCATAGATCTCAGTTCTGCTTTCCCTCCCTTTTTCCAGCTTTAGCCCAGGCGACCTCGGCGACGTAGCTCAGCTCTGGCGGTTCGTGTGCCGTGGTGTTTTCCGAAGCAAGCTCGGATCTGGTTCATGGGGTTTTGGAGGCAGTCGAGCACTGTTGGTCTTCTGTTGGCAGGTAATAACTAGGGTTTGTGGAGGTTTAGGAGGTTTTGTCTGTTTTGGGCTGGTTTTTTTGTGCCTTTTCTTCTCCGGCGAGGTCCTCCTTAATCCGGATTTTTGACCTGGTCTGGTATCCCTAGATCCGGTGGGTGCTAGTGGTGGGTAATAATTTTACTGTGTGTGGTGGCTGTTGGATCTCACTTTTCGGTAGTAGTGTTGTGATGTGGTCGGCTGTTGTCGGTGTATCCTATCTGGTTTCGGCTGCAGCACTGCCTCCGGTGCTGCAGCCGTTAAATGAGTTTTGGTGGTTGGTTTCTGTCCGGTCTGGATTCCAAATCCCGGTTTGTGTGCTTGCAAGGAGGTCTGGCTTGTTGTGGGTTGTCTGGTCTTCTACCGCGCCCGGAGTTTCGAAGTGCCACCAGGAACTCGCTCTGGAGCTTCCCTTTGCGGCTGTGAGGGATTCGTCCCTTTCGCCGTGAAAGCCAACATTAGCCGTGAAAGGACTGTTCCAATGGTTTGAGCTCTGGGTTGCTCATGCATCTACCGTTGCTAGGATGGACCCTACGCCTCCTCGTGTCGGTCTGCTTTTGCAGTAATGTGTCTTTGAGCTTGTATGCCCTTTGTGGTTTGCTCGTTTCCTAGCTTTCTGTAGATTTAGCTCTTATCGACTGTTATGATTCTTTCATGTAAGTGCCGTTAGGCTTCTTGGTATGAAATGAGTTTTGCTGCTAATAAAAAAAAACTATGTCACAAGAAGGTTGTTATAAGATATGGTGGTTAAACTTAATTATGAGAGTTTAATTATTATATTTGTCGCGAAATATGCGAGAAGAGTGATTTTAAGTAGTGCATTTCGAAATCATTTTTTTTTATCACAGTGATGAATGAAATAATTTTTGCCAATCAAAAAACAAGTAGGAGTAGTACGTTTCGAGTTAATAAAGTGATCGATTATGGTTTTGAATACTGTAGTCTTTTCTTTGAAGAACTTCTTAATTTGATTAATTTTTGATTTGTGAGTTATATGATGTTCCATGTTGCATGAGACACAAGTGCCAAGTTTTTATATACAATGTCCAATTCTTGAAAATTGAAATAAGTTTTTTCTACTACAATGTGATATCACGTCTCATTCTTGATTTATCCCTAGATTTCTAGAAATCGGAATTAATCAGCGATTAATCGCTGGTGGGACCCATCTAACTAGATCCGACTAATTGCGATAGCGACTATCCAACTAGATCCGAGCAATTGTTATGTGTCGATTAATTGTCGATGACTAATTGCTATGGAGCGACCCTCGGCTAGCGCCTAACTACTTTTTGAACACGAATATTACAATTACAACCAATCAAGGGCATTGACTGTTCCAAAGAGAGAAAAAGAGGCCTGCGAAAAGTAAAATAATTTTGAAGTAAGACGCAAAACCGCTTTTGGCTTTAGGTCTGAAAGACCCAATTTTGTTCTAGGTTCATATATGTCTAAAATTACTCCTTAAAAATTTAGAAATAAAATTCATCAACTACTTATGACGTACAGAATTACTCCTATATAAAAAGATTCTTATTCTTTTCCAAATGCTTAAAATCGTTTGCGGTATACTGTTGATAGTAACTTAGAAAGAAGTTTTGAAATTCGAACTCTAAAAAAATCTTACTTTAAGAGTGATTACAAAGTTTTACTACCTACCTCCGTTCTAAAAAATTTGTCCGGTCTTGCAAAATTAGAAATTGAAAATAGTTTAAATTTCTTTAAAAAGATTTATTTTCTTGCAAATTAATAACAAAGAGTTCTTTTAACTTGTAGAATCTTTTTAATTTTTTTTGACTAAGGCGTTCCATTAAATTCTCACTTTTCAGACTGAACAATTTTCCTTGAAATGGAGGGAGTAATTAGCAAAAAATTCCAAATGTAAAATTTTTGCAACTTGAAAGTTGGAAAAATAAGTTCTAGAGACGTAAAAATTTTGCATTTTGAAAAGTTTGAAAAAAAATTAAAAACATGGTGACGAAAAGCTCCTTTGCTGTTTTAGGTCTCAAATTACCTTGACCTGTCCCTTGAGATAGAGTTGAGTTTTGTTCACCCTCCACTTAAGAGGGTGAACATTACCCTCCTTCCTATTGATTGAAATGATGTGGACGCCAACACAAAGTGATGTCATGCTTACCAAAAAATCACTACAACACGGAAGGCCTATTGCGAGGAAATATGGTGAGGAAAAGAGATTTTGTCGCTAAAAGTACGCAATCTGCGAGGAAATTCAATTTTGTCGCTAAAAAGTTACATTTAGCGAGGAAATTCAATTTTGTCGCCAAAAAGTTACATTTAGCGAGGAAATTATTATTTCCTCACCAAATGTAACCCTTTTGCGAGGAAATCTATTTTCCTTGCTAAATGTAACCTTTTGGCGAAAAATATTTTGTCACCTTTTTTAGGACTCATTAAATTTTTTATATGTAAGTCATTATTAATTATGTTCATGTATCTTTAATATCACGATGGTAAGGGATAATCAACTACATAGTTCAATATCATTAGAAAATTTATTAAATTAAAAAAGAGATAAATGGAAAAAAATAGTTTCCTCGCCAATCGCATTGAATTGATGAAATAAAAAATATGTTTCACACGAATTATATGAATTCACTTTTCCCCAACTGAAATTTATTGTTAACAATGTCAGTATGTTCAAATTGTACTAAAATTTGTTGTTTGAATACAAACATTTTAAAGGATACGCTAAAAAAAAGTTCATCCCATAGTTATTGTCAACTAATCAGTGCAAATCATCAGTTGATCAAGAAAAGAGGTCCTCTCGCAAGCAACGCACGGTTGCTTGCTCTTCAACTAAATCCGAGTACAAGGCTATTACGGATGTGGCCGCCGAATTAACTTGGGTTCAGTCACTCCTCTTCGAACTTGGTCTTTATATCTCTGCCACTCCATTACTGTGGTGTGATAATATATATTGGTGCAACATATCATACAGCCAATCCAATCTTCCATGCCCGCACGAAGCATGTTGAAATTGATTATCATTTTGGGCGTGACAAAGTCGCTCGAGATGATTTAACTGTCCAATATATTAGCACCAAGGATCAAATTGCCGATATTTTTACACAAAAGGACTTGCGTCTTCCTGCATTCGGACACTGCGTTTCAATCTGAAGGTCATGCCTCGACCATCAGCTTACGGGGAGATGTCAACCAATCAGTGCAAATCAGTTGATCAAGAAAAGAAGTCCTAATAATGTTAGCCATTTCAGTGGTTATATTTTATTATTTGCAATATCTTTTGTAAAGCTTATCACTTGTAACCGTATTTGTATATAAATACTAAGGAATAGAACACTCTAGGTAACAGATTGCATTCATCAATTCTATCGTATTGTTCTTTTGACAATAAATCCAAAAAAAGGATTGGACATAGGGATTATAAATTTGTGGATGAATGATGTGTTTTTCAGAAAAAGAATGCATGGGATATATAAATTGCTTTTTGTAGAGATAACTGATTATTAATTCATACAAAAAAAATTAATGAAAAGCTAAACAAAAGATAAAGTACTTAATAATTGCGAAATGTATTTTCAAAATATCACTAATCTATTTTTAAAATATGTAAGGTTAACCCCATTTAAAAAGAAACATAACAAATTATTACTATTGTAATATTATAGTTGAGTTAAAATTGTTATGGACTCATATACACAGTAAGAACATATTAACCCACCAAAAAAAAAATCGTATTTGTAGAAATTGAAAGTGCTCAAACTAATTTAGGCATTACAAAAGGTTACTAAACTAAGAGAGAATTAAAACGAAGTATAAAATAAACAAATTTAGAAAGGTATAAAGATTTATTAAAGATATATAACAAAACATTAAATTATAAAAAAATTCAATAAAAGCGAATAATGTTAATGATTTAAAAAACAAGTTTAAAGAAACACTACGAATGGACTAAAATTAGAGAGAAAGGTTTAAAGAAACAAATTTAGAGAGGTGAAAGGATTTACAAAAGGTTTATATATAAAAAAGGCAAAGGTTTGAATTGGAAAGGAAGTTGGTGTGATGGATGGAGTGAATGCCTCCATACAGTAGGCCACGGTTCGAATTCGCGCGGAACCAAATGAGCTGGAGAACTATCTGTTTTTAGTTTTAAGAGTTAAAGCGAGGAAAAATTTCCTCGCCTAAACAATAATTGGCGAGGAAAAAATTAGTCTAGCGAGGAAAAATTTCCTCGCCTATTTTGTAAACATTGCATTAGTCCAGTGACGAAAAACTATAGCAAGGAAAAAATTCCTCGCTAATTGGGTCAGAATAAGCGAGGAAACGTTTTTCCTCGCAAATTCTTTTTGCGACAAGCTTTTTGCAAGGAAAACGGGCGAGGAAAAATTTTCTCGCAAATACATTTTGCGAGGAAATCAGCTATTTGGCGAGGAAACTAAATCCTTGCTACAAGCCTTTCGTGTTGTAGTGAATGTATTGCATGGTAAGCATGACATCACTTTGAGGTGGGGTCCACACCATTTCAACCGATGAGAGAGGGGATAATGTTCACCCTCTTTTAAGGAGGGTGAACAAAATTGCACTCCTTGAGATAGTTTGGCCAAAATACAATAATGGTAAGATATATAGGACCAGCGGCGAAGCTAGCATAGGTTCACTGGGGCAAAGGCCCCCAGTGCCCCACTGTATTCTTTGAGGTTTTGTTTTGTTTGTCTTTTTTTTTTTTTTTTTTTTTTTTAAAGTTTGAGTTTTTGAAATGACAATTTATACTAAAGACTTCGCAAAACTGGAAATTGAGAGTTATTAAAGTTATCCATTAGTTTATTTGTTCGTTATTTGGCATTAACTTTACCTCTTAAATCTACCATTATGATTATTGAGAGGGCGTTTCCAAACATGAATCAGGTAAAAAATTGTAACGCAAACAAATTAGTAAATAATTGATGAGCAATGACATGGTTGCATACTTATTAGTAGATAATTTTGAAAGCATTCACAATAAACTATCATGCACGACTTACAAAACATGAAAACTAGCCATGCTCTTCTGTCAAATCTTACATAATTTGTTTTAATTTTATTGATCAGTACGCAATTTTGTTAGTATTTTCACCAGGAAAAAGTTCTTATTGCCATTATATCGTTACGTAGGAAAATTTGTCTTTGTGTTTGTGTTTCACAGTGCCCCCACTTATTCATACTTGTGGCTACGCCACTAGATATGTGTGGCAAAGCGGAGTTCTATGTCCACTGTCGATGACCAATCGATAATATTCTTGAAAAGAAACGAACACACAAGGTGAAGGTGGTTTGGATTCACATTTTGCACCCAGGTACGTACAATAATCAACAAGAGTCAAGACCCGTTTCGGCTGGAAGTTTTCTGGTCTTTGGTCGCTGTGATCCGGTGGTGTTCGATTCTCATCCTATTCTGACCGGTGACCTTTGGGGTTTTGCCCATGAGACCCGTTAGCTTTTAGTTGATTTATTACTGTTGTTTTGCCTTCAGATTTTAGCGAGGCTTAATTGTTTAGGGTTTGAGCTGTGGATCCAGGGGCGGACCTAGAACTTTACGTCACTGGGGTCAACTCTTAATTATATCAGAATTGCTATGGACACCAACGATGAAAATACTGGTACGCGAGTCTCACTTTGGATTCCGTAGGGATAATCTGAGCCAAATATAAATGAAAAATTAGAAAATTGAATTAAGAACCTACATATATTCAACTAAGTTGATTTTTCAAGGGTCCACTCCATTTTTTTTGAAATTATTGAATGGCTCAAATTATCTATGCGGGACCCAAAGTTGGACCCACATGCGGTACATTGTCGGTGTCTTTAGATTTCGGTCATATATGTAGGAATTTGTTTCATGAGCTCTAATGGCATGACTATTAATTTTGTTTAATTATACTTTAAAATACTTGCAATGTGGAGTAATTTCTATGTTTATTTAATAGTTCTAAATTTTTTGTTGTGAATTTGTTAAGGGTGTCATTCGGAAAAATTCACTCCGGGCTATCGAAAAGTTTGTGAAACTTGGAGAAAAATATATCTATTTTACAAAATCTACTTTGACTTTGCTTTTGCCCTTGCTTAATTCAGGTTTAAAGCTTCCGAATTGTCCCCCATTGTATCACGTTTCTTCTTGTTTTTTGCTTTGTGTTCATAAAATATGTGAGAGAAAGAGAGAAGGGTACGTGGGCGTGGGTATATGTACTTGAACATGGCTTGCAAAATCCAATCAAATCACAAGTTTTGAGAGAGACAGAGACTGACTGGGTCAGCTGTAAGGATTTTTTGAGGGCAAAGATTGTTATATTGTTGAGATACTTGGGCAAAGTAAAACATCTCTTGGGGCAAATTTACCAATATAGCCCAAAACTGCATAGCTTTTCTGGGGTAATTTCCAACTCAGTGGGGTCACCTGACCCCACTTGCCATTACTTGTGTCCGCCCTTGTGTGGATCTCTCCAGATCCTCTGTTGCCTAGACCGAGATTGGTTCTTACGTGCCCCCGTTATCGCGGGGCCTGCTTCGGCAGTAGGTGCCTGAGATCGACGTTTAGGTTGCTTTAGTTCTTTCCTGTATCTGTTCTGGAATCTGTATGCCCGATGGGCTTGTGATGAATGAATTGACATTTCTCAAAAAAAAAAAAACAAAAAACAAAGAGTCAAGACTAGCAATTTTCATACGCAAAAAGTTGTATTGGAATTAGGAGATAGAAACAAATTGATTTTGATTCTCTATACAATACAAAGAATTAAAAGTGCAGAAATTAATTCGTAGTTCGACAATATGTATAATAGTAAGTATATGATCAGGGGAATTAATGTTACAATTAAGTATTACAACTTGGGCTATATATTGAAATGGTTTTCTATACTAAATATATTCAATTTCCACCATGTTCCTTGGGGACGATCTTATCAATAACTGGCTCAACCATTGTCCCCAAATCAGTCAAATCATTCTTCAGTTTTTCCACCTGAGAATAAAAACATGTACTATCATATCAAATGAATTAGGATTAAAAAAAAAAATCAAATGAAATGTATAAAAATGAAATTCAATAAAACGAAGAAATATAATGTAATTTACGTAGCATGAAAGACAATACTGTATTAAACGATACATGGAATCAACTGCAAAGACAATAAAAAAAACAGTCATTTTTAACCTTTTCATTTTTCGAGTTAAAAAGTGTTTTACCAAACTTCATTTCCTACGTAAGGTGAGAGTTTCCAGATAAAGTGACGGCAACATATCCTAAGCTGATAACCGATTGGGACTCAAAAGGATCTCATTTTGATTAGTATTGGAATATTAGAAATCAGTGTTGATTGACAAATACAGTGCATTTGTTGTTACGCTTTGATATTAGCCCACACATAGCCGTTGTTCTAATAGCAATTAATACGTATTTCTAAGTCACAGCTTAATTAAGATACTAATCATGTTAGATTAAAATGTCTCAGTGTGGGGCCCAACTTAAAAGTAATTCATTTTTCCATTCAAAGGAAAGGAAAAACTCTTCTTTAATTCTGCAGCTCCATTAATCAAACATTGACCTAAAAAAAACAATCCTATTAATTTCGTGAAGTAATAAAAAGCACAAACCTTCTGAATAAAATCTTCCGCGAGTTCGGCATCGGTAGCCGCCACACTAGATATATGTTCTACAGCCAAAGCCGCAGCCTTCAATTGGCCGTTGTCTGGGAGCTTATCCGCCACCACTGCTGATACCTTCTCGGCCGTAGTCGCCACTTTCTCCACCGCCTCCGCCGCAATTTCAACCTCTTCCACAACTTCTTCTACATTTTCTGAGCATTCAATAAATTTTATAATGTTAATCGATATCTTTTGAGTGACAATATGATGATGACTTCATTTGGATACCATGGGACGTCACACCAAGCGGTGGACTCGTGCGGTGAACGTTGTAGTTTTGGTTTGTAACATCAATTGTACTTTTCTACACAGTCCTTTTTTTTTTGTTTTTTGGAATGAAGAGTGTCCCGATGAACCAAATTTATCTGTTTAACCCCTTCCAAAACTCTTTTCAAGTGTTTGCGTGAGATCATGAGGTGGCCCCAAGGACAAATTGCTCTCGAGAGGAATCGACCTTGCAATCCTTGGAGTGCTAAGCCCCGTCGAGGCAAGTCGATTAACCATTGTGACAGCCCCTTGGGCAGCAACATATATATCTGTGTGGGGGCACATGGGGTCATGTATATCTCAAAAATAAATATATAGAATTAATTCAATGCTTTAATTTTGTTGTATGTATGATGCATATATACTTATTGGTTTACAATTTATTTGTCTATTTGGAGTAATTTTTTATCGGGACGGTTCCGCGGACAACTATTTAGACACCTAAAAAAACACCCCAAACCTCAATCTCATAATGTCCAATCAAATTTTTATAATCCGAACCGCTCAATGTGTGCAGAATGTGATTTTAAGGTTGCTTTCAAGAAATTAGCAAAAAAAATAACCGGGAAGTGCTTGTTTTGAGCAGGTTTTAATTGAACCGTTCATTAAATCTAAGCTAAAAACTACTTAGATCAAGCCCTTTCCGGTCTTTTTTTTTGCTGATTTTTCACGAGTACCCTTAAAATCACGTTCTGATCACATTGAGCGGCTCGGATCATTAAAATTTGATCGGGAACTATGAGGTGTTTTTTTAGGTGTCTAAATAGTTGTCCATAGAACCGGCCCGATTTTTTATTGATTTTCTTTATTTTTAACCGTCTAGTAGATATATCTTAAAATAAAGTCATTAATAAACCATCTTGATCATTCTAAAACTTGTCGCTGTTCTCTAAAACATGCTCTAAAGATTATATCTAAGATTTTGTGCTAATTTTGAAATAGTTTTATCAAATGTACTTGTTATAAAATTTTGTAGCCAGTAAATGCATTTCTTAATTTTGTATGATCTTATTGTGGTTGACTAGAAAAATAAACTTTCGCCATTACGATTAATAAGGTGCCCCCACTAGACTTTCTGGATCCGTCTCTGCCCTTGGGTTCTACACACTACACAGTGTCTTGTTTTGATCGAATTTGGCTACATTCTATGGGATCCGAAATTAAAAAAGCAATCATATATATACGAATAACAAACTAAATTAATCCTCAGATGCATATCATAAAAGAGCCAAGTCAAAATGCCAATGTTGTGTATTATATCAAATAGTTTTAAATGTTTAATGATACGTTTACTCAACTATCCTTCTACCTAGCTATATATATTTTAGCAGGCAGTGCATCTTTCTACAGTGTCGGGGAAGCAATGTAAACCTTGCTTTCAAGAATCACACAATCAATTTTGTGTTCAACTTTGGTCGGTAACATTTAGAGTTACTCATCAAGGTTATAGGTACCGTAGGGGGTCAAAATACGTGACCGAGTTAATCAAGAAGTATGAATTGCACCGGGAAACGATCGGGTGGTCTCGGTCTCTGTCATTTATTGGGAAAGTTGATTTCAACTGCACCATCCGGTTGTAAGTGAACCATGCATCCGGATAGGTTAGACTAAAAGGAGCTCGCCTAGCGAATTGGAAGCCTGGCACCACTTGGCGCTCTCATCGTTTGGGACTAAACAAGGTAGGTAGACCAACCGAACTTATTTTCCGAGCTTAGATCATCCAATATCCAAGTCAATATTTGGGGACACATGCATCAACACATAGGGCAAACCATTAGATTTAGGAGGGGAGATTGAATCATGCATATGCAAATGGATCTTCTAGAATATCTTAAGGCTCTAACGAACTTGTAGACCCTTCCGTGTGGTGATGCCAGTACCAAGGATTAGGTCATGTCTATTCCAGATGCATTGGGTAACAAGGTGATCGATCAATGACTATGCAAATAAGGATCGAGATTGTCTCATGAAAAGGGGTGCATTCGTTGCGCCGCTCACCCTTGAACATAGTACTTCATCTTCAATTCAGTGATTTTGGCATCCGAATGTCTCACCCGGCCACCTCAGCCTGGAGGAGCACTAAGCGTGCTACTATCGGAGCTAGGTCGGTCGATGGAGAACATGAACCGGCTGGTTATGAGATCCAAATTCTAGTGTTATAAGTTCCCCTCCCGTTTAGGTACTTGAGATAAACATCCAAATAAAATAGCCCAATCTTAGAGGGGTCTTCCGTAATAAATTAAAACAAGAAAAAAGAGAAAAATCCAGATAACTATGACTTGAATAGAGAGTACAACCTTCTAATAAGAGCAAACTTCCCCATTTAAACTTCCAGAGAGGTAGTAGTAGAGATAATACGGAACCGAAGAGCCATTTTACCCTGCACAAAAGAATGATTAATTTATCGTCATTGTTTTGACATGTGACACAATCTAATTGATTTAGAGGAAACGAAAGTTTACACCGCCGGTGTATATAATTTAATCTCTTTATTAATCTCAAAACTTGCACAATTTGAATGTTCAAAGTCAAAATATGTAAATGTTTCAGGAATTCTTGAGCTACAAGTAAACAAAAAACAATATTGAACTAGTAAAATTTTGACCATGAACGGGTCAAATTCAACCTTAGAAAAATCACAATCAATTGCAGAACCTAATTAAATAAAGGAGTAGTAGTTAATTACCTAAATAATCATTACACGCATCCTAGTCTGTTTGAAATTTGGATTCGGATCATATCGATCTGTTCAATGCAAAACGGAAAATGATATTGGCACTCCAAAAATTGATGCAGGCACTCTAAAAAATAAAGAAAAATGGCTTTGAAGAAATTACATTGATTTTGGATTGCCTGCATCAAATTTTGGAGTGTCAATATCATTTACCAACCCAATACTAAACTACATAATTAATTTATATGTAAAAAACACATATGCAAAGAAATACATATAGATGTAATCATGTAAATACTAGCTACCTAGGGTCAAGCTCCTCTTTTTACCCTGCATCTCTCCTTCCTTTTCCATACTCCACTTTTTCATACCAATTGCCCGCCCACATGAACTATCCGAACGGTCATATGGTAATCGGACAGTCTACATCTCGTATTTTATTTTGTACATAAAATTAATGTCATTTAATAATTTAAGCAAAACTCCAACAGTCTATTTTGCAAAATAAAAATAGGAGTTAATTATGTCCTATTGATTCCTAATTAGGCCTAGTTTTTCAAAATAAGCCTGGAGTTTCCTCTTCTTCTTTTTTATTCAAAGTTTTTTCTTCGCATTTCTTAGTTTTTTGTTTGTCTCGACGAGAGGTATTGAAAAAGTAATAAATTATGACTATTACCTAATATTTTTGGAAATATCCAAAATTTAGTTCTATTAGCCCAAAAAAATTGAGCTACAAGTGCTAAAATTTGGATATTTTCAAAAATACTTGGGTAAAAGTCATAATTTTTTTACTTTTTCAATTCTTCTTGTCGAGACAAACCATTAATCGACAAAAATTTGATGCAAAACTAAGAAATGCGAAATTTTTTTTTGAATAAGGAAAAAACAAAAAAAATACATCCAGTCATATTTTCGAAAAACTAGGCCTTAATTAAGCTGGTTTTCCATAGGGAAGTTGTTTCTCTAAAAGGGTCGGGAGACGAAAGGTTCAGATCATCGATGCAGGCTGCGCTAGACTCAAGATGGACCTAGAAAGTGGAGTTTGGAGGAGCAATGGAGATGAGAATTCTGGAGGCCGGGTAGCTTTAGCCCATTAGGATACTAGTCTAGTTTCATAAACAGTAGTTGATCGAGCACATACCAGGCTGGGAAGATGGGTTTACGGGGAGGTGGCACAGATGGTTGAACCTTGTCGATGCCTTCCTTTACCCTGCAATATTAGCAAACCAAAATAATTAGGGCAAATTTTCGTAGTAGTCCATGTAGTTTTACGATTGTCTCACTTTCGTCCCTCTAATTTCAAAGTGCTCGAATTTCGTCCCTGTAGTTTGTTTTACGTTCCAAATTGGTAAAATCGTTAACACCGTTAACGAAACTAACGGAAAAAAAATATAAGTGTTCCAATTTTCAATCCGTTTGAACCGGTGTGAAAATCTTATTTTTTTGATCATTTTATCCTAAACGGTCGTAATGAATTTTTGGCTCTAAGGCCTTTCAATGAGCACCCTAAGAGAGCCCTGAAACTAAATAAGAAGTTTTCGAGTGCTCGTTGAAAGGCCTTAGAGCCAAAAATTCATTACGACCATTTAGGATAAAATGATCAAAAAAATAAGATGTTCGCACCGGTTCAAACGGATTAAAAATTGGAACACTTTTTGTTTTTTTCCGTTAGTTTCGTTAACGGTGTTAACAATTTTACCAATTTGGAACGTAAAACAAACTACAGGGACGAAATTCGAGCACTTTGAAACTAGAGGGACGAAAGTGAGACAACCATAAAACTAGCCGTCGTACCGTAATGGCCACTATGTATTGATTCTATGGCCATCCTACTAAAAATTCGCACGCGCTTGGCTGATAGCTAATGATATGTGTCGTTGTATATCCGATTTTCGCTCCTTCACGGTCGTAGCTAGGGCTACAGACAAATTAACCAAGCTAGCTCGCGAGCAGCTCAAGGCTCGGGTCGGTTAGATTCGTTTACAACAAACAAGTTTGAGTTTGAATTTTAGGCTCCTTTAGTAATTGAGCACTCTAAAGCTTAGCCCATTAAAAGAAGCTTGTTTAATAAATGAACCGAGTTCGGTTCGTTAGTGGCTCGTATAAAATGAGCCGAGCTCAAAACCTCAAACACTAGAAAGCTCGTCTCGTTTGCGCCCTTAGGCGTAGCTATGGCTGATACTTAGCCGCGGCTCACGCACTACGACTTACCAAAAATGATTTCCAACTACCGTTACATTGCTAACTGTTACCTTTACATGGCCTCCAATTAAAATTGGAGAGAGAGGGGGGGAAAAAAAGGCATTGAAGAAAACTCACATGTCAGCCATAGGCTTTGAAGTGATTCCAGAATTGGGAGGAATCGACTTCAAACCATCATGAATATTGGAAGAATATTGGGCATAATTGAAGTACTTTGATGGCAAATTAGAACCACCACGGTATAAGGGCTCTCGATGTAGATTAGTGGCAGAAATCCTATACCGGTATAGCACTTTCACCAAACTTTGAACCTTGTACGTGGCTGATGAATTTGGTGTACACATTTCAAACACACTCTCTCTCTCTCTCTCTCTCTCTCTCTCTCTCTCTCTCTCTCTCTCCTCCGTAAGAAACTTTAAGCTACAATCGACGACCCAAAGCCTCCCTCTTGGTATATACACATATATAAACACGGTAGATTGTCAACAAGGGTACGTTTAAAGTTTCTTACGGAGGAGAGAGAGAGAGAGAGAGAGAGAGAGAGAGAGAGAGAAAGAGAGCGAGAGATTGTCAACAAGGGTACGTTTGCAAAAATGAATCAAAATATTTTTTTTTTTGTATACATAACTCAAATATAAAATAAAGATAGTTATTTTGATTGAGGATTTGTCGGGCCTAACTTATTATGTTTTGTTGAATTATATAATCTACTTAATTACAGGCAAATTTAAGTGTGTTTTCAGCTGCTCTGACTTTGTACGAAAGACTCAGTGCAGATAATATTTTTAAAAAGATCAAAATATATTGAAAAAAGTATATAATGTTTTAAACTCACGGGGTTGCTTGAACCCCTCAAACACTGATAAGAGCCGCCCCTGGACATTTTTTGGTATATGTATGATATGATGTTCAACAATTTTCTACTTTTCTAATGTCAGTTTTTACTTTGAATTGGATTATCTCCAATCCAACATATACGCTGGGTGGCATACAAAAAAAAACTGTGGGTTTATTTAGGTGATCTGATGATTAGTCATTTCATACACTATTATGTAAAGATTGATGTTTATGAGAATAGATCAGTTCAACTGGACATCTGTAAGTTTTTGGCTTGATCGCATTCATTTCGAGATCGAAGAATCAATAATCGTAATTTTGACCGTCTCTATTTTTCTTGAGACAAATATAATTCGATCAGGCACTTTTAATTATCCGATCAACATGATCTTTTTTTACCCAACGATCTATACGTAAGACTTACGATATCAACTGTTTGAATATCACTCGTCGAATGGGTACTGTGATGTGCTCTGTGTGCGAAATTGGACGGTGTAAAATCCCAATGCCGTAACGAAGAAAATAATGTTGGCCTTCCTACTTTTCTTATGAGATTTACGTGTTGGGTAAACGCGAAGAAAATGCAGCAAAGAAACACGCCAGGGAATCTTGCGTGCTTTTGTTAGGCATATCCTCTCTTCAAGCCTAAGGCTTTTACATGAAATAAATAATGAAAGTATGAACAAGTCACCTGTTCCTTGCAAGTTATAAAACGTTCAAAACGTGTTAGCTCTAGAAAGTTACTGAAAAGGTTAGAAAATATAGTTAAAAAATTAAAAAGGTTAAAACGTTCAAAACGTGTTAGCTCTATAAAACGTTCAAAACGTTTTTTAAACCGTTTATATATTGTTCTAATTTTTAATCTCGAAAATCTTATTTTTCTAATTATTTTATCTTAAATTGTCATAATGAATTTTTTTGCTCTGAGGTCTTTAAATGAGCACCCTAAGAGAACCCTGAACCTAAATAAAGAGTCTTCGAGCGTTCGTTGAAAGGTCTTAGAACAAAAAATTCATTACGACCATCTAGGATAAAATGATCAAAAAAATAAGATTTTCCCACTGATTCAACCGGATTGAAAATTGGAGTACTTAATTTTTTAATTATATTTTTCCGTTAGTTTCATTAATGGTATTAACGATTTTACCGATTTAAAACATAAAATAAACTATAGAGACGAAATTAAGATAATTAAAACTAGAATGATGAAATTGAGACAATCGTAAAACTAGAAGGACGACTGCGAAAATTTGCTCAAGATTTAATCATTACTCCACCGTCCCTTTTTTACAATCCAGTATTCCATTTTGGGTTGTCCCTTAATAAGTATCTATTTTGTAAAGTTAGTGGGTAAAATTTGGTGAATTTTCCATTTTGCCCCTAAAAGTAGATTCTATTTTAAAAAGTTAATGAGTAAAAATGTAATAATGATGTTTTCATAGAGGGTAAGGAGAGAAAGTGGAGGTAAAAGTTGATGTGAAAAGTGTAATGATGATATCTTTTTAATAAGTTGAAATTACAAAGTCGGACACTTAAAAATGGACGGAGGGAGTAGCATTTGTTTCCTAAGACTGGATATCCTGTTGACTAGATTAGTCCTGCTGGGCCTAGGATGGGCTGATTTTGACTTGTCAATTTTGAAGTTAAGAAGAAGTTACGGTGATTTGAAGTCAATTTTATCATTAGAAAAACTTTTTTTATGGGTGTTCTCTTAAAGAAGAAGTTACGGAGCCCAATCACGACAGTCTAAAGTGTTTTTGAACAGTCTGGACAGCTCTAACTGTGCCGCCCCATGAACAACCTGTTCATGGAGCCTCCGTAAAAAAGACAATCTCTTTTATCATACTTGAGATCATGACAATTTAGGATAAGTTCCTTTAAGATTTTTGGATTTTTTCTTGCTTTGTCGTTATTAATTCATTTGTCAAGATGAATCGTAAAACATTATGACTTTTATCCAAATATCCATGAAAATCTCAAAGAAATTAGACGTGTTCAAAAAATAATCAAACATAATATTCAAAGAAATACATGTTTTTGTAGATTGATCATCAATCAATGATAGCGAAAAAAAATAGCCATTATTTTTTTCGGTTCTACAAAAGAAATATATATTAATTAAAGTAAAATAGAAATTAAAATGATTAAAGCGATAAGGAAAAAAGCATCTCAATCAAAATCATACATCCCAACGCTTTGTTCGGTTGCCTTTTCATTTTCGTTTTAGTTGTGGAAACCGATCATTATCCTACTTCTTTTCCCAATTATTACCCTATTTTTTCAATTATTTCTTTCTCATCTCTCTCTATCTCTCTCCAATCATTACCCCTATTTTCAATCATTACTCTATTTCTCTCTCCATCCAATACCAAAACTAAACTAAACTAGACTTCCAACCAAACACAAATATTGACATCTATGGCTAGAACAGTCATATACGTACAACCAAAACCAAGAGGAGAGGCTAGCAAAATGCCAACCTAAGCCCCAAAGGTAGATAACAGAATCATTCAAATATTCTGCAAGATTACAATGGGGTAAAATAAAAAACATCCAATCTATTTTACGGCAACTCAAAAAAAAAAAATAGCCATTAAAATTGGTGGGGATTGCCAAAAAAAAAATAGCGGTTTTTTGGTGTGAGGTAAGGCGTGGGATCTGTTATTGCAACAGTTGAAATTTTGAAAATCTAGAACCCAGTTGAAGATCGCTCTGTTCACCGAAAGACATGTATGAGAAAATCCTCAAGATTGTAGAAGAGCTCCAACCGCGCCATCGAAAAAGCTTTTCGCTGCTTGCAACCATCCACACCAAGAAGACGAGTGAAGAAAACTCTATTTATGTAAGTTGGCCTTTACGTTGGCTGTGGTGGGGAACGTGACCAAAGCTTGTATGGAGAACGACAGCTTGGGGGTGGGTGGCATCTGTTAGGGTTTGGAATAGTTTAAAGAGGGAGAGAATTAATAGGGTCGAGAACGATAATTAGGGAGGACTAGAAGTTACAGTGTCGACAAAATGATCTGAGACACAGAAGTCATTCCTTTACTTTTATAATTAAGGTCCACCCCGGCTTTATAATTTGAACAAAATTATTACTTTATTTCGACCAGATCGGAAATCAAACTACAAAAGAATTTCTGGTCTCACATCGGTAATTAAACTACATGAGTAAGAGAATTCGTCCTTATGAATATCGGATATTCAATATCCTCACGTCTTGTTACTCGTTTAACTTTTCCAAAGCTTTGAATTTATATTTCAATCATATTTATACAACAATATATAATTTTTCACAAGGATTGTCAAAACTTTATAAGCCTCTCGAAAGGAATGTTTGGGTCAAATCACGAGGGTCAGAGTACGTGGGAACCCGAATGAGGGTTGAATTACTTCACACATCGATCTCGAAATATTTTAAACTATTTATTAGCAAGATTTTTGAAAAAAAAAAAATAATGTGATGCACGTTGAGGTAACAGACCAGGAGAGACTTTTCCATGAGAGTTGAGACCATTTAAGACCTAACTCTAATATCATGTTAGATTTCTTAAAGGGCTCCAACTTAAAATCAATTGGTAATAGGTGTAATAACCTGTAGAATATATTAACCAATTTTGAGTGGCTCAAATGAGCGATGTAGGACAAGTCTAACAAATTATATCTTAAAAAGGAACGTTGGTACTCTAAAGCATATACCTGATGAAAAGTTGTCATTACTTCACACATCGATCTTGAAATATTTTAATCTATTTAGCATGATTTTTGGAAAAAAAAAATAATGTGATGCACGTAAAAGTGATAGATCAAGAGCTGAGCGATATGAGACAAATATAACAAAACATATCTTAAAAAAGGAAAGTTGGTATTCTAAAGTTCAATGCCTTGTTATGTGTTGTTTTCTGTAGGGAATAAAGCATATACTTGCTGAAAAGTTGCCATTAAGTCGAAATTATGTGTTGGTGGGCACAAATATCCATAGCTTACATGGATAAGAACATAAATAATCAAAACTTATTTACATTTTACATCGAAAAATGTGAGTAAATACCTGAAATTTTATTTTTTGAATGTAAAGTTAAAATTAAATTCACAACTTTGTGGGAGTAATTTGTCATTTTAAATGCTCAGTAAAATTTTCCATTTCGATGTGTTATGACTTCTGAAACATTGAATGGATCAAACGTACGTATTTGACTTCTGAAACATTGAATGGATCATACATGACTTGTGATTTTTGGTAGCATGGCTAGGCATTAGTATTTTTTTTTTTTTTGGTTCCTTCATTGACTCGAATATAATTCCTATTAAGTTCACATTTGAACAATTATAGGTGTAACTAGTTTTCAACCCCAACGTCGCCTAGGGTCAAGGTTTGAGACTCATGGTTTGTCCTATCGTAACATCGTAACAAAACGTTCTCAAGTTTAAAATCTCGCAAATGCTATCAACTTTTTCGAGATCAATTAAATACAGAGCTTTGTTTTGATTTGAATGGAGACCCCTGCTAGTATGAGATAATCAAAATATTAAATATGCAATATCTATATTAATATATAACTAGGGATGTAATGGGGCAACAAAACATTTTGAAGATGGGAACGTAAATATTCAAAACCACTTGGATGAATACCTAAATAAGTCTTCTAAATAGGATCCTTAATTAATTTCTTCTTAATTAATTTATAGGGCTGCAACAAAAGTCGAAAGAATAGTTGAACCGGCACGAACCAAGCAAAATCGTTCATTCAGATCCGGATTCATGGACTATGGTCCGAATAGAGGCAGCTCCACTGCTATTCCAGAGGGTTGAAGCAAGGTTCAAAAAATGCATTGAATTTTTTTTTTTGTAGAAGTTACTTATAACATTATACTAAATTTTGATAAAGACAATATAATCATGTAACATTTTGCTAATACCAATTACTAATATAATAACAAATCTGTAATAATAAAAGAAAACAAGCCATGGGGTCGAAACATAACATTAATAACCTAGATGACCAAATAGTAACGAGAACAATAACTTATTAAAGAAATTAGACATGTTCAAAAAATAATCAAACATAATATTCAAAGAAATACATGTTTTTGTAGATTGATCATCAATCAATGATAGTGAAAAAAAATAGCCATTATTTTTTTCGGTTCAACAAAAGAAATATATATTAATTAAAGTAAAATAGAAATTAAAATGATTAAAGCGATAAGAAAAAAAGCATCTCAATCAAAATCATACATTCCAACTATATTGACATCTATGCATGGCTAGAACAATCATATACGTACAACCAAAACCCAAGAGGAGAGGCTAGCAAAATGCCAACCTAAGCCCCAAAGGAGGAAAACAGAATCATTCAAATGTTCTGCAATATTACAATGGGGTAAAATAAAAAGACATACAATCTATGTTACAGCAACTCCAAACCAAAAAAAAAAAAAACGGCCATTAAAATTGGTGGGAGGTGACGCTCGGGATCTGTTATTGCAACCCTTGGAAATTTTGAAGATCGCTCTGTTCACCGAAAGACGTGTATTAGAAAATCCTCAAGATCGTAGAAGAGCTCCAACCGCACCATCGAAAAAGCTTTTCGCTGCATGCAACCATCCACACCAAGACAAGTGAGGAAAAAACTCTATTTATGTAAGTTGGCCTTTACATTGGCAGAGGTGGGGAAACGTGACCAAAGCTTGGGTGGAGAATGACAGCTTGGGGGTGGGTGGCGTCTGTTAGGGTTTGGAATAGTTTAAAGAGGGAGAGAATTTAATAGGGTAGAGAACGATAATTAGGGAGGACTAGAAACGTCCTGATTAGAGCATTCACAATGGAATAATCAAAAGTTACCACATCATCTTTTGATTATCCTTTTTTTTTCAACGGAAAAAGCAAATTCATTAATCAAGCCATACGGCATCTACAGATAAATTCGAATACAGAATAGGACATACGGCAAGTATAAATTTCCATCCATACAAAGAAACAGTCACACAATACAAAAAAAGATTAAGAGACGAAACTAGTGTCTAGCGCCTATGCAAGAGCCAAACGCTCACTTCTTCACACCATCAACATGGCCGGCTAACGTGGAGTTAGTACCCAGACACCACCGTCTCGGGATGGCGGAACTCCGAATCAAAGATAACATTAAATTTGTGGAAATTAGTCACCCGATCTGGAAAAACCAAATCAGAACAAAACCACCTGGGAAGACCCACTGGGACAAAAACCGGACCAATATCCGGACAGAAACAGGCCTCAACATCCGGACATAATCGGACAAGAGTCCGAACAATACAAAAACGAAACACAAAATCAAAACCCTAACCTGCCGAAACACTCAAAACAACCACCGCATCACCGCTGCAACAACCACCACACAAACCACAGGAATCACGACAGCCCTTACTGCGGCCATGCCCAATCCCAACACACCATATCCACTCACAGTTTCACCACCAACAACCCAACAAAATCGCACCATTCACCACCCGAAACGGCCAAAGCGCCGCTAGGCAAGAGACCGGCTATCTCTAACATGGTAGAAAGGCGGTCCACAACGGGATCCAGAAAACCAAAGGAATAGGATACACCCAGCAGAGTATCCGGCGGGATCTTACAGGCGGGGGAGGGGGTGCAAATGAGGAAGGTGGAGGGAAGGAGAAGAGGGAGGGGGGGAACAACAGCCCACGGAGGAGAGGAGCGCCGGCAAGGGAAGGGGAGAAGAAAGAGGAAGACAAAGAGAGGCACCCGGGGGAGGAGGCGGCGCCTCCCCCCCAAGCAAACAATGGCGGCTAGGGTTTCTCTGGAAAAAGTTTAGAGAGAGAAAGAAGAGAGGAGGGAGAGCAGGCTTTTGATTATCCATTTAAGGGTTTGATAAGGTTGGCAATGTAAAGGTCCACAATGGTACAATTAAAATTGAATAATCAAAACTTGCCACATCACTTCTTTTTTTAACTTATAAAAATCTAGAAATTGTGACATAGAAAATAATTTTTTTAAAATAGTTTTCAAACTAATAAAAATAGGTTATTAGAAAAAGAGAAAATAGTTTTTTGGAAACTTTGATTAAAAATAACAGTTTTCAGGAAAAAGTAAAAAAAAAAACAGCTTTTGAATAGAAAAATGTTTTTTTTTTTTTTTTTCAGAAGAACAGTTTTTGAAAAAAAGTTTTAATAAAAAAAATTGTTTTGAAATAAAAATGTTTAAAATTTTTTTTGGAAAAAACAGTTTTAATAAAAAAAAAAAAAGGGTGTAAAAATACTGTTTTTGCAAAAAAATAAAAACTATTTTTAAAAGTATTTTTGTTATAAACATGTTGAAAATGGAAGAAAGAAGGTTTTTGTGTAATAATAGTTTACTTAATTGAGAAAATGTGAAGACAATTAAATTTGATTATTGGCAAAAGATTGGTAGTTTGATTATCCAAGAACCAAAATTTGATGAGTTGCTAAGATGTTTCTAACTTTGGTTATTTCAATATGAGCTCTTTTTAAGTAAATGTTGCTAACCTTATAAACATTTTTATTTTGATTATACCACTGTAGATGCTCTAATATGAGATAATCAAAATATTAAATATACAATATCTATATTAATATATAACTAGGGATATAATGGGGCAACAAAACATTGTGAAGATGGGATCGTAAATATTCTAAAACACTAGGATGAATACATAAATAAGTCTTCTAAATAGGATCACTATTTAATTTCTACTTAATTAATTTATAGGGTTGCAACAAAAGCTGAAAGAACAGTTGAACTAGTACAAACCAAGCCAAATCCTTCATTCAGATATGGATTCGTGGACTATGGTTCAAACAAAGGTGGCTCCACTGTTATTCCAGAGGGTTCAAGCGAGGTTCAAAAAATGTACTGAATTTTTTTTTTGTAGAAGTTACTTACAACATTATACTAAATTTTGATAAAGACAATATAATCATGTAACATTTTGCTAAAACCAATTACTAATATAAAAACAAATCTGTAATAAGAAAAGAAAACAAGCCATGGGGCCGAAATATAACTTTAATTACCTAGATCCAGGACCAAATAGCAATAAGAACAGTAACTTATTAATATTGTTTGGACTGAAGTATATTACTAAAAAATTCTAAAAGGATAACTGTAATTTTTTGCACCATTTTTTTTTTAAGAAAAAGAGGCTACCAACCAACATTATCAATCCCGCACCGGCAAGCATACCATTTTCTCTATTGGAACAGTACGTACCGGTACTGATATACATTTTGGTACCATTCCGGATTAACGATAATATATATTTTAGTATATGTACAAAAAACCAAAATAAACTCAAAGTAGAGGTGTAAAATAAATTCTCACTTTGTTATACCTTAAAATCAGTCTTAATAATAAATTAAGATAATTAACATATTATAGACTTCAAATTTTTTTAATAGGCCAAAAAATTATTAAAAACTAGGGAGAGGAAAAAGAGAAATTCAACAAAAAATTAGGCAACACACTACTGTACAAGGGCCGAAACCCAGCCCCTAAGGTCTAAACCGGGAGCCTAAAAATATAGCAATCAAGGACACCACCCAGATAAAAAATAAAGCCCAAAAAGAACAAACGGGTCCAAAAAGACCCACCTGATAGACCCAACCCATGAAACCCTAACCCGCATTCTAACCGCCACTGCACAAAACACTGTAAGCAGCACCATCCATACTAGCACAACTACCCAAGCGCCTAGAGACTCCAAATTTTGTTAAATTATCTTAAAATTTAAGTATTTTTTAAGCAAAAGAAAAAGGGCAAAGTACAGATTACCTCCCTGAGGTTTGGACGTTTGGCAAATAACCTCCCTGACGTTAACTAATGACCAAATAACCCCCCTATGGTTTTGGAGTAAACTGCAACCGTTAGGTTTTCCATCCAAACTAACGGAAGGTGTAACACACACCCTATTGTGAGAGTGAGAATGGGAAAAAAAATTAAATAAAGGTAGAGTTTCGGGTAAAATGACAACACTGCCCTTCTCATCATCTTCTCCAACAAATCACTCCGTAAAACATAAAAAAAAAACCAACCACGGGCCATTCTTAGCCACCGACAACCAGTGAAACCGTAGCTAATGCTGCCACCCATCATGGCGGCCGTCGCCGGATTTTCAAACAATTCAGCTAGAAAAACCCAAACAAAAAAGAGAAAGAATAAAGGTTCACAGACCGAAGTATCCAACACCCACCCCCTCGAACGTCCGTGGCCATTACCGCCCCCATGTCCAGTTCATCGATTTTTCTCATGAAGAAATATGGCTTTGCATCATCGCTTCCCAATCTAAAAAATCTCGGACACGGACCACAGCTGGAAAAGAAAAAAAACAAAAAACAAAAAACCCAACGTTTTCTCTCGATCTAAAAGCGCTAATAGTCTTGGCGGATCTCAGCCTTGGAGTCTCCGCCACCTCAGGTTCGTCTTCCAATCTCACATCTTTTACCTTCGTTGTTGGGCTTTCCTTTGTCGCCGGGTCTGTTCACTGATCGCCGTCTCGCTTGCTCCGCGATCGCCATCGCCGGGTATAGTAACCACCAGTCATAGAGGATGTCGCCGACGCCGGAGCGGTCGTTGTCAATGATCGTGGACATCAATGACGGCAAGCAATGTGAAGAAGGCCTTGGGGTTGAAGAAATCGTCGTCGTCAAAAAAGGGTCAGATCCGACTACATGTACATGTTTACATCCTAGTTAGTTTGTGCTGATAATTAGAGTTTTAATTTAAGAATTCGAAGCAGAATTGGTCCTCTTTTTTTTCTTGCTTGATCGACAGATTATCAAGACTTTTAATAAATTGAGCTTCATAATTTCGTTTTTGGTGTTCTGGATTGAAATCTATCGATAGCGATTTCATTTCATTTGATTCTTTGTCAGTGAAGAAACAACGGGAAGTAATCAAGATTTGAAGTGCAAAATAACTTCAATTATTTGGATTGATTTCATAAAAATCAAACCGAAAAAATACTGGAATTGCTTAGAAAAAAAATTAGTAGAATTGATTTTTTTGTTACTTTACATTTTTTGTGCAAGAAGAGAGAGAGAAGACATAGTTATGCAGAGGAAGGAGAGGGAGAGAGAGAAGAGAAACAGATATATATATATAGGTAATTTATCCCAAATAAAAGTATAGGGGTATTAGAGTCATTTAACATTTTCTGTTAACGGAGTTAGGAATGCACTTTACTCCAAAACCATAGGGGGGTTATGTGGTCATTAGTAAATGTCAGGGAGGTTATCTGCCAAATGTCCAAATCTCAGGGAGGCAATCCGTACTTTGCCCAAAGAAAAAATACACAATTTTTTTTTTGTGCCGGTTGGTACACCCAATACAAGCGCACTATTGTCTGGTACTCGTGATGTCGGCTGGTACATGCCGGTATGTCTGGTATCGACCGGTACAAACCAGTATTTGGGACAGTACAGAATACCTACATTTGTGGACCGGTTTATGTCCGGTATGGAATGTAAAGGCTGGTACGGAGCAAAATTCACAATATTGCTACCAACAGTAGCCTAATCGAAAAAAATGGGTTTTCAACCTGTTCGAAGCCGATTTCAATTCTCTCCAATTCCAAGCATTTAAACTACCATCTTAGAACATTAATATATTTAGAGCGAGTAGAGAAGCGATTAATCTACCTCTATTCCGACTGAAAAGCAAGTAATGGGTTCTGTTGGTTTCAGAAGAAATTGGAGAACACGGTGGCGACGAGTGAACTCGCAGTGGCTTGGGCTGAATGGGAAATGGCTCGGAGATGCTCGAGGTCGTGCTAGGAGATTAGAAGCTCGAATTCGGGTGGTGGTGGTTTATAGAGGTAAACCCATTTTCACATTCTCTCTCTAAACTTTCATTAATGGAACCCAAGCTTTCTCTCCCTCCTTCTCCTCTCAAGTGTTTATTGGGTGATGGATTGATGGAAGTGTGATGGACGAAGATGGTTATTTGGAGGGTAATAGGGTGTTTGATGGAGGAATATGGTTGTTTGAAGCAGTGGCGGAGTTAGGATCTTGACAATAGGGAAATCGGTTTAATAAACATATATTTTTTATCAGAATATATACTTATTGTATCAAAATAAAATTTATTTTTCAATACATTACATTTATACATTGAAATGATTCAAACATAATGTAGTTAAAGTATACCAATTATTTTATGTTTTTTCTTTATGCTACTTTAACAGTCATGTGCTTTTTTTATTTATGAAAAAAAATGAAAAATGAGAATGCGAAAAATAATCAATTTTTTTTATCAAATCAAACCAAAATTATTAAGATTATAAATAACTATCCATGAATAAAGGGGTCTCAAATTGGGGGGTTTGGGTCAAATTGGGTAAGTTACAAGTGGGTTGGGTCTTTAATGGGTTATTGACCCACTTAAATCCAATTAGTTAGGAGTCCAATTACCCACACCTAACCCAACTCAACCCATTTATTTAAAATCAAACACAACCCGCCCATTAACCCAATTAAAATTAAAAATGACTAAAATACTCATATACACTAAAATGACCATATCACCATTGTACATTTAAATGACCAAATTACCCTTGCATACTAAAATTACCATAATACCCCTATATACTAAAATGACCAAATTACCCATGTATACTAAAATTACTGAACCGAATGAAAATTCTAGTGAAATTTTAGAAATTTTTAGACATAGCAGTCGAAAGTTTTGGTGTGGAATAATTACTTCATCCTTTGCAGAACTCAAAGATACAGATTAAACACGAGTTTTTGTCGTGTCACCAAAATAACTTTTCGTTGTCAAATACTCCGTAAATTTTGGTTCAGTCATCTGTTGGACTTTTGGTTCAGAATTTTTGGTCTCCCTCACCGAGTGGCTGGTATGCTTCTCTCTCTCTCTCTCTCTCTCATAATATCCGACTGAATATCCGCATACGTAACCACTGGAACTTTCGCCGAACCACCCGAGATACTCCGTCTCGGTGTTCCGCGTTCCAGCTCAAAATCCTCGGCTCGTTTTGTATAAGCTCGGCTCGAACTGGACTCGGCTTGTTTACAAACAAACGAAGTTTGAGTTCGAATTTTTGGTTCGTTTAGTAAACGAGTTCACTACAAAACTCAGCTCGACTCGGCTTGTACTATAACTAGAATTCATAACATGAAATCGTTCAAACCGAGTCACTAGTTTCCGATTTGACCAAGAAAAAGGTTCGCTTAATGTAACATGTTTACTTTTGCTTTTTTCATTTCTGTGGTAATTCTATTTTTTGGTTGGGTAATGTTCATAACCCATTGGGCATTTAAGTTGACCCAATTGAAACCTAATTAAAACCCAATAATAAATGAGTTAGATAGGTTTGGACCCATTTTAACCCAACTAATAAATAGATTGAGTTGAGTCTACTTTTTAATAGATGGGTTTGAGTTTCTTAATGAGTTTGGATTCAATCTGCTACTCCCAGAATAATTATCAATAACAAAATCAAGTACATACAAAGATAAAAAAAAAAAAAGATTTAAAACTCGGGGGCTCAGGAGGCGGGAGGCGGGGGGGCTGCTCCCCCCCTTCCCGCTCCCCTTCCTGCTCTCCCCCCCCTTTCCGGGCCCACTCCGGTCTCGCTCCGATGATCGGAAACGTTCACTTTGTAGAGCTCGTCGAGTAGAACAACCATGTCAAAAATCAGCTTGATCTAGGCAGTATCATGTGAAGTGCCTTAGCACATCTGACCTCTTGCGTATTTTAAAAAGAACTCAGATCTTCGAAACGACTGAATCAAATGCATTGGGATGAACCCATGGACCGAGAGTTTATGGGCTCCGATCAGGCACTTAATGATATCCAATCAAGCTGATTTTTGACATGGTTGTTCTACTCGACGAGCTCTACAAAGTGAACGTTTCCGATCATCGGAGCGAGACCGGAGTGGGCCCGAAAAGAGGGGGCAAGCAGAATGGGGATTTCAGGTTGTAATGTGGGGTAGCACTTGCCTCCCTTGCGTGAGCTCAATTTCAGGATAAAAATGCTTATGAGCCCCAGAAGCCCTAAAGAAACCATAGCTCTGCGCATGATTTGGAGGGTAATATGGTGTTTGATGGAAGAGGTGAAAATAAGGTGGTGGTGGATTTTCGGCCGGAAAGAGAGAGTGTGTGTGTCAGGGGAGGGAAAAATTTTCAGTGTCTAGCAGGTATCATGTGGTGCCCGCTCAGCACATCTGAGCCGTCCATTGCGTTTTTGGACGACTCAGATTTCGAAAGAGAAAAAGTGTTGGGATGAGAGGAAAGAAAAAATTTCAATACGACTGTCCAAAAGCATATTGGACGGTCTGAATGTGCAGAACGCGTACCACATCGGATATACCTACCCGACACCTTAAAATTTCTCCCGGGGGAGAGAGCTGGGGCAAGGCGAGAGAGGGGGGCAAAGTCCCATGAATTGTGGGATTTCAGTTTAATGTGGTGCACTTGTTCCTATGCGTGTATGTATAATAATATATCATTGATTAAATAATATTGAAACTAATTATAGAAGAAACAGAAAAATATCAAGAAAACTAATTACTCCCTCCGTCCGGATTTAATTGTCCCTAATTCTATTTTAACCGGCTAAAAAACGAGTTATATCTTAAAATCCGTAATGAATTTCATATCGAATATGGATCTTGTTTGATAGATCTCGATTAGTTCTATAATACAATATATTCAAAATCATATAAAACATTATAAATTAGAAGATATAATCGATTGAAAAATGGCACGAACTCTCAAAAAGGACTATTCAATCCGGACGGAAGAAGTAATTTATTAGTTAGTAAAATTTGAAATAACAATACAAATTTTTTAGGGGTGTTCAAGAAAATAGCCCGAACCGTAAAACTGGTCCGATCCGAACCGAACCGTCGTATTTGGTCTGATTCTGTGATTCTGCGGTCAGGTTATGGTTCCAAAAAAATAAGAACCGCTAATTTTGGTTCGGTTACTGGTTCTCAATTAAAGAATCGTGGTTAGAACCGGACCGGACCGTTTAAAACTAATACATATATAATTATATAAAAATAAATATAGTGGGGTATGGGAGTAAATTTGTGGGTGCGAATAGCCCGGCCCTTTAGAGATGCAATCTCATTTGGAAAGTTTTTATTTTCTTCCTTCTTTTTAGGGAAAATTTTACAAATGGTCCCTCTAGTTTGTACGAGTTCTCATTTTCGTCCCTCTAGTATTAATTGTATTAATTTTAACCCTATAGTTTTCATTCCGTCTCAATTTCATCCCTCTCCCTGACGCCGTCAATGAAACAAACGGAATTGAAGGGCAAAATTGTCATTTTCTTTCATAGAGGGACTAAATTGAGATTTTATGTAAACATGAGGGACTATTTCTAAAATTTTACTTTCGCTTTTTGCAAATAAAATAAAAAAGACCATAAGTAATGTATTTGACAATGGAATTATTTTTTATTGGGTAATCAAACTGTATTGAAAAAATTTATATTTATATTTATATTTCATTACACATTACAAAAATATTAAAAAATGCACAAATCAACCCCTTGGCTAATGTCTTTGTATCATGTTCTTGTAATCTCCCTATTTTTTTCACCCAATAAAAAAAATATTCAAAATCTGTGTTTATTTGTTATATAAGTGATCTTAAGAGTAAATTCCAAAATAAATACACTTATACCCATGCTTTAATGTATTCGATCTCTTAATATTTAATAATATTTTATTGCTAAATTAAACACAATTACAATATTTCTAAATATTACTGAACAACTTTTTCTTTTTAATCGTGTGATAAAGAAAATAACGAGATTGAAATTCAATTGAAAAAAAATACACTACTAAGACATTTAACAGGGGTTGCTTTTCGAATTTTCTCATATTTTTTGTGATATATATAATAAAAATTTTAAAAAATTTCAACATATTTTGATTATTCAATATAAAATGAGATGAGAAATATGAGATTATTTCAACATATGATGTATTTTGAATTTATTTGCAAAAACAAAAGAAAAAATAAAATTATAGAAATAGTCCCTCTAGTTTGCATGAAATCTCAATTTAGTCCCTCTATGAGGAGAAATGACAATTTTGTCCTCCAATTCCGTTTGTTTCATTGACGGCGTCAGGGAGAGGGATGAAATTGAGACGGAATGAAAACTATAGGGTTAAAAATGATACAATTAATACTAGAGGGACGAAAATGAGAACTCCCCTAGAGGGACCATTTGTAAAATTTTCCCTTCTTTTTATATTCTAATAGATTACCTTCCTATTCTTTCAATTTTCACGTCTCTCTTTCTCACACACCGATGATAGGTTTGAATGCTAATTGGATAGAATCGGAACCGGAACCGAACCAAAATTGGACTGATTTTGCGATTTGATTCTGGTTAGGTTCCACTCATATATTAATTAGGTTCTGGTTTCCAATTTTCTAGAACCGTTTGAAATGGTCCGATTACTGATTTTCTAGAGAATCGGACCAATTCGGACCGTGTACAACCCTAAAATTTTTATGCAAAAAAATTTAGGCTTTGTTTGGAACTTAGGGAAAGTGGGGGAAAAGGAAGGAAAGTACTTTCCATCACTTTATTTATGTTTCAAACAAAGCCTTAGAGCATCCACAGCGGAATAAGCAAAAGTGAATATTCAAATCATGCCACATCAGATTTTGATTATCCACTTAGAGGTTGCTAAAGTTAACAATGTCAAGTCTCACATTGGTTATTTTTTGCTCATAATCAAAACCAATGGAATCATTGCTTCCTTCCATGAGTTTTCTCCAAATTTTCCCCTTTCATTTCACGTAAATCTTTTGAAAAACTAGTTTTTGAGAAACTAGTTCATGTTCAAAACAGTTTTTATAAAAAAAATATTTGTTCTTGAAAAAAAAGAGTTAATTAAACAATTTTTGGAAGAAAAAAAACAGTTGGATAAAAAAATAGTTAATGAAAAAAAATGTGTAAAAAAATAGCTTTGTGTAAATACAATTTTTTTAAAAATAATTTTTACAAAATTGAAGAAACAGTTTTCATAAAAAAAAATTTAAAAATAGTTCATATAAAGACTTTTTTTATAGAAAAAGTTTCTAAAAAGAAAAGTAAGAATAGTTTTTTATAATTATTTTTTGAAAACATTGTTGAAAGATAAGATTTTTGTGTAATGATGGGTGTACTTAATTGATAAAATATGGGGACCACTAAATTTGGTTATTGGTTAAAGGTTGCTAGTTTTGATTATTCAAAAGCCAAAATTTAATGAGTTGCTAAGAGATTGTTAAGTTTGGTTATTCCAATGTGAGCACTTTTTTAAACAAACATTGTTAACTTTAGCAATTTTTTATTTTGCTTATTCCACTGTAGATGCTCTTAGGGTCAAAATTAGGATCGGTACAGTTGTAGATTGATAAATTTTTCTTAAATCTGCTTACTTGATTAGATGTATCATGTTTGAAGCTTATTTACAAAAGATATTCGAGCTATTTAAATATTGATCCTCTCTAATAGATATACTTAAGTCCTAATTCAAGCAGGTTTAAAAACTTATATCGTCATCTCAAAATTTAAATAATACCCATTTCACCCTTCATAATTGTTTTACTACCTTTTTTAGTTAATTATATTTAAAGGGATTATATCCCATAACTACCGGACCAAAATATTTGGCGGAAGTCCTATTTTCACTAAAATTGAGATTTTTACTCGATATTAGGTCGGGTGAGCAAAAAGTTCATCAAACCCCGAATCCAGTTCAAACCAATCCAAATCGAAAGGTTTTGTTCGATTTTTTTAGTAGTATGGTTTGGTCATGGTCTAAAAAAATTAGAATCCACGTTATATGGTTTGGTTTGAGAATTCACGTTCACTGTTATGATTCCAAACAGATCTGAACTATATATATGTATATGAGTCCCCTTCTTACGAGGGATCCCCTACTTAGCTCAAGTGCGAACCTCATAGATCCCGATCGAATTTCGATAATTTGAGCCACTCAGTGTGATCAGAATGTGATTTTAAGGGTCTTCGCGAGAAATCGTCAAAAAAAATGGTAGGGAAGGGCTTCATCTGAACAGTTTTTTATTGAACGGTTTAAAATTTTTTTGCCCAAATCAAGCCTTTTCCAGTCTTTTTTTTTTTGCCGATTTCTTGCGGGTACCCTTAAAATCACGTTCTGATCACATTGAGCGGCTTGAATTATCGGAATTCGATCGGAAAATGGGAGAATTGGAGAGGTTGCACTTAAGGAGCCTATTTAAGGTCCTCACAGAAAGCTCACTGCGTGCGCGCGCGCGTGTGTGTGTGAATCATACAAAAGCAATCAGAGGAATCAAACAAAATCTATGGTGAATAGTGACGTGAATAGTGACGGATGAATAGTGATGCGTGAATAGTGAATAATGAATAATGATGAATAATAAATTTGAATCTGTGAAAGAACAAAGAATAAATCGTGTATATAATAGCTCTATAATTTTATAGAATAGCTTTACTAATAATTTGAACAACAAAATTAAGCAAAATTACTGAAATAAATTACTTACTAAAACAATCTGATTTCAATTGCTGAATCAGAAACAGTACATGGCAGTTTACTGGTTTACAAGGGTTGCTGAAGTATATTGATACTCAGCAATGACTGGGTTTACTACAGAGGAAGAAGAACAGGGGAAGTGGTAGGAGAATTTCTCTCTCTAAAACCTCTCTTGTATCTCTCGTTTCCTCTCTTTTACTCTCTTACTGTCTGAGTCTGTTTTGTGGTCTGTTTCGTCTCCATTTTCTAATTGAGTTCTCGGATCCTTTTATAGAATAAGGATCAGAGAAATTACAAACATTGAACAGTAGACTCACGTGACTACAGTGAATAAAGTAGGTTACTGTTTCTACTTTCGGTGCAAGTGGGGCCAAAAGTAGAAATGACTACCAATCCATCATGTTGTCTAGATTCTGCAATTCCTCACATGTGAGATGCTCCCAATAATGTTGTCCATTGTCATCACTGTTGACTTGTGAGATAGATTCATCTGCTTGACTGTTTTCAAGTAGGTGACTTTGCTGACTCTGATATTCCTTGACTAGGTTTTGAAACTTGGTGTAAAAAATGAATGGGACTTCTTGAATAGGTTCTGTGGATCTGATTTTTTGAATAGGGTGTTCACACACTAAATGATGCAGACCATTGATGGATGAATTGATTTGTAATCCATCAATGAATTGGTTATCAATTTCAAGGAGTTGAGCAATTGTCTTGGCTCTGTGATGCTTGATTTGTGCTCTGGGTGGTTTGGAGCACGACCAGGGGCATTCATCTTCAATGAGTTGAATTGGTGCATGTAGTCTGCTGAATGGCCAATTTGCAGAGAGATACATGACGTGCTGGGCCAGTATCACATTCCCTGTGTTTGTCCATTCCGGCATTTTACTAGTAATTAAGACTTGGCATATTAATGCTCCATACTTAGCAAAGAGATTTTTGATAGAAATAGCTAATTTGCAGGTGACTCGGTCAGTTTGGTTTGGACTAGTAAAAATTAATTGTCTAAGAAATCCATAATCTAGTAGGGTCATTGGGCTGATTTGGATGACTTAGTCTTTATAGGGAAGAACAATGTCTTGAAAGTACTGCATATTGATACAGGCTTTAGGGACACTGAATACTAAATTACAAGGGCAACTGTATCATTCTAATGGTATTTCTTGGCATAATGGGTTAGTTTTTGGGCAGGTGACTGGATTTTCAGTATAGTGGGTTTCCCAAGTGATTGATAATCCTGGGGTTGGTTGACTGGCCAGTTTAGTAAGGGTTTCAAATAGAAATTCTTGAAAATGATGGGCATCTTGTCTGGCTAAATGCTGAATATGATTTACTGTTTTAGTAGGTAGAGATGTGGGTATGAGGGATAATGACTGTGTTAAAGCTAGGGTTTTGGATACCATTTTTTGGAATGGTGCCAACACACACACGCTTTCACCATCATTCAGTAGGGATGATTGTGTTTTCTCTACCTTTACCAGTGGGGTAAAGGAGGTCTTCTTGTCTTGGAGTTGAGCAAGTTCAATCATTGACTGGTGGTACCTGTAATTTAAATCCAGGAATTGGCAATTTATGGCTTCACATCTTTGACAATGTGAAGGGTTAGTATAATTATTGCTGACTAGAGGTGGGTTTAGCAAAACACCACCTGAAGAACTAGGGAAAACAACTCCACTAGTCTGTTGATTCTGCTGACTAAAATAAATACTTAAAGAATTTAAGCTGTCTAAGAATTTACGTTGATCCCCACGTGCATTCCAGAGATTATCCAGAAGACATTGTTGGTCTCATTCATGCTATCTACATTTTTAAGCTTCCTAAATTTTGTACTGGCTCCTTCAGGAAATACTGGTAGTAGGATTTTCCCAAAAGGAATTGTTTTCTGTTGACTATGAGTCATCTGTAAAACAATCAAATATATTATTAGTATGATAAACAAAGCAATTTTGAAGCTGACATAAATCATCTTCGCTTGGTTTTGATAAAAATTCAAACTTGACTTGTTGATCAAGTGAGGTGGTAATAATGTTGTTACTAGTGACTGTGAATGGATAGAGTAGGTAAATAAAAGGTATCCCTAAAATTACTTCGTCAGTTAAATTTTTGACTATTACAAATGATGTTTTGAAACAAATCTTATTTTGGCAAACCTTTACTTCAGGTAGTTTGTATTTAATTTGCATTTTACTACCATTTGCAGAACTCAATCGTTCAGTTGTTTCTTGATAATACTTTTTTGGTATTATCCCTTCTTGAATGCAGTTTAGATCTGCTCCTGTGTCTATCAGAGCAGTAATCTCAATTCTGTAATCTCCTATGATTAATTTGACACGTGCATGCCTTTTTTGTAATTTTATTTTATTTAGTAAATTTAATCTGTAATTTACTGGATCATCAATTGGGTGATTGGGATCAAAAGATTGTTCTTGACTAGGATGTTGAGTTTGATAAATGGGCTCTTCTTCATTGGAAGAAGATTCAATAGATAATTGGTCATCCTTAAACCGGACAAGTCTTTTTCTTGGAAGTTGGTTTTTAATTGTTTCAATTTCTTTTTTAATAAAATTTATTTCTTGCTGGAGATCTTGTAGGGTTATTTCTTTATGAATTTTACTAAATCTTTCAATAGTAGTGGTAAGATTTATAATGGGTTTATTGTACTGAGGTTTTTACCTTGTTGAACTAAAAGTTGTTTGAGTTTTTTAATATATTGTTGTTTTAATTCAGAATCTTCTATTTTACTTATTAAGTCAATAAGTAATTCTTCTTCAGGTAATTCTTTAGTAAGGACATTTATTGTTTTACAGCAGTTAGCAGTACATCCTATCTCAATTTGGTCGTCACTGGGACTATTACTTAGAAAATGGTACTCGGAAGATTTAATACTGTCATTTTCATCACTAGTGTTACTCAGATTTTGTGTCCTAAAAATTTCTAAAATCTGCTGTTTATCAGTGTCGGATATGTTTAGTTGATTAATTTTTGCTTTGACTTTACATTCAGTTTTATAATGACCTTTTTTGCCACAATTGTAGCATGTAACGTTATTCTTATTATTTGACTTGTCATTTGGTTTTTTGTTCTTATATTTTTGTGTTTTGAGTTTTTATAATATTTATCTTTGGATGGTGTGGAGGATTTATTACTCCGATAGTATCTGTGACTTTTATTATTGGTAGTTGGTTTAGTATGATATTTGGTTTTCCTTCGTGATGGTGCTACAGGGGGTAGACCATATTATTCACAGAAGTTACCCAATTCATATTTGGCTTTATTTTTGTCTTTTTGGGCTTGTTTACTAATTTTCATATCAATGCACATTCTTAGACCTTCTTTTTGAATGGTACTAATAATATCACCGTATGTTAACTTATCATATTCAATGACTCCTGTTGGTTGACTAAGAACATCTCTAATTTTATGAGCAAATAAATTAGGGAGTCCGTTAATAAATTTTTCTTTCCAAAATGATTTTGTACAATCATCTCGGAGCATGACTCTAGATGTAAAAACATCTTTGTACCATCTAAAATCACTTAATGTTGGACAACGCAGATTAGTAAGTTGATCATGTATTCTAGAAGTAATATTACTAGGTTGACCAATGAAATGTTTAATTATGGTGTAAATTAGAGTATTAACTCCGTCGGGTATTCCCATTCCAATTTCATTATCAAAAATTGGGAGACCATTTTCATCAAGTTGAACAGCATGCTTTACTTCTTCTCTTGACTCACTGGTGAGATATTTGTCCCACCATGATTTTAGCATTCCGGTAAAACCGGAGGTTAATAAATCAACTATTTGTGGTTGACTAAGTTCAGTATTACTTAGGTAACTATTAGCAGCCATTGACATGTGGTTTAATTTTTCTAATATTTGGTGTTCACTTAGACCATCTATATTCCATTCATATAATTTATTAGAAGAAACAGAAAATTGGTTAATTAAATTATTTTCTTCATACTGTAAATCAGGAGGGGTTGGCCTAGAGTACCAATTTTTGGTGAGGCTAGTAGGGTTTGTTGAGGGGTTGAAAAGGCGATTTATTTCTTGACCAGAGAATTGTCTTTGCAGGTTTGTGATTTCTTCATCAGAAGAGGTTTGACTAGAGGTATGGGAGTCGTGGTTTTGTGTAATTGTAGCAAGTTGAGATGACTGTGGTTCTAACTTAATTACTATTTTTGTGAGCAAATTTTCAATTTTTTGAATATTTTGATTTTGGTTTAGACTAATTTGTTCTCTTTTCTCAGGGAGGTGGATGAGAGGTTTTTCAATATTTTTACTGGATGAGGGGATACTATAAGAGGATCCTTCATCAATTTTAGTTTCTATTTTATCCAATTGTTTACTAATTGTCGTGAGACATTGATTAGTGTAATTAATTTGTTCAGCTATTTGTTTACATTCAGTTCTATCAGTTGGTAGTTTGAATGGAGATGCCAATATAGCAGATCCTTTGTAATTAATGATGATTGAATCTAAAGGAGGGTGACTAGAGGTTGTAACAGTATTGTCTGATTTTGTCCATTTTACTTTTGTAAGAGTGTTGACTTTTTTGTAATATTTTTCCAAGTAATCGAAAAAATGAATTTCAGTTTTGGATTCTTCCATGAAAGCTTCCCAACGGGCTAAGATTTTATCTTGTTTACTAGATGAATATTTAGCAAAATAATTTTTTCTTTTTTGTTTATTTTCTTTTGACTTGAATTCAGAATATAATTTATCAAAATTTATTTCAAAATCTTTATTTAAAACTAGTAAAGTTGGATCAGTGGGTTCTTCAAAATCTGTTTGAGTTGGAGACCCTTGAAAGGTGTCTTCATCCTCAAATTTTGATTGTGTAGAATAACAAGGTTTACTAATTTGTGAACTTGATTCAACGCCTTTTAATTTAATACTGGGATCAATTAAATTTTTGTCCTTCCTAGGCAAAGTAGTTGAGCTATTTGTCCTATCAATAGCTACTGAGCTACTGGATCTACTTAGTTCTCTGATTCTCAGAGGAGCGTTTACTCTTTGTTGATCAAAACTTATCCTAACTGTACCATCTAAGTATTGTTGAATATAGTCTAGATTAATTATGTCATTTTGGAGTTTCTGTGGGAAACTCTCATTTTCACTAAGCCAACTGGCTGGTAACTGGATATCACTCAAAGAAATGGTTTTGGTTACTTGTACATTAGCATTTGTGCTACTTTGTATAAGTACAGTTTTATCCTTGGGGCTTTTGACTAATGCACGAATATTTAAATTAGTTTTCATACATTTATAGTAAATACGGTAAATTAATGCAATTGACTGACTACCTTCAGGCATTTGAGTAATTGCTCCGGCAGTTTGAATATTTAAGGTTAATGCTTTCAAAATATTTTTATCTTTTAAACTAAGGGGTAAATCAGGGTAACAGTTAAAATAAACTGGACCGTTATGTAGACTTGACTCCATTAATCCTAGTAGACTATCACTGTAAACTGTGAATCTACTATCTCTCAAAGATAATAAAACTGAGGAATTTAATCCTCTTCTTGTTAATGGTTTAATAGCAACTTGTATTAATCCTACATGAATATAATTATATCCTCGTTCAAGGTGACGTTTGACTGATTGTTGACTAAGGAGAGAACATCTCTCTTCTTGCTTAGTAATGGCATAAACATGTTCAGCAGTTTTAGCAACTTGATCAGTACGAAAAGTATCATCTAAAAAACTTGACTTGTAAATTTCTTTTACTGGAATTTTAGGTATATTCCAATTTCCTAATTCTGTATCTAAATCCTGATACTCATGTTCTTCTTGGTTGACTATGTCCGCCAACTCAGATAGAGAAGCCATTGAAGAACTGGCTGAAGAACTATACTTAAATAATCTATTCATTGTGTTTAATCCTACAGATCCTTCTTTTTGTATTTTAACCCTAAAGATTTCTTAATTAATATTTTAATCTTAAATTATCATGATAGACACATACCCTGCGTAACACATACCCTAAGTTTTTTCCCAACCCCTTTACTACCCTACCCTGGGACTTACTCATGGGGACTTTTACGGATTTCTTAAGGTGGCCAGAGGACAAGGTGGTCGACCGATGACAACCGGACTAAAATACTAACTAAAATTTCAGCAGGACTAAAACACTAAATGAAAACTAAGTAGGAGTAAATACAACTTACAGATTACTTGAGTTTAATTCTTCAACTATGTCCTACCTGGCTCTGATACCATGGAGGCGGAAACACGGACAAGGGGGAAGAACATGTGGGTCAGAGTGATAAAGACAGTGGGAATTGGAAAAGGATACTGATACTAATGTTTACTGGGGATACTAATGTTTACTAGGGAGTACCAGAGGAATCATACAAAAGCAATCAGAGGAATCAAACAATATATATATATATATATATATATATGGTAAATGATTTCTACACTCCATTTTTTATTATGACACTCCATTTCTTGTCTTTTAGTGAAGCTTTTGTGTGTATTTTTTTCACTAAAAGACAAAAAAAGGAGTGCCATAATCAAAAAATGGAGTTTAGAAATCATTTTCCTATAGTTTAATTATGATTCACCAAATAAATATGGGAGCTTTAGTCAACTATTTTTCCAATTTATTGATCCTATTAAATTCATCGCAATATTTAGTTTTTTCTTGTTTGCCAAGATAATTTAGACTAAACTTCTATATAGAACGATTCACAACCCTTTGCTAATTTCCAATGATTATTAATTTATTATACACAAAAACCATATTGGATCACCAGATCAGTCAACTTCCCCGCCCCAATTCCTAAGCTTCTATACATAAAAACCAATTCCAATATCTACCTATAATTCCTTCACTACCAAGACTAATTACCCTAATACTTTTTGAAGATAATGGATTAGTTCAAAGCAAATCGTGGTTTAAAACTGAAACCAATCCGCATTTTAATAGTTTGGATTGGTTTGGTTCTATGCATTTTGTAGGTTGATTTGGTTCTTCAATTTCATAATCTTTATGTATTGATTTGGTTCTTGATTTACTATAAATCCAAACTAATCCAGACCATGTTCAACCCTAATATTAGGAACTAATTATATCCCTTTATATATGGAACATCCTACCTTGCATGCATCCCAAATTTATGCACCCCACCTTCCCCAATATTCCTTATCCTTCAAAACAGAAAAAGCGAGGAAACAGAGAGGTGCACGGCTGGTCGAAAAACTCTTTGCGCACCCCCCTGACACCCCCGCCCGGACCCCTCCCCCCAGGACCAAAATACCCCGGCAATAAGTTAACCCACGGCCACGGCAATAATTCAACCCATTTTTTTTATTTCTCATTTATTTACTTAATAACTTTTATAACTTTTTCACTTTTATTTATTTAATATTATTTAAGTGTTCCAATTTTGAATCCGGTTGAATCAGTGCAAAGATCTTATTTTTTTTTATCATTTTATTTTCAATGTTCATAATAAATTTTTGGCTCAAAGGCATTTCAACAAGTACCCTAATATTCCTTATTTAGTTTCAGATCTCTTTTAGGATACTCATTGAAAGGCCTTAAAGCTAAAAATTTATTACGACCATTTAGGATGAAATGATAAGAAAAATAAGATTTTCGCAATGGTTCAAACGAATTAAAAATCGAAACACTTATTTTTTTTACTCTTTATATTTATTTTTGATTATTTAATATTCTATACATGAGTAAATAATATTACTCCTATTTTTTTACTCTTATTAAAATTTATAATTCTTTTATGTTATTGAATTTATTAATTTTGTATTTATTTATATTTTTTACCTATTTTATTTCTAACTACTTATTCAGATTTCCTTTTATCTTCTTATCTTCAACTATAACCACTCATTTATATTTTATTTTTATCTTCAATTACAACCACACATTCAAATTTTTTTGTATCTTCTTATCTTTAATTACAATCATTCATCCATCACCACTTATCCTTATATACCAGCATTATTCTTCCAAAATCACCATCTTCTTCCCATCACCACCCTCTCCCTACTTATCCCTCCAACATCACCATCTTTCCATCATCTATCTCTCTCTCCCTTCCTCTGTCACTGCTCCTCCCTCCTTTTTTACACCGGTTTTGTAAAACGTAGAAGAACATTATGAATAACTACAACTTGTCAATTTTAGATAGTTGGTCCGTTGAGAATGATGTTCCTAGTGGGGAGGGCGTCTCCCACAATTTTCGTGATTATACACCCGAATTCACAACTAATGAGGTTAGAAATTGAATTTTCATGTATTTTCACTCTTCGACGAAATTAGTACAAGTTATGTTTTAATTGTTCATTTATTAATTAAAATTATAGTAAAAAGTCTTTTAAAAGTAAAACAAAAAAAAACTAGTAAAAGTTAAAAGTTAAAAAAAACAAAAACAAAAACAGTAATTAAAGTCTTTTAAAAGAAAAAAAAAACTAAAACAGTAATTAAAGTCTTTTAAAAGTATAAAAAAAACTAGTAAAAGTAAAAAAAATAAGACAGTAATTATTTACTTTTAAAAGTAAAACCAAAAAAAAAAAAAAAAAACTAGTCATAGTAAAAAGAAAAAAAAAACCGAAAAAGGAGGGAGAGGAGGGGCAAAGGGCAAGGGGGGAAAGGTGGTTGGGGGGGGGCGGGGGCGGGGGCGGGGGGGTGGGGGGGTTTGGTGGTGTGTGTCAGGGGGTGCGAAAAGAGGGACTCCGGCTGGTCCCGTTCCATCCCCTCCCTTTGGCTGCTTACAGTAATTACGATTTTTTTTCCCCTGTTTTATGGTGTTTTTACAATTTTTATCACTATTTTAGTATTTGGGTTTCGATTTCTCCAAATTTTCTCTTGATTTTGGGTTGCCTAATTTTGTCTAGACGATTTTACAACTCATTCATGAATTTTAAGTTTCATGGTGGTTCCATGAATTTTGTCATGATTTAGGTATGTGTTTCTTGATTTCTCCAAATTTTTGTCATGATTTCAATTAACTGTAGTTTCGTCGGAACAATTTTGAGAAGTGTAAATCGAAAAATCGGAAACATGACAAAACATGGCCAATTCACAAACATGACATAAACTGGAAAAGATGGTGAATTTTGAAAAGATGGCCAATGGGTTCATACAATCTCCTCACATTGGCTGCAATGTCCTCATTGCATTGGCTCAGCAACCTTTTCCTAGTGGCTAGGGTGTGACGCTTAGTTCTGTACAACATAATCAGTGTGCTCGTACGAGATTATAAAGGTGGCATCCACCATGTAGACCAAAGTTGTGCTCTAATACCAAATGTAATGACCCGCCCCCAGCTGACCTGCTAACTATTCACTTAACCACATAGCTCAAAAGATTAATTTGAAGTCATATAGTAGTTGGTGGGCGAATCCTTATAAACCTATTCCACTTTCCTAGAATTTCCGATGTGGGACTCTTGTTACAAGAGTGGGTTCTCACATGCATCCTTTCACGAGTTTTAGGTGTTTGGGTGGAAGTATCCATAATCAATTATGGGAGAATGAGTTTTTAGTTTTTGGGTTTAGAGAAGAGATATGAGAAAGAGGTGAAGGGAGCTTTTTGCATTCTCTTTTTCCACTTCTCTTTTCGGTTGGAGATGAAAAAGGGCGCGGCTATTCGCAGCCACGTATTTTCTCCCACAGCCCGTTAAAAATTTTCAATTAGACTCGACAGCTAGTTACCGAAATTAAGATATATTTTCAACATCAAATTACCGAAATATGATATTTTTTTCAACATCTATTTACCGAAAATGCCTGAAAATGCATGTTTGGCAGTTGTCTACCGAAAGTTGAATATATTTTCGACATGTAGTTACCGAAATATAATCTTATTTTCAACAGCTATTTACTGAAATGTTACTTATGATTTTCAACAACCACTTACCGAAATAGAGTGGGCTATGGGAGAAAATACGTGGCTGCGAATAGCCCGGCCCGATGAAAATACCAAATTATCTTGGGCATATTTTGGAATTTTCCACTTACCCCCTCGCTAATACATTAACCTCCCTCCTTACTCTTCCCTTTTCTTTGGTGAACGTTTTGGGTCCTTAAAGAAGTTTATATGGAAATAGTGGATAACCACATTATTATATTATAAGATACCACAATGTTCGCCCATCTCTTTCGTGTACCATGGTTTTAGTTTACAATTTGACGAATCAACATAACCCAAATTGTGTTGCTTTTTCTTTCCTATGTGACCTTATGTAATAATTTGATCTCCTCTCTTAATGATTTTATTTTAATTTTCATAACCAAATAATGATCCATAAAACATTGTAAAAAAATATTTTTACGAAGTATTTTTGTGGAGTGGGACAAGTATTTAGGAAAACAAAATCATTTTCATACCGCTTTTTTTTTTTAAATTTATGTTTTAGTGAAGCTTTTGTGTGTAGTAATTTTTTTACTACAAGACAATAAAAAGGAGTGCACTTATCAAAAAGAGAATGCGAAAATCATTAAGCCTAAAAAAAATGTCTAAACACTACTCCTGTTATAAAAACCAACTCACAATTCATTTTCCTCACGTATTTTCCAAACACTACTTCTATAAATAAAATGCATTATGCCCTTATCACCCAAACACTCTATCAAGTTTAAAATACATTCTGACCATAATCCAAAAAATAAAAAATGAAAAGCCAAAAATAAGCTCACAAACATCCCCTTTGTGACCTCAACCGATGGACTCTAAGAATTTTTTATATATATAAAATGAGATTTCAAAATATTTATTGTGGATTACTTTTACAAGACAAAAACATGTTTTCGGCTACTTAGAGAAAAAAAAATTGTTTTAGACAAAATGTTTTGGGCAACGGCTACTTAGGTGCCGTTCCAGATTCTTAGAAAAGGAAGGTAATTTCAAACTCCAAAATTATATGTTCATGCAAATAATTTTTCTACTAATATAAATCTTATTTGATAGATCTCATTGAGATATTTCAAATGGTGTAAAAAAAATTAAGAAATTATTTTTCATTTTCATTATATTTAAGCTTAAAATACCATCCTTTTAAAATAAGGGGGAAATTCCAGTAAGCCCCCTTCAACTATACCTTGGAAACGAGTTGCCCCCTTCATCGTTTAACTCGGACACTTAACCCCCTTCATCTTTTATGGCGTGACACTTAACCCCCTGCTGTTAGTGAGCCGTTAACGGAATTGCTGAAATTACCAATTTACCCTCTTTGGGCTATTTTTGTTTCGCTTATAACTTTTCGTAGGAAACTCTGTTTCAGCCCGTTCTTTTTTCAGAACTCTTGCTTTTTCCTCTATTTTATGGGTTTATAATAATTTTAGTATGGTTACTTTACGCTTTCTAAGGTTAGAGTTACATCCTAGATATTCATTGATCAGCAGATTGGATAAACTTAAAATACCCAGAAGTGCTCTGTTTTTTTTTTTTTGGAAGTAGGAGAGAGAGAGAGAGAAAGAAACAAAGCAAAAAAAAAAAAAACGCTACAATCCAACTGTTGCATCTCCACCAACACCGCGACTCTCCGCAACGCCAACCCAACACCGCGACTCTCCGCAACGCCGTGGTACACCGAGCCGTTCAAAACACTTTTAGATAACCTGGATGTGCCAAGCGAACACCACGTGGTACACTCGACACTGAAAAATTCCTCAAGAGAGAGTAGCTTTCACGACCTGGGAGAGAGAGAGAGAGAGGGGGGGGGGGGGGGGTGTGGAAGGAAATAAAAAAAAGGACCTCCAGAATTTTTTGTTTCTAAAATTAGTGAGAGTTGGATTTTGTTACTTTCTCAAATTATAAAAATAGTGAAAGTAATTACCAGAATTTAAAAGTGAAAGTAGCACACCAAACAAACTTTTAAAGTTAATTTTTGAAAATTCTGAAAATAAAAATAAAAAATAGAATGGCTACCAAACATAACCTAAGTGATTAATTAACCAATTTCACAGATCATTCCAATTGACCACAATGGATCGATTTCTTTTATTAAGTGTTTAGCCAATTAGTTGACCAATTTGAATCAATCTATATGATATAATTAGCAAGTACAGTTATTCTGGTAAGACAACTCCAAAACCTTGCCCTCAATATAATTTATGGCATCGGACAAATTGGAAAAAAGTTAAAATCTAAAACAAATTCCATTGTAGGTAATCTCATGAGGGAGAGACAGGGCACATGAGCAAGAGGGAGAGAGTTCTAGCCTCTACGAGGGTAGCGGTATATGATGACGAGAGGCGTGAGAAATTTGGCGATACACGAGATTGTAACAGTACATGGAAAAAGGCTATCCCTCTCTCATGCACACTAATCTCAAGTACTTGTCAATACCATTCTACTAATGAAGTACACCAACTACATCTACAATTTTAATTTCACTTCTAATATCTTTTCAAAACTTACAAATAGTGGGCATTTGGAAGTAGGAGAGAGAGAGAAAGAGACAAAAAAACAGAGTGCTCTGTTTTTTTTTTTTGCTTTTTGGTAACCCCCGGATGAAGGCCCGGTGGCCGATTGACCTATATTTCAACCACTACACCATTTGCAAATGAACAATCAGCTAGCTACACTGAACAGACAATAGCTAGCAGTATCCAATCTGCTGATCACTAAATATCTAGGACGCAACTCTAACCTTAGAAAGCGTAAAGTAACCATACTAAAATTATTATAGACCCATAAAAAAGATGAAAAAACAAGAGTTCTGAAAAAAGAACGGGCTGAAATAGAGTTTCCTACGAAAAGTTATAAGCGAAACAAAAATAGCCCAAAGAGGGTAAATTGGTAATTTCAACAGTTCCGTTAACGGCTCACTAACGGCAGGGGGTTAAGTGTCACGCCATAAAAGATGAAGGGGGTTAAGTGTCCGAGTTAAACGATGAAGGGGGCAAACCGTTACCGAGGTATAGTTGAAGGGCGTTTATTGTAATTTCCCCTAAAATAAAAGAAGAAAGCAGAGGATCTTAATGGCCAGACTTGTTACCTATCAGACTTTTTTATACTAACCTAGCGGTAGCACGGTTGAAGTTTGCTGCCAACTGTGTAGAGTTTGAAAGAAGCGTTATATAACAGAAAATACAAGGTGTGAAGTGCAAATTTCAAATTGCTCTTAAACACAAACAGAATCACCGCCTCTCTGGATCCATCAAAAACCCACAACGGTCGAAACCCCCTTTTCTTGTCTCTCAAGTCTCGACAATCTCCTCAAACCCCTTTATCTCCGTTGTTCTCTTCTTCCACCCTCCCATTCGAACAATCGATCTCCTACAGTCCTACGCAGAACACGACATGGACGACAGACGACGACCACCACGGCATCCTCCCCCGATTCCTCTCCCCTCCCTTCCAAATCCGCCGCCCCCAAAGTCCCTCACAACCGCTGCCGGTGTCGCCATCCGAGCCCTAATCAAGCCCCTCGACCCCACCCAACACCTCGTCAAACCCCTTATCTCCATCTTCCCTGTCTGTGAATCCAACGACTCTAGCCCGTCGGAATCCGGATTGATCACGAAGATTGAGCCGGCGCAATGCCGCCGTTGTTTTGGATTTGAATTCGTCTCCCGTAACCGAAGATGTTTTCTAGGTTTTGTCGCCAACCACCACCGTGGGGAAGTGCACCGCACGCCACCACCCTTCTTCCCAAGCACCGCACACCACCAACGCCGAACCTAAAAGAAGAGCTTTCCGAATTTGAATTGAACCTAAAAGAAGAAGAAGAAGACCTTTTGGAACGCCGTCGTGCTGTCTCTCTTTCTCTTTCGAATAAGGGTTTCAGGGAATATAAGTATTTAGGGCTTCTAATTACATTGTTGATGTTTGTATTTGATTTACAGACTTAGGGTTTCTGATTATTAACTATTATAATTATTTCAGGAATATTGATTGTTGATTTGATTCAGCCAAGCTTGGCTCCCCGATGTTGAACTCTTTTATTCAGTGTGGGCATGCAGCAGCTTCAAGTGAGTATTGATTTAATGCCGCCCATGCATGGATTCTCATTATAAACCTGTATGTATCTATTTATGTGTTGTGTTTGAATTTCTTTCACATTGGTGGGATTTTTGAGCGGGATATCTAATTTCTAACATATGTTCATGTAAGGTTGTTCTGTTTGAAACGCCTCGCTAAGAGATTTTTTCAGTCCTCGAAAGCAAGTAGCTGTAGCTTCCTCTTCGGCTACAATGAAATAGCGTGAAATAAAACATGAAAGTTAAAGTTTGTTACTAGACCAAAGTTTAGGGACTTTTATGCAAGCAAAGGACACACACTTCAGTCAAAAAATAAAAGTCATGAAGCTTTTTAGGGATTCTGGGGAAAAAGAAGTCATAATGCACTGGTCTTGAAAAAGGTTACAAAGGAAGGTTTGAACTTCAATGTGTTCTTCTTTCTTAATTTGTACCTTTCGTAAGAACACTTCAGTTTGATTTTTAAGATTTTTCTTTTCCCATAAGCAAACATACGTCCGACTGCCAAAACAAGGGATAAATAACCACTTCTTAGCTTAGCTTTGTTTTTTTTTCCTCCCCTTCTCTTGAACTTCGGCTTCTTTAAGTAGTCTTCTCATCGTTTAAGAAGAGTTTTGGTTTCTTCTATTCTTAGCTAATGATAGTTAAGTTTTTTTCAGAGTAACCCTTTGATTCTGTCTATTACATTGCATACACGTAATAGTGATAGTAAGAGAAGCGCATGCGACCACGCCGACCAGAGAATATATAGTTATCGGAAATGGATTGGCGTGTTGGAGTTGTGCTGAAATTTTTGCATTGTTTGCTTAGCTTGAGTAATTAACTACTTTATCATTTGATGACTGGCTTTAGAAAGATATGACTGGTGTCTTCATGGGAAAATATGCATGCATTTGACTTCAGTATATTATTATTCTAATGTTTTTGGGTAAGTAGCTTCACATTGATTCTTCAAACGCTCCTATATATGAACAAAGCAAGCTGGTTATGATGATATACTTCTTTTCCCCCATGTAGTCTTAAAGATCAAGTTTGCATATTTGTTGAGATAAAGGTGCTTTCCTCAATCAACATCTTGGTTTCATTCTCCTCTTCATGGGGTTTATTAACTTTGTTTAATGTATTGTTAGCATGACTATGAAACTATCTAACGTGTTTTTTTTTTCCTCGAAGTAGCCAAAATGTCGGTTTCTTCCATTTCCAAGATATATATCTGTGGGAAATGTCGTTAAAAAGAGAATAGCCCACTTCAGAATGCACCAGTCATTGAAATTGCATGAAAGAGAGGTACATTTTGTTTTTCCACTTTTTCTCATTGAGTGTAAGCTGATAATGAGAAAGCTCTTATTCAAGTGTGAAATTCATGTATAAAATATAATTCCCACCTTGCTTTCTTATAGATCTGATGCAGTCACTTATTTGATAGTCATTTTAGGTTATTGTCTCAACGGGGTCATTTTTCTCCGCAGGTATCAGAAATAAGTGAATATGATCTGCTCGATATGTTCACTGGATCCAAGGACAGAGTACATAAAGCAATCAAGGCTCTCTTTGTTACTCCTCAGAACAACTTTTGTGTTTTCTTGAACGGTTCCGTAATATATGGAGGCTTGGGTGGTGGGGGTGATAGCATTAGTCATATGATTGGGAAAGAAGACGTTCTCAAGTCTATGATTCGGACAGATGATGGCCTACGCACAATGAATTTCCTACACCTTGGTAGTGTTCGGTTTGCATTTTATTTTAGTTTTAGTTTCGTTTTTCAATCATTACCCTACTTCTTTCTCCAAACAAAGTCCTTGTTGCTGAAACTGTTTTCAGATCAGGATTACTAGATTGACTTCTCAAACTTCAGACACTTGATGTCTGACTTAGAAGGTGCAATTCATGCCTATTACAACTTTATTTCTCAGCCTTGTACGGTGTGTAGAGATTTGGGTGAAGACAAAGTGTCGGACAGATTCATGTATCTGCATTCATTGTCTTTGGATGAAAGCTTCAAAATTAAACTATTTGATAGCTGCACCTGCAAAGGACTTGAGCATGATGATTTGTTTTCAGCCAAGGAAAGAGAAGGATACAGAATCTTCATATAGTAGTGTATTTCTGAAGTCAACCAACCAGATATTTGATTACAAGGTATGTAGCAATGCCAGACATCATTTAAAAACTCAGCATTTAAAAAAGCAGCATGTGTGACTGACTGGTGTCAACTAAAGTTGGGGATGATTGTGCATCATATGGTTTTCAGAAACCCTGAAGCATGGGTTCTTACATAGGATCGAATGGTAGTTTGGTACATTATCATTTTTGTTTATTGTTTATTGTTTTTTGCTTGCTGTTTTCATGATCATAAAACATGGAACTTGTTGACAGACTGTACCTGTTTCCATGGAATTTGTTGAAAACAACCTGTTCGTTTATAAAATCACGAAAAAGATTTTTATTCGTTCCCGAAATTGTCGATGCTCAGACATTTGAAAACGAAAGGTGTTTTTGTTTTCAAAGAGAGCGTCTGAAAGTGTTGAATAGCTACCAAGCATTAGCCATTGGCCCATTGCCATTTTTCACATTAAAAATGGATGACACCTATGAGTGGAATCTCCGTTTTAAAGAAAAACATGGAGGCAAATTTTTGAAATACCGTGTTAATCAGGGGTAACTTTTTAAATATGGCACAAAACCCAATGCCAAATTTTTGGGATTCTGTGGACTAAACCAAGGGCCCGTTTGGTTCGCTAGCTTATTTGCTTATTTAATGCAAAATATGCTAAAATTTTTCGGCTACAATTAGATTATTAGCTTTAACTCTTGTGGGAGAATGAGGGAATAAGACACAACTTGAGCGAAATGCAAATAAGATGGTGAAACTAAGGAGCCCTGACTGATCTTATTTTTGCATGTGTTGTGAATCTATGATTATCTTGATGTAGCACTAGTGTTTATTACATTTCCATATGATAGGTGGTGATTTTATCTCTTGATGCTCTCATTTATTACTGCTGTGGTACATTAGACAGTGGCTAAATTTCAAATCATCAAGTTTCTAATGCACAAGTAATATTTTTTTCCAGTGAATAGTGTCTTTTCCTGCCATATTTATAACTTACAGAAGTTGCTGGCTATGTTTGTTTGGCAAACTTGACTGTGTTTGCCAAAATATCCAAAACTTAATCACACTTATTATTTAGTTTGAAATTTGAATTTTAAATTGAGGCAACTGCTCTCAACTCTCTCTTTGAAATGAATGAGATAGACGAGAAAGTACCTAGGTGTAAAAGAGTAGGGGATCACGAGGCTGAGTGTAAACAATTACTACTTTGGTTGCTGGAGCTCCGCAATTATTTATTTATTTTTTTTCATTAACAAAAGTCATTTTGGATAGGGCCTAAATTAATTGTTAGTCTTCCGTATTAAACTGCGTGTAAACGATTTGGTTAAAAATTTGTTTCAAACAACACTTAGACACATTGGATTGAGTTGATTTTTTATAAATCCACTCTTTTTTTAATTATTAAATTGCTCGGAATTATCTGTACGCCATCGGTACCAATAGCATTAACAATAAAAATACCCACCCATGGCTATGCTTTAATCCTTAATAAAGCTTGGGGTATATGTACATAAGAATTTTGTGGTGCCCACCCTCAGATCCCACAAAGATGATTTGAATCGCTAATTATTTTGAAAATATTTTTTTATGGAGCCTTGTAAAAAAGCAGCTCAACCGGATATCGGTAATGATTTTTTCTGAATTTGTAACAAGCGAAACTACTTAACTGCTCAGTTTCGCCCTTACAAATTCAGGAAAAATCTTTACCAATATCAGGTTTTGCTAATTTTTTACTGGACTCCATAAAAAAATTGAAAAGCGATAGGCAATTTGAATCATCTTTGTTAGATCCCAGGTGTGCCCCACAAAACCCATATATATATGATATGTACATGGCATATGTACACATAGCAATACTCCATTAATCCTGGGTCTGAGAAGGAATTTGCACAACAAAGAGCCTGAATTCATTCACGATAACACAGTTAACACCTCCCATTAAAAAGTCATTTGCCACCGTATGCATACATTTTATAAAACAGATAACTCATAATAGAGCCTAATATCTTTTCTGATAGCTGAGCCCACCCTTGGCCCCTTGTGCTTGGTAGCGGGAAAAAGCAAAAAAGGAAAAAAGAAAATACCCAAACGATCTAGAACTTGAAAATACGAACTTGAAAATAATTTCAAACTAAATCAAGGAAAATAAGTTAAACGAACAAAGCCGCTATTTTCTATGCATCTTTTATTGACCTTGATATGAAGCCTTCGAATAAGATGGAACACTATTATGAATTAAACCATTAGGTAGTCAGCTGCAATGCTCACATTACGAATGGAGAGCATCAAGTGGATAACTCTGTGTCCATTGAGGCTTATAGAACTGCATATTCGGATCAATCCAACACCGCGGAAGATGTTTATCATGCTAGAGATCCTGGTGGTAACATCTTTGTTTAAGAACTCTTTTTTCTGTATTTCCATCTTTAGTTGTATTGCTGTATATATTGGATATATAGTCAATCTTCTCCTTTCTTTTGCATCCCCTTCTTTTCAGCCCTCTTTCCCTTTCCCCTTCATTTGTCCATCCTTGAATAAATGAGAGCATGGAAGTTTGAAGTCTGGCTAAGTTCTGCATTGAAACTTAAATTAGCCCAAATATTGGTTATCTATGATGCACGGACACTAACACCGACACCGACACCGAAATCGACACCAGGACACGGGAATTCTAAAAAAATGGGGACATGGACACGGCGGGGGACACACCATGTGTATATTTATTTATATATATAAATAAATAAATAATTATAGTTTAAGCCCCAAAAATTTTTAAAAATTATTATTTGCCCCAATTTTTTAAAAAAATTACAGTTTGACCCCCATTTTTTAAAAAAATTACAGTTTGACCCCCATTTTTTCAAAAAATTACTGTTTGGCCCACAAAATTTTTTTAAAAATTGCAGTTTGGCCCCTACCGTGTCTCTATCAGTGTCCCCGCTGTGTCCCCATCCGTGTCCCCGTAAAAAATTCAAATTAAATTATGGGACACGCCACGTTGCGTGTCCCATACGTGTCCCCGTGTCTGACACTGGGATACGTCGACCTCTAGAGGTGTCGGTGCTTCATAGTAGGTAGGTCACAGAGTGCTCTGATTTCAGAAAGTTAGCACTAAAGACATGCAAGTGTTAATATATTCCTAGGTGCTTCATTACAAGAAAAAAGGAAATACTCGGCACTTGGTTTCCGACGTTTGTGACTTCGTGCAAAACCCCATTAAAAGTCCAAAAATTACTGTAGCGGAGCGGAGATCTCCGCTACCCTAAAATTACACTATCCCAATTTATTTAAAGCCTCCCAACTGCTACCGCGTAGAACAAAAAAAAGAAAAAAAAAGGAACAAGCGCTCCTCTTAATCCAGGGTTCCCTATTCTTCGTCCGTTCGCCTCTTCTCGATCTGCGGCTCCCTTCTCAGCTCCTCTTGGTATGTTCCTCTCTCTCTGTCTCTCTCGCTGTATCTGTATCTTCTCTTTGGTATTTATGTGGGGGAGTTGGGGTCGCGGGGTCGTAGGCTTCAACTATAGTTGGGTTCAGAGGGTGCGGATCGGGTTGGGGGTGGGGAAGGGGATATGGGTTGAAAAAGATAGGGTTGCCAATAAGAAAATAAGATAAAATTTAGGGATTGTGATTTGGGGTTGGACAAGTTAGGGTTTGTGATTAGGGATTGGACAGTTTTAGGGATTTTTGGTTATATTGTGGTTAAATCTGGGCCTTTTGTACACTTTGATTAACGGTTTTACACTGACATCGGAGCTCTTGAATAAGGCGACTCCTGTTTGCTTCCTGTTCTTACGTTGGGTTTAGATTGGGCAACTAAGCGGTTTCTTACTCTATTTTGTTTTTGCCTCTCTTTTCGATTCAACAAGGTTTCCCGCCTCCTTTATGTGTACTCTCAGAGTAACGTGTGGATTAAAAGAATGTTGTCAATAGTGCTCAATAATGGAGGAATTGTCTCTGTTGTTATAATGGTGTTTCTATGAATGAATGTCATAGCTCATAAACATTTAGTTTTTGCAGGAGTGGGAGGAGTATGGCTTTTGCTTCTTGGTGGCCAAACTCAGTGGACTGTGGTCCCTGTTGCAATGTTGATTTCTATTAGCAGCATAATTGCAGCTGATACTTATGCTTGTGTTGGTGTCAAGGTACTTGTGCTTGTATAATCAAGCACTTGGACTCTGTGTTATCTTTTAATATTTGTATACCATCTTAGATCCTTGCTAATATCATGTAACTCCTGAATTCTTTTTCTTTTTGTTGGCAAAAACAAATATATAGTCATATAGCTACCTTGATTTCTAGAATCTGTCATTTATGGGAAAGTCGAATGTTCCATTCCATCTTAGGTGTTCTTGAAGAGGGTTTTCAACATGTTTTTTTTTGTCAAAAAGGCTCCTGTTGACCCCTCCACCATGCTAACTAAATTTGTCCGTAAAATAACTAACCGCTGAATAGTCACGTTCTCTTCAATTTGATGAGTTGTCTCACACTTCAAGGCTGAGTTGTCTCACACTTCAAGGCTGACTAGTATGAGAATTTACTTTTGTCGGTGCAGCACTATTGGTCGGACACCACTTACTGCTATTAGTCCCAAGAAGACATTGGAAGGAGTTGTTGCGGGCTTAGGTGGTTGTATATCCACTTCTGTTATCAAGGATTTTTAGTTGGCCACCTTCTTATCTAAGGTATTTAGTTTTGGAAGATTCTTGTCATTAATTCTTTAATCCACTTCAACATTGGAGTGCAAGAAAGGTGTTTGTTGTGTTGGTATATGCAATGGGTGAAATGTACTGATGTAGTATGGGATAGCTCGGAGTTCCTTATGTGACAAACATTATACCTGTCCTCTAAAAGCTATCAGCTAGTTAGTGGTAGAGGGTGATTTGTTTACAAAATCTGAAATGGAGATAGTTTTCCCTTTCTGTTTTATATGATTTTCATTAAGCTAATCATTTCTAAAAGGTTTTTATGATTTTCAGTAACATAGCTTCTGGGATGATCATCATTGCAATAGCTTTTGGGATTCTGAACTTCTTTGGTTCTCTTTTGGTGATCTTACTGAGTCGAGTCTTGGCTTGAAGTCCTGCAGCACTACTATATTTAGGTGTATACTTTTATGTGAGATTGGTAATTAGGCTACCTACTTGATGCATGTATGTAGCTAGATGAATCTAGAGTCATGTCTTGGCTCAACCGTGATCGCAATATTATATGGACAACACAATTAAAGAGCTTCGAAAGGCGAAGGCTTCTAAGTCTATATGTCAATTGTATTGTGTGAAAGTTTTGCTCAGAATGTGTTGTTTTGTAGCTCATATCCATGGATTTTCTTGTTTTTCTAATTTTTTTTCCCTGTGTTTCACATGTTGTAGGTGCAAAAGAAGATATCACTCCAATAAACAAGAAGCACCAAAAAAGGTTACGATTTCAGTACATGAAATTAGAAGTACTTTTTTTGTTATGAGCTTGGATTCAATCTTCCATTGAGTGGAACGTCGAATATGAACACAGTGTAATCTGAATTTTTGGGATATTTATTTAGTGCGATTTTGGATGTATTGATGGTTTAATGAATTTTAGTAGTTTTGCAAGATTTCCCCACCCTTAAAATGTACAAGTATGTGGCATAGAGTGATTCCAAATGCAAGAACAATCTGGTTATAGCAAGCAGCATTCTTGTAGATTTGGAAAAAAAAATAAAATAAAATTCCGGGCATTTTGTAAACGGTAGTAAAGGTCCTGCTGGAATCGGAAAAGTCACCAGCCGTGGACTTATTCCTAGGTTTTTGTAAACGATACTAATAGTATCCAAAAATGCCGGCAATATTACCGGCATTTTCATTTAGTATTCCCGACACCGGCATCTGGGACGTTTTTTAAAAACGCCAGGAAAAACGCTGGGAAGGCTTTTTCCAGCATTTTTGGCACTTTTGCCGGCGTTTTAAAAATGAAAGTCTTTTTTTCTTGTAGTGTAACTTACTTTTTTCTGAAGTTTGTTATCTTTTGATCTCAATAATTGGCTTGTTGCTTTGTGCAGTTCCCATTGCTGTTGCTGCTTCTTTTAGGAAAATGAAATGAAAAAGATCACACAGGACTGGTCATTAATGGTGGCGGCACTCAAGGAAACTTCTTGTCTTGTAAGAACTTTATTATCTTCCGACTTTTCTCCCATTTGTTTCTCGAATCTTAGGCTTCTTTTGTCAACAGAGAAAAGACTTTTTTCAGTATGCATATGTGTGTGTGTGTGCGCGCACGTGTGTGATGATATCAATATTTGTACTTGTGTTTTTTTCAGTATGCAAGTGAGATATAGGCAAGCAATGGTAACATATGCTTCTGTGTATTGGTTTAGCAGTCTTCATGTGTTTCTTTTAAACCTGTGGTTATCCGGGGTTCCTTCTCTCCTAAGTGTCACGTCGCATATACTCAACCCCCCTTTTGTTGGCAATTGCAGGTTGTAAGTTCGAATCGCAAGAATGTAAAACAACTTCATCTCCTTCCAAACAGTGAGGTTACGGATGCCCAGGTATTCATGCAAATGGAGCTTGTGTTTCCACTATGATATTATTTGGTTTGAAATTGTATCTAACTAATGTACTGTAGTTTTGCACTGTTTTGGTGGAAAAGCTGCCAGAGGATTAGTCAACAGAAAATATTCAAAGAATATTTGTCGAAGCTTGAAAGTATGTGTTATTTTTTCATTTTCTTTTTCATGATGCCTCATCTTTTCTTTGATCATTCTCCAATTAATACATTTATTTTAATGGCTTTCTAATAATTTTGAAATTTCAGCATAAAGAATATTTGCATCTGTGATCCACATGCTGCGAGAGAGCCCAAAAAATGCACAATAGTGGAGAAGCTGCTGAGTGGTAAGGTAAGAATTCAAATTAGATGATCTCTAACGGGTAGCAATTTGGGTGCACTAGAATTGTATCTGCTGGCATTGGTTTTCTTGCTAGAGCTTTAACCACATGTTTGTCTGGAGTTATCACATTTGCTTAATATCTGAAAAACTTATTAAAGTTGGTACTCGGTCTGCCGTATTCATTTCATGGTAATAGTCTGTTTAAAGAAATAGTGATTCCTAGTAGGTTAACGAGACTACTAGTATAAGGCTAGTAGATGTAAAGACTATTGATCATGCGAAAAGAAATAGTGGTTCCTATTAGGTGTAAAGACTACTAATCACTAATTGATAAGAACTCTGAAAGTGTGTATTTGAGATAATGAAATCGGAAAGACAGTGGTTCCTAGTAGGTTAACGAGACTACTGGCCACAATATGTAGCTCCTAGTATAAGGCTAATAGAGGGCGACTGACTACCAAGAACGGAATTTGTCAAAATCTAGTTAGACCAATTATCTTTGATGAGTCTTAACTATATGTTTCTCCGATTCAAAAGAAAGGCCCAATTCATCTTATAAGTCCAGTATTGAGAAATATTTGCTGCCTCGATTGGTTTTGGAACGTGTGGATTCGATGTTACCTCAGTTTCATACAGATTAAAGTTTACGTAGTAAAATCCGAAACATACTTGTTGCCTCGAATCGATGTTGCAGCGGTCTACTATTGACCAAAGCTTAGGTACTTGATCAAATAGGCATTTGTTGCCTCGAATCAATGTGCCCCCATTGCAAGAGTTGGATCAATTTTATAGATCTAGAAACTTGCGTGTTGCTTTGGTTAGAAATAAAAGGAGCCTGTTTGATTGATGAGATGGAAATAAAGAAGTGGTCCTACTTCCTAATAGGGTATGACTGCTGATGACGAGAAAAACACATGGTGGTTAGTAGGTGTTTAGAACACTAGTCATGTGAAGGAAAAATAGCGGAATGCATGATGGTTAGTAGGTGTATAGACTACTAGTCATGTGAAAAGAAATAGTGATTCCTACTAGGTGTAAAGACTACTGATCACTAAGGGGGTGTTCCGGATTCTAAAAAGAGGAACTTTTAGAAAAACAAAGGTAGTTTCAAGCTCAAAAATCATGTGTTTACGCAAATAATTTTCCTATCAATATGGATCTTGTTTGATAGATCTCATTGAGATCTTTTAAACGGTGTAAAAAAAAAATTTTCATTTTCGTTACATTTGAGCTTGAAATTACCTTCTTTTTGAAAAAGAAGGTTTAAAAAGAAAGCGGAACGGCACCTAATTGATAAGAACTCTGAAAGTGTGTATTTGAGATAAAGAAAACGGAAAGATAGTGGTTCCTAGTAGGTTAACGAGACTATTGGCCACACTATGTAGCTCCTAGTAGAAGGCTATTGGTCACTGAAAAAGTGATTCCTATTAGAGGGCTATTGGCTTCTGGGAACAGAACTTGTCAAAATCTTGTTAGACCATGTACCTTTGATGGGTCTAAAACATATGTTGCTTCGATTCAAAAGAAAGGTCCAATTCATCTTATAAGTCCAGTATTAAGAAACATTTGTTACCTCGATTGCTTTTGGAAGATGTGTATTCGATTTTATGTTGGTTTAATATGGATCAGAGTTTACGTACTAGGTCTGAAACGTACTTGATGCCTCGAATCGATGTTGCCTCGATCTGCTATGGATCAAAGCTTACGTACTAGATCCAGTAAGTATTTGTTACCTCGAATAAATGTTGCTATGATTGCAAGCTTACGTACTCCATCTCTGCGCTAATTGATGCACAATCCATGTAATGCCACTTGCGCCAAATAGACATGGATATCTAGAAAAATTTTACAATTCGGGTTTTGTGCCAATTTTTGAAAATCTTATTGAAATGGCATATCTGACTTTAATTAGACCATCGTTTTGGTTTTCATATGATGTAGCAACCCTGGTCATTGAGATGGATAGGATCTTCAAGTGCATTGGTTTCGTGCTCCTCCGTTGTTTGGTTTCTAATGTTTTTCAGTGCTCCTTACTGATTATGAACAAAGAAAGCTTCTTCAAAAGGTGCCTTGGATTTCTAATTGATGCTTGTTTGTCTGTTTTTGGTATATTTGGTTTGGTTTATTCTGTTTTAAGGTCAAGCATGTTTTCTCTTAAATTTTTTGTACCAAGCAAGCATGAATCGTATGGTTGAAGTATTTTAGTTGTGTTCTTTTTAAATTCCTATTTGACATGTTAAATAGTTTCTAAAGTCCATCTCTGACAGAAGAAAGTTCATTAGAGGTTAGTCCAGTCATTTCCTCCATCTGTAGAGGTAGCCAATCATAGCGCTGAGTTACCTTCTTGCACCTTGTACAGGTACATTTTCAGTCGCAATTGAATACAATGACAGGCATACGTAGGTCGTGGAGCTAACTACTCCATCTGTAGAGCTTGTTTAAGCAACTCTACGGACATCAACGGACCGCGGATGTTAATTAAAGCACATAAATTAACAAGTTTATGTCCTTTTTTTTTTATTATTCTGCAATTTTGAATGACCTACTTCAACAACTTAGTTATTTTCCCTTTGCTTTTCATGAACAGACATTGAAGGTGGAGGAAATGATCTGTTTGGTTTGGAAAAGCTCTTTGTTTTGTTGGCCGCTTGCTAAGCTTTTCTTTTTACTGAGCAAACTGGGTAAAGAGAGGGCAATCAGTGCTTCAGGAACCGGAAACACTCCTGGCTCGACTGCAGGAGCCCCTACCCGCTAAAGAGCCAGAAAATAATGGCCTAGACGGACCCGACAATGGCAGGTACCACTGAGACTGATTTGTAGGCCCTCCTTCACGAAATAAAACCTACTGGTTTCTACAGCTCTTCTGTTCTTTTGATGATGCATGAGATTTTTGGAGTTTCAGGATCTATTAGGCATCTGAGATACCAGTTGTTAAATTGATACTGTCTGTTGAAACATTGGGATAATTACATTATGAACACTGCATCCCAGATGATTTATATACGCTTGACTATTGCAGTCCATCTCTTGTTGAACAGAATGATGTTAAGCTACTGATTTATTTAGGAAGATACTGATTTCAGTGAGCTTTTCATGTCAATTGTTGCCTGCAACTTTTTGCACTACTTGTATGAGACAAGATTCGAAAGTGACGCTGCCTAAAGGAAGGGTGCCAAAATGACCACTTGATGGATGGCTAACAAAATTTGAGAACTAATAAAACAAAATAAGTCAAATTCTCGTTTCTCACATCATGGGGTGATAAAACAGTCACATATTAACTGCTGAAATGTCCAAATAAGATGAACTTTGGAGGGACTTTTCAGTTGCCTCGGGAGACCCTCCGACTGCTCCAAATTCATTCACCTCCGAAATAAGAACAAAAAACATATGTATATTAACTTCCCGACTACCAATTAAATCAATGAGCACGTAGAAAAGCATGCAAAGCACGAGCATTACACTAGTTGTTTCAAAGATTCTAGCAATACCAGGTCAGGTTGGCTAAATTTGCAGCTTTGGGGATCTAGTAATACATCATCGAGCGTGAAAGAGCCTAATGATACCTTTGTGTTGATGAGAACTGCAATTCCTTGGGGGTTTTTTGTTCGCTGTGGGAGCCATTTTTATGTTCTAGTGCAGTGTCTTTGCGGAGACAAAACTCATGCTTTTCTCAGATAAGGCGTGTGTTGGTTGTGGGTCCATTAGTTTAGTGACAATAACTCGTTGGACCCTCGGCCCTTGTCTTCTTTATTGGTACAATGGAAATATCTTTTGATCATCTTCTTTCTGTTAGGCACCCACACTAATAGGCAATTTGATGTTAGAGGGTTCCTATATGATTATGTTGGTGAAATTTAAACTTCGATATCTACATGCAGGATGATTTGGGGGCGTGCAACTCCTGGCTCTAGGAATCCTTCGCATACTGCCAGCCGTAATGCTTTTGAGAATTGTGTGCGTTGAAAATTGGCATCTCCAAATCCTATCCTATCCAATTTAAATGTTCAGAGCTCATCTGATGGGAAAAATGTTGGCCTACCTGTATCATATTCCCATGCTGCGATTTTGGGTGGTTCCTTAACCTGAAGTACCACCCCCGATCCCCAACTCATTGCTTGGGCTCCTAGCCCTTGCCTTGCTCCTATTTGTGGAGAGAGAGTAAACATGTCTGAAAGAGAAGCCTTAATAGTCCAATCTCATTCAACAGCGTCTCAGCTTCGGCCACAGAGTCTGCTGATCTGGTTTATATGGCATGAACCTTTCAAATGCTATGATAGATTTAGAGAAGTATTTACCACCACAGATTGAACGTGATGAGGATGATCCCCAATACCTATCCCTTCAATTTGCAAAGCAGTCAGAATCATGTTAAGCATCAGCATCGTAAGCGAACAAATCTGAATCTGGGCATTTTCACGTCTTTTGCCGAGCAGTCAGCAAAAACGTCTTATCCAGATTTGCGCATGAGCAATGGGGCTCCCCATAGAACCACTGCTTCTTCCAATAAATTGTACATGAAAGGATCTTCTACTTCTATGTTTAACAGCAAAGGAAGCTTATCTTCTCACTATCAGCATATGGATGCTACTAATTCTTCATTTCTGAACTTTGGTGTAGGTGGGTACTCTGTAAATAGTGGCACTTCTAACATGCCACCTTTGTTTGAAATTGGTGCTGCAGCATTACCGATGGCATCCCCTGGAATGGACTCTAGGATGTTAGGCGGACGTTTGCCTTTTGGATCAAATGTGAGCCCTGGTGCATCAGAATCGCCTCATTTCAACAGAATTGGAACCAGGTGGGACCACTGGTGGATCCCGCGTATCTTCAGTACTTGAGGACGGCAGAGTATGTGGCAGGACAATCTGCACATATTTATGATCCCTACCTGGATACAAATTACTTGGGGAGTTCTTAAATAGATTTACTCCAGAAAGCTTATCTGGGTTCTGTGCTATCACCTCAGAAATTGCAATATGGTGGTCCCATTGGCACAAATCTTCTAATCACCATGGTTACTATGGAACTCCTGCATATGGGGTTGGTTTGTTATATCCTAGGAGTCCTTTGGCTAGTCTTGTCATTCTAAACTCTCCTGTTGGATTAAATATGTGATACCCTACTGGGATAGGAAACTTAGGTGGGGGCGTGATGGGACCTTGGCACTTACAGACTGGTTCTAATGCGGAAGAGAGCTTTGCATAATCTTTGCTGGAAGAGTTTAAGGGCAATAAAGCCAAGTGTTCTGAACTTTCTGAAATTGCGGGTCATGTGATTGAGTTCAGGTATGTGCTTTTTTTTTTTTGGTCTTGAATACTATTTGATCATGGCGAATTCTAATGGTGATGAAACATTTTGTAAAAAGGTGCAGATCAATATGGAAGCCAATTCAATCAACAAAAGCTCGAAATGGCTACAACAGATGAGAAAACCATGGTTTTTGAGGAAATAATTCTCCAAGCTCTTACTTTGATGACTGATGTGTTTGGTGATTATGAAGTTCAAAAGGTACTCAAAATACCAGCTTTATTACTCCGATAACACACAAGACCGCATAAATTGCAGAGACTGCTGTACACACGATTCAGACATAATTGTGGTTTCAAACTCTTTGTAGATTTTAGACAAGTGACTGTTATATAATTTCAGTTTTTCGAGCATGGAATTGGCATCCCAAAGGAGAGAACTGCAGCAACTGCCTAGCAAGCTTTTTGGGAATATGCTGACCCTTAGCGTTCTAATGTATGGTTTTCAAGTGATCCAGAAGGTATCATCTAATGTCATACTTCTTTTCATGTTGCTAAATGTCACTCATGGTTAATGGTTAATTTTTTATATTGATCCTTTTTCGTTTAACCCACATTAGATCTTCTCAAAACCATATATGTGGCTTTGGCATGTTTGCGATCTTACATTTCGGTTAAATTGTTATAATTTCATCGATTCCATTGTTTTCGGTCCGGAAGTTTTGATAAACACATGATGGTTAGTAGGTGTGTGACTACTAATCATGTGAAAAGAAATAGTGATTCCTAGGAGGTGTAAAGACTACTGATCACTAGTAGGTTTAATACCGATCAGAGTTTACGTACTAGGTCTGAAATGTACTTGTTGGCTCAAATCGATGTTGCCTCGATCTACTATGGATCAAATCTTACGTACTAGATACTAGATCCAATAAGTATTTGTTCTCTCGAATCAATGTCGTCCTGATTGCAAGAGTTGGATCAATTTTATAGATCCAGAAATATGATTGTTGCTTTGGTTGGAAATAAAAGGTCCATGTTTGCTTGATGAGATGGAGTTAAAGAAGTGTTTTCTACTTACTAGTTGCGTATGACTGTTAACCACGAGAAAAACACATGACTGATAGTAGGTGTTTAGATTCCTTGTGATGTGTTTTTCTAAATAGTGAAATACATGATGGTTAGTAGGTGTGTAGACTACTAGTCATGTGAAAAGAAATAGTGATTTTTTAGTAGGTGTAAAGAATACTAATCATTAATTGATAAGAACTCTGAAAGTGTGCATTTGAGATAATGAAAATTGTAAGACAATGGCTCCTTGTAGGTTAATGAGAGTACTAGTCACAATATGTAGCTCCTAGTATAAGGCTACCGGTCATTGGAAAAGTGATTCCTATTATAGGGCTACTGGCTACCGAGAACGGAACTTGTCAAAATCCTTTTAGACCATGTACCTTTGATGGGTCTAAAACAAATATTGCTCCGATTCAAAAGAAAGGCCGAATTTATCTTGTATGTCCAATATGAAGAAACATTTGTTGCCTCGATTGCTTTTGGAACATGTGTATTCGATTTTACGTCAGTATAATACGAATTAGAGTTTACGTACTAGCTCTGAAACGTACTTGTTGCCCTGAATATATGTTGCCTCGATCCTTTATGGATCAAAGCTTACGTACTAGATAGTAGATCATTTGTTGCCTCGAATCAATGTCGCCCTCATTGCAAGAGTTGGATATTTTTTTATAGGTCAAGAAATATGCTTCTTGCTTCGGTTGGAAATAAAAGGTCCATGTTTGCTTGATGAGATGGATAAAGAAGTGGTTCCTACTTCCTAGTAGCGTATGACTGCTAGCCACAAGAAAAATATATGACGGTTAGTAAGTGTTTAGACTACTAGTCATGTGAAAAGAAATAGTGATTCCTAGTAGGTGTAAAGACTATTGATCACTAGTTGATAAGATCTTTGAAATTGTGCATTTGAGAACATATGTATTCGATTTTACGTTGGTTTAATAAGGATCTAAGTTTACGTACTAGCTCTAAAACATACTTGTTGCCTTGAATCGATGGAGCCTCGATCTATTATAGATCAAAGCTTACGTACTAGATACACGATTCAATTAGTATTTGTTGTCTCGAATCAATGCCGTCCTTATTGCAAGTTGGATCAATTTTAAAGATCTAGAAATATGCTTGTTCCTTCGGGTGAAAATAAAAGGACCTTGTTTGCGTGATGACATGGAAATAAAGAAGTGGTTCCTACTTCCTTGTAGCGTCTGACTACTAACCACAAGAAAAACATATGATGGTTAATAGGTGTATATAGTACGAGTCAAGTGAAGGAAAAATTGTGAAACAGATGGCGGTTTATAGGTGTTTAGATTACTAGTTATGTGAAAAGCTATAGTGATTCCTAGTAGATGTAAAGACTACTGATCACTAATTGATAAGAACTCTGAAAGTGTGCTTTTGAGATAATGACATCGGAAAGACAATGGTTCCGTAGGTTAACAAGAGTACTAGCCATAATATGTTTCTCTTAGTATAAAGCTACTGGTCACTAAGAAAGTGATTCCTATTAGAGGACTATTGGCTACCGAGAATGGAACTTGTCAAAATCTTGTTCGAGCATGTACTTTTGATGGGTCTAAAACATATGTTGCACCGATTCAAAAGAAAGGCCCATTTCATCTTATAAGTCTAGTATTAAGAAACATTTGTTGCCTCGATCGCTTTTGGAACATGTGTATTGGATTTTACGTCGGTATAATACGGATCAGAGTTTATGTACTAGATCTGAAACGTACTTGTTGCCTCGATCCGTTATGGATCAAAGCTTACATAATAGATACTAGATCCAATAAGTATTTGTTGCATCGAATCAATGTCGCGCTGATTGCAAGAGTTGGATCAATTTTATAGATCCAGAAATATGCTTGTTGCTTTGGTTTGAAATAAGAGGTCCATGTTTGCTTGATGAGATGGAAATAAAGAAGTGGTTCGTACTTCCTGGTAGCGTATGAGTGCTAGCCATGAGAAAAACACGACGGTTAGTAGTTGTTTACACTACTTGTCATGTTAAAAGAAATAGTGATTCCTAGTAGGTGTAAAGACTACTGATCACTTATTGATAAGATCTTTGAAAGTGTGCATTTAAGACATATATATTCGATTTTACGTCGGTTAAATATGGATCAGAGTTTCCATATTAGCTCTGAAACGTACTTGTTGCCTTGAATTGATGTTGCCTTACTAGATACTTGATTCAATAAGTATGTCGTCCCGATTGCAAGAGTTGGATCAATTTTGTAGATCAAGAAATATGCTTGTTGCTTTGGTTTCAAATAAAAGGGACCATGTTTGCTTGATGAGATGGAAAATAAAGAAGTGGTTCCTACTTCCTTGAAGCGTATGACTACGAACCACGAGAAAAAGGCTTGACGGTTAGTAGGTGTTTAGACTACTAGTCATGTGAAGGAAAAATTGTGAAACATATGACGGTTAGTAGGCTTTTTGACTACTAGTCATGTGAAAAGCAATAGTGATTTCTAGTATGTAAAGACTACTGATCACTAATTGATAAGAACTCTGAAAGTGTGCATTTGAGATTTAAATTCGGAAAGACAGTGGTTCCTAGTATGTTGACGAGAGTACTAGCCACAATACGTAGCTCCTAATATAAGACTACTATTCATTGAAAAAGTGATTCCTATTAAAGGGCTACTGGCTACCGGAACTTGTCAACATCTTGTTAGACCATGTACTTGTGATGGGTCTAAAACATATGTTGCTCCGATTCAAAAGAAAGACCCAATTTGTCCTATAAGTTCAGAATGATGAAACATTTGTTGCCTCGATTGCTTTTGGAACATGTGTATTCGGTTTTACGTCGGTTTAATATGGATCAGAGTTTACATACTAGCTCTGAACCGTATTTGTTGCCTCAAGTCGATGTTGCCTCAATATACTATGGATCAAAGCTTACATACTAGATGTAATAATTATTTGTTGCCTAGAATAGTTGTCGCCTTTATTTTATGAGTTGGATCAGTTTTATAGATCTAGAATTTTAGATATATGCTTGTTGCTTTGGTTGAAAATAAAAGAAAAATATTTGCTTGATGAGATGGAAATAAAGAATTGGTTCCTACTTCTCAGTAGCGTATGACTGCTAGCCACGAAAAAAATACAAGACGGTTAGTAGGCATTTAAGCTACTTGTCATGTGAAGGAAAAATAGTGAAACACATGACGGTTAGTAAGTGTTTGTAGACACCCAATTTGGCTAAACAGATATCTCGGTTCCCACCTTGGAAACCATACCGATGATGAATAGGCTATGTGATTATTGTGATTGACTTCTTATAAGCCCGAGGTACTTTGTGAGTACTTTTTGCCACTTAGAGTGCTTGATCCAGGGCCAAAAAGTCATTTTAGATAGAAATACAGTTTTCTAGTGAAATCGATCTGTTGGCCGCCATTTCCTTCTTTTCCCCATGGAATCTTTTCAGTCCAAACCTCCCAGAGAGATCTTTTCCTCGCCTGCGAGATGCATTTCTCGACCGCCACATCCTTAACGCAGCCGCCAGATCGTTTTGCCCAGAATTCTGGAACATTCTGTCATCGTTTGATCCGAGAACGAACCCTAGCAGCTGGTTAGCGTTACTTCAGTGCTATGAAAAACACTTCCATGTAGAGGTCTTATTGCCCTATACTTCCATGTTAATTCGTGCATCGTGATTGGCCGAAGTGAGTCATCCCATGGCTATATGAGGAGAGCCTTAGGGTTTAGAAATTACAACACATTTGCCCCCTTTTGTGCCATGAAACTCTGTAGAAATTACTCCCTATATCTACTCTACAAAAGGCGTAACTCCCCATGAGAAGCTGCAACCCGAGCGATCAAACCCCGAAGTACCAACTCTAGTTCTTAGGGTTTTCAAGAAGCAATCCAATCAATCACTCTCAATCCAAGCAATCAAGCCACTGAGGGATCAAGGTGGTGAGGCCAAGGGGCTTGTGGTTCAATTTACTTTCGCGTATTCTAACTCATACTCTCGTAGTTTGATTTTTACTAAAACTGTTCATCTTCTGGTGTGAGGAAGAACACAGGCTGCCACTTCAATTGGCCGGCCGGTACATCAATCCAGTAGGACCTACTGGCCTCAAAATCCATTTGCCGGCCGATAGATCCATCTGCTGGGGCAGTTTACTTTTCTGCTATGTACTGCATGCTCCTCTATCCCTATCCTGCATAGTTTACTTACTATTGTGGCTCACCTATTATTATTAAAGTTAAATTGTTAAAAGGCTTAATAATTAATTGTTTATAAGATTGAATAAAGCAAATATTAGTTTGATGTTGAATGAATATGGGCCGGTCTTGCGACCGGGCAAAGAGAGGTGCCTAACACCTTGCCCTTATCGTACTCTTGGCTTTCGCTTCTAGAATCTCTACTTGTTTTCTTAGTTTATTAACCTAAGTGGCGACTCCATCGAATGCGATCATTATCGTGTGGCGATATTCCTAGCCATGGGAATATCCGCGATTTTGGCATATATGATGAAACGTGTGGTGATGATCACTGTGTGGTGATGTCCCTTCGGGGAGGTGTTTACAATGTTTAGACTACTAGTCATGTGAAAAGAAATAGTGATTCCTAGTAGGTGTAAAGACTATTGATCTAATCTCAAATTATACAACTAAAGTTTTGATTTAATAATCAAAGTAGATGGACAAGAGTGTATAATCTGCTGCACACATGGCTTACAACCACACTAAAAATGCAGAAGGCCAACTTAGGAGGATTAATCTTTATGAGTCCATGACCTGTTTACTTTGCTTAGGAAAATGGTCAACGAGGATTAATCTTTAATGTGCTAATATTCCTATTTCAGATTTTAAAAAAATATCCAATTTATAGAAGAAATTAAATAGGCATCCTATTTTAATTTAAACTATAAAAACTTACTGCGCTAATATTCCTATTTCAGATTTTAAAAAAATATCCAATTTAATTTTAAAGTACTTTCCTCTCTCTTTCTTTCTAGAAAGCCACAGAGGCAATCAGAAGACAGTGCCTAGCCTTCTGTTTTCGGTTTATCAAAGCAATGGCTTCTCTCGACACAGATGTGATGATGGTCCCCGCCGACGAGGGTCCAAGCGACACACCACCGTCCTTCTCCGCCAGTTCCGCATCCTTGTCATCTAAGAAGGCCAAGCGATTCGAAATCAAAAAGTGGAACACTGTCACTCTCTAGGCTTTGGGGTAAACAAACCCTAACCCTAACCAGCTTCCTTCAACATGAATTATCTTTGTGATCTTTGTGTCCTTTATCTAATTCGATTTTGTTTGCTGGATGTAGATATTGTTGTGGATAACTGTTCTATCTGTAGGAACCATATCATGGATCTCTGAGTTTGATCTATTCTACTGTATTCCTTATATTGTTATTCCTCTTAGATTTTTCCTATTTATTGTTTTGAGAATGATTTTTGCACTCCACTTTCTGATAAATTAATGCTGTCCAAAATTAGTCTTTTAGTGCTTGTTTTGTGTATAATTTAAGCACTAAATGATGAATTTTGGAGTGAATATATAAGAAAATAGAGTGCAAAGATCTCTATCTTTATTGTGTATTGTGTAATGCTGTTGGTCTGTTTTTTGATGATCGGATTAGGCATTGAGTGTCAAGCTAACCAAGCTAGTGCCACAAGATCATTATCTTTATTGTTATTGTTATTGTGTAATGTGATCGTTTTTTGATGCTCTGTTTAGGCATTAAGTGCCAAGCTAACCAAGCTAGTGCCACAAGCGAGGAATGTACTGTTGTTTGGGGTATGTGTCTACTAAAATTGATACCTTTTTTTTTATATATTTTTCTTGGTGTTAATCCTTGTTTTTATTTAGAAGCTGTATGCTAACGTATGCAGATATAGACACCAATATCTGTGTGTGTGTGTGTGTGTGTGTGTGTGTGTGTGTGTGTGTGTTGTGTTCAGTCTCTATATGCTGGCCTTTGTTATATGTTGTGGCTTTAGTTGGGAGGTATAAATATGATTGTTCAGTAGCTTTTGCGAGGTTTACATCCTCTAGAAAGACACTAGGAAATATGCTTTGATAATGGAATCTGTGTAACTGAATTGTTTTCCCTGATAGTGTTTTGGAATATGTGAAAATATTATGTGCAACGAGCAAATTACAGTGGAGAATTGTCTTCTTTAATCGGAAGCAAGGTTTTATCATCGTATGAAAGTGGATCCATGCTCAGTAGTATGCTGAATTAATCTAAGCATGTGCATGGAATCAAGGATATCATGTTCATGTATGATGGGTTTTTACCTTGCCATTGACGACGTAAAGTATCCAGAGTGAGAATATGTTTTGGGGTTACTCTATAGTTTCTTTTCTTTGTTTGGGTTTTCCCTTTCTCTTTCCTTGAGCACGGGAGTTTGGGATATTGGTTTGTGGTCAAGGATTGATTTGTCTTGATATTGATAGATGAATGCAACTGTCTGTAACTCGTATCAGCTCATGCTTAGGTTATTTCTTTACAGAGGTCATTTAAGTATTCTGATGAGTGATGCCAATATTTAGCTACTTAGGAGGCTTTGAAGAAGAATTTTGGGTATTATGTGTAGGTCGTTTAGCTGTGAGTTTTTCTATTTTTGAATTTCCAGCTTCCTGACAAGCTTAGGTATTGGATTTCTGCTTTGATTACCTACCCCAAGTTTTATGTATCTCTCAACGGGAGCCTGCGGGATATGGCACTGGAGCAAAAGGTCCTCTATATTCCTTAACAGGGAATTCTTATTCAATTTTTTTCACAACCGCTTGACTAGATGTCGGATGAGGGCCTTTACAGGCACCCCCCTTGCTGTTAAACCCTCTCCAAATATGTATAACACCCCCTCCATATGTTGAGTTTGTGTCTTCCCCCTCTTACCTTCAGTGGTGCAATTACTTGGAATGCTATCTGGCCTCATTCTCTTGTCGCATGTAATAGCCCGAGATGACATATTTGGTTCCGCAATGTTATTCTCAGGCACAACACCTTCTAGATGGACACTAGGGGGTCTAATATGCGGCGCTTGATGCTTAATTCTAGTTTGAAATCTCATAAGAATTGACTGAGTTTTTCTCACTGTTAAATGTGGTGCTATTTCTTTAATGTGCATTGTTTATGGATACTTTTGCTGACAGTACGTGGAGCCATGAGCAGGTTAATTATATAGCTAAGTTCAGAATGTTCTGGGATGAAAGGTTGTGCAAATTAACGACCAATTATTTCATTATCTTTTTCCATGGGTTGGAGAGAGAAGCTCTGAGTCGATTTGTCTTCTTCTTCTCCTCTTGTCTTCTTCTCTCCATGGCTGTTTTGTCTCCTTTTTTTGTCTCACTCGGTAATTTCCTTCCGTTATGCTTTCCTGTTCGTGTTTCTCCAAACCCTAAGGATCCTTTTGACAGCTTTGATGGAGGGATTGTTGCCTCCTTGTTCGGTTCCTGAAGATCCTAGGGTTTTTGTGTGTTCTGATCGAAATGTAGCTTTTGAATTACTGGATGGGGATCTCAGGAAGACTTATTCTCATTTGCAGTTCAATTGTTCTGATGATTCTGTGGCACGGCAAATTAAAACCCTCACTGCAGAGAATTTAGTTCTTCGTCAGAAGGCTGAGGATTCGTTCTCTAGGGTTCTGCTCGACGGTAACTCTTCCTTGCTTACTTCTGTTCCTGTTGGTAAGCCCCCTTCCCCAACCACTTGGAAGGACATTGTTGCTCCTTTTAATCCGTTAATTTCTTGCATGAATTTGCTCGTGAATAATGATTTGGACGGGAATAGACGTGAGTCAGTTGCTAGTGCTGGGGTGGATAGATGGAAAGACTGGGTGGTTGGGTATTTTGTTGATCGGAAGCTTCATTTTACTGCTGTTGAGACCATTGCTCATAAAATTTGGGATCAATTTGGGTTGTTGGATGTGCTATCAAATGAGGATGATTTTTTCTTCTTCCATTTTGATAAGAGTGGTCGTTACAGGTGGGTGATTGAGTCTGGCCCTTGGCATTTTGGGGGCAAGCTTATGGTGCTTAAACAATGGCATCCACAGATGAGCCTGTTAAGGAGCAATTTTTATAATGTTCCATTAGATCTCTGGACTGAGGGGTTGAGCCATGTGGCAAGTGCAATTGGGAAACCCCTTTATGCTGACCACCTCGCTGAGTCTTGTAAGAGGATTAGTTATGCTAAAATCTGTGTGGAGGTTGATACTTCAGCTCCTTTGCCTGAAAGCTTTGGGCTCTCTTTACCTTCTGGGGCCAAATTTACAATTAGGGTTTGGTATCCATGGAAGCCCCTCATGTGTGAATCTTGCCATGTTTTTGATCATAGGAATTGTCACCCTAAACCTGTTAATTCTAAATCTGTGATTCCTAAGCAGCAGGTGTGGGTGGCCAAAACAACTGGGGGGACTGCCCCTCCTTTTACTCATGCTGCTAGTGTTTCTTCCTCTATAGTTGATGATTCTGCTGGTGTCTCTGCTGTGGTTGCTGCTGTTCTTTCTCCTGCTGGTGTTAGTGATAAGGTGATCCTGTTCTGGAAAATCCTCCAAAGGAGTCTGTTATGGTGGGGACACAGGTGGTTTTTCTTCCTCAACCTTCGCGCTCTTCTTCTGGTACTATGGATAGGGAGAATATGTTTTCGATCTTATGAAGTGATGCAGGTCAGGCCTTTCTTGATCCAGATGGAGTTCTTATTTCTCTTCCTACTGATGAGGAATTTAATGAGGGTTTGATTGTTGAAAATTCTGAGATTCCTTCCCCTAAGAAGAAGGGTAGGGGCCGTGGTAAGGGTGCTAAGAAGCCCGACAAGGGTGATATTCCTGCTGGTTCTGCTCCTGGCAAGGGGAGGGTTGGTAAAGGTCTTTCTTCTTAACCATTCAAATTCGGTGCTTGGAATATAAGAGGACTTAATAATCCACTTAAGCAACAAGAGGTTAGATCTTTTATTTCTTCTCATAAATTGTCTGTCATGGGTGTAGTGGAGACTAAAGTTAGAGATTCTAATATTTCTTCTACTGCTATGTTTTCCTTCTCACTAGTTGAGTGTTCATAACTACTCTGTGGGTCAAGTTGCTCGGATTTTCCTTGGGTGGGACCCTACTATTTTTGGCAGTTCTATCCTGTTTTCTTCTGATCAACTGATTGTTTCTGAATTTCTTCCTCTGGATGGTTCTGCTTCTTTTTTACTATCTGTGGTATATGGGCGTAATAGAGCTGTAGATAGAAGACAGTTGTGGGATGATATGAGAACCATTGCTACTCTGTTGGTACTAAGCCTTGGGTTCAAATGGGTGATTTCAATACTGTTAGAGCAGCTTCAGAGAGACTGGTAGGTTTTGACTCTATAATGTAGCTGCTGAATTCAATCAATGTTTAGCTGATATTCTACATGATGATTTACCGGCTAAGGGTTTTTGGTTCACTTGGACTAATAAAAGGGGTGGTTTGGGAGATAATAAAAGTAGGATTGATAGAGGAATCTCTAATAATCAGTGGTTGGTGGCTTTCCCTGCCTGTGAAGCTTCTTTTCTTGCTCCTGGATTGTCAGATCATTGTCCCATGGTGTGTAACTGTGCTGCCCTGTTTACACAGAAAAGGGTCTTTTAAAAATTTCAACTTTTGGCTTCAGAATCCTGTTTTTAAAGATGTTCTGGTCCAGTCTTGGACTGAGCATGTGACTGGTAGGCCTATGTTTGTGCTCTCTACTAAGCTGAAGAGATTAAAAGGTGCTCTCTAAAAGTTTAATCTTCATTACTACTCACATCAGTAAAAGAGTATGTGAGGCAAAGGAGGAGTTAGATAGAGGACATGATTTGTATTTTCAATCTCCTTTCGATTCTGCTTTGTGTCATTCTGAGAAAGAAATGCTGGGTAAATATGTGGAGTTAAGAATGGCTGAGGAATCTTTCTTGAAGCAGAAAGCTAGGATTAAATGGCTTGCTCTGGTGATCAGAATTCTAGGTACTTCCATAGGAAAATGTGCTCCCATAGGGCAAGGAACACAATCCTTAGTCTCAGTAATTTTGTTGGTACATTGATTGATGATCCTGAGGCTGTTAAGCAGGAGCTCTTTTGTTACTATATTGGACTGTTGGGTACTCCATTCATGGGAAAAACTGATTCTGTTCCTATTCTTAATCAAGCTATCCAAACAAAAGTTCCTCATCACCTTAGGTATGCTTGTTGCTCCTATTACTGTGACTGAAATAAAGGCTGCTCTTATGTCCATTAATGGGGACACTACAACAGATCTAGGCTTTCCCGGGACTTGGTTCCCCTTGTTTGTGAAAACCCCCGTTTATAGCCCCTTTACTCGCATCTCGCGTGAAAGGAAAAAAGAAGCCCTATTTTCTCTTTGGGATTTAGGGTTAAGAGGTGAAAGTATTCCCCCTCGCCGTTCGCCTCATCTCTCTCTCCATCCTCATCTGGTCTCTCTCTCTCTCTCTCTCCATCCTCATCTGACACAAACTCACTCTTCACTCCTCATCGCTACCATTCCCAGAGGTGTCCTCCTCTGACTCTCCATGGTGAGACCACCGTTGACAACAACCACTTATCTCCTTCTCTCTCTCTAATCCTCTTCCTCCTCCTATCTCTCTCCTCATCCCAGTCATCGCACTTCAAACGAACCCCTCCTTGCTTCCCCACCAGATTCTCATGCCCCAATCGACACCAAAACAACAAAAACGACGACAGCAGCAGCAGGAATACAAGTACGAGACCAGGTATTTCGAGCAGTGTCTCGACCACTTCAGCTTCTCTGACGATCTTCCGACATTCCAGCGGTGGTACCTCATCAATGCGGAGCATTGGGTGGGTCCCGATCGCATGGGCCCCATCTTCCTTGACTGCGGGAACGAGGGGGAGATCGTGTGGTTAGCAGAGAACACCGGGCTCGTGTGGGAACTCGCCCCTCGGTTTTGGCACCATGGTCATCTTCCCTGAAGTAATTTCTCTCTCTCTCTCTCTTTCTCTCTCTCTCTCTCTCTTGAGTATTCAGGAATCACATTTTCATTAATTACTGTAAAACTCTCATCTCTATCCTTACTTACATTCGCTGAATATTTTTTGATTCAAACTTGTAACTGTTTGGATGCATCTAGCTGTTGGTGGAAATGTTTGAAATCATGGTAATTTGCGTTGTTGGCTGTTGGTATGTTAATATTTGATGTCTTGTGAGGATTATTTGGTCATTTAAGTTATTTTCATGGAGGCTTAAAATCTCCATTTGAAACTTAGAATTTTCATAGAATGCATAGATTAGAAAGATTATTGTCCTTGGAACTGGAGATGTAGTGGATGTTTACTTGAAAAGGAAATGGAGATAATGGATTAACGCAGCTGACCCTAGTTGATTGGGACTTAGTTTGATTTGGTACATTCTTCTTGTTTTCATATCTTTTTGAGGTTTTGAGGCTACTGATTGTGAACACCTTTTTGTTGTTTTCCAAAAATTTCCAGAAACTAATTTTCGCAAGTCATCCAAATTTGTTTGAAAAGTGTCCTGAAATGTTGATTTCGAAAACTGCAACCAACCATTTTTTATTTGATCAATATTTTGCTTTGTTTTCTAGCCTTTAAGTTAACGTATGGCTCTTATAGGATTTGGTTCTCCCTTGATTTGAGATGCATCATATTATGTATACTCAATAACTATGGATCCCTAGTTTTATGCAAGTACTATACACGTATATTAGTTTGAGCTTATTGACTAGCTTCATGTGGCTAGGATTTTGAAGTTAACTTATAGCATTTGAATTGTTTATTGTTCCTTGCTTGAATATATCCCTCACTAAACTTTTGTCTACTGAAAGGTGTCGGCAAGAGCATAAGCTCTGGTGTATTGGTATGATCGATTGATCCTCTCACCCATTTGCCGTCTCAATGATGGGAACCAAGACAAGTGAAGAAGTGCAACGGATGCATGACTGCTGTCATTTCTGAGAAAGGCGGTAAATTATAGAATATTGACACGAAAGAAGCACTAAAAGAGTTGTGAAAAAGATACATTGGTATTTGGTAGGATAGACGATTAAAAAAATTTGTTGGTTCCTTGATTGGCTTTTCAATTATTGGGTTTTGTAGAAACGGTTAGGGTTGAGATTGCCTTGATCAATAACAATTCCTATTTCTTAATGTTAAAGCATTCAACTCCAAACCAATTGGCAAAGAGTGGAGAGGCCGCCCAGGCTCATATACTAGTTTTTGGAGGGAGATAATCAACTGATGTGGAACAAATCCCAACACTTAATGATGGTGCACATATATAGCTTTTGCTTTTGCTGTTTTGAGTAAGCAGCACCAACAACTACTTGAATGGCTCAATGTGTTTATTTGTTGTACTTTGTTTGAGTGTCCTCTGTTCACATGATTTGATCACAGGTCTCAAAAGATCTGGCATGGAGAACTCTAAGGATGAGAAAAAGACGAGGCTTGGGTCTCTCAAGAAGGCAAGTCTTTTGTATTTGACAGAATCTCATTAAGTTTCAACTGTGCTCCCACCCGTGCTTCAAAATGGTGAATTGTTACACAGTTTGTAGTAGATGACAGAGAATGGTTTCTAGCTCGTCTGTGGTTTTTATTTGGATTGAGGAATACAACACTATTAGCTTTCCATCATCTTATGAGACTTGTCAAGTAAAAGAACTAAGCTAAGTATAATGTAAGCATAGTTACAATAATTGACCAGGTTTCTTTTCTACCTAATTTTATTGCACTTGTGCTATACTGAACTTTAGCTTTGCGATTCAATTATGTTCTTTTCCTTTCGGTATCTTGCCTGTTGCTTTTGGTTGTTCTTTGTCCGTTTAGAACATTGTCCAGTCTAGTAAGCCTTGTTTCACCTTCCAGTCTAGTAAGCCTTGTTTCACCTTCCCTTCCCCATCCCCCCCTCCCGCCCCCAAACCATTTTCTGCTCCCATCATTTTACTTCACCATTCTCCTTTTGCTGGTAGTTCTAGTGCATAACCTCTTTTTGAAACTTATGGCAACTATTTTGATAGGAAACATTTGTAAAAATTCTTTTGATGTGATTGCAAAACCCGCAATGCTTTATGCATTAAGTCAAATTTTGGCTATTCTTAACACATAACATAACAATGCATGGCTTGGCTGTTAAACACATTAACGTTGGTCCTTACCCCACCTTTTGTTCTACCATGATATGTATCAGTGAGCTACCAGACTTTCTGAGTGGTACATGCACTTGTGCGGACAAAGGTGGATGTATGCGTACGGATAAGGGCCCGTGGAATGATCCTGACATATTGAAGGTGCTACATACCCATTTTTCTGTTGTAATTTCCTTTCTTGAAGTCTGCATTTTATGTTTAAGCGATTTTGTAGAAGATTCCTTAGTTTAATGGTTAATTTGTTTGTGCTCGATGGTTCTGTGAATATATATTCTGTATCTTGAATATATATTCTGTATCTTCTTGTAATATGCTATTTTAGGACATGTATCGTAATCAAATCCTAGCATAATCATAGGGTAATCATATTGTAATCAAATCATAGCATAATCATAGGGTAATCATATCGTAATCAAATCTTGTAATCTTCCTTTCTTAGGTGTAGCTTTACTCTATTTAAAGGTGTACTCACCTCATTGTAATTCATTCAGAAATAATATCAGTATTTCCGTCTCTGTGTCTCTGTTTTCTATCATGGTATCAGAGCAGGTTCCGAAACCCTAACCCTATTTTCGATCAGCCTTCTATCCTCAGATCTCTCTCTCTGTCAGCTACTATCGATCCGTCTCTCTGTTTTTTAGCAACCCAAATCACAAGAAACACCCACAGCAGTCAACACCCATCCTTCTCCAACCGCCGGTGACTTACCCACACTCCGACAACCTCCAGCAGCACTTGCCGACACTGTAGCAGATCCGGCGACCTCTGTTACAGCTCCGACTAACCTGTCTAAGGCAGATTGGTACTCCGATTTCGTGAGGAGCTACGACTTGTTCAGTTTCTCATGGCCCTTCGGCCTCAGTTTGAGCCTCTTCGTGGGGCTATCTTGCATCGGTCTCCATTGCCCTCAGTAGATGGTGCTGTTCATGAGCTTATCGCTGAGGAAACGCGGTTCAAAGTGGCTAATCTTGCACCTCCCTCACAGTCTGTCTTTGCTGCTCCATTTGCTCCGTCTGGTCAGTATCCGGCACATCACTCGCCCACTCCAGCATCTCATCCTGTCCAATTTGCGGCCAAGCCAAGGCCTCAAATTCCTGAAGATGAATGTAACTATTGCCATCAGAAGGGTCATTGGAAGCATCAGTGCCCTAACCGTCCCAAGTCAAAGGGGCGAAATGTTACTCAGTCGACTGGTTCTCATGCCCCACATCAGTCTCGGGCACCACAACAGTATCCTCGCCCTCCTGCAGCCTTGGCAACACCGGCCTCCAGTAGTGCACCTCCAGAGTTTGATTATGAGCAATTTCAGCAGTACCAGGCTTACATGGCAGCCATTCGAGGGGGTTCCCTCCAAGCTTCTGCCATGACTACCACTCACTCAGGTTTGCGTGGTTCTCCCACCTCAGGTATCCAACCCACCACTTGGATCTTTGATTCTGGCTCTTCTCACCATATGACCCATGATCTGTCTCTTCTGAGTAATTGTGTGCCACCTGTTTTTCCTATTAGTATTGCCACAGCCAATGGTTCTCCCATGCATGTTGCTTCTATTGGTTCCATTCTATCTTCTACTGCACCGTCACTATCTATTCCTAATGTCTTTTATGTTCCTCAGTTGTCTTTGAGCCTACTTTCAATCAGCCAATTATCCGACTCTGGTTTTGATGTTGTTTTCTCTTCCTCTAGTTGTGTTGTGCAGGATCGGGATTCCAAGAAGCAGATTGGGGCAGGCCGTAAAGTTGGTGATCTCTATCTTTTGGAGCACTTGCATCTCCCAATAAAACCTTCTTCCAGTGCTGCGTCATCTTTTTGTTTAGATCATAAGTCATCTCCGTTTTATCTTTGGCATTCTAGATTAGGGCATCTGTCTAGTGAACGTCTAAAACTTTTAGTTCAGTCAGGTCATTTGGGTCATATTTCAGTCAGTGATATTTCAGAATGCAATGGTTGTAAGTTTGCAAAAATGTCAGCTTTACCTTTTAATAAAAGTACTTCTGTTTCTACTTCGCCTTTTCAGCTTGTTCACACTGATTTATGGGGCCCTTCTCCGGTTGCTACTAAAGGTGGTTTTGTTTATTATGTCTCTTTTGTGGATGACTTTAGTCGGTATACTTGGGTTTACTTAATGACACACAAATCTGAGTTCTTTACGATTTATAAGAATTTTCGTGCCATGGTTCAAAATCAGTTTTCTACATCGGTTAAAATTCTTCGGTCTGATTTGGGTGGGGAATATTCACTCTTAGAGTTTCATAAATTCCTAGATTCGCTTGGGACTATCCACCAATCGTCTTGCACTGACACTCCTGCCCAAAATGGTAGAGTTGAAAGAAAACATCGTCACCTTCTTAATATTGCTCGGTCTCTACTCCTGTCTTCCTCCGTCCCGTCTTGTTAATGGGGAGAAGCTGTTCTCACTGCAGCCTATCTCCTGAATCGGATGCCCACCCCTCTTCTCTCTAGTAGCTCTCCATATGAGCGGCTTTATGGTCAGGTTCCTAATTACTCTCTTCTTCGAGTGTTTGGTTCTACCTGTTTTGTTCTCCTCCCCAAGAAAGACCGCACTAAGCTCAGTGCCCGTTGTGTCTTAGGTGTTTTTTTGGGATATGGCATTAATCAAAAAGGGTATCAGTGTTATGATTCTGTGACCAAAAAGCTTTATGTTTCAAGGCATGTTGTCTTCTTAGAGCGTCTTCCCTATTTTACTCTTCCTCCTCGCACTGCTCCTGTAGCCAAAGAAGAATTGATCCATATTGACCCCTTTCCTATGGATATGGATGTGCCTCCCGAAGAGTACACCTCCACTCTTCAGGTATCTGATATTTCTACGTCCCCCTCAGCATCACCTCGTCGTGCTCCGATCACGCAGGTCTACACCCGTCGCCAACTTCTACAGCTGCTCCCCAATCTGCCTCCACGGATCCTGATCCGCCTGTCCGCCGGTATCCCCTCCGGGACAATCGTCAACCACCAGTAAAATATGGCTTTACTAATACCTGTTTCTCATCCTCTTATCAATCATTCCTTTCCCGCATTCACACTTATTTTGAGCCTAGGTCCTATAAAGAAGCTTGCAATGATCCCAATTGGGTGGATGCCATGCAAGCTGAACTTACTGCTCTTGCTCACAATCAGACTTGGGAGTTGGTTTCTCTTCCGGATGGTAAGAATCTCATTGGTTGCAAATGGGTCTACAAGGTTAAGACTCATTCTGATGGTTCTTTAGAACGGTATAAAGCCCGCCTAGTTGCTAAAGGATTTTCTCAGGAGTATGGAATTGATTACGAGGAAACTTTTGCCCCTGTTGCCAAAATGACCACTGTTCGCACCTTGATCTCAGTGGCCGCAGTGCATCAATGGCCTCTTTCTCAGTTGGATGTAAAGAATGCTTTTCTTAATGGCAATCTCTCTGAAGAGGTTTATATGCGGCCTCCTCCTGGCTTCTCTCATCCTTCCGGTATGGTTTGTCGCTTGCGTCGTGCTCTCTATGGCTTGAAACAGTCCCCTCGCGCTTGGTATTCACGCTTCCAGGATGTTGTTCTTCAGATTGGCTTCACGCCTAGCATGCATGACTCTGCTTTATTTCTCCGTCGCACCTCTCATGGCTTGGTACTTCTCCTACTTTATGTTGATGACATGATCATCACTGGTTCTGACTCTGCTGCTATTGCTGAAGTTAAAAGTCATCTCTTCGGTGAGTTCGAAATGAAAGATTTGGGCCCGCTCCGTTATTTCCTTGGTATTGAAGTTGCTTCCTCTCCTCAAGGGTATCTTTTGGGACAGTCCAAGTATGTTACTGATATCCTCCACCGTGCTCATCTCACGGATACAAAGACTGTTGATACTCCCCTTGAGCTTCATGCTAAGTTCTCTGCCTCTGATGGTGTTCCCCTTGAGGATCCTACGGAATATCGCGAATTAGTGGGCTGCTTGGTTTACCTTACGGTTACTCGGCCAGATATTTCTTATGCAGTTCACATTGTTAGTCAGTTTGTCTCTGCTCCTCGGACTACACATTGGGCTGCCCTCTTACGTATTCTCCGTTATCTTCGTGGTACCCTTCATCAGTGCATTCTAATTTCTTCTACATCAAGCTTAACCCTCCATGCTTACGCTGATGCTGACTGGGCAGGTGATGTCAATGACCGCAAATCTACCTCTGGCATTTGTGTTTTTCTAGGCGATTCTCTTATCTCCTAGAAAAGCAAAAAGCAATCTGTTGTTGCTTTCTCTACTGCGGAAGCTGAATATCGTGCCATGGCCCATGCTACTTCTGAAATCGTCTGGCTTCGCTGGCTTATTTCCGATATGGGGGTCTCTGTTACAACTCCTACGCCTCTTTACTGCGACAATAAGAGTGCTATTCGGCTTGCCCACAACTCGGTCTTCCATGAGCGCACGAAGCACATTGAGATTGATTGTCATTTCATACGCCAACATCTTCAGTCTAGCACCATTGCTTTACCCTTCGTCTCCTCTACATTGCAGCTGGCTGATTTCTTCACAAAGACTCATACCGCTGCTCGTTTCCGTTTTCTCCTTGACAAACTCTCGGTGCTCTCTGCCCTCACACCTTGAGTTTGAGGGGGGGGGGTGTGAATATATATTCTGTATCTTGAATATATATTCTGTATCTTCTTGTAATATGCTATTTTAAGACATATATCGTAATCAAATCATAGCATAATCATAGGGTAATCATATTGTAATCAAATCTTGTAATCTTCCTTTCTTAGGTGTAGCTTTACTCTATTTAAAGGTATACTCACCTCATTGTAATTCATTCAGAAATAATATCAGTATTTCCGTCTCTGTGTCTCTGTTTTCTATCAGGTTCACAATGGTGAAGCCAAATGTTCAGCAAAATCTTTTATTTTGTCCATTGATGAGAAGACAATTACTGAGAATGAGAGTGCACAAATGTTCGAGTGGCTTGATGTTACCACTAAAAGGATTGGAATGCAGAAATTACATTTTTTTTTTACCGGACTGGAAAAGTTGCCGATCAAGGATTTATTCCCGGGGATTTATAAAACGCCGGCAATAGTTGCCAAAACACCGGGAAACATTATCGGCGTTTTATAAAATGCCGGGACGTATTCCCGACACCAGCAGTCGTGGCGTTCAGTACAAACGCTTGGGGAAACACTAGGAAGACTTTTCCCGGCGTTATTTCACTATTACCAGAGTTTTAGACACCGGGAAAAGTCTGATTTCTTGAAGTGGGACAAGGCCCCTGGGCTTGATGGTTTCAACTTTTTTTTTTTCCTGGAAAGTTAGGATGTGGTGGGAAGTGATTTTGTTGCTGCTATTGCCTCTTTTTTTGACTCTGGTATGCTCCTTAAAGAATGGAATGCCACTGCTGTTTCCTTGATCCCAAAGGTTAGTGCTCCTTCCTCTATTAAAGACTACAGGCCTATATCTTGTTGCAATGTGAAGTTTAAATGCATTACTAAATTCCTTGCAAATAGGATGCAATGCGTTTTGCCCTTTGTCATATTGATCAAGCTCAATCTACTTTTATCAAAGGACGATCAATTGTTGATAATGTCCTTCTGATGCAAGAGTTAGTTAGAGGTTATCATAGAGATCATGGCATTCCTAGATGTGCAATCAAAATTGATCTTATGAAAGCCTATGACTCGGTTGACTGGGATTTCCTTTTTTACACTATGACTTGCATGGAATTCCCTAGTTTGTTTGTGCACTGGATTAAGCAATGTGTTTACTCAGCTAAATACTCAGTGGTCATAAATGGGAATTGGAGGGTTATTTTCCTGGTCATAGGGGCTTAAGACAAGGTGACCCTATCTCATGCTACCTTTTCCTGATAGTTATGGAAGCTTTTGCTGCTATTCTCAAATACAAAGTCCAAATGGTGGTTTCTCTTACCATCCCAAGTGTAGTGCTTTGAATATCTGCCACCTTGCTTTTGCTGATGATCTTTTCATCCTGAGTAGTGTGGATCAGGTTTCTTTTGAGCTTATTAATGGTGTTCTGACTGATTTCCACTCCTCTGGGCTTCAACCTAATATTCATAAAAGTGTTGTTTTCTATGGGGGGTGTTGATGTGCATCTTAATGCTCAAATGAGGGCTTTCCTTCCTTTTCTTGAAGGACATTTTCTAATTAAATACTTGGATGGTCCTTTGATCTCTTCTAAGCTTAAAGCTGATGATTGTGCTATTTTGAAGGAGAAATTCTTCATAGAATTTTGAGCTGGGATTCTAAGACATTATCTTATGGAGGTAGGGCCTTGCTCATTCAGTCTGTTTTGTTCAACATTCAAGTGTACTGTAGCACTATTTTTATCATTCCTTGTAAAGTGATTAAGAAAATTGAATGTACTCTAATGGCTTTTTTTTGGTCTGGTACTGAGCTTAAGCATTTTGGGGCTAAAGTTAAGTGGGATCAGATTTGTTGTCCTAAGGAGGAAGGGGGTTTGGGGTTTAGAAGAATAAAGGAGTGGAATAGGGCTTCTATGCTAAGCATTTATGGGCTTTGTGTAAGAAGGCTGACACTCTTTGGGTTAAGTGAATCCACACATTTCATTAAAGAGAACTGTCTTTGGACCATGGATATTCCTTGTGATTCTTCTTGGACTATGAGGAAAATCCTTGGTTTAAGGAAACTGTGCCAACCCCTTATCAGATATCTTGTTGGTAATGGGGCTAATACTTTTCTTTGGCTGGATAATTGGCACAACTTGGGTCCTTTGTATGCTAAGTTTGGTGAGAAGGTTGTGACTAATTTGGGCAGAGCATTACGGGATAAAGTTGATACTATAATAGAACAAGGTGATTGGTGCTGGCCTAGATTGAGAAATCAGTCCATTCAACCTATTATGGTTCATACTTCCCCAAGTTTGAGATCAAATCCTAACACTAAAGATTCTGTTTGTTGGTTACCTTATCCAAGTGGCATGTTTACTATTCAATCAGCTTGTAACGCTATTAGGAAAAGGTATCCAACTCAGCCTTGGCACAAGATTGTCTGGGGTGGTAATGCTGTTCCTAGATGGTCTTTTATTCTTTGGTTGGCTGTCCTTCAACGACTTAGCGCCAAAGATCTGTTGAAAAGTTGGGGTATGAAGTTGGATGGCATATGCTCTCTTTGTTAGTTTGCTGATGAAACTCACCAACGCCTATTCTTTGAATGTTTTTTTTTCACTGTTGTGTGGCAGCATATGGCTGCCAAAAATATGATTCTGGATATGCCTGGTAGCTTGGTGGAGGTTCTTGATTGGTATTGTGGGCAGGTCTGTCACGCCCTCGATTTTAAACATAAATAACAATACCATTTGAAGTATAAATCCTCACAATAGTATAGCCAATACCCCAAAATACAATGCTGTTCCCAAATCCTCAATTTTGTCCTCAAATACAACGTTTCAAATTAAGACATTCCAGTACATTACGATACAATTTGATTTACAAATATATATTTAGCTCCTGAAAACCCCTTTCAATGCAATGATGCACTCCATGTCACTAACCCAGTGTTGTACCTGAAATGATAATAGGTTTGAGCAAGCACGCGCCCAGTAGAGAAATCTTTACACAAGCTATATGAAAATGAGATGAATTATGCACCAGAGATGAATAAGTTTCCATGAACAACACAAACAATAGGGATTTACCACAATAGACAAATGGATATCGACTTCTATGTTCTAAGCATCCTATCGTGATTCCTGTCAGACTCATGTCAAACTCAAAACTATACTAAGTTCACATCAAACCAAACAAACTTACAATAGGTTCTCAACCACCTCAATTACTACATGCGTAAACACCACAATCTATCACAATTTCACATTACGGAATATCAACTCTCTTTCCCTTAAAAACTTTCATTTTTACTCCAAAATGACTTGTGAAGACCAAAACCAATCCAATACGGGTCAAACTCCATAATCCGAGCGTGAATACCAAAATCCGTTGACACACACTAGAACCATTCCCACCCTTCATATGTCCAACGTCATCTCTTCATGTGTGTCTTGAGCCGAAGCTCCTGCCGGGCTAATTATGGGACCCCGATATCCCCTGCCAAGCACCCACCTAGAAGGTTAGGCCTTGAGTGTTCAATATGAGTATTAGCTCCTGCCAGGCTAATTATGGGACCCTGATATCCCCTGCCAAGCACCCACCTAGAAGGTTAGGCCTTGAGTGTTCAATATGAGCATTAGCTCCTGCCAGGCTAATTATGGGACCCTGATATCCCCTGCCAAGCACCCACCTAGAAGGTTAGGCCTTGAGTGTTCAATATGAGCATTAGCTCCTGCCAGGCTAATTATGGGACCCTGATATCCCCTGCCAAGCACCCACCTAGAAGGTTGGGCCTCGATTGTTCGCGCGTCATTCACAAACTCAAGTGTATCCCTTTTTTTTTTTACAAATGTCGTGTAAGGAACTTACATTCCAAATTCCATAATTCTACCATTTAGAACAATTCAAATACTTACCACGTACACATGGAGACAAACTACACTACCTGATTTCCCATTATACATAAACAATCATATAAACCCCTTAAGTACACCCCATTGCACATTGATAAATACTTTAAGTCCACGTTGTTCCTTTGAATCTATTACATCGCCCTATGATACGTATCGGACCTACAACAATCCCGCGACACCACCGGCTAGTTTCGAAACGAGAATCTTTTAGAACGAGTGCCAAAGGAACCTAAGACGATCAACAGGATGAAGCACGATGATACGGGTCACAATACTATCCTTTGGTTTATTAGACGAGCTCATGTCTATCCATAATAGTCACCACATTGCCCCTTATAGCCCACGGTACTCCTATTAATCTTACGATACATTCCCTACTCAAACGACATTAATAATATACGCTAACGGGTGTCAAGAGACAAGGTCAGACAACGAGTTACTAGGACAAGAGAAATCATGTCCGAAAGTGACTTAATCATGTTCTATTTACATAGGGAGCCATTACGACGGAACGAGAACAACCTTTGAAGTTGGCAGAATGACACACCTCCATTCCAACAGTCATAACTTTCTGTGTACTAAGGTTTTTAAGGCGATTCCAGTGGCAAACGAAAGCTGACTTTAAGACCTTCGAATCGATATAAAGTTTTCATAAATTGGACATCAGACGGGGAAGTTATAGCCGTTCGAAGTGGGCTGAAACCCAGAAAACGAGACAGATTACAGACCAGTTTTCTAAAAATCACCATAAATTCAATTCTCAACGGTTTCGAGTGATTCTAGCGGCATTAGAATGGGCTCTAAGTCTACTCTATTCCATATGAAGGAACCAAAATTCAATCATGAGTTTAAGGAGGCGTAAAACCCCAAAAACAGAGGCCCTGTTCTGCAGATTTTCGGAAATGGAATAGACGACCTCAAACAACGAAACAAAGCACGATCTAGGTACATAAACACCGTATAAACGCATAACAAGAGTAAGAAATCCCTACCTCATGGGTTTTGAACAAAACCCGACCCTTTGACCAAGTCAACTGAGCTCCCACACGGTCCGATCATGATTTTTCTTGGATATTCGGAAAGCCCATGCGCCGTAGAACAACTTTAATTCTTGAATTTTGTTCGGAATCACGCTCTAAGTAGATGAAATCGAGGAGAGAAGAGAGGAGAAAATTTTCGGAGGAGAGGAGGAGAGAGAGGCTGCCGAGAGAGAGAGAGAGAGAGAAAGAGAAAATGGGAGAAAAGTTGTCTCCTGGAAATTATTGGCATGGGGAGCAATCCCCCGCTTCTCGCACCACACACTCCCATGTGCACCCCTAACACATTTACCCTTATATCCTCCAACGAAGGCGCTACATTGAGTATCCGTACCGTCTATCTCGTCGAGCCGTACATTAACAAAAGAAAAAAAAAGTTTACAACCTAAAAAAAAATATACAGGTCTCTACAAGTCAATGGTAAAAGTTTGAAATCTATTAGTCTTCAATGTTCTCTAGCAGCAACTGTGTATGGTCTATGGAGTGAGAGATATTGTCAAATTTTCCAAGGCAAAGTGATGGGGTGGGACTTCCTTAGCTCAAGGAGAAAGATGAAACAGTCTCTGGAGAATCAATCTTTGTCCAGGAATTGGGGCTTATCTAGTAGGATTTTCTTATCTATTTAGTTTTCTCTGTTCTTGTTTGTTAGTTTTTGTTGTTAGGAATAGAAAGAAGTATATAGGGTGTTAGTTTAACCCTAACACAATAATATCTTATTTATATTAAGAGAGAACTCAATACAAGGTTAAGTTAACCAATGTGGGACAAGACACAATCTGACACTCCCCCCTTCAAGCTGGAGAATAGATATCACAAAGTCCCTGCTTGTTACATAACAACTCTAATTGAGGCTTGAACAAAGACTTAGTAAACATTTCAGTTAACTGAGCATCAATAGTCACGAATGGGGTAGCTATCACCCCACGAATTAACTTCTCACGCATTAGATGACAATCAACCTCAATATGTTTACTCCTCTCATGAAATACTGGATTAGATGTAATGTGAATAGCTGATTGGTTATCACAGTACAAAGGCACAAACAACTGCATACTGAATCCTATCTCCTCAAGAAATGACCGCGATCATACGACCCCACACGTTGTGTGTGCCATTGCTCTATACTCTGCTTCTACACTAGAAGGGGCAACTACTGTCCACCCCTTACTCTTCCAATTGACAAGATTTCCACCAAGGAAGATACAATATCCTGTGGTGGATCTCCCCTGCCCAATCCGAATTAGTGAATGCCTCAACACGTAAATGTCCACTTGTTCAATAAAACAAACCACGTCTTGGATGTGACTTAAGATACTTCACAATTCTGATAACTGCCTCCCAATGTGGATGACTAGGGGCAGACATGAACTGACTAACCATACTCACTGGAAAAGAGATGTCCAAATGTGTAATCGTAAGGTAATTCAACTTACCAATTAAACAGCGATAATATCAAGATTGGAGTGCAGCTCAGCAGCTCCCCCTGGTCAACACACAATTTGACGTTGGGATCCATAGGAGTCTCAACAGGCCTTGTTCCCAACAAACCAACATCCTCAAGAATATCCAGCACATACTTCCTCTGTGATTAGCTAATACTGTCTTTGGATTGTGCCACCTCAATACCTAAAAAATATCATTGTTTTCCCAAATCCTTAGTATGAAATTGCCAATGTAAGAAAGCTTTTAGCTCATCAATACCTCGCTGATCATCACCGGTAATGATAATGTCATCCACATAGACAATCAATAATACTTTTCCTCGGTCCGATGTGAGAGAGAACACAGAGTGATCAGACTAATTGCAATGCATGCTAAATCGCAAAACTACATTACTAAACTTGCCAAACCATGCTCTAGGAGACTACTTAAGCCCATATAGAGCTTTACGAAAACAACATACCTGATTACGCTCCCCCTGAGCAACAAACCCTGAAGAAGTCTACATGGAGCAAACGGCCATCCCAGATTCGCTGATGATGTGTCATTTTGATGAAGGGAAGACATCTCATCCTCCATAACTATCCGCCACTCACATTTTGACAAGTTATTGATGTATAACAAAGTTGTCTATCATCTTTTGCTGATGATATTGTGGCCAAACTGAGGGCAGGTGGAGCCTTTGTCGACATAAAGGTTTTCATGAGCTCCAGTTGTAGGTGCAATAGCTTGGTTTTGTTTTCAGAATATGCATAGCTATCTGTGAGAGATCTTTTAACAACATAATTATGCTAATGCTGCCTACAAGTAGATAAGGACAATTATGAAACAGCCACAACTTTTGGACTCCCTGAGGCTCTTCAGATATCTCAATGAAGGTCCTTCAATAGGGACTGAGCTGTGATAGACTTCTTGAATTTTAAGGATTTGAGACTCCCTAAGGCTCTTCACTGCTTTGATCTCTAAAATCTGCGCTGAGACCTCATGAAATGACCTCTCAACACGCATTCAAGCTGTTGTTGACTGTTGTTAACAGACAGGCCAAGAACCATTTGCTGAATCATCTCAGCAGTGGTTGGCTCCCAACTTGGCAACAAAGAATTCTCAGCGTCTTAAATTCAGAAGGGATCACCTACAATGAGCAAGAATGCCTGCTGAGAACATGTACCGCAACTGGTCACTCCTCTAGTTGATTGGTAGGAAAGGCATAAGCTAGGGAGAAGGCCATTCCAAACAATGTGACAGTAATGCATATCATTTACCACCGGTTATTTCTAGTCCACAATGGACTTAAGTCTGAAGTTCTTATCCTCTCCCTGAAGTGTCACGTCTCAAATGGAGAGGACATAATTCTGAATGCAAATAATAAACAAGCTCATCCATCTATTCTATATATGCACCTTTTGGTATGGACTCAAAGCTGAGGTTGGCTCACACTTCTAATTCCATGATTACCCATAAATTAATTTCAAATGCATGTTGAGAGTTTGGGATAGATGTGTCAATAGCATTGAAGTAACCAAACATCGCCCTCTATAACTGCCCATTCCACACCATTTTCTCTGTTAACTGCTTCAATTATTTAGTGGTTTTTTTTTTGCCCTCACTTGCACACGTGTGGGTGTGTGCCCCATACGCTTGCCCATATAATGGCAGTCGACCTAATCATCGAGCTAACTACGTAATGCCAAGAAGTTGTAACTTTTGGCAATAAGATTCATAATAAGAGTACTAATTTTGTTTTGCCTTAATGCTTTGTTGTATCTAGGTTCTACTCAAGTTCAATGTACCAGATGAACAAATTGCTAAACAAACAAGATGGCATCGAATTGTTATGATTCGCAAGCTTTCAACTGAGCAAGCTGCATCTGGCATCAAGGTTGATCCAACAACAAGCAGCAAGTATGCACGTGGCCAGCGGATGTCTTTTCTGCAGCTTCAGCAACAGACCAGGGAGAAATGTCAAGAAATTTGGGATGTACAAGTCCAAAGTCTTTCTGCTTTCCATGGTGATGAATTTGAGAGTGACTCAAAAGCAAATAGTGTCCTGGACTCCTTTGCCGGGGACCTAGAAAATTTACTGGATGCAGAAGCATTTGAAGATGGGGATGAGGGTAACTACGACTCTAGGCATGACAAAGTAGATGGTGTAAAGGGGCTTAAGATGAGGAGGCAACCATTGCAAGCTCAGGCAGAAGAAGAAATTGAGGATGAGGCAGCTGAAGCTGCAGTGTAGAATGCTTATGGATGGTATGTGGTTGATGGATCATATAGCTTTTAACTAGTTTGAGAATTTATTGGAGCATACTACTGGTAATCAGGATGAAGGTCTAGACAATATGAAGCGTATAGAATTTGTGTGCATTGCTGAATATGTTTTCATTCAAGGGACAATATAGTGTTGACTTGTGACCATAATCGAAGGTAAAACACACATACCAAAATGTAAAGTAGACTACAGAGACAAGTACTCCAGGAAGAGAAGAAAAATTGAACCGATACTAGGCACACAGTTCCCTACAACCACGAGGAAAATAAACAAGAGAATTCCCTTAAAAGAAAAGAAAAAAGACAGAAACCCAAAAAGGGGTCAGGACGCCGAGTAACAAAATGTCTACCTAGTGCTACTATTCAAATTTCGTCTGGAAAATTTTTGTATTTGTTTCCAACCAAAGTAATGTCCATTCCTTGCATTCCCATACATAAAATAGGGGTCTTGGGCTTTAATTGCGAGAAGTAAGTGAACTGGATGTTATTTGTTCATTTTTGGTTTGGATTAGAAGAAACATTTAAATGCAAAAACAAAAGGTATGTGGGGCACCAGCTAAGCAAACTTCAAGAGCCCTATCTTTCATTTATTGCAATATATTATTTACCACAACATGCGGTATATTATTTACCCCAACTGTTGTTTTGCAGATGACGAGGCTGAGCGGAAGAAGAAGAAGAAGACAAGAACTGCAGAGGATGAAGTGTGATTGACTCCAAGTTTTCGTCGATTTGGGGTGGAAAATGCAGAGCGAGTGAAGAAAACTAAAACAGTGGTCAAGAAAATTGCTATTACGGCCCAACCTAATGAATCCTATGGAGCAAAAGACAATTTCATTTGAGAACCAAAGAAGGTAAGACAAGTGCTCTTGCCTTATTTTTGAGTTATATTTGTAGCATGTTTTTGGTTGACATTCACACTTTGATGCAGATGTCCTATATAGCTCATGCACAATGTTATCTTTTGTTATTGAGGAATTGAGATGCTACTTCTTGGTTTCCGGACGAAAAGCGTCTTAGTAAAAAGAACTTGTCCGGAAAGGTAAAAGCAATGAAAAAGAATGACATTGACCTCATGGGTTCACTTAACAAGAAGTGAAAATTTTGGGAGATGGACTTGAGGTAATATGTAGAGAGAGATAATATGTACTGCAGTTTATTCCTCATTGAAACATGCAAATCTTTCTACCGTCAAGCCACTTGAACATCCAATGGTGTCTCATTTCCTTTTCATTTTTGTGTGTTGCTTAACACGCATGCATATATAGGTCTGCTCTTACGTTTCATACGATCCATTTTTGGTGCTGATCAAAGTCTACTTTTTATTCCCTTAATGTGCGGAATTGCATAATTAAGTGTGCTCACTTCTAAATACAGATTATCAAGGCAAAGATATCTTGTAGAGAAAGTTTAGTCTGTGGAGCCTGTGGCCAAGTATGTAGCTTTAAGATGGACGTGTTTTTTGCTGTCTTTGTGATTGATTTTTAACAATGGTATCTTATCAGCTTGGGCACATGAGGACCAACAAGAATTGCCCCAAGCATGGAGAAGATTTAGAAACACAAGTCAAAGGTTCAGATCCGGTAAAGGCATCACTAAGAACTAATTCTATGGATCACGGTGGTAAAACTTTGACAAAGAAGCTCATATCAAAAGGTGCAACAAAAATGGCTCTAGTGGAAGTTTTGGAGGATGACAAATCTAGTTCAAAGGCAAAAGTTCTTAAAGTCAAATGCAGGTCAAATAAGAAACTTTACAAACTCCTGTAGCCTCACAAAGTTCTGATAAACCAGTAATATCAGATGCAGAAACTGGGAACAACAAACCCGTTGTCAAGTTTAAGAAAATAAAATTTGCCAACAAGTTGAAACCGGAAGAGGTCCAAGTTGAATCGCACAAACCCTCTACTGTGATAAACCGTCCAGTAGAGACAGATAGAGAGCAGCCACGAAAGGTCATCATTAAGCAACCGATGGTGGTCATTAATCTGGACCAAAGCAGTCAAGAAGTTCACCCTAGTCTTCAGAACAGGAAAATGAAGAAAATTATTGATTTGTCCACTTTTGAGAAGCATAGTGAGAAAGAGAGCAAGCGTTCAGCTGAAGAGGTAGCCAGGAGAAGCAATGGTGAGAAGAGCAAGAGAAGCGGGGAATCACAGAGAGAGAGAGAGAGAGAGAGAGAGAGAGAGCAAGAGAGAGAGACTCTGAACAAAAGAGGACACTGGAAGAACAGAAAAGGTTAGCTGATATCAGAAGATTTGAAGAAGACATAAGAAGGGAGAGAGAGAAAGAAGAACGTCCAAAGGAAAAGAAGAAGAAAAGGCCCGAAATGGCAAGACATTATTTAGATGACCTCATGACGGGAAAAAAAAACTTAGGAATGTTAACACATTCTATAATTTGCGTGTAGCCTATGAATCCTAGTCACTTGAAAACCACCGGGCATGACTTTATAGTGTGGAGCACGTAGCCACGCTCCTAGTATGGGTAGAAATAATGAAATATCGTCACCTGGTATTAATCAAGATGGGAATAATTATATCAATAAGTCTACGGTTCCTGGCCTTATTTCCCGACTTGGCTCACGATGCTGATGTGGCGGGTGGGCCCCACGTCAGCAGCTACAAAAAAAAGAAGAAACAAAATCGCTGAAAATCTTTGTTTCCCAGATCTGGAGTAAGGAAGGAAGGAACAAAGGAACGAAGAGAGAGAGGAGGAATACGACGTGGTTACCACCGGCAACCCCCATCATCGGCGACCCTTTTCACCGGTGACTCCTACCAGCCTCACCCTCCACCTCCGGTGACCACCACCAGCAGCAAAAATCTCCTACGCCCAGCAACGACGCCACCACTGGCGCTATTACTGACCACCAAGGTCTCGTGCTCTTTCTCTCTCTCTCTCTCTGGGTTGTTGGACCCCTACAATTTCAGTCGATTCTTACCTTTAATTTAACTATTGTTGGAATACTAGTATACTTGTCTACTAATATATTGTGTTTAGTCCCACATTGCTTAATTATATTGTGTAATGAACTATCTCCTTATTAAATAAATGATTATGTGTGAAGGTTAATTAACACCTTACACTCCTTTTCCTCTCCAAACAACATGGTATCAGAGCGGGTTCTTAAACCACCCTTGAAACCCTAAACCCTCACCTCTCTTGAAACCCTAAACCCTCACCTCTGACAGCCACCACCATAGCCGCCTCCCACCTTAGCCACCCATTCTCGGCAGCCAACAAAAAAAAAAAAATGCTTCTTAGTCAATAACCCAAGGAGAGGAAGAAGAGGAGGCAACACAAGCAATAGATCGACCGGTCTAAGCAAGCGTAGCAGTGGAAGATCCTGTTGCAGTCTGAAATTTTCAGACTATAACCGTTGTACTCATTAGCTGAAACAACCACATTATCAGCAGAGGATTGAGCAAACTGTCCAGTATCCTCAGAGATTGGCCTGATGAGCTTGAGGGAAGCCATACAACTCATAACATGTGTCCACTCAATAATTGGTCCCCCCACAATAAGTACACAACCGAGCACCACGGCCACGACCTCGACCTCCTCTTGTCATGCGGCCACCACGACTAAATGTACGATCACCTCAACCACCAATAACAGTGATTGTACGGCCACCAGCACCACGGCCATTCATCCCAAAATCGCGACCATGACCTCGAAACCCAGAATCGCGGCCACGGCTGACTAACTGGTTCCTTGTTTTGTAGACTCGTTTAGGAGAGGACGCTCACTTAGAGGATCCGTCCCATCGTAGATGGAGTGAATCACCACCCACACGAATGATATAGAACATTTCTTGTCTCTAAAAAAAAAAAAAAACATTGCCAACTTGGTTAGTACACAGAAGTCATTAGTGCAAGCCCGAAAGTTTTCTGTAGTGGAGTATTTGTACAACTCATTTGTGATTCTAGTGTGATTCTTCTTCCTTTCTCTCTGCTCCCTCCCCTCAACACACAGTGGGGCCCACAATGGATGACAGAAGCATTGGGTTTTCACTTGAGTTGGAAAGAATTAAAGTACCAAGGAAAAATTGTTAGGATTCTTATTCTATTTGTTTATTTTTCCTATTTTTGTGAATTCAAACAAAAAGAATAAGAAGTGAAAGGTAATTGATTTCCAAATCTAAATTATTTACCAGTCTGTTTTTCTTCGTTCCTTTTGAATGTAAATTGTAATATTTCCTCTTTATGTACAAACTAGTTTGTACATGGAAAATTAATTTTTATAATTATAGTTTTTTTTATTTTTTTTATTTTTTTTATAGCGATGCTTATAGTATAAGTTAAATAACATAGAAGTGTGATTATGGAATAGCAAATAGGATGGTTATTTCGTTCGATCCATTGTTATTCGATCCAATTCCTGCCCAGAACAAATTAAAGATTTGGAGATTTGTTCGGGAATCGGGTAGGATATGGGAATTAGTTTGTCACCACCCTATCCCCGAATCTCCGGTTAGGGTTTTCACTCCTCATCTGTCACTTTTCCACCCCACAAGTCCAAAGCAGCAGTATCCCTCACTATAGTACTCTTTCTCTATCAATCTAGTATCTACTCTTAATATCTCTGTCTTTTTTGTCTCAATGAATTGTGATATTTATAGTTTATTTTGAAATTCAATTCATTCTTGGTAACATATCTAAAATTCAGTTAGCTACTCTACTTTTTTTAAAAATAAACTTTGGATCCCTTAATTCCCGTAGAGAGCCCCATTCTCTGTTTGGCAAGGGGATGAAGGATAAAAACCAAATCCTTGTTGGGAATCGGGAATGGGGAAGGGGTTCGGGGATGGAGACAGTAATTTTTTACCCTGATCTGCCCTCTTGTCAGCACTAGTAGTGGGAAATAGTGTAAAAATTAATGCGCTAATAGTCCTATTTCAGATTTTTAAAAAAATCCATTTTATAGAAGAAATTAAATAGGCATCCTATTTAATTTTAAAGTGTAAAAACTTACTGCGCTAATATTACTATTTCAGATTTAAAAAAAATATTCAATTTAATTTTAAAGTACTTTCCTCTCTCTTTCTTTCTAGAAAGCCACAGTGGCAATCAGAAGACAGTGCCCTAGCCTTCTGTTTTCGGTTTATCAAAGCAATGGCTCTCTCGACGCAGATGTGACGATGGTCCCCGCCGGCAAGGGTCCAAGCGATGCACCACCGTCCTTCTCCGCTGCTTCCTCATCCTTGTCATCTAAGAAGGCCAAGTGATTCAAAATAAAAAAGTGGAACGCTGTCGTTCTCTGGGCTTGGGGTAAACAAACCCTAACCCTAACAAGCTTCCTTCAACATGAATTATCTTTGTAATCTACGTGTCCTTTATCTAATTCGATTTTGTTTGGTGGATGTAGATATTGTTGTGGATAACTGTGCTAGCTGTAGGAACCATATCATGGATCTATGTGAGTTTGATCTATTCTGCTGTATTCCTTAAATTGTTATTCCTCTTAGATTTTTCCTATTTATTGTTTGGATAACGATTTTTGCACTCCACTTTCTTATAAATTAATGCTGTCCAAAATTAGTCTTTTAGTGCTTGTTTTGTGTATAATTTAAGCACTAAATGATGAAATTTGGAGTGAATATGTAAGAAAATAGAGTGCAAAGATCACTATCTTTATTGTGTATTGTGTAATGTTGTTGGTCTGTTTTTTGATGATCTGATTAGGCATTGAGTGTCAAGCTAACCAAGCTAGTGCCACAAGATCATTATCTTTATTGTTATTGTTATTGTGTAATGTGATCTGTTTTTTGATGCTCTGTTTAGGCATTGAGTGTCAAGCTAACCAAGCTAGTGCCACAAGCGAGGAATGTACTGTTGCTTGGGGTATGTGTCTACTAAAATTGACACTTTTTTTTGTGATACTTTTCTTGGTGTTAATCCTTGTTTTTATTTAGAAGCTATATGCTAACGTATGCAGATATAGACCCCAATATCCCTCTGTGTGTGTGTGTTCCGTTCAGTCTCTATATGCTTGCCTTTGTTACGTGTTGTGGCTTTAGTTGGGAGGTATAAATATGACTGTTCAGTAGCTTTTGTGAGGTTTACGTCCTCTAGAAAGACACTAGAAAATATGCTTTGATAATGGAATCTCTTTAACTGAATTGTTTTCCCTGATAGTGTTTTGGAATATGTGAAAATATTACGTGCAACAAGCAAATTACAGTGGAGAATTGTCTTCTTTAATTGGATGCAAGGTTTTATCATCGTATGAAAGTGGATCCATGCTCAGTAGTATGCTGAATTAATCTAAGCATGTGCATGGAATCAAAGATAACATGTTCATGTATGATGGGTTTTTACATTGCCATTGACGACGTAAAGTTTCCAGAGTGAGAATATGTTTTGGGGTTACTCTATAGTTTCTTTTCTTTGTTTGGGTTTTCCCTTTCTCTTTCCTTGAGCACGGGAGTTTGGATATTGGTTTGTGGTCAAGGATTGATTCATCTTGATATTGATAGATGAATACAACTGTCTGAAACTCGTATCAGCTCATGCTTAGGTTATTTCTTTACAAAGGTCATTTAAGTATTCTGATGACTGATGCCAATATTTAGCTACTTAGGAGGCTTTTGAAGAAGAATTTTGGGTATTATGTGTAGGTCGTGTAGTAGTGAGTTTTTCTATTTTTGAATTTCCAACTTCCTGACAAGGTTAGGTATTGGATTTCTGCTTTGATTACCTACCCCAAGTATTATGTATCTCTCAATGGGAGCCTGCGGGATACGTCACTGGAGCAAAAGGTCCTCTTTATTCTTAACAGGGAATTCTTATTCAATTTTTTTCACAACTGCTTCACTAGATGTCAGATGTGGACCTTTACAGGCACCCCCCTTGCTGTTAAACCCTCTCTAAATATGTATAACACTCCCTCCATATGTTGAGTTTGTGTCTTCCCCCTCTTACCTTCAGTGGTGCAATTACTTGGAATGCTATCAGGCCTCGTACTCTTGTCGCATGTAATAGCCTGAGATGACATATTTGGTTCTGCAATGTTATTCTCAGGCACAACACCTTCTAGATGGACACTAGGGGGTTTAATATGCGGTGCTTGATGCTTAATTCTAGTTTGAAATCTCATAAGAATTGACTGAGTTTTTCTCACTAGTAAATGTGGTGCTATTTCTTTAATGTGCATTGTTTATGGATACTTTTGCTGACAGTACATGGAGCCATGAGCAGGTTAATTGTACAGCTAAATTCAGTATGTTCTGGCATGAAAGGTTGTGCAAATTAAGGACCAATTATTCCATTTTCTTTTTCCATGGGTTAGAGAGAGAAGCTCTGAGTCAATTGGTCTTCTTCTCCTCTTCTCTTCTTCTCTCCATGGCTGTTTTGTCTCCTCTTTCTGTCTCACTCGGTAATTTCCCTCCGTTATGCTCTCCTGTTTGTGTTTCTCCAAACCCTAAGGATCCTTCTGACAGCTTTGATGGAGGGGTTGTTGCCTCCTTGTTTGGTTCCTGAAGATCCTAGGGTTTCTGTGTGTTCTGATCGAAATGTAGCTTTTGAATTACTGGATGGGGATCTTAGGAAGACTTATTCTCATTTGCAGTTCGAGTGTTCTGATGATTCTGTGGCGTGGCAAATTAAAACCCTCAATGCAGAGAATTTAGTTCTTCGTCAGAAGGCTGAGGATTCGTTCTCTAGGGTTCTTCTCGACGGTAACTCTTCCTCGCTTTCTTCTGTTCCTATTGGTAAGCCCCCTTCCCCTACCTCTTGGAAGGACATTGTTGCTCCTGTTAATCCGTTAATTTCTCGCATGAATTTGCATTACTGTCCCCCTGCTGTTGTGAATAATGATTTGCATGTGAATATACGTGAGTCAGTTGCTAGTGCTGGGGTGGATAGATGGAAAGACTGGGTGGTTGGGTATTTTGTTGATCGGAAGCTTCATTTTACTGCTGTTAAGACCATTTCTCATAAAATTTGGGATCAATTTGGGTTGTTGGATGTGGTATCAAATGAGGATGGTTTTTTCTTCTTCCATTTTGATAAGAGTGGTCGTTACAGGCGGGTGATTGAGTCTGGCCCTTGGCATTCTGGGGGCAAGCTTATGGTGCTTAAACATTGGCATCCACAGATGAGCCTTGTTAAGGAGCAATTTTTGTAATGTTCCATTAGAGCTCTGGACTGAGGAGGGGTTGAGCCATGTGGCAAGTGCAATTGGGAAACCCCTTTATGCTGAGTACCTACTGAGTCTTGTAAGAGGATTAGTTATGCTAAAATCTGTGTGGAGGTTGATGCTGCAGCTCCTTTGCTGAAAGCTTTGGGCTCTCTTTGCCTTCTGGGGCCAAATTTACAATTAGGGTTTGGTATCCATGGAAGTCCCTCATGTGTGAATCTTGCCATGTTTTTGGTCATAGGAATTGTCACCCTAAACCTGTTAATTCTAAATCTGTGATTCCTAAGCAGCAGGTGTGGGTGGCCAAAACAATTAGGGAGACTGCCCCCCTTTTTAATCATGCTGCTAGTGTTTCTTCCTCTATAGTTGATGATTCTGCTGGTGTCTCTGCTGTGGTTGCTTCTGTTTTTTCTCCTGCTGGTGTGAGTGATAAGGGTGATCCTGTTCTGGAAAATCCTCCAAAGGAGTCTGTTATGGTGGGGACAGAGGTGGTTTTTCTTCCTCAGCCTTTGTGCTCATCTTCTGGCACTATGGATGGGGAGAACATGTTTTCGATCTTACAAAGTGATGCGGGTCAGGCCTTTCTTGATCCAGATGGTGTTCTTATTTCTCTTCCTACTGATGAGGAATTTTATGAGGGTTTGATTGTTGAAAATTCTGAGATTCCTTCCCCTAAGAAGAAAGGTAGGGGCCGTGGTAAGGGTGCTAAGAAGCCTGGCAAGGGTGATATTCCTGCTGGTTCTGTTCCTGGCAAGGAGAGGGTTGGTAAAGTTTTCTTCTTAACCATTCAAAGTCGGTGCTTGGAATGTAAGGGGACTTAATAATCCCCTTAAGCAACAAGAGGTTAGATCTTTTATTTCTTCTCATAAATTCTGTCATGGGTGTAGTGGAGACTAAAGTTAGAGATTCTAATATTTCTACGAAGTCTTGTTTTCCTTCTCACTGGTTGAGTGTTCATAACTACTCTGTGGGTCCAGTTGCTCGGATTTTCCTTGGGTGGGACCCTACTATTTTTGGCAGTTCTATCCTGTTTTCTTCTGATCAACCGATTGTTTCTGAATTTCTTCCTCTAGTTGGTTCTGCTACTTTTGTACTATATGTGGTATATGGGAATAATAGAGCTGTAGATAGAAGATAGTTGTGGGATGATATGAGAACCATTGCTAACTCTGTTGGTACTAAGCCTTGGGTTCAAATGGGTGATTTCATTACTGTTAGAGCCGCTTCAGAGAGACTGGTAGGTTTTGACTCTAATGTAGCTGCTGAATTCAATCAATGTTTAGCTGATATTCTACATGATGATTTACCGGCTAACGGTTTTTGGTTCACTTGGACTAATGAAAGGGGTGGTTTGGGAGATAATAAAAGTAGGATTGATAGAGTAATCTCTAATAATCAGTGGTTGGTGGCTTTCCCTGCCTGTGAAGCTTCTTTTCTTGCTCCTGGATTGTCAAATCATTGTCCCATGGTGTGTTACTGTGCTGCCCTGTTCACACAGAATAGGGTCTTTTAAAATTTTCACCTTTTGGCTTCAGAATCCTGTTTTTAAAGATGTTCTGGTCCAGTCTTGGACTGAGATTGTGACTGGTAGGCCTATGTTTGTGCTCTCTACTAAGCTGAAGAGATTAAAAGGTTCTGTCAAAAAGTTTAATCTTCATTACTACTCTAACATCAGTAAAAGAGTATGTGAGGCAAAGGAGGAGTTAGATAGAGTGCAAGATTTGTATTTTCAATCTCCTTTTGATTCTTCTTTGTGTCGTTCTAAGAAAGGAATGCTGGGTAAATATGTGGAGTTAAGAATGGCTGAGGAATCTTTCTTGAAGCAGAAAGCTAGGATTAAATGGTTTGCTCTGGTGATCAGAATTCTAGGTACTTCCATAGGAAAATGTGCTCCCATAGGGCAAGGAACACAATCCTTAGTCTCACTAATTCTGTTGGTACATTGATTGATGATCCTGAGGCTGTTAAGCAGGAGATCTTGGGTTACTATATTGGACTGTTGGGTTCTCCATTCATGGGAAAAACTGATTCTGTTCCTGTTCTTAATTAAGCTATCCAAATAAAAGTTCCTCATCACCTTAGGGGTATGCTTGTTGCTCCTGTTACTGTGACTGAAATAGAGGCTGCTCTTATGTCCATTAATGGGGACACTACAACAGATCTAGGCTTTACTGGGGACTTGGTTCCCCGCGTTTATGAAAAACCCCATTTATAGCCCCTTTACTTGTGTCTTGCGTGATAGGAAAAAAGAAGTCCTATTTTCTCTTTGGGATTTAGGGTTAAGAGGTGAAAGTATTCCCCCTTGCCGTTTGCCTCATCTCTCTCTCCATCCTCATCTGGTCTCTCTCTCTCTCTCTCTCTCTCTCCTCATCAAACACAAACTCACTCTTCACTCCTCATAGCTACCATTCCCAGAGGTTTTCCTCCTCTGACTCTCCATGGTGAGACCGCCGTCGACAACAACCACGCATCTCCTTCTCTCTCTCTAATCCTCTTCCTCCTCTATCTCTCTCCTCATCCCAGTCATCACACTTCAAACAAACCGCTCCTTGCTTCCCCACCAGATTCTCACGCCCCAATAAACCCCAATCGACACCAAAAACAACAGCAGCAGCAGAAATACAAGTACGAGACCAGGTATTTCGTGCAGTGTCTCGACCACTTCAGCTTCTCCGACGATCTTCCGACGTTTCGGCAGCAGTACCTCATCAACGCAGAGCATTGGGTGGGTCCCAATCGCATGGGCCCCATCTTCCTTTACTGCGGGAACGAGGGTTTACTGTGGGAACGAGGGGGAGATTGTGTGGTTAGCAGAGAACACCGGGCTCGTGTGGGAACTTGCCCCTCGATATTGGCGCCATGGTCATCTTCCCTGAAGTAATTTCTCTCTCTCTCTCTCTCTCTCTCGGCTATTCAGGAATCACATTTTCATTAATTACCGTAAAACTCTCATCTCTGTCCGTACTACATTCGCTGAATTTTTTTTGATTCAAACTTGTACCTGTTTGGATGTATCTAGCTGTTGGGGGAAATGTTTGAAATCATGGCAATTTGCGTTGTTAGCTGTTGGTATGTTAATATTTGATGTCTTTTGATTTTGGATATGCTTGGTAGCTTGGTGGAGGTTCTTGACTGGTATTGTGGGCAGGTCAATGGTAAAAGTTTGAAATCTATTAGTCTTCAATGTTCTCTAGCAACAACTCTCTATGGTCTATGGAGGGAAAGAAATTGTCGAATTTTCCAAGGGAAAGTGATGGGGCATGATCAGGTGATGAGAAGCATTGCAGCTGATGTTCGGGACTTCCTTAGCTCAAGGAGAAAGATGAAACAGTCTCTGGAGAATCAATCTTTGTGCAGGAATTAGGGCTTATCTAGGAGGATTTTCTTACCTGTTTAGTTTTCTTAGTTCTTGTTTGTTAGTTTTTGTTGTTAGGAATAGAAAGAAGTGTATATGGTGTTAATTAACCCTAACACAATAATATCTTATTTATATTAAGAGAGAACTCAATACAAGGTTAAGTTAACCAATGTGGGACAAGACACAATACTCTTGAAACTCCCCCTCAAGCTGAAGAATAGATATCACAAGGTCCCAACTTGTTACATAACAACTCTAACTGAGGCTTGAACAAAGACTTCGTAAACATGTCAGCCACCTGAGCACTGATAGTCACGAATGGGGTAGCTATGATTCCCACCAATTAACTTCTCACGCATTAGATGACAATCAACCTTGATATGTTTAGTCCTCTCATGAAATACTGGATTAGATGTAATGTGAATAGCTGATTCGTTATCATAGTATAAAGGCAAAGGCGACTGCATACTGAATCCTATCTTCTCGAGAAATGACCGCAATCATACAACCTCATAGGTTGTGTGTGCCATTGCCTATACTCTGCTTTTGCACTAGACGGGGCAACTACTGTCTGCTTCTTACTCTTCCAATTGACAAGATTTCCACCAAGGAAGATATAATATCCTGTAGTGGATCTCCTATCCGATGGTCTTCCTGCCCAATCCGAATTAGTGAATGCCTCAACACGTAAATGTCCACTCGCTCAATAAAACAAACCAAGTTCTAGATGTGACTTAAGGTACTTCACAATTCTGATAACTGCCTCCCAATGTGGATGACGAGTGGCAGACATGAACTGACTAACCATACTCATTGCAAATAAGATATTTGGACATGTAATCGTAAGGTAATTCAACTTACCAATTAAACAGCGATACTGATCAGGATTGGAGAGCAGCTCCCCCTGGTCAACACACAGTTTGACGTTGACCTTTCCCTCAGTCTCTGAGGAAGAGAACCCCGGTGGTATATCCATATACACCTTCTCCTCTAAATCACCATGAAGGAATGCATTTTTTACATCAAATTGGTGAAAAGGCCAATTTAGATTGGCAGCACACGAAATCAAAGCCTGCACAGTGTTCATCTTCGCTGCCGGAGCAAACATCTTCTCATAGTCAATGCCATAGGTTTGAGTAAACCCCTTGGCCACAAGTCTCGCCTTGTATCTTTCAACTGTACCATCTGCATTCTGCTTTACAGTGAAAACCCACTTACATCCCACTGATCTCTTTCCTCTTGGAAGTGATACCAACTCCCAAGTGCCATTCTTTTCAAAGCTATCATCTCCTCTACCATAGCTCCTTTCCACTCATGTATCATAAACGCATCCTGCCAATTCTGTGGAATAGATATAGAAGAAAGAGACGAAACAAAGGCATGGTATGAAGGAGATAAACGATCATAAAGACATACTGAGAGATGGAATGTTGAGTACATGACCTAACACCTTTCCGAAGAGCAACAGGAAGATTATCAGAATCAATAATAGGAGGTTCAATGGGAGAAGATTCATTACCAGATGAGTCAACTGAGGAGTTCGGAACTGAAGCAGGGGATGGTGATTGGCAAGGTGATAGTACACATGAAGGTTGGCCTTTATTTCCTTTCTTTTGATACGTTGCCAAGGTTGTAGGCCATTCACTGGGTCTGATACGCCTATCCACATCTGTTCGTCCACCAATGTCCTGTTTTGCACTATCAACAGATACTGGTTTCCCTCCAGACTTCTCTTTTTCCCCCTCACTATAAAAAGGAAGTGACCATGACCCTTGAGTTAGAGATGTAAACACTTCTTCCTCCCTCATCTCTTCTTGACTAACATGCTGCTCCCCCTGAAGAGATGGAGTGGAGGGAGAGTAAAAAAACTCAGTTTCCCAAAAGGTGACATCCATAGAGACAAAAAATTTCCTAGAGTGAGGATCATAACATTTGTAGCCCTTCTGAGTAGGAGAATATCCAACAAAAACACACTTATGAGCTTTATAACCCAACTTACCTCCAGCAGGGTGAGAAGCATGAACAAAACACACACAACCAAAAACTCTCGGAGGAAGAGTCAGGACACGAGAACTGGTAGGAAGACACTCAATAGGAGTCTTGAACTGGAGAACACTAGAAGGCATACGGTTAATAAGATAAATTGCAGTCAAAATCGCTTCTCCCCATAAATATTTTGGGAACATTCATGGTGAACAAAAGAGAGCGAGCAACTTCAGCAAGATGACGATTTTTGCGTTCAGCAACTCCATTTTGTTGTGGAGTGTCAACACAAGTCGTCTGAAAAAGAATACCATTGTCATCCAGAAAAGCCCTAAAATTCCTATCGATATACTCGGTGCCATTGTCACTGCGGAGAATTTTGATATTCGTATCAAATTGAGTGCGCACCATAGCATGAAAAGATTTAAAACAGGAAAATACTTCACTTTTTGACTTAAGTAAATACACCCAAGTCACACGAGAATAACAATCAATAAAAGTGACAAACCATCGAAAACCTTTAAGAGAGGTTACAGGAGAAGGACCCCAGACATCAGAATGAATAACCATAAAAGGAAGGTCACTTCGTTTATTAATACGTGCATAAAAAGAACGATTATGTTTTTCAAGCTCACAGGCTTCACAAAAAAACTGACTCCTAGAACAATGCTTAATTAAAGTAGGAAAAGTTGTTCTAAAATCCTAAAAGAGGAATGACCCAATCGACTGTACCACTGATGTAACATAGAGAGAGCTGAACTCATATCTGCTTGTAGAGCAAGACCACATGACAGAGGTGGACGAGGTGCAGACTCCAAAAAATAAATGCCACCATGTGCTTTACCACTGCCAATCACTTTGCCCGTGTCCAGTTCCTGAAAAACACAATGAGTAGGGAAAAAGGTCACTGAACAATTTGCAGAACGAGTAAGACTACTAACGGACAGAAGGTTAGTGGCAAAATTTGGAATATGGAGAACTGAAAAGAGGGAAATAGAGGGAGAATAGCGAACGGAACCTTTCCCTGAAATAGCAGAGAATGATCCATCTGCTATTCTGACCTTATCCTTACCAGAACAAGTAAAGTAAGAATTAAATACAGAAGAATAACCTGTCATATGATCTGAGGCACCGGAATCTATAATCCAAGAAATAGCAAAAGAGGCAGTAAATGCGCTAGCCGGAATACCTGTGTGGGCAAAATAGGATGACGTGGAACCTGTTGTGGAGGTGGGAGCTATAGTAGATGGAGAATCAGCCCGAGCCATAAGGCGCCTGAGAGCTTGCATCTCCCCTTGAGAAAATCCACTAACATGATCAGAAGACGCTTGACCTCAAGTACTAAACCCGGAATCAGGCAATGTAGCAGCTGTGGACTCTGAAACATGAGTCTAGGCTTGAGAACGCATGAAACCAGGACCGCGACCACCTCGTCCACCCCCTCGCCCGCCAAAGGGACGGCCATGTAACTTCCAACAGAAATCCTTGGTATGGCCAGTGTTGTTGTCACGCCCACGATTTTCAACTAAAATAATAATATATTTTCCACAAACAAAGTCATTCTCTCAACTATATTTACCCTTAAATGTCATGTTTATCCAAACAACGAATCAAAGTCTCTTCTTCTCCCTTTTTTTTTACACAGTCTCCCAAAGGTTAACAATTTAAAAGGGGTTTCATAATAATCAATGAGAGGAGTTTATACATGGCTTTACATATTTTCTAATCAAAAGGTACAACCTTCAATTGCGAGTAAAGTACACAACATGAGTTAGACTAGATGATTAACACTTCCTTAATGATACCAATGAGGCTCTCAAGAGACTTCTCGATGTGCACTCCACGCATTCCAAGCTAAGTACCATGGCGAATACCTGTAAGGCTAGGGTGAGCTACACTAGCTCGTAGAGATATCCGTACCAAAATTATATGCAGAAGTGAAGACAGATCCCAAGGAAAAATATTTTCCAAAAGCATATTTGTTTTGTCGAAGAGTAGAACTCAATACCATACTCACGTTGGAAAAATATTTAACTCCATTTCTCAAACATTGAAACTCTCACCCACACACACACCAAGATTATTAAAATCTCAGCTTACCGTTACGGCATTACCCAAATCAATCCTTACTTTTTCGTTTCCATTTCAATGACCTAAAGATTAATCTAAGTTCTTTAACAAAATGTTTTCATTTTCTTTTCTTATACAACTAGCCAACCTCTCACCAAAAATATACACACAACGCATGTAGAGTTAGAACATAAAGTAAGCACGACAAGTAGAACAATATCGCACCTCAACAATAAGGAAACTCACCCATCCACCCAAAGAAATCTTCAAATCTCAAGTTAATATCTAGCAAAATCCCTTCACAATAATATTTATTTTATAAGTCTAACATGCAAACACCATATATGAAACTCTTGCATTGCATAGCACCACAAGGTACCAAATACACATTCACACAGAACAAGTTGCCCACCACATATCAGGAGAACAAGCCACAATGATTTAGAGGTCTAACAGCAGGAATATAAAACACGTATTGACATATTGGACGATCCAAGGTGACAACTCAAGTTCAAGCTCTTTGTTTCTCATATGGATATTCCATTCGGTCTCAAGTCCACATCATCAATTATCAAAACCAATTTCATATCATGTGTATGAGCATTTAGCTCCTGCCAGGCTATTTTTGGGACCCCGATATCCCCTGCCAAGCACCTACCTCGAAGGTTAGGCCTCGAGTGTTCAATATGAGCATTAGCTCCTGCCAGGCTAATTATGGGACCCTGATATCCCCTGCCAAGCACCTACCTTGAAAGTTAGGCCTCGAGTGTTCAATATGAGTATTAGCTCCTGCCAGGCTAATTATGGGACCCTGATATCCCCTGGCAAGCACCTACCTCGAAGGTTAGGCCTTGAGTGTTCAATATGAGTATTAGCTTCTACCAGGCTAATTATGGGATCCTGATATCCCTTGCTAGGCACCCACCCGTCGATGGGCCCCGAGTGTTCGCGCGTCGTTCATATGCTCAAGTGTACCATTCGTACAAGTGTCGTGCAAGAAGCCCAAATTTTATCTCTTCACGATCCTACCAATTTGGACAATCCCGAGGTATGTCACATTGAATGGGAAAACAAGCAAGGCTGCCAAATTCTTATTTTTATGTATATATATCAAACCATGTAAACTCATGGAAAGGCTCAAGACTTTGGAAAAGTAAAACTCCAATTAGTCCAGGGGAATCTGACTTTTGACTAGATGACCTACCGGTAGGGAATAGTGGTCTACCGGTACAATCCAAAGGTAGGAGGAACAAAGCTTAGGTTCACAAGAATTCTACCGGTAGAGGAAAAATTGGTACCGGTAGGTGTCCAAGAAAAATTGGTAATCCTACCGGTAGAGAACAAGTCCCACTGGTACAAACTCAGAACAGTGGGTACACATTATCACAACGATGAAGTTCTACCGGTAGAGAAGAACGTCCTACCGGTAGAAATCTGGAATTCTGGCGATTGCTCACCACATATCAGTTTTTGATCCATACCCAATAACAACCAATACAAGTTCGAGTAAGGCGTAGAAACACTCACATATCATCTCTAGAACAATGCCACGACCAAAATAGATATGATCAATTAAGCCACTACCGATTTCTTCTCTTTACCAATTCATTCACTAAAACATACCCTTTTAACAAAATCAACTTCTCACATCTCTTAAATTAAACCCACATAAACAAGCATAGAGAGTAAAATCCCTAGATTAAAACTAAGTTCTTCCAAAACCCCCAAATGTCTCGGCACACAAGGCACCACCAATTTCTTTGAGCAAATTTGTCACACTCTTAGAAAAATCGTAACCCTTTCATCTTAAACCCAAAAATATTGAAACCAACGCCAAACATTGCACCACTACAAGTACTACACTCAAGAAAATTTCCAGGTTTTAGAAAACAAGAGGAGGTTAATCCAACAATCAAAAGAAGAACCGACTCGCAACCATTTTCACACCAGTCAACCAACCCTGCTTTAGAAATTCACCAAAAATTGTATACTTGACCAAATTACTTGATTCCAATGCCAATCTCTTCGTAACTTAAATATGCAGCTCTTGTAAAGGACCCAAAGCCACCCAAATGTTTATCATGCCCAGAAAATTAAAAGAAGACAGCCACGCACAGATTCGCGCATCCAGGAAACAGCCGGTATTCAAAAATTCATAACTAATTGTGTGATTATCCGTTTTTCATGATCTTGGTACCGAAATCTTCTTGTTGAAACGTACTTTAACTGTTATGAAGACACCAAAAATTGATTCCTAGCAGAAGGGCCCCAAAAGACATTACCAAAACCCACGAAATTTTCAGCATACACTAGAATTATTCAAGACTCAAAATAGATGATCAAACTTGATTCTTGTCCATCAAACTAACACTTAAACATATAAAGAAGGCGGGCGATCCCTACCTCGAAGGTTAGAAGCATGCCCAGACATGGTGGAAACTTCGAAGCGCTCCGATCATGAATTTTCTTGGATGGATAGGAAGCTCTCGTCGCGTAGAACAACTTTAGTACTTGGGATTTTTCAAAAATCTCACTCATAGCAGATGAAATTGAAGAGAGAAGGTGGGAGAGGTGAGAGCCGGGAGAGAGAGTCACCGGAAAAGAAAAAAAAGAAAAGGGAAAGTGAAGTGTACTCCTAGTGTGTGTTCATACATATAGCCCTAATGCACTAACACCCCTCTATTCCACAAGCATCACATCATAACCCCCAACTCATACTTCCTCACACATTAACAACAACATGTTGTTTAAAACATAAATTTTTTTTATACCAATTGCATTATAAATACCAAGAATTAAATGATGAAATTACGAGTCTCTACAGTTGTGGCAATGATCACACCGGAGTGACTCACGATTAATAGGCCCACCGCTAGCACCAGGCTGTGACTTACCATTCTGTGGAGCAAGCCCAGCACTAGAACCAAATTGACCCTGAGGAATGGCAACCAAAGTAGAACGATCAGAAGTAGGAGTATGCACCATAACACTCCTCCTACTCTCTTCCTGTTGAACAATAGCATAGGCCTCTCCTAAAGATGGAAACGGAACACGACCCAATACTTGCACTCTAATTGGATCATATTCCCCATCAAGGCCAGCAAGAAAATCATAAACACGCTCTTTTTTTTATCCTTTTTAACCAATTGGCAGCATCCACCGTGCAAACAGCCTGAAATCCCTGATAATAATCAAATTCCTACCATGCTCCACTCAAGTCAGCAAAGTACACAGAGACGGGGCGATGATTTTGTTCCAATGTACGAAATCTTTTCCTCAACTCAAAACACTGTGAATCATTACCTTGTTGCGAATAGGTTTGGGCTGCAATAGTTCAAATCTGATATGGAGTATCAAGAAGCAGAAAAGTATGGCGAATATCAGCTCTCATGGAGTTAAACAACCAGGTCATAACCAACGATTTCTGTGAGTTAAAATTCTTTAGTTCAACAGCTTCAACAGGTGGGGTAACAGAGCCCTCAATAAACTCTGACATCCCTTTGGCCTCAATAGCTAAAGTGAAAGTGCGAGACCAAATCAAATAATTGGAACCATCCAATTTAATATGACAAATATCCAGAGAAAAGTTATCCAGAGTCCCTACGCGACTCAACTCATCCTTTGTATTAACGGAAGCTTTGTTTTTATCCTCTGATGACATTTTAATAGTAGAACCACAACTCCGAATCCACATACTCAGTCAACTCAGCAATAATCGTCCCAAAAACAATACGAATTGCAGAAAAAACACCTTAAAATAAAATGTTCAGATCCAACTGTCACCTTAAAGTACTTCAAACAATACCAAGTGCCAGATACATATCAAAGACACCTGTGAAGGCCTCCTACCAGTGCCGAACAGTGCCAACAATGCCAAATACGTAGATTAAAAATCCTGCTACTACCACTGTTCCAAATCAAAAAGTTCTACCACTGAAACAGTCCGTCGGAGGTCCGGCGAGTGTAGGCGAGGTCAGAATTGAACTGGGTCAGGACTGTCGGAGGTTGTACGTAGTCCGACGAACTTTTGGTTTAGTCAGAAATGGCTGGAGATGCAGAGACGGCGTCGGAACATGCAGATCTAGCAAGGTCTGGTGTGTATAAGGTCGACAAGGGTCGTACGGCGTCGGAAATCGTCGGGCTCGACTGGAGTGATGTCGTACGGCGGCGGAATAGACCACAGAGGTGCCGACAAGGCTCGTCAGCGTTAGAGAGCAGTCGGATTGGGTACGGCGACTGGGTTCATCGACTGGGTCCGGAAAGAAAACGACGGTGGACTGAAGTTGTTAGGTCTCGATTGATCGAAAGGGACAAACGATAGGTAGGTCTCAGTTTTACCGCTCTGATACCATGTTAAATTAAGAGACATAGAAATTTAGGGTTATTCTTCTCATACATAATATTGAATACAACCTAAGTATTTATACAACACATTAGACTAATTATACTATGGTCCTAGGGAATGAACTAGTTACATAATTGAGCGACTAATAAGCTAATTATAAATAAACCCATAATAATCTAACAAGACCTCTTCTTGGAGATCCCCATGGAGGAAGGCATTTTTGACATCTAACTGAAACAGCGGCCAACCCAAATTCACTGTAAGAGAAATAATAATCCGAACAGAACCAAGTTTGGCAACGAGAGAAAACGTCTCCGAATGATCAACACCATAAGTCTGAATGTAGCCTTTGGCAACCAGGCGAGCTTTATAGTGCTCAACAGTGCCATCAGGAAGATACTTGATAGTGAATACTCAACGACAGCCAACAATGGTTTTACTAACATGAAGAGGGACCATCTCCCATGTGCCATTTTGATGAAGGGAAGACATCTCATCCTCCATAACTATCCGTAACTCACATTTTGATAAGTTATTGATGTACAACAAAGTTGTCTTTCATCTTTGCTGATGATATTGTGGCCAAATTGAGGGCAGGTGGAGCCTTTGTCAACATAAAGGTTTTCATGAGCTCCAGTTGTAGGTGCAATAGCTTGGTTGTGTTTTCAGAATATGCATAGCTATCTGTGAGAGACCTTTTAACAACATAATTATGCTAATGCTGCCTACAAGTAGATAAGTATAATTATGAAACAGCCACAACTTTTGGACTCCTTGAGGCTCTTCAGATATCTCAATGAAGGTCCTTCAACAGGGACTGAGCTGTGATATACTTCTTGAATTTTAAGGATTTGAGACTCCCTAAGGCTCTTCACTCTTTAGATCTCTAAAATCTGCGCTGAGACCTCATGAAATGACCCCTCAACACGTATTCAAGCTTTTGTTGACTGTTGTTAACAGACAGGTTGCTGAATCATCTCAGCAATGGTTGGTTCCCAACTCAGCAATAAAAAATTCTCTGCCTCTTAATTTCAGAAGGGATCACCTACAATGAGCAAGAATGCCTGCTGAGAACATGTACCGCAACTGGTCACTCCTCTAGTTGATTGGTAGGAAAGGCATAAGCTAGGGAGAAGGCCATTCCAATCAATATGACAGTAATGCATATCATTTACCACCGGTTATTTCTAGTCCACAATGGACTTAAAGTCTGAAGTTCTCACCCTCTCCCTGAAGTGTCACGTCTCAAATGGAGAGGACATAATTCTGTGTGAAATTGTAGAGAGAGAAAGAGGCGTAGAATGAAACCCTCAAATTTAGGATTATTCTCATTAACGTGAAGTATATATACAACACTCTAGACTAATTACACTATGGTCCTAGAGAATGAACTAATTACACAATAGAACAACTAATAAACTAATTACAAATAAACCCGAAATTTAACACTCCCCCTCAAATTGGTGCGAAGATATCTATCAAGCCCAACTTGAACACAATGGGGTGAAAACTCTTGCTGCCAAGCCCTTTTGTGAATATGTCAGCCAACTAATCTTCAAACTTCACAAACGGCATACATATCAAACCCTCGCTCAGTTTCTCCTTGATAAAGTTTCTGTCAATCTCAATATGCTTCGTTCTGTCATGTTGAACAGGATTATGAGCAATGTTTATAGCAGCTTTATTGTCGCAATAGAGTTTCATAGGACCATTATCAGAAAAACCCAAATCATGTAACAATATTTGAAGCCACAAGAGCTCGCAAACACCATGAGCCATATCTCTATATTCAGCTTCTGCGCTAGACCTCACGACCACTGATTGCTTCTTACTTCGCCAAGTAATCAAATTTCGCCCAAGGAAAGTACAATAGCCAGAAGTGGAGCGTCTATCATCCACAAAACCAGCCCAGTCAGCATCAGTGAATGTCTCCAAACGCAAATGACCATGATTAGAGAATAAAATTCCTTTTCCTGGAGCTGATTTGAGATACCTCAAAATATGATAAAATGCATCAAGATGTGAGGTACGTGGATCATGCATAAACTGACTAACAATGCCCATGGCATACGTAATATCAGGTCTGGTGTGAGCTAAGTATATTAATCGACCCACAAGTTGCTGATACTTCTCCTTATCAGTACGCTCCCCCATATCTCTACTAAGATGATGATTTGCCTCAATAGGAGAGTCTGCAGGTTTACAGCCCACCATACCTGTTTCTTCTAAAAGATCAAGGATATACTTCCGTTGGGAAATAAAAATACCCCTATCAGACCTTGCCACTTCCATTCCAAAAAAATATCTCATTGATCCCAAATCCTTAATCTCAAATTCTTGAGCTAGACGAGACTTAAGGTTATGAATCTCATTCACATCATTGCCTGTCATTATTATATCATCAACATAAACAATAAGGACAGCAATCTTACCAGCACTTCTCTTGATGAACATGGTATGGTCTGCATGACTCTGTTTATATCCAAAACTCAACATAGCCTTTGAAAATTTGTCAAACCAAGCTCTAGGCGACTGCTTCAACCCATAAAGAGCCTTCTTCAATCTATACACCTTTCCTTCACTTGCAAAAGAAGAAAAACCTGGTGGTATATTCATATACACCTCCTCATCTAAATCGCCATGGAGAAATGTATTTTTCACATCAAACTGTTGAAGAGGCCAATTCAAATTAGCAGCACAAGAAAGGAGGGCTCGTACAGAGTTCATTTTTGCTACTGGAGCAAACGTTTCCTCGTAGTCAATACCATAGGTTTGGGTAAAACCTTTAGTAACAAGTCTCGTCTTGTATCTCTCAACTGTACCATCAACATTCTGCTTAATAGTGAAAACCCATTCGCATCCCACTGATTTCTTCCCTCTTGGAAGGGATACTAACTACCAAGTGCCATTTTTTTTCAAAGCCGTCATCTCCTCTACCATAGCTTCTTTCCACTTAGGTATCATTAATGCATCCTGCCAATTCTGTGGAATAGATATAGAAAAAAGAGACGAAATAAAGGCATAATACGAGGGAGATAAACGATCATAAGAGATAAATTGGGAGATGGGATGTTGAGTACATGACCTAACACCTTTTCGAAGAGCAATGGGCAGATTATCAGAATCAATAATAGGAGATTCGGGAGAAGATTCATTACCAGATAAGTCAACTGAGGGGTCCGGAACTGGAGCCGGCGACTGTAATTGACAAGGTGGCATCACACAGGAGGACGTTCCATTTTTTCGTCTAGTTCTAGTGTAGACCTTCAAGTTTGACCCCTGCAACCGTTGTGGTAGTTCCTCAATGTCATCATCAACGTCATGTGTAACTCTTTCGATAGATACTGGTTCCTCTCCAGAAGTTTCCCTCTCCCCCTCACCATGATTATAAAAGGTAACCATCTCTTCCTGCCGATGCTCCCCCTGAAGAGATGGAGTGGAGGGAGAATAAAAAGACTCTTTTTCCCAAAATGTGACATCCATAGAAACAAAAAACTTTCTAGAGTGAGGATCATAACATTTATAGCCCTTCTGGGTAAGCGAGTACCCAATAAAGACACATTTATGGGCTTTAGGAGCTAACTTGCCACCAGAGGGATGAGGGGCATGAACAAAACACACACAACCAAAGACTCTTGGAGGAAGAGTCGTGACACGAAAACTATCAGGGAGACACTCAATCGGAGTTTTGAAGTGGGGAACACTACATGGCATACGGTTGATAAGGTAAGTTGCATTCAAAATCGTTTCTCCCCATAAATATTTGGGAACATTCATGGTGAACAAAAGAGAGCGAGCAAACTCAGCAAGCTGACGATTTTTGCGTTCAACAACTCCATTTTGTTGTGGAGTGTCAACACAAGTCGTCTGAAAAAGAATGTCATTTTTCATCCAGAAAGGCCCTAAAATTCCTATCGACATACTCAATGCCATTGTCACTACGGAGAATTTTGTTATTCGCATCAAATTGGGTGTGCACCATTGCATGAAAATATTTAAAATAGGAAAAGACTTCACTCTTTGACTTAAGTAAATACACCCAAGTGACACGAGAATAACAATCAATAAAAGTGACAAACCACCGATAACCCTTAAGGGAGGTAACTGGGGAAGGACCTCAAACATCAGAATGAATAACCATAAAAGGAGCAGCACTCCGTTTATTAATAGGTGCATAAAAGAAACGTTTATGTTTTCCAAGCTCACAGGCTTCACAAAAAAACTGACTCCGAGAATAATGCTTAGTTAAATGAGGAAAAAGTATCTCTAAAATCCCAAAAGAAGGATGACCCAATCTACGAAGCCATTGATGTAACATAGAAAGAGCTGCACTCGCATCTGTGTGCTGAGCTAGACCACATGACATGGGTGAATGAGAGGGACAAGCTGCAGACTCCAAATAATAGAGGCCACCATGTGCTTTACCACTGCCAATCACTTTCCTCGTATTCAGTTCCTGAAAAATACAATGTGTAGGAAAGAACGTCACAGAGCAATTCAAGGAATGGGTAAGACTACTAACAGAGAGAAGGTTAGTAGAAAAATTTGGAACATGAAAAACTGAAGAAAGTGAAATGGTTGGGGAGTGGCGAATGGAACCTTTCCCCGAAATAGCAGATAGGGATCCATCTGCGACTCTAACTTTATCCTTACCAGAACATGTAGAGTAGGAGTCAAAGAGGGATGAACAACCCGTCATATGATCCGTAGCACCGGAATCTATTATCCAAGGAAGAGAAGAGAAGACAGTAGATGCACGAGGTTGGATACCTGTTTGAGCAAAGGAGGTAGTGAAGTAGAAGCTATGGAAGACGGAGTGTCAAGCTTAGCCAGTAGGCGCTTGAGAGTTTGTAACTCCCCATGAGAAAGAGCACCAACAGGAATATTCTTGTGATCCTCAACCATACTGTTAATTGCCAAAGGTGCTACAAAGGGATTTCTGGTGCAGCAATAGATGGAGCAGAACCAAATAGCTCAAAACAGTCCTGTAAAGCATAGAATAGTACCCAACAGTGGCAAAAAGAACCCCAAACAGTGCAGAATGGTGCCAAACAGTATACAAACAGCGCAATACAATCCCAAATAGTGAACAATACCTCAGAAGTTCACACCCATTCAATTTCGAGCTCCAACAGAGTTGAAAAGTGCATGAATAATGCTAAAAGACCACAAAAGATGATTGCAAAGCACTGACCTTGAGGTTTTCGAAGTCGAACTCAACTCCAAACAAATAAATGCACTCACACCCAGTCAACTCAGTCACCAATTCAACGGAAATAAACCCAACAAACGGTTATAAATCCAATCAACTCGATGCAAAACAGCCTCAAACCACCCTAATCGCAACAAATCAGACACACACCCAGTCAAAATCAAATCGAAGAAAAAAAGATTCGAATGCCCAAAAAAAAACAGATGGACGACTTCTACCACTGTTCTACAGAGATGGAGTGCCAAAAAAAGCCTTGTGCAGTTGGTTTCGAACCCAAATTGCAGATTCTTACATCTGCGTTGACTGCCGAAACAGGGAAAACGAGTTCGAAATGGGGCTAGGTGAGGTCGAAATCACCTGTTGGAGGCTCGAAAAAACTGGGTCACAGTCAAGCACGAGTCGTCAGAGGCAGAAAAAGACTCGTCGGCGTCAGAAAAGGACTGACGGCGGTCAGTCGGTGTCTGGCGAAAGATGACCTGGCTGAATGAAGCGATGAGATGGGCTATGTCACACCCTCGATTTTCATCATAAATATAAATGATTTTCGTAGATAAATCCTTGCCAGAATCCGTACGATAACCGGAGTAATGTAGCGTTTCCAAAATATTACATTTTTGGCTCCGAGGCCCAAATTAACATAAGTACTGAATGTTCAAGAGTTAAGCCTTACAATGTTCCATCGTCAAAAGATTTACAGATCAAGTTACTAATACATCTTCAAAAAAAGATTTACAAAGATGCCTAAGTAACTCTTCAATCGTTAGCTTTCAAAATAAAGATCACATCCAAGCACTCTGAGCATGCATGCTACTGTCCTGTGTTGGTACCTGAAAATGATAATAGGTTTGAGCTACACTAGCCCAGTAGGAAATTCTACGCTAACATTATATGCAAGAGAAATGCAAGAACGATCACCAGGCAAGAACGGGATATAGACCACACGATAAGCAATAACCAAGGTTTAACAATCCAATATACTCGATACAAAATCTGGTAAACGCCTCAACCTTCAATCATTTCAACTTTCCCTGTGTCCAATGTCACTTCGCGTCATGTGTCATGAGCCGAAGCTCCTGCCGGGCTAATTATGGGACCCCGATATCCCCTGCCAAGCACCCACCCGTGGAAGGTTGGGCCTTGAATATTCAATATGAGCATTAGCTCCTGCCAGGCTAATTATGGGACCCTGATATCCCCTGCCAGGCACCCACCCGTCGATGGGCCCCGAATGTTCATCGTTGTGTCGATAAATGTCCAAGAATCTCGTACTCACATAAGGTGTCATTTCAATTCAATTCAATTCAAGCGAAGTTCATGCGTTAATCGATATCAAAATTTATCGAACAAGGACAAGGGATGCAAAGGACACACAACGAACTCAAGGAATAAGATTAACAATACTATGGAGTGATTTGGTGATGTCTAGAATAAGTTAGAAATGATCAGGAGCCAAAACAATGGAGCTTGGAGCAAAGAACAATAGCTGGGCTAAGCTACTGTTGTATGGATACTGCGAATTTCAGTATCTATACAACAGGGGCTAAAAATTTCTGTATCGATACTGATTTAATCAGTATCGATACAACAGTAGCTAAGAGCGTTCCAGAGATTTCTGTATCGATACTGAGCAGAGCAGTATCGATACAAATGGGTGTTCGCCCAGATTTTCTGCAGATTTCGACGATTTCCACAACAACAACAATCAAAGACACGATTTCAAGCAAGGAGAACACTTCTATCACATATATTGAGAGGTAGAATCCCTACCTCGAGCTCGAAGGACGAAACCCACAAAGATACGAGCCCTAGCTTTCCGAAAACCTTGATTCGAACGAAATACGACTCCTCCGAGCTCAAACCAACGTGGTACGGACCACCTTACACGTAAAGGATGAAGGTTTGAAGTTTATTTTGGTGGGTTTTGAGAGAAATTTGGAGAGAGAGCAAGAGAGAGGGAGAGAGCTGGTGAGAGAGAGAGAAAGCCGGTGAGGGAGTGAGGGAGAAAATAATCTCCTACTCTCTCACCCTCCTATATATACCCACACATCTTCAAATCACACTTGCACCCTTCAACTAATCATCTTATCACATCAGCCCCAAATCATATAAACACAAATTATTTCATATTTCTCCATTTATAAACATTAAACTTAATTCAATTAAATACGGGTCTCTACAGGCTGGGCTGGATCAATAGAGGCCGGAGAGTGACTTCCAGGTCCAAACAGTGACTTACGGAAGCAGACAGGTCCTGGGTAAGAGTCAGCAACTACCAAGTTGAGTCGGCAAGTGCTGGTAAGAGCAGAAACCTTTTAACTCCACTGTTCGTGGTTGTGGTCGCCTAGGGAGATCGAACAAGCTCTGATGATCGAACAAGCTCTGATACCATGTTAAAGCATCCAACTCCAAACCAATTGGCAAAGAGTGGAGAGGCCGCCCAGGCTCATATACTAGTTTTGGGGGAGATAATTAACCGATGTGGGACATATCCCAACACTTCCCCGCACGTGAGACCCCCGACTCGCACGTGGAGAGGTAAACAAAGGATCCATAACACGGATCACAATGAAACAGAGTGCAACTATGGCACAAACAAAGGGGAAAAGCCTCCGAAAATCTAGCTCTGATACCATGTGAAATTGTAGAGAGAGAAAGAGGCGTAGAATGAAACCCTCAAAATTAGGATTATTCTCATTAACGTGAAGTATATATACAACACTCTAGACTAATTACACTATGGTTCTAAAGAATGAACTAATTACACAATAGAACAACTAATAAACTAATTACAAATAAACCCATAATCTAACATTCTGAATGCAAATAATAAACAAGTTCATTCATCTATTCTATATATGCACCTTTTGGTATGAGCTCAAAACTGAGGTTGGCTCACACTTCTAATTCCATGATTACCCACAAATTAATTTCAAATGCATGTTGAGAGTTTGGGGATAGGTGTCTCAATAGCATTCAAGTAACCAAACATCACCCTCTATAACTGCCCATTCCACACCATTTTCTCTGTTAACTGCTTCAATTTTTTTAGTGTTTTTTTTTGCCCTCACTTGCACACGTGTGGGTGTGTGCCCTACACGCTTGCCCATATGGTGGCAGTCAACCTAATCGTCGAGCTAACTACGTAATGCCAAGAAGTTGTAACTTTTGGCAATAAGATTCATAATAAGAGTACTAATTTTGTTTTGCCTTAATGCTTTGTTGTATCTAGGTTCTACTCAAGTTCAATGTACCAGATGAACAAATTGCTAAACAAACAAGATGGCATCGAATTGTTATGATTCGCAAGCTTTCAAGTGAGCAAGCTGCATCTGGCATCAAGGTTGATCCAACAACAATCAGCAAGTTTGCACGTGGCCTGCAGATGTCTTTTCTGCAACTTCAGCAACAAACCAAGGAGAAGCGCTAAGAAATTTGGGATCTACAAGTCCAAAGTCTTTCTGCTTTCCATGGTGATGAATTTGAGAGTGACTCAGAAGCAAATAGTGACCTAGACTCCTTTGCTGGGGACCTAGAAAATTTACTGGATGCAGAAGCATTTGAAGATGGGGATGAGGGTAACTACGAGTCTAGGCATGACAAAGTAAATGGTGTAAAGGGGCTTAAGATGAGAAGGTGACCATTGCAAGCTCAGGCTAAATAAGAAATTGAGGATGAGGCAGTTGAAGCTACAGAACTATGCAGAATGCTTATGGAGGGTATGTGGTTGATGGATCATACAGCTTTTAACTAGTTTGAGAATTTATTGGAGCATACTACTGGTAATCAGGATGAAGGTCTAGACAATATGAAGCGTATAGAATTTGTGTGCATTGCTGAATATGTTTTCATTCAAGGGACGATATAGCGCTGACTTGTGAGCATAATTGAAGGTAAAACACACATACCAAAATGTAAAGTAGACTACAGAGACAAGAAGTTCTCCAAGAAGGGAAGAAAAATTGAACCAATACTAGGCACACAGTTCCCTACAACTACTAGGAAAATAAACAAGAGAATTCTCTTACAAGAAAAGAACAAGGATAGAAACCCAAAAAGGGGTCAGGACGTCGAGTAACAAAATGTCTACGTAATGCTAGTGTTCAAATTCCGTCTGGAAAATTTTTGTACTTGTTTCCAACCAAAGTAATGTCCATTTCGTGCATTCCCATACATAAAATGGGCTTTAATTGCAAGAAGTAAGTGAACTGGATGTTATTTGTTCATTTTTGGTTTGTGCAAGAAGAAACATTTAAATGCAAAAAAAAAAAAAAGGGTATGTGGGGCACCACTTCAAGAGCCCTCTCTTTCATTTATTGCAATATATTATTTACTGCAACATGCGGTATATTATTTTCCCCAACTGTTGTTTTGCAGATGATGAGGCTGAGCTGAAGAAGAAGACAAGAACTGCAGGGGATGAAGTGCGATTGACTCCTGGTTTTCGTCAATTTGGGGTGGAAAACGCAGAGAAAACTAACACAGTGGTCAAGAAAATTGCTATTATGGCCCAACCTGATGAATCCTATGAAGCAAAAAACTGTGTCATTCGAGAACCAAAGAAGGTAAGACAAGTGCTCTTGCCTTATTTTTGAGTTATATTTGCAGCATGTTTTTGGTTGACATTCACACTTTGATGGAGATGTCCTATATAGCTCATGCACAATGTTATCTTTTGTTATTGAGGAATTCAGATGCTACTTCTTGGTTTCAAGAGGAAAAGCTTCTTAGTAAAAAGAACTTGTCCGGAAAGGTAAAAGCAATGAAAAAGAATGACATTGACCGCATGGGTTCACTTAACAAGAAAGTGAAAATTTTGGGAGATGGACTTGAGGTAATATGTAGAGAGAGATAATATGTATTGGCATACTGCAGTTTATCCTCATTGAAACATGCAAATCTTTCTATCGTCAAGCCACTTGAACATCCAATGATGTCTCATTTCCTTTTCATTTTTGTGTGTTGCTTGACACGCATGCATATATAGGTTTGCTCTTACGTTTCATACGATGCATTTTTGGTGCTGATCTAAGTCTACTTTTTATTCCCTTAATGTGCGGAATTGCATATTTAAGTGTGCTCACATCTAACTGTAGATTATCAAGGAAAAGAAATCTGCCAGAGAAAGTTTAGTCTGTGGAGCCTGTGGCCAAGTATGTGGCTTTAAGATGGATGTGTTTTTTTGCTCTCTTTGTGATTGATTTTTAACAATGGTATCTTATCAGCTTGGGCACATAAGGACCAACAAGAATTGCCCCAAATATGGAGAAGATTTTGAAACACAAGTCAAAGGTTCAGATCCGGTAAAGGCATCGCTAAGAGCTAATTCTATGGATCACGGTGGTAGGATTGTGACAAAGAAGCTCATATCGAAGGGTGCAACAAAAATGGCTCTAGTGGAAGTTTCGGAGGATGACAAATCTTGTTCAAAGGCAAAAGTTCTAAAAGTCAAATGCAGGTCTAATGAGAAACTTCCTAATAAACAAACTCCTGCAGCCTCCTGAAGTTCTAATAAACCAGTAATATCAGATGCAGAAACTGGGAACAACATAGCCGTTGTCAAGTTTAAGAAAATAAAATTCGCCAAGTTGAAACCGGAAGAGGTCCAAGTTGAATCGCACAAACCCTCTATTATGATAAAGCCTCCAGTAGAGATAGATAGAGAACAGCCACAAAAGATCGTCATTAAGCAAAACCGAAGGAGGTCATTAATTTGGACCAAAGCAATCAAGAAGTTAGCCCTAGTCTTCAGACAGGAAAATGAAGAAAATTATTGATTTGTCCACTTTTGAGAAGCATAGTGAGAATGAGAGCAAGCATTCGGCTGAAGAGGCAGCCAGGAGAAAAATGAGACAAGATAAATGGTGGTGGGAAGAGGAAGAGAGTGGGGGGGTGTAGACTCTATGAACAAAAGAGGATACTGGAAGAATAGGAAAGGTTAGCTGATATCAGAAGATTTGAAGAAGACATAAGAAGGGAGAGAGAGAAAAAAGAACGTCGAAAGGAAAAGAAGAAGAAAAGGCCCGAAATGGCAAGACATGATTATTTAGATGACCTCATGACGGAAATAAAACTTCGGAATGTTAACATACATTCTATAATTTGCGCGTAGCCAATGAATTCTAATCACTTGAAAACAACCGGGCATGACTTTATAATGCGGAGCACGTAGCCACGCTCCTAGTATGGGTAGAAATAATGAAATATCATCACCTGGTGTTAATCAAGATGGGAATAATTATATCAATAAGTCTACTGTTCTAGCCTTATTTCCCGACTTGGCTCCCGCCGCTGACGTGGCGGGTGGGCCCCACGTTAGCAACTGCCAAAAAAAAATTGCTAAAAATCTTTGTTTCCCCGATGTGGAAGGAAGGAAGGAACGAATGAACGAAGAGAGAGAGAGAGAGAGGAGGAATACGAAGCGGTTACCACCGGCAACCCCCATCATCGGCGACCCCCTTCACCGGTGACTCTCACCAGCCTCACTCTCCACCTCCGGCGACCACCAGCAGCAACAAAAATTTTCTGGGCCTGACAACGACGCCACCACCGGTGCTATTACCGACCACTACGGTCTCGTTCTCTCTCTCTCTCTCTCTCTCTCTCTCTCTCTCTCTGTGTGTGGGTTGTCGGACTCCTACAATTTCAGTCAAATCTTGCCTTTTATTTAACTGTAACTACTCAAACGAGAAAAATTAGGGCTTGTGAAATTAATTTAACTAAACCTGTTCTTTTTGCTTAATTTGAGTAAAGAATTTTCTCCTACATCCCCATGTTTTAGGGACATGAATGTGTTGAGCACTGTTATAAACTCTTGTTTAAGGCTATTAGTTGTAAAGATGCAGAATTTAGTGTTGTTAGACCTTCTAGTTATGGCGTATACAGTATACTAAGCTTTCGAAATTATCGAGTTTAGGTAGGTTATGGCGTATACAGTATACTAAGTGAAATTATCGAGTTTAGGTAGGTTATGACGTATACAGTATACTAAGTGAAATTATCGAGTTTAGGTAAATTGCTGGAGTTTTCTGCTATCTAAGATCAAACAAGTTATCATAAGTTAATGGTATTGAAATGTAGTGTTGTGCTCTTCCAAGGATTATTCGGGGTTATAGACTCCTGTTCAAGGCTATTAGTTATAAAGATGCAGAATTTAGCATTGTTAGACTTTCTAGTTATGGCGTATATAGTATACTAAGCTTTCGAAATTATCGACTTTAGGTAGATCGCTGGAGTTTTCTGTTATCTAAGATCGATCAAGTTATCATAAGTTAATGGTATTGAAATGTAGTGGTGTGCTCTTCCAAGGATTATTTGGGGTAATAGTTACCTGGTACTTTGATCTTAGGTGCATTCCAAAAATGCATCTTATATAGCCTTAAATTGTCAAACTTGTAACTTATGGTGCGTTCTTGATAACACCTCCTCTTCTTACTTAGTCATTCTTCCTCAATAGTCAATTTAAAGATAGATACCGAAAACGGGATTCATGAACGTACTGTTGTCAATTCTAGACATTGGCATAAAGAAGTATAACTTGAACGAATCTATGCAACATGCTTGTTTTTTTTTAGTGCATGTTGATTCATTCTATTTGTTCCCATTTTGGTGCTTGCATCATGCATGACTTCATTTTCTTGTTTAATTTGTTTGTGATTGTGATGATAAGTTATCACGTGAATCATTAGGCTTACCTACGGACTTGACTACAAAGGAAATGTGTGCGGCGATAGGCATGCAAATCCTGACCATCGTGAATTAGAACTCAGACGTTGGCCGAACCCCAATCAGGTTTACCAGACTGGTTTAAAAGATAGCCAATTCGAGCTTTGATAATGCTCGGAGTATCTGTTTAATGGATTGCCCGACCCCGTCTTGGGTGTGATTATCCATAGGGAGATATTCATCACTCAGTTGATGATTGGATTGATAGGAATTATGATATTAGAAAGTAAAAAGTATCATACCATCTCTAGCCCATTCCACAATCTTTAGTTCAGTAAAGTTAAAATTTTGAGCAAAAGCTTTGGTTGATATGAAGCATTCCAACGGGTAATTTCAATTTAAGCATAATTTTGTGGAAAAGTTTTCGACCATGTTATACTTTGAACACAGATCATCTGGTACAAGGAACAGAAACAGAAATGTTGTATGCTAGATGCCTTAAAATATGGCACGGTAGAGGTAGACATCTAGTATAGAATAATGTGCTATGTCTCTATATGTTAAGAGTGAATCACCTTTCTAGAAGCATTTTGACAAAATTTCTTTACATTTCCATCTATGAAGCACAGATACTCTATTTTAGCCTCCATGTCGTATGCGATGCATTTTTTTTAAAGTATCCTGCTTTTAGAATTATTTTTTGGTATCCAAATACATTTTGGATATGCGCGGATACGTGTTAGATACGCCTGGATACATTTTTGATACACGCGAGGGTAAACATATTATTTCTTAAAATATATTAGTTAGGACTATATTTTTCTTTTTCCCCACCAATCGACACCAGAAACACACTGACGATATTCTCTCTATCGTCTTTCATCTCTCTCGACAACCTTTTAAGTATCTCTCTCTCTCTCTCTCTCTCTCTGCAACCTTGTATATATATATAACTATATGTAAATATATCTCTCTTGGCATATGAAATGGTGAACTTGTGTAATGGAAAACTTTAATCATTAATGGAATTTTAGGAATTAAAAATTATATATATATATAGTATAGTTTTTATTTACTTTTATATTGAACATATCCCTCAATGTATTGTATCCTTCTTTTTGGAAAAACACGTATCCGTGTATCGGTATCGTCTCTGTATCTGTGCTTCTTAGATTTCCACTATTGGAGCTCTATCTTTTGCTTCATTACATTTTATCTTTATTCATTACGAAAAATTATTAAGGAAATAAAGAGAAAAAACTTCAGGATCGTTTTTTTCCCCCCTTTCTTTTAATACAGTTTTGGTGCACAAGTGTGCCATTTTCGGAATGTGCATACCAATATGTAGTTTGTTAGGGTATTAGCAAAATATAGTATGGAGTATTCAGTAATGGCAGTGTTTAATACTTAATTTGAAATTTGTAAAATAGACTCCAGTAGAAAACAGAACCATGGAGTTAGTGAAGTAATGATGATTTAAGTTTGAGCAAGGTAGTGGAGAGGGATTTGGGTTTTTGATTGTATTTATCTAAGTCTGAGAAAAGAATGGGGTAAGGGCTGAAGATGCCCTTCTGATCGTATTTATCATGACTAGTTTTAACTACTCACTGCAGAGAGAAGGGATCTCTAAAGGAAAAGTAGAGGAATAAGTTAGGCTAACTTGAAGGATTGCAAGTCAATGCAAGCATGACCAACTAGTTTTCTTTAAAGGTCCAATTCGACATGTGCTTGTTTCTGGAGTTCAGTTTATTTTGTTTTTATCCAGCGCTATAGCCCAATGCTGGCTTTTATTGAAAGTTTTAGTAGCTAATTACTAGTTCTATTTGGGAGGACATAGGAAGGTTACTAATTCGAATATTGGTTGGGTACTTGGATAGGAAAACCAGAAAACTTACCTGGACTTGGAAAAATTGCAAACATACCTTCTGAAGCCTTAATCCTTGACACATGTTTTTTTTTTAAATTATTGTTCTACATGAATTTCTGTGATTGAGAGGATTGCCTTTTCGTCTCCTATCTTCCATCCAACTTGCTTGGGCAGAAAGACATGTGGTTTTGTCCTCCGACCTATCACTTCTCTTATTTATTTTCCTCTGTAAACCACCTTCTTGGAAACAATCAAAACTTTTCTTTCGTTTGAGTAAAATCCTGTATGCTGGGTTGATTCCTTGAGCAATACATCTAGAAGTGCCTGTTGATTTCTCATTAACGCAGTTTCGGACTCTACCTGGGCACTCCAAAATAACCGTTTCTCGACATCTTACCATTGCCCATGAACCTTCTGTGGACTTCTTATACTTTTATTCACTTGACCCTTCTATTTGAACAGAGTAATAGGGATTTGTTTCATTCCTTCTGCCAAAAGCATTTTGGAAGGCGAAGGCATGTTAACATAGCATCATTGAGGCCAACTGAGTTAACTTCTTATTCTGATAGATGTTCAAATTTAAGTTTGGATGTGATATACTCTGAAATGCCATTGCAATCTCAAGAAACCTTTTTCAACAATTTCTTTATGCTCGAATGTTAGAACTGTTGGAAGAGCACGAGTAAGATTGTTGGGACGAACTCTACTCAGGTTGCAGAGTTGGCTTTAAATGAATTGCTTAACAGTGCTGCATTTCATTCTTTGCAATCAAATGAAGCATATGCTTTGGAACAAAGTTCTCCTTCATTTTCCCCTCTTATTTCACGTCTATTTTTTGTACTAGTAGCAGATACTGTTTTGTAACTAGGTTGGGTTGTCAGATATCAGAATGGATGGTAAGTCATGAAGAGTTTGAGGTATCAGACTCCGACTATGCAGTCCGCATTGACTTGATGACAAAAGTGTTCGGTATTGACGCTGCCGAGCGATACTTTGAAGGTCTCCCTCCCACTGCAAAAACTAGTGAAACCTACACCGCTCTGCTTCACTCTTATGCTGCTGCAAAACTTATTGAAAAGGCTGAGGCACTTTACGAGAGAGCGAAAGAAGCAAATCTTTCTTTGAGTGCCCTCACTTACAATGAGATGATGACCTTGTACATGTCAGTTGGGCAAGTGGAGAAGGTTCCTTCTGTTATCAAAGAACTCAAATCCCGAAAGGTTGCCCCAGATTTGTTCACTTATAATCTGTGGATAAGTTCATGTGCTGCAACAATGGACATCGATGGAGTCAAAAGTATTCTTGCTGAAATAATTCATGACTTTGCCTCTAATGAAGGTTGGGTGAGGTATGCCAACTTAGCGAACATTTATATTACTTCGGGTCACCTTGTGAATTTGGACCCATTCTCTCTTGTTGAAAGTGAAAAGGGTATTATTACACAAAGAGAGTGGATAACTTATGACTTCCTTATTATATTGTATGCTGGTTTGGGGAATAAAGAGAAACTCGATAAGATCTGGAAATCCTTGAGGATGACAAAACAGAAAATGACAAGTAGGAATTATTTGTGCGTTCTTTCATCGTATCTCATGCTAGGGCAGTTGAGGGAGGCAGGAGAAGTTATTGACCAATGGATACAATCTGCTGCAGCAGATTTTGATGTCTCTAAGTGTAACAGGCTTTTGAAAGCATTTAAAGATGCCGGGTTGGTGGAAACAGGCGAAACTCTTCGCATGCTTCTGATTGAGAAGGGCTGCACTACTAACATAGATGAGTAAAAGCAAGAGGCAGGCCTGAGTTTCGGATGACTCGAGGACAATGCACCGGAGAGCAATTTTTTGGAATTTTGTACACTTGGGAGAGAAAATAAGGATGCTTGCAATGTTTGTGCATCTTAAAGGATTAACATGGTGGAGTATTTAAACAATGGCGGCTTGGAATCTGTTCTTTGCTTCTCATATTCGTGGCCTTGGATCTAAATTTTGGAACTTAAGTAATTTGATTGTTTTCCTTCTTTTTCTCCCCTCTGTTTTCCGTTTGACGTATTGCTCTGCTTCTTTCAACGGCTAAAATGCTGTTACTTGTTGTCTTGAAGATCTAGCTCTTCCTCAGTTCCTCTTCGCTCTTTTGTTTTAGAAATTACGCAGCGATATTTATGTTAAAAAAAAAAAAAAGAAAGAAAGAAGATGAATAGAATACCTCACTTGAATGAGGTTGTTTACATGCTGATATGCTTTCAAGTGATATTCACTCTTTACATTTCTCTATTCATTTCTTTAGGCATCACAGTTAATCTTCACATCTTTCTTTTTGAAACTGTTCCGAATTGTGTAGTGATTGTGATAAATAAACCATGGGAGGTTATTTTATCTGGAACTACCGGAGTTTGTTTCAAGTAGGAGCCCTTGTGTGTCGACTATTAACATGAAATAGAAATCTCCATTCTATTTTACTCGTCGTTGAAGGACCCACATGGAATAGAGATCACTCGTCGATGAAGGACCCACACGGATTAGAGATCTCTATTCTATCTATTCGTCGATGAACGACCTGGGGAAACGCTGCCCAAATGGGCAGTGGAAGGTAAGAAAAAGACCGTCCTCGTCGTTCATGGTAACTTGATTGATACGAGGTTGGATTTGTTGGATGGGGGGGGCAACTTGCCACAAGGGACGAAAATAGATGGGCACATGGTAACCCTTCTTGTTGTGCTGAAAGCCTGAAAGGAAATTACCTTTTCGAAAGGATTATGTTCCTGGGGGAAAAAGAAGAACAAAGTTTAACAAAAGAATCTAGGAACGCAAATTTGGACGCAATGTGTTCGGAGTCGTTCGATGTATGTAGGCATATATATATCGAATAGTTTTGAACACATTAGTTCTCTAAAAATGTGCTCCGAGCAATGTTCTAAAAATGTGCTCCTAGCATTGCTCGGTTTTGAGTTGTTAGAATTTCGTATTTGGAGTCATCTTTTGGCATGTACAACTCGTTTGGTTGAGGTTTATTTCAAAAAATTAACTTTCCCTAAAAGTAAACAAGCTGTAAAAACATTATTTTTTTCTTCAAAAAATACTTTTTAAGTCCTTTTTTTTTTTTGCACAACTTGTTCCGAACTATTCACAAAACTACAAAATAAAAAAATTCCCTTTAAGTTAGGAATGTTGTGCAGGAGAGTATTCATTTATGGAAACTTCTGCATGAAAAGTACAAGATTGGATCGAGTATTTACATATATTCAAATGATATAATTTTTTACGGGGCCACTTGAAAAAATAACTTAAGATTTATTAACGGATTGGATTATTTATGCAGGACCCATAATAGGCTCCATACAGTGATGTACGCCATATGTACAACCATAGGTCGGTACCAATAACCTCTCTTTTATTGATACCACCACAGAATTTTTTGACGAACAAAATAATCCCATATATACACAGTGAAAGTTTCACACACACACTCTCTCTCTCAATCAATACTCGTGGTCCAAATAGCAACAGGTACTTTAAGGAGATCCTTCGTTAAAACATTAGCAGTGGGTACTCTCGCCTCGCGGAGAACTGTTGCATGGTATGAATCCTAGCTAGGTATGTTAGGCACAATCCAAATTCCAAACTACTCTCTTCGTTCCATAATATTTATTCAGTACGTAAAACGAGGACATAAAAATAATAAAAAAAATTTGCAAGAAAAATTCAATAATTTTCAACAATTCATTAGATAACGATGAGTTCTTTTAATTTATAAAAAAAGTTTGAATTTCTTTCTTAAAAGAAATCTATTATTTTTTAATCTCCGTTTTGCAGGTCAAACAAACATTTTAGGAGAAAGGGAGTTGCAGGTAAAGTTCCTTGTAGATGGGCTTTCTCTTGCTTGAAATGGCAAAATAAACCATGTGATCTGTGATTTGTTTTAAGGGTTATGCTCTTTACTTGACATCAACATCAATGCTTTTTCTTGTTTTAAGTTAGCTTCATTGACCCAATCCTAAAGGTTTGGTGTGGATCCTGCGCCGCTACGCAATTTGTTGACTGAAATCTTTATATGTATATAATTTATTTGTATTTAAAAAATAAAAGTTCTTTTTTTTATAAAAATAGAAAGTGCTTAAGAAGGAAAAACGCAAACGTTAATGGCATACTAATGTTTTGCGGTGAAAAAAGGCCCTATATTATTATGTGACGATGTTGAAGAAATACTTTCTCTTTCACTAAGTATACACCCACCGCATCTCATGCGGTGACCGTTCACTGCACACGTTTAGTGTGGCCATTCCAGACCCCACAAAAATACAGAAGAATATTCATAAATTTTAAAATAATTATTTATGGAGCCCTGTAAAAAATCAATTCTAACGGATATCAATAGGAATATTTTCTGAATTTGGAGGGATGAAACTGCTCACCTCACACGCCTAGTGGGGCCACTCCGGCCCCCACAAAAATACTTTCCTTTTAGCCACCGAAATAAGGAATTTGTTGATCTTTAATTGGAAGCTCATTACAAGGATTAAACGGACTCTAACGGGACGCAACCATCTTAACTATGGAAGTCAGATAAACAAACAAGATTAATCACTTGGAAGTCAGATCCCCTAAATTCCAAGCTTTTTAAAAACCTCTCCCTGAAGCTTCCACCAACGGAAATCCATAACACCAAACACAAATCCCACCGGAGAGAGAGAGAGAGAGAGAGAGAGAGAGACATGAAAACAAACACCATCTCCACCAAAACTAGCCACCACAACCACCGTCGTCCATGCACGCTGCGCCCCTCAACTGTATTCCTCTGGGCATCCTTCGTCATCATCTTCTTCACTGCCCTCGTCGAAATCCAACTTCTCCAAACCCCACCCACTTCTTCTCCCTCCTCCCAACCTTTTCTTCCCCCTTCATGGGATTTGCTCAACAAATTACAAAACCTAAAAGCCGCATTCGCCGCCAACACTGCCACTTGCTCCGCCGCTGATGACAAACTGCGGCGAGCAGTCACGTTTCTGCCCTTGAAGGATCTCCGTTACGCCAAATCCGCGCAAGAGGGCCACACGTGGTTCATGAGCTCCCTGCATGACACGCATGAACAAGGTGACCATTTTGAAAACTTATACTAGTAGTCATATTCCAAAGAAGGTTCAAAATATCCACCGATCGAGTGTTTTGGATTTTTTTTTTCTCTGTTCAAATATTTTTTTTTTTTTGCCTTTTTGTAAATTTTCATCAAGTTTTTTCCGAATTATTGATTTGATGAAAAGATTTAAAACTTTGAATGGTCAACTGAACACCTAAACAAATTTCTTTTTTCTTAGAATACATGTAAAAATTATGTGTTAGCTTTTTTTGAACACCCAATTCTAATATTATTGAACACCCAATTCTAATACTCTTAAACACTAAACCCAAAAAATTGAACACTCAATCCAAAACTAGCTGAACACTCAATCACAATACAATTACAACACATCAATCCAGATAATTTGAACATCAAACACATTATAGAACTCAAATAAAGCTCCCAATTATAATTAAAACATTGAAAAAAGAAAGTGAAAATGAAGAATCTATAGGGGTAAATATTATGCTTTGCCTTTTCTCTCTATTTTTATTGTCAATGATCTAAATGTGTTAATTTCGCATTCATTACAATAACTACTTTAATTTTATTTTTTTTTGTCTAGTTAGCTTATACAATTACGGACAAAACTTTAAAAAAATCAACTACATTGCAAACCCCGTTAACTTGAATAATATTCTCCGAATTTAAGACTATAATAGAAAATCTCATCATGTCATCCTAAAGAACGACATATTTTCGAGAATGTCCGCCCTAACATACTCGCTACAATTTCTTTCAAAAGATTTTTAGTAGATTAATACACTAGTTAAACGTTGGCACAAAATATGAGAACTCATCTAGGACAACTGTAAAATTTTACCCTCTCCATTCTCGAAACATTATCTACTATGCAACATAACAACTTTCAAAAAAAATATTTGTTAAAAAAATAGTATATATTTTTTAGTTATCATTTTTGCTTGGTAGTTAATTTTTTTAGAATAGAAGTTATGTTTTTTGACCGCACTATTTATACAATTATATGAGATTTTGTAGATATATCATTGGTTAATGAATCTGCGGGAATTACTTCAGTGTCTCCCCTCAAAAAGGAGACACCGTAACTTTTGGCATAATAAAATCATTATCAGCATAACCAAAACTTATTACAAGCATAACAGAACCATAACAAGACATAATTTGTTTGGTTATGCCTTGGTTGATTTTTTGGATATTCCTAGGTTATGCCTTATTATGATTTTGTTATGTTTGTAATGAGTTTTATTTATGCTCATAATGGTTTTGTTATGTCAAAAATTACGGTGTCTCCTTTTTTAGGAGAGACACCAAAGTGCTTCCCGCTAGTAGAGTTAAGGTAAATTCTGAACACGTTACTTCAAATTCATGAAGCCGCCACTGGTTTGGTTCCGATTATTTTTGTCTTTAATGCATTTTTTTTAAGGTATTGATCATAATTTTTTATTTTTAGATTCATTTCGTTGAAACGAACCATTAATCCAAAGAAGTTAGCGCAAATCTAATAAAGGACAAAAATATTTTGAATGAATATTAAGCCAAAACAACCGAGTGATGATATTTGCAAACCCCAAGGGACATCTTATATTATCTTTTGATGGCCATTTTCTGAATTTGTATTATCATTGGAAATGTCAATTACTATTACTAATTAAAATGCAGGAAGAACATTCGTACTAAGACTAATAGAAATCCATAATTAGTGAACTGCCCAGTAATTAATAAAGTTTCCACACCACACGTACAGGTGAGGTCGCATACCAGCAATTCCCATCAGAGGCCTCAAACGGGAGGCTTCTGTGCATTAAGGGCCGCGATATCCACGATGGCGCGTGGAACTCCTACGCCCTGGCGTGGCCGGAAACCCTCCCCTACAACGCCACCCTAATGAAAGGCCTGACTTTCATCTCCAACAACCACTACAACTACGACAACATATGGCATGGCTTGTCTTCACTGGTCCCCTTCGTTGCATGGCACATCAAGAACGGTTGCTCCGTGGGCCCCGCCAGGTGGGTTTTGTTCCACTGGGGCGAGCTCAGGGCCCAGATGGGCCTATGGGTCAAGACCTTGATGGAAGCCACTTTTACTGGGCCCCTCAATATTGAACGCTTTGATTTTGTCGGCGGTGGCGATGAGGCGGTTTGTTTCGAGAAAGCGGTGGTTATGAGGCACAATGAAGGCGGGATGTCGCGGCAGCGGAGGATAGAGGTTTTTGATTTGATCAGGTGTAAGGCTAGGGAGCATTGTAATGCGAGCTCGGCGGAAGATGGTGGTGGTGGGGGGATTGGGATGACTTTGTTTATGAGGACCGGAGCGAGGTCGTTTAGGAATGAGAGTGCGGTGGTGGGGATATTTGAGAAGGAGTGTAGGAAGGTGAAAGGGTGCCGGTTGATGGTGGCTCACTCAAATAACCTCACAGTTTGTGAACAGGTTAGTGCTCTTATTTTGATGAGAAAAATAGTCATAGGTGGCAATTTGGACCCAATTTCATGGATCCGTCCAAACCCATATATTTATAACCCAACCTGTTCATATGTATGATACATTGATAATAGTTGAACCTATATGAATTCATATTTACATAGAATCTACATTTATAGACAAATGGAAAGAAAAAAGAAAAAAAAACCGACTTTTGTCCTAACATTTCGATGATAGACCACACATTTCTCATCCATTATAGAACTAGAGTATTAACCACCACTCATAAAAGCTTAAGCTATTAGAAAAAGAAAGGGATAATTTTATTACTCATATTCTCAACATGCCCTCTCACGTATAGTCAGGCTTTCCTTCATGAACGGACTAAACAAACACATGCAATTTTTTTTTTTTTCACTATGCAGGTGATGAGGTTCAAACACACACTATATTGCCTGTTTTGATACTAAACTAAGTTGTTAACCACTGATATATATAACTCATCTAGTAGCCTACGCTCTTAGGGAGGGTGATAATTTTATTAGTTATATTCTGAACAATTAGTACACTTTCCTCACCTTATGACTTTTTCTTTGTTTATTTTTCCCTTCACTTCGTTGATTTGTAAAGACCCTTTCATTCATCAAGAAAACATTTCACATTCTTGATAAATCACCTGTTTTTAAACGATGGAAGCAAGGGATTTTTTGGCTCGATTTGTTCTTTGTAAATCCCGCCCGGTCAGGATTCACGGCCACCCGGGCCATTTTCTGGCTCTTAGCTCTCTAAAAATCCGGCCCAAATGGACAACGCACGTTTTGGCCAATTTTTGTTATATTCTGGACTTCCTAAAGATAGATTTTGAAGTTTCCTTATTGGTTTTGGACTCTATATCCAAAGGAAACATAATTTGGCAAAGAATTCTAGCTTTAGGAAGCAATCTATGGCTATAAATACAGTCTTCCTCTCTCATTAGGGTTAGAACTTCTTGAGTGAATTCCTCTAAGAGACCCCTAGAGGATCTTGTCTATAGAACCTTAGGGTTCTTTGTTCAATCTTCGTTAGCATTTGGTTGCCCCTTATGGTAAATTTTGTTGGCCGGCCTTCAGCCATCAACAAAATCATCTGTTTCGACAATTCTTTCCATCAAGAAAAAAAAAGTATCAGAGTACGTATTTCATGTTTGATCTCTTAATTTTTTGATGTTTTAAAGTTGAGGGTCGCAAATGATACTAGATTGCCACCTGCATGGCTTGATTCTTTTTTCCTTTTGATCGGGAAAAAAAAGATTTTATTTGTTAAATATGAGAGAAAGGATGTTTTATTGACTTCGATAATAAAACTAAACAATGAGTCTCTATTTATACAGGATTGGGAAATCCTATAGTGCAAGACACCATGTAGGGCTCATATAGGCCATCGATCTTAACAATGAATGGTTGAAATATGAATTTTAATTATAACCAGTTTACCAGTCATAATTGATTTTTGATGTGAACCGTTAATTGACGAGATCGACGGTTGTATGTCACCCTACACATGCACTACACACCCCCAGATCCCATTATACAAGAGAGGGAGCCTAATTACGACAGAAAATCATAATAATTAACTATAGAAGAAAATCATCCTAATTACAATCTCAATATCAATATATTATTTATTATACCTATTTATTCTAACATCCCCCGTCAAACTCAAGTAGCTCGCTCTACCAAACATATTCTACTTGAGAATCAAACTCGAAAGAAGGCAAGACGCCAACCAGAATCAAACTCGAAAGAAGGCAAGACGCCAACCAAAAAACACGACACTCCAAACGAAAACCGCACACTTGCTAAAACAACCCAAACACCCTGCATGGCTTGATTCTCACACGAAAACCTTTCCAGCTAAAAGCAAATTTGCCCACATTGCACATATTTCTCGCTCTTTTTCCTTGTCATCCTAAACAATTGGAAATTCATTTTATCATTTTTTACATCTCGTCACTCATCATATTTGTTCAATGCATAAATAAAGCTCAGAAAGGGCACATGTATTGATCCCAGTATAAAACAGCTATAGATCCATTTTCTGTGTCTTGGTTGGTTTTGTGAAAGTTTTTTTCGTTTTTTTTTTTTTGTTGGTTTGGATCTAAAGTTTGCAGTATTGACCAACTTATGTAAAGCTAATTGACCCAGGTGAAGCTAATGAGTTCGACAGACATATTGGTATCCCCCCATGGGGCTCAGTTAACCAACCTCTTCCTAATGGATAGAAACAGCAGTGTGATGGAGTTTTACCCCGAAGGGTGGCTAAAACACGCCGGAGTCGGCCAATTCATCTACCACTGGATGGCCGAATGGTCCGGTATGAACTACCAGGGCACCTGGCGAGACCCTGATGTCAATCCCTGCCCATATCCAGGCGACAATCGCCGCTGCATGAACATATACAAGAGTGGCCAAATTGGGTACAATGAGACTGCTTTTAGTGTGTGGGCTAGGTATGTGCTAAATGATGCGAAGCAGAGGAAACTGGATGAGGGGAAAGAAAAGAGCAGAGATCGATCTGAATATGCCGGTGGATGTGCTTGTAGTTGAGCTGTTGGACTTGAGAAATACATCGAAAAAATGCACAAAATAAAATGGTCTGCTCTAGTTGATTCATGCTGTACGAACCATTCTATGCATTGTTTAATCCATTGCAATTTTTTGGTCTATTGTATTGTTTTCTTTCTTTTAAAGTAAGGAAATTGATATCCACACTCCCCATTTCTCTACCTATACCCCTTTTTTTTTGTCTCTATTAAGGTGAAGTTACTAAAATGCCCCTATACTTTATAATCTACAATATTCAAGCAATGACATCGCACTTTGAATGTGTTGGAATTCCCACATACCACAACCGCTGGGATAAGTTTGACTATTGAACAAAGAAATATGACCTACGAAACTAAATAAGAGAATTTATTGAGTTAAATAAGGCTTGGACTTTATTAGTTCTATAAGTTATGGGGGTGCCAAATGTATAAACTTTGTGCGATATCCAGTAGAGGGGCAAAACAGAGAGTTAATAATTGTTGTACCAATGTTCTTTTCCTACTTATTTGGTTTTTCGTTATAATAATACCATGATCGTACTTCACCAAGTGTTGCGGGAACAAATATTAATTCGGCTTCGAATCTGAATTAATATAGATTTTTTCTAGAGGTGGCAATTCCAACCCATATTTATTAACCCGCCCAAATCCGCCCATTTGTAACCCAACCCAATCTGCCCATATTGTGTAATGGGTTTATATGGGTTCAACCCGTATCAACCCATATTTTTATGGGTTTAGATGGGTTGAGAGTGGGTTTAATATGGGTTAGAATTAAAAATGGTCCAACACCCATTTTCCTCTCTCGCCTGTACTCCCTCCCGTCATCCCGTTCTGATTGTCGCACGAAAAGTTCAAAACAGAGTATTCCATTTCCAAAAACCAATTGTACACTCTTCCTCTGAAAAATCGACTCTCTCTCTAACTGTTCTCTCTCTCTCTCTCTCTCTCTCTCTCTCTCTCTCTCTCTCTCTCTCTTTAACTGCTCTCTCTCTCTCTCTCTCTCTAACTGCTTGCTCTCTCTCTCTCTCTCTCTACCTGCTCTCTCTCTCTCTCTCTCTCTCTCTCTCTCTAACTGCTTGCTCTCCCTCTCTCTCTCTCTACCTGCTCTCTCTCTCTCACTGTTTCTGCAACAAAACTCAAAAAGTAACGCACTAAATTTAAGAGATAAGTGGCTTATTTTTGTACTTTTTTTTTTTGCATTTGTTAATTTTGCGTTAAACTTTTGTGACTTAATGATTCGTCTCGACGAGAGGAATCGGAAAAATAAATTTTTTTTTATTGAAACTCATAATTTTTTTCAAAAAGACAAAAATAATATAATTAAAAGATCAATCTCTTGAGCTCCTCTTCCTCTTTTGGGCTTTTTTATGATTCGCTGCAATCAGAAAAGTAAAAAATTATGACTTTCACTTAAATATTTTTAAAAACATCCAAGATAAAACCTAAAAAGCTAGTCATTGGGATTTATCTTATCGAAACGAACTAATAGAGGTAACAAATAAATACAAAAAAAAAAAAAAATTTGAATAGAGACAAACGGGTCGGGTCGGGCGGGTTTGGGTTTGGTCTGACCCATATTCGACCCGACCCGTTTCGACCCGTTTACCTTTTGACCCATATTCGACCCGCTCATATTTGACCCACGACCCGTTTCAACCCGCCCAGACCCGCCCGTTTGCCACCTCTAATTTTTTCAAAGCTACTCAATGCACGTAGACTCCAACCATTACATGTGGAATCCCGATTATGGAAACATCTATGTCCGGTTTTGAATCAAATATGCGTTCAAATTATTTTCATTGGAGGAAGCCATGGATAAAGATGTTCATTGGATCTCTGCCCTTATCCGGACCTCAATCGATCGCCGTTGCATGACCATTTATAAGGGTGAGTGGACAAGCGATGTGCTGAATGATGTGAAGCAGAGGAATTTGGGTACAGTGAAGACTTTTTTGGTGGATCTGAATCTGCAAGTCAATGTCCCCGTAGCTGAGCAGTTGGACTTATTTTTTCCTCAGCAAAAAGAAAAAAAAAAATTTTAATTCTTGGACAAAGATTTAAGGGATTAAGGATAAAGAGAAAAGGACAGACATCCCAACGAGATTTTTGGAGTGTATAGAGGACAGGGAAGACATCCCAAAGAGGTTTTCCGGTGTGTACAAAGGACAAGGATGTAGTGGTAGCTAAAGCTATTGGACTTTAGAGGTGGCAATTCCATTCCCAACCCATATTTTTAAACCCGTCTAAATGCGTCTACTTTTCAAGCTTCCATTTTATTAGAGAGAGAAAAAGGTTCATCTTCCTAATCTCGAGTTGAAATCGACGGAAATGTCACATTTGTTTCATGGACAGAAGATTCATCTTCCCAATCTCCCCATTCAAAAAAAAAACCCAGCCGATTTCAATTTGAGTTTCGGAGAGAGGGTTTTCTCTACTGCCGGTGCCGCCGCCGTCTCGGCCGTCCTCGTCAACCCTCTCGATGGCAACTAATGTAGGATAAAATCACACAGTAAGATCTGATTAGGAGGAAAAAACCGGTAATGTTTGAAGTTAGATCCCATTTTTAATATTTGGATGACATTATGAACTTTCAGTTTTGAAAATATTTTACAAACTAATTAAAACTGAAAGTTTTTATCTTGTTGACAACTTTACTCTTGCAAACCGAAGTCGCCGGAGAGGAGAGGGTGAGGTTGGCCTTGAAAATTGGGGGTGGGTAAATTCAGTTTATTTCTCCCCTGTATTAGGAAATGGGAGAAAAGGAAGGAAAATGGGTCGGGTTGGGTTTTGCTTGATCCATATTTGACCCAACTCATTTTAACCTGTATTCGACCCGCCCATATTCAACCCCCAACCCATTTTAACCTGTCTAAACCCGCTCATTTGCCATCTCTAGACTTTAGCATACATATAAAAAAGAAAATTTACACAAAATAAAAATGGTCTGCTCTAAATCCATTCATGTTCTATGTACCTTTCTACATGCATTGTTATTTTTTAGCTCAATCCGTATTGGTCTTCTAGAGTATAAAACGAACTCTAACTAGAGTTTCTACGTAACATGAATGCCGAAAGATGACGCACAGATACAATCACATACGAAATACAAGTTTGAGGTTATTTAATTAATTAGGCTATGTTCACAGTGTAACTATTTCATTATAATTGGAAATAATCAAAATCTGATGTGGCAAATTTTGATTATTCGCTTTTGCTTATTTCACTACGGATGCTCTTGAACCAAAGTTTGTGTACACTAGAACATATGCAACTCTATGGAAATGCCAAAGTGCTTTCAGACAATTTTGGCTCGAGGGCTACTCCAGGGAATCTGGTACTTTCAGACAATTTCAGCTCAAGGGCTACCCCAGGGAATCAACCAGACAGCCCTCCCAAGGAGAAGGAGAAAGCTCTTTCACTGGTTCAACAGTTACAAACTTTCTAACTCAAAAATTATACTCAGCAAAGTGTTACCGTTACGAAGATCATCAACCAGTGAAACAACAGAATTAGAATTCATCGTTAGATCCAGCAGGAAACACTACGTGCACCAGAGTTAGGGCTTGGAATAGAACCAGGCCTAGCACCAGAATTCCCAATCACAGAGCCAGACACAACTACCTTGGAGCTAGAACTAGTAGAATTAAGCACATTTGAACCGTAAGCAGGACTCGATGAATTAGGTTTTCGCACCAAAACTGACAGAGAGCACGAAAATCACAATTCTGAGGCATGAAAGCAAGCAAAAGGAACGTGGAAAACTAACCAGAAGTAGAGAAGGAAGATCAGAAGGAGAATTGGTCGAGATATCCAACAGAAATGCACAGATCCAGCTTCGAGAACTCAAGAACGCTATTCTAGCCAAATCGCCCCCTAACCGCTTGATAGCACTAACTTATTATTCCATCCCTAAACTGCTAATTTTTATCTTATCAATCTGAAGAGTACTTATCAGTCATATTTATCATACGAGCAAGTCAACTAATGTCACAAAGTTCAACAACACAACTACAAGCGTACCATAAAACCTATTAAACTCTAATTGGTATGGAAAAACCAAAAGGAATTGAAACCTATTAAACCCTAATTGAAACCGCCATTCATATTTTTAGTAGGGTTGGAATTCTCTCCGGACACTCATCTTTTATGAGCCTTTTTTAAGGCCCACTTTTAGAAATTGAAACCACCATTTTTTAGCGTGCCAAGAACATCAATTATGCCAAAAATAATATTGATTCCCGAATCCATAGTTATCTATATCTGATCAACATTAAATTTGTTCTCTATATCCGATCAACATTAAATTTGTCCTCAACAAGCTTTAAAGATAAATGACTCAAAACATCAAAGTGGATCCGGCAAAGACTCACAAAAGGTCCTGACAGATGATCAAGTCCCTAGAATGGACCTTAGCTTTACCCAAGGACCAATTGGTTCCAAACGTCCACATAAATTATTAGATGAGGTTTGAGGACCCCCACATGAAGAATTTGATCAATTAGGTCCCCCCACCTGCCTATCAAAAAAAAATTAGGCCCCCCCACCAATACCCTTGATTGAAATCAAAATACTCACAGCTGTTCATTAAGAAAAGTCAATATATTACACAGATTTCTCTTGCCAATAAGGACACAAAACATGCATACAGAGGAAAGGACAACTAACAAACAGCCGAATCCAAGAAAAAACATAAAATTACATTCAGTCCATCCATACCCAATCCAATATCAAAACACAACACACAGCCTAATAAAGAAAGAAACACGCCCAGACACTGAGCTATCAAAAAAGAAAGAAACACCTGTGCCCATAATTCCACTGTACAACCACCAAAGATCACATGGAAACAGATCAACCTTTTCAAGACAAGATTTGATTATGGCTGGGACCCTCAAAAGACTCTTATGATGGAGAGGGTGGATATTAAGTGAAGAAAGCATAAAATGAAGAAAACAAAGAGTGGTGGAGGGTAGGACCCAAAATTACCTAATCCGCGTGCACTCAATCCATAGGGGCTCTCAAAGTTTTGGCAGAAAGGGTCCTCATTTACAGCACATCCCACCACCAACATGAGCACGCCTTCAAATCTGACTTTAAAAGTCCCCATGAAAAGCTTAAGCATAATCATTTCTTGTCAACAATTATCTCCCAATTTCCATCACCCATGAGAGAAAAAGTCCAAAGTTCATCCCATTTAGCCTTGCCTTTGTTGGTCCATTATAAAGGGTTGAAAACCACTGTCTGGAAATTTGTCGGTACCGGTGTTCCGGTGGATTTTTGGCATTGAATCATTTGAGAATCTTTCTATCTCTCAATATTCTCACGTAATCCAATGGTTGAAAACGTTCAAAACACCTGTACAGACAAATTTTGGTACAGAGGATTTCAGGGGCATTAAAAAACCAGCTGTATAGAGGAAAAGAGCAGAAGGGCTAGTGATAAAGCTTAATCAATAGCCACCATAGGGTTTTCGAAACAATAACCTCATTTCAGGTTAAGGACTTTTGGGGTCTACTAACCTTTTTTCCCTCCTTTCCAACCCACGTGTTACTGCGGAAAGGGACGCTAGCTAACTCCTGATGCTTTGGCCTTGAGCTTCAAATACTTCAAGTAACTAATAGCTTCATCAATAACCACCAAGGGATCTTTGCTCTTCACAACTGGAATTAGGCTTTTGAGAATTTTCAACGTGTCTCGAATCTTATCTTTCCTCGACTGCTTGTTGCCTAAAATGGAATCCGAAGCCCTTCCTTGATTCCTGCCTTTGGCACAACTTGATTCAGCCGCCGGTTTTGTGAACGATTTCGTGTACCCACCATCAATCAGTCTCTGCTTTTTCATTGGCCTTTCTGGATTAGCCAATTCTGCTGTTATTTCCTCCTCATGTTCGCGCTTGTTGTAACACCCTTTAATCGCAAAAGGAGAACGATCAGTGCTAGTAACTTCATCTTCTTCTTCACTATCACAGCCATCATAATCGTCCGAGTAAAGTAAGGCATTGATTTCATCAGTGTCTTCGTGCATCTCACTTCTTCCCCCAATTGTTCCATCCTCTACATATTTTTCTTGCATAGTGGCCTTGATTGGAAAATTTTGCTCCATATTAACCGTTGTTCCTTTGTTACCCAACTCACAAGCACCGACAGATTTTCTTGGTGTGACAATCGGATTTTGACCAGGAGAGAATAGTGGACTGAAAAACAATCTTGTTTGATTCCCAGATTGATCAAAAATGACAAACCTTTTCTGTCTGGACTCAGATAAAGCATTTTGTGTCGCCTTAACCCCATGTCCATGATACAAGCAAGATGGCCCTTCTTTGGCATCCAAGTGAGGAGGCAAAAACTGAATCAACCCATGAGCTCCATTTGTTTCGGCCGGACCACGTGAACTAGGAACTCTGAATCCTGGAAAAGCCACATCAGGGGAAAATGTGGAAGAGGAAAACGGAGAACCGTTTTGTTGCCCTTGGTGTAATGGCGTGCTCGTGCAATTTAAGTTGAGCAAAGGACGAGCAGAATGCCGCTGAAAGAGCCAACAGTCTTCTGGCTTAACCATCCAGCCAAAGAAAGTAACCTTGACATGAAGAAAGACATGCTATAGCTTAAAATTCTTTATTTAAAAGAAAAAAACACAATAGATTAAGCTGCAATTACCAGCAACGAAACAAGCTACGTACCAGAATATAGATATAGTAATATTCGTAATATCCAATCCCTTCTGGAATGAGGAAGGGAAGAAAAATCGAAACGAAAATTCTCGACTTGATGATGGAAACGTAAATCTACGTGACAGGTTTAAGCAAAGCGCGGAAATACTCAGCCTGGAAGAGAAGAAAAAAAAAGCCAACACAAACATGGCATTGTTATGCCTTATCAACAAGCAGCTAAGCAATGAATCAAGAACTTGAAACAGTGATGGAATAAAAGGTTGGCAAATTAGTATTGGACTCACCTGGCAGTCTTGCAAAGGTTGAAAGCATGCTATCACTCTAACTATAATAGTAGGTCTCCCTGCAATCCCACTCTCATGTTTTAATGCCCGGAATCTCGTTTGGCTCGCTGCTTGGCACACCATAACTTCTACCTCTATTACAATTCAAGATCTTTCCTTCTACCTCTATTACAACTCAGATCGAAGGACAAGATATACTCGCACAATAGACGAAAAGTAGAGATATCAATTCAAATGGAAATGAGATTATGAGAAATGCGATAATCAAGGGGAACAGAATCTAAAATAAGAGATTGGGTAGTTATAAGTTGTTTTGGCCTTTAATCTCTCTCAACTAAGCCTATGGATATAGCAAGGATTGAAACAAAAGTGATTGGATGCCATGGAATTGCGAAAATTAGAGTCACCAAAAAGCAGGGTTAAAAGGAAGGGTAGGAATTTATAAGATAACCCTGCAATACAAATTCAGTGAGACAGCTTTCCGAAGCACATTAATTGAAAGACCCAACCACCACATGACGCTCTACTTCTGTGCAATATATCCTAGTTACCTGCAAAAGTAGGGAAAAAACAGCCATTGGTATCTATGAATGCTGTTAAGTAAGATCAAAGATGAATAAAAGCATCAAATAATGAATTAGTAGGTGGTTAAAAGAAGCATTAGAATTCCAGGGTTGTGAATAAATTTGGAGTAGCACCCCATTCTACAGATATCAGTATAAATATAGTCCAACCCTGAACTTGGTTGGAGGATTTATGAAGGATAGCACCCATAAACAAAGAAAAGAAACTTTCAAATAGTAGCCATGGATTATTAGCAATCAAAAAGAATGTGAAAATATAAAGGAAAATAGTGTACAACACAGGATGAGGAAAAAAACCCTAGTTAGAGATCTCACAATAAAGAGAAAAAGACCCAAAAAGAAGTGAAGCAATTCTTAGTTTTCAAGATACGGATGGAAAATCATACACTAGGAAAGTACCAAACCAAACCGAGCCTTAAGTCCCAATCACTTGGGGCCGGCTACATGAATCATTTTCCTCCATTGAGCTCTGTAAGGGCCATTTGTTCACACAAACCTACTATACTCATATCGTTGCACACCATAGCATCTAGGAAAGTACAAGAATCAAAATTTCTTGCGACAAATCGGTTGTAAGTTTGGTTGTAAGAAGGGCAGAGTGAGCAGACTTTTCCCAAAAAAAAAAAACTACTAATACGTAAAGGACAGAAAAACCGAGAGAATAATGAAACAAAGTAAATTAAAGCATCAAATATAGTGGTTTGATTAACTCCACATGACGATTACCTAAATCACATGTCATACAACGGTTGAATTGGGGTATTTAGCCTTCCTTCTTTACATACCTCTGCCTGAACTGCTTGAACCCGGTCCAAGAAACTAAGCATTACAAATGTTCCTAGAAGTTATTTTTTGGGCAATCAAACACATGGGCAAAAACCCAGCAAGGTCCGAGAAGAAACGAACCAAACGCGGGAAGAAAAACAAAGAAATAGAGAAAAAAATGAAAAACCCCGAAATCTCCGAAGGAAAATGTCCAAAACCAAGAGAAAAGATGAGAAGAATTAAAGATTCCAAGAAACTTACAGTGGAAGCTCAACCAGCAGAGTTTGGAACGAACTAGTACTTGTTTCCTCAGAGATCCAGACACACAAACTCAGAGAGAGAGAGAGAGAGAGAGATCCTTGTAGAAACAAGAAGAATCTTGGAAATGGCGAAAAGGTGAGAGTAGCATGCGTGGGAAACACAGTCCGTTCTCGTGATTGTGAGTGTGGAAGAAGGGAGTAAATAGTAATGACCTGATAGGAAGTACGGATAATGTGAAAGAGTTAGATACGACTATTAATATCAAGTCTCACAGGATATTAGCAATACTCCTTATTACTCAATTATTCATCACATCGGACTAGTAGTCTGAACTATTTTTGTTAATAAATAAAGGCTTCATAATCCTATAGGATTGGTTATCCAATCCCAACATGCAAGAGCCTTGTCAAACGGATCCTGAAAACTTCTTTCAATAATTTTTTGGGGAAAATTTTAAAAAAAACCCCTGAAACGTTCAAACGGACCCTAACTTCTTTCAATAATTTTTTGGGGAAAATTGTACAAAATAACTTCTGAACTCTAACTAATGACAAAAGAATACCTGAACTTATCATTTCGTTAACAATAAATCTCTCGCCGTCCAATTCCATTAATTTGTAATGTAACGGATGGAGCTAACGAACTGCAGTAACCTTCCTATTTTTTTACTTTTACTTTCAAAATTTACTTTTAACTCTTTCTCTTTTCAGTAATAAAAATATAGGTAATAAAATTCTTTTTTTCCTTTACTATTTATCAAATATTACTTTAATCTCATTTTTTATCATTTACAAAAAATATTTCAAAGTTCTCTTTTTTAAATAACTTATCTTTTTTACTTTCAAATTTTACATTCCCCCTTATCTCTCTCTCTCCCTTTTATTCTAGAAATTCGACCACACACCACCAATTAACCCCACAACCAACCGTCAAAACCCTACTCCAATTTCAAATTTTCAAAAATACTTTTAATCTCTTTTTCTTAACCTTCATTTTATTTTTACTTTTTTACTTCAAAAATTACTTTTTAATATTTTTAGTAATAAATAAATATGTAATAAAGTTCTTTTTTTCTTACTATTTTCCAAAACTTACTTTCACCCTGTTTTTTTAACTATTTATGAAAACTATTTTAACCACCCTTCTTTTTTTTAAACTTTCAAATTTTTCCTTTCCCTTCTCTCCCTCTATTTTTTTAAATTTTGACTACATACCATCAATCAACCCAAAGGGGCAAAGGCTGCTACACATGTGATGTTGGATGGTCACAAACTCACATGAACACCCAAGGGAAAAAAAAATTACGTAGAATACATGTAAAAATTATGGCCTAGCCTTTCTTTGAACACCCGACCCAAATATCAATGAACACCCAATTCTAATAGTCTTGAACACCTAGCGCAAAAAGAATTGAACACTCAACTCAAAACCAATTGAAAGACTGAGTCACAATCCAATTACAACCCATCAATTCAAGTAATTCATATTTGAACATCTAACAAATTACCTCAAATAAAGCTCACAATCATAATGAAAAAAAAAATTAAAAAAGAAGAATCTATTGGTGTACGTATTATACTCTGCGTTCTCTCCCCATGCCTCTTGTTGACAGTTTAAATGTGTTAATTTTGCATTTATGACAATATCTACTCCACTTTTTTTTTCCAAGTTAGCTTATAAAATTATGAATAGAGCTTAAAAAATATTCAACTACATTGCAAAATCCAGTTAACTTGAATAATATGTCTTCGAAATTAAGACTACAACCAAAATCTCATAATGTCATCATAAAGAATCATATTTGCAAAAAAGTCGGCCCCAACCTGTATGCTAAAATTTCTTCCAAAAGGATTTCAATAGATTAATAATACATCGGTTAAACGTTGATACAAAATATAGGAACTCTTCTATGACAACTATTGTAACGACCCGGATTTTTGGCCCTATTTTTTTCGAATAAAAAAAATACAATTCAAATATATATATATATATATATCCAAATTTTATTAACTAATTATTTTACTAACTATTCATGTGATTTCAAAATAAATTGGTAATTGTGATTAGTATTTATTAAATTAATCCTTAATTGTGTAAGCATGTATATATGTACCCTGTGCCATATGTACTATATAATTTTTCCCACCACCAAATATGCTCCCAGCCTTATCTACTCCCTCTCAACCGACTCTCTGCCGTCTCTCTCTCTCTTTCCCCTTCCCCAAGCGAACCATCCCCTCTCCCTTATCTCCCCCGATTCTATCTCTCTCACTTCCCTCCTACATTCCATCACCTTCATCCATATCATTTCACTCTCCCACATTTCCCCATTACTCCTCCTATATTACTCTACGTCTACAACAAAACCAAAATCCATCTCCCCATCCTTTTCGTCTGACAGAGAGATGTGAGTAACATAACTTTATCCCATAAACTCAATTTTCGTCCATATCACGTACATCTGTTCACGGCCTATTTCCTCCTAGTTGATGACGTTTTTAGGCCTGAGTTTCTTCATGAATGTTGTAGAGGGCGTCGAGAGCTTCGATTTCAACCCAAGAATCGCCCAACGGTCAAGAATTGATAGAGTTATCGCCATTCAAAATTAGGTAAAATTCTCGAATTCTGATTTCCAGTCAGATTTAGCGACCCTTCTAAACTTCCATTTTTCTACTATTCAGAGTGGTTTTCGGGCTTAGACTTCTTCACAAAAGTTGTAGAACGTTTCGAGATCTTCGCGTTAGACTCAAGGATCGGCAAAAACGGACAAGGTTTGATTGGGTTATTTCATTCCGAAGTTGCTGCTGGAATACCGAACTTTCGCCGCCAAACAAAAATCCACCGGACTCCATAGTTGAGCTTTTTATCCGGATTAAAGGTAGATTAATCCTTCTCCTACCTCTCCCTAAGTATATTAATGTACTAAGTTGTTAGTTTTTATGATTAGAATCGAAAAGAATCGAAATTGGAATCGAACGAATGAAACCTAGTTTCTTTCCGGAGATTCACTGTTCATTGATCATTGATCATGGGCGTGAACAGTGTTCACGTTTTTGGGAACTGCATGTTCATAAGTCATAACAGCTGGGAGTTAAAAAAAAATGGCACAACAATTACAGTTACCCCCCTGGACTTCTTGAATTTATAATTTTGGCTCCAAGAGATGTCTTTTGTCCTCGGTGGTTCTAACTTACGTGTTATATACTTATATATGAATGTTGATGAAAATAATTGAGTTCATAATTATGTTGCCTTGTGTTAGTGTTAATTGAATACAATACTTTTAATAAATAAATAGAATGATGAAAGATTACTAATTAAATTACTTGTTTGATAAAATTTCTCATTTATTTAATAAAGGGCATTGGCCCAGTCATAAAACTCTACGTGCTTTACTTACTCGCACAATATAAATTGCTATGTTTGCTTTCCCATTGAAACGTATCATGTTTACTAATTATGTTATTATGGATTCATGATTATTGTATTGTTGGGTCGGACTTAGATTCGTTTGGTGGTTTCAATGATAAATTATGCAGATGTTGTTATGATTAATGGAAAAGGAAAAACAGATGAAAATTGTGTGCTTAGCAGGACCTTGAGGGTAGCCTGAAAGAACCGATGTAGCTAGAGTGGCTAAGCAAGACCTTAGGGGTAGCCTGGCAGGACCTCAGGTATTGAGGGCAGCCTAGCAGAACCGTGAGGGTAGCCTGAAGGACCTAGAATTGTGAGAGTGGCCAAGCAAGACCTCAGGGGTAGCCTAGCAGGACCTCAAGTATTAGGGGTAGCCTAGCAGAACCTTGAGGGCAGCCTGATGGACCTAGAATTGTGAGGGTGGCTAAGCAGGACCTTAGGGGTAGCCTGGCAGGTGCTTCGCTTTCCCCGATATAGAAGAATATTACCCCAAGCGTAGGGTTTGAATATCGATGAAGCAAAATAATCCGGAGAAGTCCGGGATCGTACCCAAGGGAATTAGTTCATGGCTTGCCTCGGATGTGTAGATGCAAGTAAGGTTTTCGACTTTTAGCCAGTCAACTTGGTTTTACTTTGAACGGTGGAATTAAAATGGCTAAGTTAAGAACGAATTAACTAGGAAAAAGATAGGTTAGGTCTAGGAATCCTAGCACTCATGACTCGGGCTAAATCACACTTTTCACCAATTCACGCGATTTAAAATACACAATTATAGGTACCTAAACCGGAAAATAGAGATTCGATTATCAAGCTAGCTCTAGAATTCGTTCGATAACCACTTCGAGCGACAGAGCTCTAAGCATCATGTGTGGTGAGTAGGCGATGCTCCCACCTACACATGATCAAAGAGGTTAACACCTCGGCGATTTACCAAACGAATCCGAACCCCACATTAATTTTCAAACCCAAAAATTAAAACTTTATTGGTGAAAAATGCAATGTTTGCCCAAGCCATGGGATGCTAATCATCCCATGACCTAACCCTTGAAACTACTCACACATATCTAGAGAGATAAGAGCAAGCAAAAATCTACTTAGCATAATTGAAATGCAAGACTAGAAGAAAATTAGCTTAAAAGATAGATCGGGAACTAAGTAACAACTTTAATTAAAGCAAGAGTAGCAAAAGACAACTATTAAAGGCTGGAAATTAAGAAATAAGTGCTGAAAATGAAGAACAAGGCAAGAACAATTCAAAAAGCTCAAAAGTAATCTAAGCTAGATCTAGAAATGTACCAAAAAACGTTTTATCATTGTCATTACATCATTCCCTTTATTCCCCGCTCAGAATATGCTCAAAAGATGCTTCGAAGATGCTCTGCTAAAGTCCTCGGTACCGATTGCCACAGCCTTACATTACTGAGATAGGCTCTCGGTACCGATCGAGGCTATTGTGTCCAATCGATTGCGAGCAGTTAAAGGCCAGTCGATAAGCACTCGGTACCGATTGAATCAATTCCTTCCAATCGATCGCGAGGGCTTATCAGTTCTGAACCTTGAAGTTTTCCAACCCTTGGCCACACCTTGGCCACGCCTTCTGCCCAGGCTGCTCACTGATCTGCTCGGGCTGTTGCCTTGGCTGGGTTCTTCTGCCGTGGAGATTCTCAGCCGTCGGTCACGCCTTAGCATTGGCCTCGCCTTACTCAGCCTTGACGTCAGGCAACTTTTGCCTGAGCTCTGCCTGAGCTGCACCTTGGCCGTCGGGCAACTTTAGGCCATGACATGCCTTAAGCCTTTAAAGCCCCTTACTAAGCGATTCTCCTACAAAACAAAACAAACAAACTCTACGAGACAACTAAGTTAAAAACAACTAATTAAAGAGTAAATTAAACTAAACCTAGACACTAGCGCACCCTTTCATTACATTTCCGGGTGCTTATCAGCAGGACCTCAAGTATTGAGGGCAGCCTAGCAGGACCTTGAGGGCAGCCTGATGGACCTGAATTGTGTGGATAGTCTACTAATACCTCGTGATATTAAGGGTAGCAGGACATTTAAATAATGTTCAATGAAATACTGAGTTCATAAGATGATGGATACTATGGTGCAGGTATGATTATGAAATGTGATCGAGATTCAAAAGAAGGTAATTTAAAGGCATGCTAATGGATTTACTTATTTAATGCTTGTCGTTCTTTTATTTTCATATGAATTGTGATAAGATTGCTTAGCTGTAAAGTAAGGGGTTGGTAGGGTTAGGATTATTCTATTGAGTGAATTATCACTCACGGAAACGTTTGTATCTTGGTAAATCGGTTGCTTCGGCGATCAATATGCCAGAGTATGTAGGATTCAATGGTGGAGCAGTTTGACACAGGAAGAATACTAGGGGCGGAGACCGAGTATGTTTGGGATCTGTATCAAGACTAGAGTCGCTTTGAAGTTATTTCAATAAATTGCCAGATTTTATTAAGGTTAAATAAGTTTTTTTTTTTTTGAGTCAGTATCTTCCATGAGAAGTCGGCTCAATGCTTGTCAGACCAATGTTTACCTTTGAATAAAAGTTTTGTATTTTCAATTTGAGTTGAAATAAAGAAATCCCTATGTTGATGCATCCGTGTTTATTTGGTTGACTAAATAAATCTTTTTCGAAAAATAATAATTTATGCTGCCGATATTTGTTTAAAATATCGGGGTGTTACAAATGGTATCAGAGCCTAGGTTCAACTCTCGGCCTTGGGTAGATGGGGTAGATCACTTCCAAGAGCGTAAACTTGAGTCACTTCCAACATATTCACGTGAAATTATCAAATTGTCTTTCATATAGAAAAAGTGGCTCAAGCAATAAGGATAGTTCACTAATTTCACAAGACTGAAACACAAAAAGGAAAGTGACAATGAACAAAAAGATTGTGTGAAAATATTTATCTTTAGACCATCTTTTTCAATCTTTTTTAACTGTCGTGCATGAACTATGTTAAACTTTAGTCATTATGTTATACATTCATCTTATTTCATACTTTTTTAGCTCCTCTTGTCAAGACAAACGATGTGGTGTAAAAATTTGAACCAGGTCATGTAAAAATTAAGAGAAAATGTGACGCCTTTGATTTTGAGAAAATTTAATTAAACCAATTTCAAATGATGTAATAGCTTTAAAAATGATGTAAGGAATAATAAATCTTTAAACATAGTTTTAAAGCATTCTGAATTAAAGATAAACATAATTAAGTCTTCCAAAAGATGTAGAGTTCATCATTTAATACTAAAGATAAAGATAAATCATATTACATTTCTCGAAAATTGAAGTATAATACTAAAGATAAATCAGAGCATCTACTATCTAGTTGTAAGACGCACACGGTTCAACGAACACTTCCTCCTGAATTAGAACAACCTCAGCTTGGTAATTGTCGTCTGGTTGGGGGTACTATTCTACGCCTTCTCTTTCGACACCTAACAGAAAATGCAAGACAACGGTAGCACCATGAGTATTGATACTCAGTGAACAAGTCTCTACACTACTAACAATTACTTTACACAAAAGTAATTTAACGTTTGATAACAATAATAATTGCAAAAAGATATTACCGTATCATTTTCCTTTCTATCCATTAGCAGTGAGGTCAATAGAGGGGATTCGTAATACCCTGGGACTTGGTATTCATAATCCAATCCCAAGTGGGTATATTCAAAAAGACAAAGTTGCCCTCGGTTAAATAATATGATGGACAAATTACCCCCAGTTATATGAGTATTTGACGTACTAATGCCTGGCAAGCTAAAAGCATATTTTATTAGCCAAAAACAACCAAATCCTATATTCTGGTGATGTCATGCAAAATTTCAAATGCTACCAAGTTCCAAAGTTATTTGTTCTTCTTATTTTTTCCCACAAAAAATGCCAAATATTTTGTTTGGTATGGGTCTAATTTTTTTTGACGAACAATATCATCCCATTAATATCAAAAGAAAGTACAATCAAATAAGCCTATACAAATATCGCATACCACAAACAGCACAGCACAACCCAACAAAAAAAAAAACAAAAGGACCCAATAAAACCAACCAACCAAACAAGGCTAATCAAAACACCCCACAAAACTAAAAAGAACACCACACACAAACCCTCTACGCCGACCACATAACCAACGATACTTGCAAAAAGGTAGAGAACAAGAAACACAAATAAATCAATGTAAAGCACGACGCTGAGGGTATGTGAGGGTCACCACAGCTATCCTGTAGAGACCCATATGAATTTTTAATTATCGAAATGTTATATAAATGCCAAAATTGAGAATAATTTGAAAAGTGTGAGGATTATTTGATTTGGGGTTTCAAGTGATGGAGTTGTTAGTGGAGGGAGTGTTTGTGTGATTTGCATTTGTGTTGGTATATATAAGGGTGTGTGTAAGTGTAGGAGATAAAATATCTCATCCATCTCTCCCTCTTCTCTCTAGCATCTCTCTCTCTACCTCTCTCATGTGATACCTCACCCAAACACCCACAAGATCCACCTCCATTCCACCTTGCAATCACGCTCTTGAACTTGGGTTTCGTTGGTTTGAGCTCGGAGGAAAGATCTTGGTCGATTGTGGAGTTCTTGGAGCTAGGGCTTGCTTGAATCGCATAGGTTTCGGTCTTTGTTTGATAGGAGCATCTTCTCCTTCTCTATGTGTGAATATGTTGATTTGGTGTAGTATTTGAGCTTAAATCATCACTCTTTGTATCTCAAAAATCTGTTAAAATCTGCAAAAATCGTGGCTGGAAGTGCCTGGGGATCAATCCCCTTGCGCATGGAGATCAATCCCCCTGTTATCTGGATTTTTCTATGTTGTTTGGGGATTGATCCCCCACCACATGGGGATTGATCCCCACCCTCTCTGGACAATTTTGAGCCAATTTGTGATATCTTGATTGTTTTGAGCCCCAATCGCTTCTAACCCCTTTTGGACACCTCCTAACCTATTTCAAGTATGGTTATTTGAATTCCGTTGGTTAACCTAAGTCATTCTCATTCCGTTGGACTCTCATTATTAAAGAAAGAATAGAAGCTTACTTGATTAAAACCGTAGTGAAATGTCTCTTGTGCGATTTATCGTAAGTAGTGGATAAATGTGGCATGTTTACAACGTTTGTATCATATATTATGATGATAAGTGTAAGAATGTGAACGAAGAATGTTGTTTGCTTGCATATTGATTGATAGTGTGTGTGTGTGAGAGAGAGAGTTGAGAGTTGGAATAGGGGAGTCCCATAACGCAAGAGATGGTAATATGGAGACTCGAGTGGGGCTCATAACACAAAGGGTGGGCCGGGTGGCAATACAGTGACCCAAGTGGATAGAGTTCACTGTAACGCAAAGGGTGAAAATACAGTAACTCTAAGAGTGTTATGCTATAACGCAGGGGATTGAAATACAGTCAAATGTGATGTGAGGTAGATCGTTGTGTAGTGGATATCGGTATTACTTGTTGTTTTTTGAACTATATGCTTACTTGAGTTTATGGCGTACAAAAGATTGAAACATAATGAAGATCGACCTACTTGTTGGATCCTAAGTACTATTCCCGCATGACATCATGGAAATTTGCTTGACTTCGTAGAATGTATCCTCGGTGCTATCATAAAAGAGTTGTGAATTGTTGCACTATCTCGGATTCAATTGTGTTCATTATACCATTTCCTCCTTTGCACTTATCTTCATGTTTGCATATAGAATTAGTAGAAGATATTCCTGCTGGGTTAGTGTAGCTCAACCCTTCATCATTTTTCAAGTTCAAATGCAGGACAGTAACTGCATACAATGTGTGCTTGGATTTGAAAGATCATCTTTTGGAAGCTAACTTGGATAGTTACTTAGTTATCTTTGTAATGGCTTTCTTTTGATAGAGATGTATTTGTAACTAAAATTTTTTGACCTCTTTTTACTGAAATGTTTGTAAACTCTAAACTTATTCGTACATTGTACTTAAGAAGTTTGGAGCCGGAGTGCCAATGATGTAATTTCTTTGAACATTGAAGTTGGATTTGTAAATTGAACTATTGGGAACTTGGAACACTCTTTTGGGGTATTATCTATGTAATGCGAAGACTTTATTTCCAAAAAGCTTTATTTATTTATGTTAAAAATCAAGGGCGTGACATATCCTCAATGACCCTTCAAGCTTATGCTTAGTTCGAGTGAGGTTTTGAAAAGACTTGACACTATCGCATTTACCTTTGTGGTCGGCCTTGGTGTTCTGTTTTCGCATGTCAAGTCCCAAAGCAGATAAAGGGCTGAAATCCTTTGATCAGTTCCTCCAGATGGCCGTTGTTGGGCCCAAAGTGCTCCCATGAATTTGGTTACACAATGTCACTCCTTGCGACTGCTCTAAAAATAGACTTGTAGGTGCGATGTCGAATGTCATAAAAGACTTAATTGAAACCCTTCCTACAACCAATTGGTTTTAGGAGAGATGATGGAAAAGCGGTCTGACAAATGGTATCAGAGCCAGGGAGTCATGGGTTCGAGCCACGGGAGCATCATCGTGAGGGAATGATTGATGGGCCCAGAGTGCCCCCTTATATTTGGTTACACAATGTCACTCCCTGTGACCGCTTTAAAAACAGATTTGTGGATGCGATATCAAATGCCATAAAAGACTTAATTGAAACATTTCCTACAACCAATTGGTTTTAGGAGAGATGGTGAAAAAAAGGTCCAACAAGTGGTATAAGAGCTAGGGAGTCATGGGTTCGAGTCGTAGAAACGTCATCATGAGGAAGGGATTGTTGGGCCTGGAGTGCCCTAATGGATTTGGTTACACAATGCCACTTCCTGTGACAGCTCTAAAAATAGACTTGTGGGTGCGATGTCAAATACCATAAAAGACTTAATTGAAACTCTTTCTACAACCAATTAGTTTTAGAAGAGATGCTGAAAAAACGGTCCGACAGCCGTGGTCCTCTTAGGCTGCAAATTTCTAGGCCCCATAGCAACCTCCTCCAAGCTGTCTCCAATCTTATTTGACGAAGAATCAACAATGCTAAGTTGATGAAGCTCAGGCGTTGGAGGAGCAGACTCATAACTAGAGAAGGAGGAGGAATCATCTTCCATTTGGAAGGAAGACGAGTCTCTGGCAAACCATCCATAGAGACGTCGACGACCTGATCATTAAGACTAACCTCGCAAGGCATACGGCTTTCTAATTGCTCACAGTTATTGAAAGCTAAACTGGGATTCTTAACTTTAACCACCACAGACGAAAGGCTAGGCCTATGTAAAAATTGAAACTTCTTATCCGATTCTAAGCCTTGAAAGCAACTACAGTTAACAACAAGAAAATCTCGTCCCATAATCACATTTTTCTTCCTCTGTCTATACTCAATAGGAGTTGAATGCTTCATGTTCGTCATCCTACTATTGCTTTACGTTTTTAGTTTCTAAAATACGTTCCGTCTATCTATCTATCCAAAGTTTTTTAAACTTGGAATTATGTGATATAAATAGTTTTTTTTCATTGCATAAATGTACGATTTTACTATTTCAAAATGCATTTAATATTTTACATTTTCATTTTTCCAAACCAACAAAAAAATAGAAGAAAGATAGCAATTATATCATATATTAGTTATGTACGAAATGAGATATTTGAAATAGGAGATTATGGTTGTTATCCTTCAGTTTTGCAGGGCAAAAATGAATATGTATAATATCAATCCAATCATATCCCATGTAAAACAAACATGTTAATAACAATCATATCTTTCAATTCGGTGTAAAACAAACATGCAAATTACTATGGAAAATGATATTGGCACTCCAAAAATTGATGCTGGCACTCCAAAAAACAAATGAAAGTGGCTTTGGAATTACACTGATTTTGGAGTGTCTGCATCAATTTTTGAAGTGCCAATATCATTTTCCATTACCAAGCTCATCTCATCTCATTACCAATTTCTTCTTATTATCAATCTCAATTCTAGTCTTATCGCCTTACGAATCTCACTCATCTTTCACCGTTGTCAAACGAGGCCTAAGTGAATTCTAAGATTTTCTCAACAAGGTCCTTTCCTCCCCAACCACTAATCACAACATGTCTCATGGGGTCACTCCCCCTTTATCCATCTTGTACCGGGGCCCTAAATGGATACACCTAAATTATAGATCTAGCATGGATTCACCTACGACCATAACAAGAGGAAAACATAGCCATCGTAGAGCTTACTATTTCATGACATAATTAGGGTTAGCCTACAACAATTAACACCGGGTCCGCGGGTTTGGGAATCAAAAAAGAAGGTAGATTCTTCAAGGGGAATTTAGAGGCCGGCCCCATGTTTTAGGTTCGGATAACAAATAGTCCTAACAAAAATATTTCTTCTTTATTTCAGTCCTTTCTCTTGATTTTTCATGCATTTTTACTATTTTGCCCCTTTTTTATTAAACTTTTGTGTACATGGCCATTTTTAGTAAAATTTATATTGTTAGAATCAATTCCTGACCCATATTATTTCAGACAAAAATACCCATGGCTATGTGAACTGGCTATGAGAATTGTCAATTCGAATTCTCATAGTCAGTTCTATGAAAATTTCTTAATTCTCATAGAGAGAAAGCAATGTAAACTGAGCCATGAGAACTGACTATGTGAACTGTTAATTTTCAAAGTCAGTTCTATGAGAATTGTCAATTCTCTATGCTGTGTGAACAGACTATGTGAACTGGCTATGTGAACTAAAAAATACACAGTTTTCATAGAAAATACATAGTTTTCATGGACAATACATAATTCTCAGAAAAATACGCATTTCTCATGAACAATACACAATTCTCATAGAAAAATACACAGTTCTCATAGAAAATACCCACGCGAACAAAAACAAAAAAAATAATCAAAATCAAATATAGTTGTAAATATTCAACTATAGTTATATAGAGGTATCTGTATATCTACATCTACAAGTACTAACCATCTCACCGAGAATGGACGAGTCATAGAGGATGCGAATGGGAGCACAAAATTATTACAAAATAATACAAATTTTATACTTTTCTCCTCTCACTTGCATTTACCGAACCAAAACCCCCACCAAATTCAAACCCCTGCCAAATTCATAGCACTTAATTTCATGAACCAAAACCTTTTGTATTCTTCATACTAAATTTGTTAGAGAGAGAGAGAGAGAGAATGCAGGTGAGTTTAGATCGAGTTCGAAACTAAAATCATCTCCTAGTTTAGAGAAATGTTGTGCAGCGGCTTCGATCGAGACGACTGTCATGGCAGCAACTCTTCCGCCGTCTCGAATCTTAACCGCCACGTCACCGTCGAGGGGTTCTCTGGCACTCCATCGGCGATTGAGCTCGCTATGACTTGGCGAATCAATTTGAAGCCTCATAGTTCGAGTGCTTTATTGAACTGTGTTCAAGTCTACGTTGCCGGACGATTTATTCAACTTCATCAGAATGAGAGAGAAGAAGAGTTCAACTTCACGATGTCGCTATTGGATGATCTGTTCTTGAACAAGAACCTGGTGCGGTGGTTGTGAGATCGAGATGAGAGAGGGAGGGGATTTGTTAATGATGGCAAGATGTAGTCAAGAGGCGGAATAAAAAGGGCAAAAAAGTGCTAACATAATATATCCAAGCCTACAAAGGTTTGAAAAAATATTTAGGGTTGGGATCAAATCGAACCTAAAAAACGAGGCCAACTTCTAATTTTCTAATGGGAAATTTTTAGGCCGGGCCCAAAAAGTAAGTTTGGACTTAATTTAATTCTGAAAAAAATATTCCTTCTTTATTTCAGTCTTTTTTCTTGACTTTTCATACATTTTTACTATTTTCTCCATTTATCTTAACTTTTTGTGTATATGTCCATTTTTAGTAAAATTTATATTTTTAGAATCAACTCCTGACTCATATTTTTTTGGACAAAAATACCCTTAACTATGTGAACTGGCTATGAGAACTGTCAATTCTCATAGCCAGTTAACATAATATTTTGGACAACAATATCTCCGTCAGTTCACATAACCCGAGTTAACATATTATTTTGGACAAAAATACCTCTGAGTTATGACTATGAGAACTGAGACTATGAGAGCTATATTTATAATCAATTCCTGAATCATATTATTTCGGACAAAAATACCCTTGGTTATGTGAATTGGCTATGTGAGCTGAGTTATGAGAACTAACTATGTGAACTACCAATTCTCATAGTTAGTTCTATGAGAACTGCCAGTTTTCATAGTCAGCTCTATGAGAATTGGCTATGAGAATTGACTGTTCTCATAGAGAACTAATTTTGTGAACTGGTTATGAGAACTAGACTACGTGAATTGGCTATGTGAACTAAAAAATACACAGCTCTTATAGTCTTATACCACATACTAAAATACACAGCTCTCATAAAAAATATATAGTTCTCATAGAAAATACACGGTTCTAATAGACAGTTCTCATGGATAATACTCAGTTCTCATAAAAAATACGCAGTTCTCATAGAAAAATACACAGTTCTCATAGAAAATACATACACCAACAAAAATTGAACAAAAACAAAAAGGTAATCAAAATCAAATATCATTATAAATATTCTCACCGCCTTATCTTAAAAAATAATCAAAGTAAAAAAGAAATAGTTCACATAGGAAATAAATTGATTTAGAATTGAATTTTTAACTGCCAAGTCTCATAGTCAGTTCTCATAGAGAACTGTCTATGTGAACTGAGCTATGAGAACTAAACACATGAACTGCCAATTTTCATAGAGAACTAACTTTGTGAACTGGTTATGAGAATTGGACTATGTGAACTGATTCTTATAGACAATTCTCATAGAAAATACACAATTTTGATAGAAAATACATAGTTATAGTAGGAAAATACACAATTCTCAAAGAAAATACACACAAACAAAAACAAAAACAAAAAAATCAAATCAAATATACTACTTAACAATTACAGAAAATACAAAAGTTTATTTACAAAATTGAAAATGTTTGTCCCTTTCCCGTTCTTCTCCAAGATCGGCGTGAGTAAGGGAAATGCCTTACTCTTAAAATATATTCCCAACTTAAAAAAGGAAAATGCCTTACTCCTTAAAATAGTCCTATCTCAAGTCCAAAATCGGCGTCAGTTTCGGCGGCGAGAGTCGGTTCGTGGAAGATCTGTTGTACGTTGAGACTTCCCGCATACAGAAACAGCATCGATAGATTGCACAAAGAACTCCTTTGCATACACAGTTTGCGTAGCACATCTTCGGCAACTCCTTCTCTTCCCCGCCACAAACTCCCCCTTCAAGTCCCCCGTCTCCGGCGCCTAACATCGTCACGCCGCTGACGATGTCCACTTCAGCGAAGTCCATAGCTGAGTGCAGCAAGTTCTTCTCCAATATAGATCGATCTCTCGCCATCATCGACACTTGATTTCACCTGCACACACCCGCCGCAGGCGATGGCAATTTTTTGATCCTCCCCTTTGATTGCGGCCATTTGTTTTCAACTGTGTGCAAGTCTACGTCGCCGAACGATTTGTTTAACTTCATCAGAATGAGAGAGAAGAAGAAGAGTTCAACTCATGATGTCGCCGTCAAACGATGTTCTTTAACAGGAACCTAGTGCCGTTGTGAGATCGAGATGAGAGAAAGAGAGGGGATTTGTTGATGATGGAGAGACGTAATTAAAAGGGCAAAAAGTTCTTGACATAACATATCCAAGCCTACACAGGTTCGGAAATAATATTCAAGGTTGGGAACAAACCGAACCTCAAAAAGGGATTGACCTCTAATTTTCTATTTTCTAATTCTTCAATTCTAATCAATTTCATTATCGGGCCCACCAGATAACCCATTTCAACACTCGGGCCCATAAGGTAACCCAAATCTGCCCGCACGCGAAGAAGGGTTAATGGTTTTGCGTGTGCCCATTGATAGAACAGATAGGGTGCATACGGAGGCCAATTGATAGAGAGTGCAATTGATTGCAAGTTACATCTCATAATTACATGTACCCTCCAATTAATTTGCACTCAAATAATTTGGGCTAGTTCAGTTGGTCAAAACTCTTGTATCTCACTAGGAGATCAAAAGTTTAAGTCTCCCCACCTGTGTGTGGGTGTTCTTCCCTTAGAGAGATTTTCCACTAAAATACCATCGTTCATTTAGATAATGAAAGTGAGTTATGACTAGATACAAAAGATATCATTTAGTCAATAGCATGAACTCGCCCAGAGTGCATTTATGGACCATTTTTGCTCCTACTTTGATGATCTTAACTAAATACCGGAAATATCCTTTAGTTGATAGCGTTAACTCACCCTGAGTGCATTTATGTACTATTTATGTTCCTACTTCGATGATCTGAACTGTTCATATTTTAGAACACAGTAAAAATGATAAAACAACCCAAAATTATATTCATTAGATAGCACTTAATAAATTTTCGGAATACATTTATTTATGTTGGAAAATAAAGATCAGAACACTGAATTACAAATGTGTTTCGAAAACATATAAATCAGTTTTTTTGTGAACATAATTTTTGAAGGAGTTGATATTTTCGATGAATTCTTAAAATACGAGACTCTAATCGTGAGCCCAAAAAGGGCCCACAAGTCTAAACAGGACTCCTACTCCATAAATTTAAGCATTATGGCTTTATATCATGTGTTAAAAAGCAATTGGTGTCAATAATCTTTTTGATTGAAGTGGAGGAGAAATTAATCCTTGTCATTATAAGGTCTGGCATTTGAGGGGCAATTCTCCAGATTACAAAAAGCCGGGTTTAGCGGATTTCTCTAAGTTAATGTTTCAGCAATAACCACTTCAATTATTTGACAAGGCTTGTCTCCAAATTCATTTCCCTTTACTTAAATAGGACTGTAAGATTATGATCTCCTCATGTGATGCAAAATAAAATACATCGGGGGTGTTTGGTAACCTTTTTATTTTCAGTTTTTGGTTTTCATTTTCATTTTTTTGAAAACTAAAAGAGAAAACTTGTTTGGTAACAAATTTTTACTTTTTTGTTTTTAAGAAACCTTTTTAGAATTCTAGAAATTGTGGAAACTAAAAAACAGAGTTTTACACAGTTTTCAAAACAGAAATTATTTCATCCCGTCCCCTTTTTTTTTGGAAGCCTCCTGTCCCGCTCAATTCTTCTTCTCTGTACGCTACTCCCTCCCTCCATCCCTCCCTCCATAACTCTCTCTCTCTCTCCCTCTCTCTCTCTCTCTCTCTCTCTCTCTCTCTCTCTCTCTCTCTCTTCTCATATCTGGGCTAGTTCAGTTGGTCAAAACTCTTGTATCTCACTAAGAGATCAGAAGCTTAAGTCTCCCCACCTGTGTGTGGGTGTTCTTCCCTTAGAGAGATTTTCCACTAAAATACCTTCGTTCATTTAGATAAGGAAAGTGAGTTATGACTACATGCAAAAAATATCATTTAGTCAATAGCATGAACTCGCCCAGAGTGCATTTATGGACCATTTTTGCTCCTACTTTGATGATCTTAACTAAATACCGGAAATATCCTTTAGTTGATAGCATTAACTCACCCTGAGTGCATTTATGTACCATTTCTGTTCCTACTTCGATGATCTGAATTGTTCATATTTTAGAACACAGCAAAAAAGATAAAACAACCCAAAAATATATTCATTAGATAGCACTTAATAAATTTTCGGAATACATTTATTTATGTTGGAAAATAAAGATCAAAACATTGAATTACAAATGTGTTTCGAAAACATATAAATCAGTTTTTTTGTGAACATAATTTTTGAAGGAGTTGATATTTTCCATGAATACTTAAAATATGAGACTCTAATCGTGAGCCCAAAAAGGGCCCACAAGTCTAAACAGGACTCCTACTCCATAAATTTAAGCATTATGGCTTTATATCATGTGTTAGAAAGCAATTGGTGTCAATAATCTTTTTGATTGAAGTGGAGGAGAAATTAATCCTTGTCATTATAAGGTCTGGCATTTGAGGGGCAATTCTCCAGATTACGAAAAGCCGGGTTTAGCGGATTTCTCTAAGTTAATGCTTCAGCAATAACCACTTCAATTATTTGACAAGGCTTGTCTCCAAATTCATTTCCCTTTACTTAAATAGGACTGTAAGATTAGGATCGTAAGATTATGATCTCCTCATGTGATGCAAAACAAAATACATCGCATTTTTATTTTAATGATTCAACCAGTGCATTATGTAGACACATCGTCCTTTTCGTTTTAATATTGTAGGCTTCAGCAAGTGTGGTTCACTCACACTTGTCATTAGAGGAATAGAACCATCCACTCGGAAAATTTTGCTTACTTTAGATGGCTACTAATGTCAAACAATATTTATTTTTAGAAGGAACATTGAGACCTAAAGATGCACAACTACGATCATCAAAATAAAAACTTGATGGGCTCCACTTGCAGCACAATAAGAATCCCTCACATGAGGGGATCCTGGTTTTCCTGGTCTGTTAATCTTTCAAATAGCCTCCAAATTAACATTGTACCCTGTTCGATGCACGGGTCAATAGAGGAAAAAGGTTCACTTTCATTTATTTTTTTCCTTTTCCGTTTCCGTGCATTGAACGGATACTCCAGTGAAGACTTGTATCTCCTTTGATGAATTAAAATTTAATTTGTAAATTAAATTAATTCACAATTGTAAAAAAATAAATACTAAGATAAAACCATTCAATAATTCCTTGGAAGTGCCTTAAGAACACCCAATAATCTCTCTCTCTCTCTCTCTCTCTCTCTCTCTCTCTCTCTCTCTCTCTCTCTCTCTCTCTCTCCTACATACAAATAAGAAGAATCAAATTGCAAAAATTTAGGGTAAAGGGTTTGGAGGCTTTTGAGCCTAACTACAGTTGTTTATGGTATAGATTGATTGATTGATACCAACTTACCCACGCATAAACATCACTCCATAAAAGATCCAAAGAAGAATGAACAGGTAAGTATTTGAACCCCTTGTAACAATTTCTTGTCCATGCCTAATTATCACCAACTCTACTATCTCTCTTCTATATCAACTCGAATATATCATGAAGCCTATATTTTACAGATTAGCTCACATGTACAGACGCCAATTCTTGGTTACAAGGGAAGGAAATTTCCATACAACCAACTAAAACCAAATCCAACCTTATTCAATTCAAATCCCACGAAGGCATACACTCCAGCAATACGGGGCAATTGGATTGGCAACATTCTAATTTGACGACATTCTTACCTTGAAGTGTCCCTACAATAGGGGTTTGGGTCGTTTGGCTCATCTCCAGTCCAATTTTGGGACTTAAACCAAACAATTGGCATCGGTGGGGCCCACCACAGGTCCCATTTTCATTATCCAAAACCCCCAATTACATAGGGTTGTCTGACTAGATCACACGCAACAACCCAAGTTGATTGGATATCGGTAAGTGCATGATCAAATGTCACATAACCGACGATCAGAACCTTAGGCCGTCTAAATTTTTGCAAGACAGGTGCGATCCGATCAGATAGGATTAAACTGTTTTTTCCCCTGAGAAAATGTGCACATCAGGACTCCCAAAATGAACCGCTTGGATCATCTAGATCCGACAAAATGAACCGCTTGGACTCACAAACCCAATCATTCAGTCAGTCCGAAAAACCGGACTGCAGAGGACCCCTTTCCATGTAATAATCTAATGTGACAAGTTCTTCCCCTAACCGTCCATATATTCAATACCATCTTCCGCTTCTGTTAAGCCCAGATCATGCTCATTTAACAAGTAATCACATAGCTCTAGCAACTGATCCGCAAGGGGAGGAATACCTGGGTTGCGCCCGTCATTGTACTTATGAGCATTGTAAGTGATTTGCCATACATCGTGCCTGAACTCCTCTCTGCTCTTATACTCTAACTTCCTCACCTTCTCCTTGATTGTCGAAAGATCCATAGGGTGCTTTATGATCTTCAGGTAATCGGGAGCTTCCTTCTTTGACACTGGTTTTAAGAAAAGGTAAGACACCTCAATCCTGTCCTTCAGGGTGTCCACAATGATCTCCAAGATGTTTGCCAAACCAACCTGTAATCCAATTAGAACAACCGTTAAAAATTGAAAACTTGTGGTATGCTTCAAAAGTACACATCGTAATGATGTCTCTGACCCAATGAGCAATTGTGGAAACCAATTTGGACATGCTACACAAGATTTTGAATTCTCTGTAGTCCAAACAGGTTCATTGATGGAGAAAGGGAAAAGACAAGGAAAGTCCATGGCTAACAAATTAAAAGTGCTACGTCTAGGCTCCATTCTCTCTCTAAGCTTCAAGCTGTATTTGGATCAAGCATTTGGGAAAGAAAAGGAAAAAGAACAAGAAAACATAAAATATCTAACGGATCAGCTTTCTCATTTATTTTCCTTTTTCTTACCCAAATCCTCAAACAAATATAGCCTTAAGCTCTTCCGAGTAACTGCTTAGAAAAACCAATTCACCAAAAGGCAGATGCTAAAAAAATTATTATCCCCGATCCTAACCCACATCTACGTTGAGGGTAGCCGCTCAACGAATTTAATTTCAAACGGTTAGGGGTATTCAATCTACCCCTCCCAGGCACCTATTGAAGGGTACTCACTGGGCGTACTTTTTTTTCATCATCCACATGAAAACTAACATCAAACCAGATCCAAGAGCTAAATAGACCTTCCACCTAACATTTCTCTAATCAGGGCAAGAGAGTGACAGGATCAACCCAAGCGATTAAGATTTATAAAAGTATAGCATCTAAGTCATCCGTGAAACAAATGACCCTTGGCAATAAAGAAGCAAGTAATACAAAGAAACCGACATAGAATTTGAAGAAAAGGACTAGTACTATTAAAAATAACTACCTCTCCCCCCCGGCGGCGTTTTGTGGGTGGAGCATACTCTGCACCATATATCCCCAACTCAACTACAGGTCGCCTCTTTGCTGACCGTTCTCTTGCTGGGAGCGTTCTGTCATCTTCTCTCGTCATGAGGTCATCTAAATAATCATGTCTTGCCATTTCGGGCCTTTTCTTCTTCTTTTTCTTCTTCTTTTCCTTTTGACGTTCTTCTTCCTCTCTCTCCCTTCTTATGTCTTCTTCAAATCTTCTGATATCAGCTAACCTTTCCTGTTCTTCCAGTATCCTCTTTTGTTCATACAGTCTCTTGGCCCTCTCTTCTCTCTCTCTCTCTGCGATTCCCCGCTTCTCTTCCTCTTCCCACCACCGTTTATCCTCTCTTATTTTTCTCCTGGCTGCCTCTTCAGCTGAACGCTTGCTCTCATTCACACTATGCTTCTCAAAAGTGGACAAATCAATAATTTTCTTCATTTTCCTGTTCTGAAGACTAGGGCTAACTTCTTGACTGCTTTGGTCCAGATTAATGACCTCCTTCGGTTGTTTAATGACGATCTTTCGTGGCTGCTCTCTATCTGTCTCTACTGGAGGCTTTATCACAATAGAGGGTTTGTGCGATTCAACTTGGACCTCTTCCGGTTTCAACTTGTTGGCGAACTTTATTTTCTTAACCTTGACAACAGGTTTGTTGTTCCCAGTTTCTGCATCTGATATTACTGGTTTATCAGAACTTTGTGAGGCTGCAGGAGTTTGTTTATCAGGAAGTTTCTCATTAGACCCGCATTTGACTTTTAGAACTTTTGCCTTTGAACTAGATTTGTCATCCTCCGAAACTTCCACAAGAGCCATTTTTGTTGCACCTTTCGATATGAGCTTCTTTGTCACAGTTTTACCACCGTGATCCATAGAATTAGCTCTTAGCGATGCCTTCTCCGGATCTGAACCTTCAACTTGTGTTTCTAAATCTTCTCCATACTTGGGGCAATTCTTGTTGGTCCTCATGTGCCCAAGCTGATAAGATACCATTGTTAAAAAATCAATCACAATGAGCAAAAAACACATCCATCTTAAAGCTACATACTTGGCCACAGGCTCCACAGACGAAACTTTCTCTGGCAGATTTCTTTTCCTTGATAATCTGTATTTAGAAGTGAGCACACTTAAATATGCAATTCCACACATTAAGGGAATAAAAATTAAAAAGTATACTTCGAGCAGCACCAAAAATGCATCGTATGAAACGTAAGAGCAGACCTGTATATGCATGCGTGTTAAGCAACACATAAAAATGAAAGGGAAAATGACGGCCCAGGACGTGTTTTGACAATTAATACCTTATAAGGACATGCTAAGAACATTTGTTAATGAACAAAATGTCCTTGGAGAGTATTAATTATCAAAACACGTCCTTGGCCGTCATTTTCCCAAAATGAAAAGGAAATGAGACGTCATTGGATGTTCAAGTGGCTTGACTGTAGAAAGATTTGCATGTTTCAATGAGGAATAAACTACAGTACATATTGTCTCTCTCTACATATTACCTTCAGTCCATCTCCCAAAATTTTCACTTTCTTGTTAAGTGAACCCATGCGGTCAATGTCATTCTTTTTCATTGCTTTTACCTTTCCAGACAAGTTCTTTTTACTAAGAAGCTTTTCGTCCTGAAACCAAGAAGTAGCATCTCAATTCCTCAACAACGAAAGATAATATTGTGCATGAGCTATATAGGACATCTGCATCAAAGTGTGAATGTCAACCAAAAACATGCTGCAAATATAACTCAAAAATAAGGCAAGAGCACTTGTCTTACCTTCTTTGGTTCTCGAATGAAATTGTCTTTTGCTCCATAGGATTCATCAGGTTGGGCCATAATAGCAATTTTCTTGACCACTGTGTTAGTTTTCTTCACTCGCTCTGTGTTTTCCACCCCAAATTGACGTAAACCTGGAGTCAATCGCACTTCACCCCCTGCAGTTCTTGTCTTCTTCTTCTTCTTCCGCTCAGCCTCGTCATCTGCAAAACAACAGTTGGGGTAAATAATATACCGCATGTTGCAGTAAATAATATATCGCAATAAATGAAAGATTGGGCTCTTGAAGTTTGCTTAGTTGGTGCCCCATGTGCCCTTTTTTTTTTTTGCATTTAAATGTTGAACAAATAAAATCCAGTTCAGTTACTTCTCGCAATTAAAGTCCAAGAACCCTATTTTATGTATGGGAATGCACGGAATGGACTTTACTTTGGTTGGAAACAAGTACAAGAATTTTCCAGACGGAATTTGAACACTAGCACTAGGGAGAAATTTGTTACTTGACGTCCTGACCCCTTTTTGGGTTTCTGACCCTTTTATTTTATTTTTTTAAGGGGATTCCCTTGTTTCTTTTCCTAGTAGTTGTAGGGAACTGTGTCTAGTACCGGTTCAATTTTCTTCTCTTCTTGGAGTACTTCTTGTCTCTGTCTACTTTACATTTTGGTATGTGTGTGTTACCTTTCGATTATGCTCACAAGTCAGCACAATATCATCCCTTGAATGAAAACATATTCAGCAATGGACACAAATTCTATACGCTTCATATTGGCCACACCTTCATTCTGATTACTGGTAGTTTGCCCCAATAAATTCTCAAACTAGTTAAAAGCTGTATGATCCATCAACCACATACCATCCATAAGCATTCTGCATAGCTCTGCAGCTTCAGCTGCCTCATCCTCAATTTCTTCTTCTGCCTGAGCTTGCAATGGTCGCCTCCTCATCTTAAGCCCCTTTACACCATCTACTTTGTCATGCCTAGACTCGTAGTTACCCTCATCCCCATCTTCAAATGCTTCTGCATCCAGTAAATTTTCTAGGTCCCCGGCAAAGGAGTCCAGGTCACTATTTGCTTCTGAGTCACTCTCAAATTCATCACCATCGACAGCAGAAAGACTTTGGACTTGTCGATCCCAAATTTCTTGACACTTCTCCCTGGTCTGTTGCTGAAGCTGCAGAAAAGACATCCGCTGGCCACGTGCATACTTGCTGATTGTTGTTGGATCAACCTTGATGCCAGATGCAGCTTGCTCACTTGAAAGCTTGCGAATCATAGCAATTCGATGCCATCTTGTTTGCTTAGCAATTTGTTCATCTGGTACATTGAACTTGAGTAGAACCTAGATACAACAAAGCATTAAGGCAAAACAAAATTAGTACTCTTATTATGAATCTTATTGCCAAAAGTTACAACTTCTTGGCATTACGTAGTTAGCTCTTGATGATTAGGTTGACAGCCATTATATGGGCAAGCATGTGGGGCACACGCCCACACATGTGCAAGTGAGGGCAAAAAAAAAGAAAAAACACTAAATAATTGAAGCAGTTAACAGAGAAAATGGTGTGGAATGGGCAGTTATAGATGGTGATGTTTGGTTACTTGAATGCTATTGACACATCTATCCCCAAACTCTCAACATACATTTGAAATTAATTTGCGGGTAATCATGGAATTAGAAGTGTGAGCCAACCTCAATTTTGAGTCCATACCAAAAGGTGCTCTCCCTTCATATATAGAATAGATGGATCAGCTTGTTTATTATTTGCATTCAGAATTATGTCCTCTCCATTTGAGAGGTGACACTTCAGGGAGAGGATGAGAATTCAGACTTAAGTCCATTATGGACTAGAGATAAACGGTGGTAAATGATATGCATTACTGTCATATGGTTTGGAATGGTCTTCTCCCTAGCTTATGCCTTTCCTATCAATCAACAAGAGGAGTGACCAGTTGGTTCACCAAACCCCAACCAAGCGTTACATGTTCTCTGCAGGCATTCTTGCTCATTGTAGGTGATCCCTTCTGAAATTAAGAGGCTGAGAATTCTTTGTTGCCGAGGTGGAAACCAACAACTGCTGAGATGATTCAGCAAATGGTTCTTGGCCTGTCTGTTAACAACAGTCAACAGCAGCTTGAATACGTGTTGAGGGGTCATTTCATGAGGTCTCAAGAGCAGATTTTAGAGATCAAAACAGTGAAGAGCCTTAGGGAGTCTCAAATCCATAAAATTCAATAAGTATATCACAGCTCAGTCCCTATTGAAGGACCTTCATTTAGATATCTGAAGAGCCTCAGGGAGTCCAAAAGTTGTGGTCTGTTTCATAATTGTACTTATCATGTAGGCAGCATTAGCATAATTATGTTGCTAAAAGGTCTCTCACAGATAGCTATGCATATTCTGAAAACACAACCAAGCTATTGCACCGACAACTGGAGCTCATGAAAACCTTTATGTCAACAAAGGCTCCACCTGCCCTCAGTTTGGCCACAATATCATCAGCAAAAGATGATAGACAACTTTGTTATACATCAATAACTTATCTTTTCAGCTAAATTTACTTAAAGTTGTACCCATTTGTCCTGCCAAGAAGGAAACATAATCTAGCACACGGTGCTGATCTCGTTTAAGAAGCCATAAGATCCTTTCATGTAAAGCTCATTTGTTTTAAAAAGATGGTCAGGTTGAAGTAAAACTTGCTGCAAACAATACTCATTTAACAAAACAAAAGGGTAAGTTAGAGCACCTCTCGTGCAGCATCCATGCTTAATCTACGTAGATCAGCATCTGTCCCTGTTACAGTTGAACCTCCACGATTAATAGCTGCTTTCTTCTTCACCATTGCATTTGATACTGGTGCCTTTGGAGCAGTACGGACGTAGCTGAAGCCTAGGCCCCTTCCAGATGGATCACCAACACCAGTAATTTCCAGACGCTCAATATTTTCCTTGTCCTGCAAAAGGAAAATGAAAGGAAAATCAAGACCATGGGGCTGTGTGCGATGCTTTCCTTGGGTTGGATCGCCCATCAGGAACTGGTAATCAAGTTATAGAGTTCTAACACCTAGGACAGTAAGTATGCAAGTTTAATACGATACCAGATGTTGTTATACATTGGTGCAACATGAACCCAAGAAAAACAAATGAAAATGACGGAGAGAACAAGAAAGCTGGGGACTAATTTAGACCCACCAACTTCATTCAGGGTTTATTCTAGAGCTCTTCCGTCGAACCACAAATGCTGGTGCAGCTCCTTATGGGACGTAGGACATCCGAACAGTCAACATGGCTCCATGAGTGTAATGCACTTTTGAACCAATGCCAGATACGTGGTGGCATCATCATCGAACTAAATTCTAATTTTCTGTGCCTACACTTCTTTCTTTTTCTTTTGCTCGACAAGGATGCAACTTGACTCAACAATTTAATGCACTTGTTCTAGGTGGATTTCAAGCACATGCACAAATAATTGAAATAATCTCCAGTGTCGGGGCCAGGATTTTGGTCGTGGGGGTGGGCACCATTCAATGAAAATCTAGTTAAATGTTGTGCAGAAAAATATAAAGACAAAAATTTAAGTGTAATGTTATGTAATTCTTTTTTGCCGTAGGGTTTTTTTTTTTTTTTTAAAAAGAAATAAATGGTTGCTTAACCTCTCTTATGGTATGCAAATACAAGAGTATTGTGATATTAATTTTTCTGGATTCAAACAGGTCATTCTCTAAATTATAATTTTTACAATGTTTGTGCAAAAGATTGCATAAGCATAAATACCTAGCCAATCGAATCATGTTGGAATATATAAAAAAATGTTTGTTCGAATGGGTCACATAAAAATTTAATGTCCAAATGAGTCATGTTGCTTTTCAAGTGGGAAAAATACAAATTTTGTAGGGATCTATGTAAAAATTTAGAGAGAGAGATGAGTTTTAAAGAACACAAAGGAAAAAAACAAACAAACAGCACCAAGGGGAGTCGAACCCAGCGGCTGGCCTTGGAGACTTGCATGCTTTACCACCAAAGCAGAGCATGAGGTTGTCTTTTTCTTCACATATTTTCTATTTAACCTTTTTATGTGTGTTTTTTTTTTTTAAGTTTTTCTACAATCGGGGGTGGCACGCCACACACCACCCCCTCCCAAAATTGCCTCCGCCCCTGATAGTTACTCCAAATTTTTTAATCACCATAAGGTAAAGATTTCGGCAGCTTAAATTCATGACAAGTTAATATATTTCGACAAAAGCACAAAAGCTTCTAAAGTGAATCCAAACTAATAATACTTAGAAGCGAAAATCAGATCCAAGGTGATCATTGGTTTTGAACTTAAGTACCTTGGAGAAATTGACTAGGTAAGAGTCTGACAATGAGAAAGTTGGATTCAGATGGGAATAGCTTACCTGACTTGTACAGGCAACAAAGTTGCTACTCAAGTTCCATGGGGTAATCAGCAGTTCCCTCTCAATGTGAGATGCAGCGGCTAAAGCAATGGCTTCATCGGGGAGCTGATTCATTGCAGAGGAGAGGCCTGTAGGATGAGTCAGCCTTGTAATTCCTAACCGTTTGAGCCTGTATAGTCCAGCTTGCATGCTTTCATAGGCGCAGACCTAGCAAAAGGAGCATCAAAGACACTATCACCCAAATATTGACGAGGACATCAAATAGGGGGAATGAAAAACTTGTTATTCGGTAACAGGATGCACTCTCATAAATTACTGAAATTTCTTTGCTCAGAAGGCTTCTAATTTGCAAGATAGAAGCAAAATGTTCTATCAATTCTGGTAAAGGTTGATATACTCACAAAAAACAAAATGCAAGTGCTGTATAGAAAAACTCACATTCTCGGGAGTCACCATTCTTCTGAGTTCCTCCTCCAAAGGAATGCGAAAATTACGCCTCTTAACCCAAAATAGCTGTCCGTTTGCCCCCCTCTGACATGTTTATACACACAATAAGCATCCATGTTATTGGAGAACAAAAACACACTCATGAACAAGCTAAAGGCAAAACTTTGTGTCACCACATAAATATAAGTTGGGTCATATAGCCAAATTGATGCTAGAGCTTGAATACCTGCAAATCTGCACAATGCTTCAACCTTTTCCGAAGGAAACCTTCGTACAAGGTAGGAAACTGTGCAGACAACTCATCCGCGCGGATGCAAGGAAGCAAACCACGCTTTTCAACAGCAGAAAATTCACGATACATGTAGAGCAAAAGCCTATTCATTATATATGTCTGGACACCTTTTGTTCCTGGAGACATTACCTCCATGTGCGGCTCCTACAAAGAAATCAAGCTAAATCAAATCAGACAGATTTATCAAGACGAAGCCATACAGAGCCTCATCTTCTGGAATTCTAATGACATAGCAGTTATCAGGAGTACAAAGATTGAACTTGAAATTAACAAGGACAAAACAAAAGAGTGGTACAATTGTACAGCATCTGCCTATATTATTCAAAAATTCAATTGACATCCAGATATACACTTATATGCAAAATGTCCTTTATCCAGATATGCAAAATGTACGTTTGCAGACACAGAGATTTCTTATCGACCCAGGTAGAAGTACATTTTTCATTTCAAAAAAGCTGTGTCCCTCATGACGATGCTTTTACTACTCACACATGGCTCCATAATAAACATCAGGGGAAACCGATAAAAACTGCTATAACCAGTTTAAAGCATTTGAGAGAGTCTCTGGCTAGGACTGCTCAAATCTAAATAAAACCATTGCAATTTTGTGATTATAAATCGATTTCCGCTGTCTGGAACTAATGAACTACCTCCAAACAATCAGTGTCGGTAACACAATTTAAATATACCTAATCAAATGCAGAACACATTAAATCACACTAACGCAGCCTTGCATCCAAAATACCAAAATGGCATGTACCAGGGTACATAACATAAGGATAAAAGATTTTACGTGCGCATAAAATAGTAATAACAACTAACAAGTGGCACCCCATACTTCGCAGATCAAGAAGATCTTAATATGCACCAACAACATAAACCAAGAGTTGCCATTATGGGCAACAATAGAATCCACGAAAGACCATTGAAACTTTCCTTCGAATTCGTCGAATAGTTTATTATCTTCAACCCAGGAACCGGCCTTGGGTAGTGCGTTATTGCACCGGCCTCCAAGCCCCATGCAACAGATAGGACGGGGTGCGCTTATCAAAATGACAGACCTTTACCACTGGTGCTACCCTGACAGGTTAATTTTTTAAATAGTTAACAACCAAGTTTCAGCGTATTGGACCCATAATAGTCCATGTTACCTGTTGTCCAACAACATCAAGCCTGTCAATTCGTCTTATAGAAAGCTTTCCCTTCGCAGAACGAACCAACAGATAGTCAGTTGATGACACCTTATGCGCAAATATGGGAGCCCTATACATGTTAGTTTCAAGACATGATTGGCTACAGCCAGCTTTTATATCTCCAAGGAAAGGAGATTTATCAGCAGGATCAAGTACGAGGACACTGCCCAAACTGCTGCTTTCATTGCGTAACAAGGTGCCAGTTTGATCACCTGGGGCAGATTTCTGATAGTAAGTACTTAGTCTTGCATCCATACCAACATTTCCAAGGAGTGGAGGTCTTTCTTCACAGTACCTACCAATAATAGATTATAACTCAGAATTGCTGTGAAACTTCAGTAAGGAGAAAATTTTCTGAAATCAAAAAGAAAAACACACTAAGCAATGAGAAGCGTGATGAAAAACCCTCAATGAAGCAAAATATCACGTCTAAACTCTAGAATTGATATAAAGAATGTAAAGCTTATTTTTTTAAACAAAATTGTTTAGCTGTTAATCGTACTACAATTTTTTGGGCCATGATATTATAGAGTGAGTTTATGTACAAAGTTCTTGTCACCACAATTTCACACAAGGTAACAGAAGCACCTACATAAATAATCCTGCACACATGAAAGAGAGGAACACCAAGTTTACGTGGTTCAGCCCAAATGGCCTACATCCATGGAAGAGAGAGAGTCCACTATATACAAATAGAATATCACGTAAAACCAACACGCCTAATTGAGCCCCCAAGCTCAAGAGTAGGTATGCCCTAGCTCATCCCTAGTGCCTGAGTATTTTCTCTCTCACCCCTTCATCTCTATTTTTCACTCACCAACATCCAACCTCTCTCACATGAACCCATAGTCATCATACTAGACCAAGAACCTCCATCCTCCTGGGTTGCTCAGACAGTCCCTCCTTGACTGCTCGGACAGTCCTACCGAATCATGGTCTCTGCATTTGCTTCCAAATTGAGAACCAAAAAAGACTTGCAATTATTCCTCAATTAGGTCACTGTCCACGCACGCAAAAACCTCTCCTATTTAAAGACTTCACCACATAAGTTATTAAGCACCACCATTGGTTCTTTGGTGCTTGTTGATAGGAAATAGTTCAAAATGAAACTAGTCGGTCATAGGCCTTTATTGGTAGATAAAACAGAAACTAATGGAAAAGATGAAGGAATGGATAATCTAGTCCTTTCATTTCAAATTCACTCTTAGACAAAATATTAATAAGACACAGTGGACAGATTTGTGTAGACCCAGAAACATGAAATCCGGCTCAGACAGCCTTAGCTCGGGGTAGTTTGTTTTGTTACCTTCACGTTCCAGTTTTTTTTCCCTGTTTCAACTGAACATGTTTTCGAAATTAAAATGTTGCTAAATAACTCAAATAAAAGTATGCAGCACCAAGTGGTCCAGTTAGAGCCACTAAATTGAGGCTTCCTAGTTATTACTTCGTTGTCTTAGGCTCAAATCATAATGCTTATTTCTACTTTGAGGTCCCAGACATTTGTCTCCATTAACGGTAGTGGCCGTCATTGAAAGAGGCAAACGTTCTGTGTAAAATTTCATCTAAACCCATAGAGTATACCCTCTAATGAATATTCTTACCACATTTGTATCATTCACTTCCCTCGCCTCATATTCCCATGCCTTCTATGGAACTCCCTCATTTGACTCCAATATCACAGAATTTCATCTTCATTTGAAATCCCAATAACTGTAAGTTGGTTGAAGTAGAGTTTCCGTACTGGCTAATCTTGATAACATTTCCTTCCATCATTACGATAGTGATATTTAGGATGGTCTCTTCATTCATCGAGAATTTGGTCTTTCTTTGATAAAATCTTTGCTAATAAGTAATAAATACTATATTCATTTTCCTCATTTCAAAAGAAATTCGGAAAGTTGTGCGACTTATGGCTACGAAACAGTCCAGGTTTTTGTGTGGCTCGTAGCACTGTCATGACTAATGACCAAAGTTGTCAATACCGTACCGGCCAGCGTACCGTTTTCACTACTGGAATGGTACGTACCGGTACCGGGCTGTATTCCGGTACCGTTCTGGATTTACCGCAATTAATATTATATATATATATATATATATATTTAATATATATCTACCATTTTTAAAAATTTTAAGTGTAAACATAAACAAAATCTAAAAAAAAACAAAAAAAAACGTAATTTTGTACCGGCCGGAACACCAGAAAATGGTCGGAACAGACCGGTATTGTCCGGTACACCCGGTATTGGCCGGAACAGGCCGGTATTTCAACCGGAACGGAACGCGACTCTTTGCGTTCCGTTTAAGGACCGGTACGGTACGTACCGGCCGGTACGGAACGGATTTCACAACTTTGCTAATGACATCTTTCAAAAGAGACACTAAATACTTGCCAAAATGAAAGTAAAATTGCAATATGTATCCTCAATGACACATCACGTGTAGGAGAAAGGAATTTTGACCATTTAATTTGGCATTGCCCTCCGTGTTATCTTTATGACATCAGCTGCATCAAATGGGCATATTTGTTGCGTGCCCCGGCTTCTTGTTCCCAACTGCTATCGATCAATTCTAGGAGTTTTGGATCTCGATGTAACAAGAAGACGAAAGCCTCGTGGATTTGTGTTTACCTAATCTTTTAGGTTATTTGGTTGGAGCGAATACTAGGGCGTTCGAGGACAAGTTCCAAAATATCGGATCTTTATCCGATAGCATGTTATTTATTCCTTTTGGGCTTCGATCTCTACTCCTCCTTAAGGGGATAATGTTGATTTATACTTCTAGATATCATGGATGGGTGTGGGATTTGTAGCTAAACTTCTACTTAGTCTTGTTTCCTTTCCATACTTTTCTTTGGTGGTATTCTAGTCAGCCTGGGATCCTTTGTCCCATTTCCCTGTTGCCCTCCTCTGTCCCGGTGTTTAATGGTCGCCACCATGCGTCCACCTTATTGATTAAACAGTCAACCCTTGGCGAGCCCTCCTTTCCCATACTCTTTACTCAATCAATGATGTCAAAATTCGAGTCAATAGTATTACAGGTATGGATTAGGAGCCAGATTCTAGGTTTTTGGCCGGAAAAATTTGCTTATCGGTTAGGTTTTAGGAAAATCACAAACTCAGTGATCAGGGAGAGCAAACAAGTTGGGGTGTAGATTCTGATTTTCCCAACTCTTCGACTGGAGATATTTGTCGGCAGGGAGAGAATTTGACAGAGGGTGAAAGGGTAAAGTTTGAAGTTAGAAGATGGACCCATGGTGAACATTAAAGACCGGGACAGAGGACGGGGACAGGGACAGGAAAACAGGACAGAGGATCCCAAGCCATTCTAGTCCCCTCTCTCTTGTACCTTTTTGTCTTGCTTATTAATATACTTGGTCGTTGCCACTTAGAAAACAATAATGACTACAGTATGCAAGAAAAGATCTACAGCAACAGAGATACGAACACATGAACCTACATGGCGTGCATCAAGACAAATAAAGCATGCAAGTGGAATTAACTGACCAGTTTTTTAAGCTAATAGAGAAAATTTAACCTAGGCCACCTGAAAGCAAGAACAGAACTAAAGGAACAGACATAATAGCACATGAAGCAACATGGTTTAAATCTAGACCGAAAAGAATTTAAGAGAAGGAAATCAATAAGTCATATATTCAAACAATAAAGGAACCTATATCTACCTCAATTGTTCAAATGCTACAGATAATTCAATTTTAAGCAATCTATCATTGAGAGAAAGTAGAGCGACTAAGAAAAATACTTTATAAGAAAATGATTTCAAGTACAAAAGGTCAACGAATCAAAATGGGATGCAAATAAGCAACCCAATGTTAATTAAGAAAATGTAGAGCGTTAAGGAAACTATTAAGTTAAGAACAACATAAATTATAACCTAGCCATCAGAAGAGGCTATAAGCAGAACACCCATTTGACAAAAAATGATATAGCCAATTAACTTCATTTATAACCCAAAGGAACCCCAACTACAGATGAATTTTGGATCTAATTTTTGGAGAAACTTACTCCATAAGGAAGACATGGCCGTCTTTGACAGAAAGATCAGATTTCTTCTTAAATGCACCAGGAGGTCGCAAAGACTTATTCTCACCAGGAACCTTTTGCGCTCTGGGCAACAAATGTACTTTTGTACGAACAAGATGAAGCAAGGAGTTCGGACGAACATTTTGAGCAGTAAGGGATTTATAGTCTTCAAGCTCTCGTCCAGAATAAAATATTTTTACCGGTTCCAATGGTTTAAAATCTGCAGAAAGAAAAATAAAGTAACTTTAAAAGGTACCAGTTATTCCAAAACAATAATGGCATAGTGAATGAAACTACTAACAAAGAGAGAAACCATCGAGACATTATGCAAACAATAAGGGCAAGCATTAAAAGAAGAAAAATAGCATGCATAAGGTAGGCAAGCACCTAGCTTTTTTGAAGCTTTTGCTTTGACAGAAGAAATGGTCTCTTCGGCATCCACGTGAAGTTTACTTCCTTTGCCACCCAAGCTTTTCAATATGATTTTCATTGGTCCTTGGGCAAGTAGTTTCCCTTGTTCTTTGAGTGCCACCTCATTATCGTGTGGATACCATAAAGCTTTTGGCCGGTGAAAATTCGCAATATCTTTGCTGAAAAAGAATTGGTTAGAATTTTCTGGAAACATAGATAACCTCTCTTTTTTTATAAGAACCGGAAATATAGATAACACAGAGCTTAACTTAGAAACCACAGCAATGCCTAAGTATGAAATGCTAGTATGAGAAAGACAACAAAAAAAAAAACCCAAAGATTCCCTCAATTCAGTCAGGAATCACAGTTATTCTGCATGATTAGAAGAGCACTCACATACAGAAGCGACAACAAAGATGATATTTCAAGCTGCAGACAAGAAAGCACATGGAAAAACAGCTCAAAGCAGATCTCTCCAAATAATTTTTGCTTATACAGTGAGAACATAATTTTTGCTTATACAGTGAGCACACGCGAATGCGAGCGCACACACACATGCAAGGAAGGTTTGGCCTGCAAGTTTCAAAGCACACAAAAGACGGTCACAACAACAGATCACTCAAAATGCATTTCACTTATGTAGCTACAGTGCAACACATAAAAGATTGTTCAGTCAGTACCAAGAAGTTTTACCAAGAATTCCCCTTCATTATTGAATAATTATTCCGTTGATTTGCGGTTGTTTATAGGCTGCTAACAAAACTCTAGTTCCGGGGAGAAGGTTGCCCCGGCCGGTACCATCCTCCACCCCAACCCCCGGGTCCATCCCTGCACCCCCACCATGGAAGCCATCTAACCAATATATACTTGATGAAAAAGCCTGCTTATATCTAACCTATGCATGCTTGATGACTAATTCAACAATGTATCTATGGATATAAGTGTCTTGAAATAGTTATTTACTACACAAAGCATTTTATATTTCTACATTCTAAGATGAAAAACAATAAGACCTGGTTAGTTGTCTGTCTAGAGTATGCATAGCTAACTTAACTCCAAATATTTGCTGAAATGGTTCGAAATGGTTTGCTGAAAGACATTAAGCCACGTGACATACAACAAAAGAGCAACGTCCAAATTATGTTGACATTTTCCAACAATATAAGTGTCTAGTATAACTGCAAGTGAGATAAAGCACTTGATCTTACTTGCTTAACTTCGGTCTCATTGTCTGCAGCTTAAGTGCAGGTATTGAATGCAAGACTTTGACACCATGAGCAGCACGCTTTTTAGAATGTGATTTCAACTGCTGAGAAACTTTTCTGTTGGAATAGAATTTGTCATTCGAAATGTTGAATCGAGCACCGGATAGACCTCCATGGCCATTTGGCTCTGTAGAATCGCCACCACTGGACTTCACAGAGCGGGTTGCGAACATAGCCCCAGCATGAAGTTGAAGGTGTTTACCCTCCTTGTTATCCAGAACTTCAAAGAGCATCTGTTCATCCTGAAGATCAAGGATTAGCTTTGGTTTTGGAATGGATTGATGTGATTCCCAAATTATTCTGTCCAACCAAGATCCTTCCATCATGTCTCTGTTTACTACGTTGAGTTTGCTAAAATGCTTTATGGCATCACTTAGGTGGTTCTCTTTGGTAACATCTTCTCTGCCATCTAAGTTGCTTGGAGGTCCCAACCGCGACTCCAACCTCAAAAGTTGGGGATGATATCTGGTTTCAGAGAGAGAATGGTTTGTCAAACCCAAAATATCTTTTGAGCCAAAGGGCTCCACCAAAACTGAGCACCTACGCAGAAAAGAACCATGATCTTTCTCATCATATTCTATCTCCAAATCTGACTGATTATTTTCAAGCCCCTCTTCTGGTTGAACACTTAACAGATCTTCAGAGTCAGGTCCAGCGGTCTCATAACTCTCTGCAGCATTGTCACTCTGCGTAGGAGAATCATTCCAAATTATTTTATCTTCCCAGTTTAGCTGATCAAGAGGATAAAATTTAGGTGATAAAGGTGAGTTCCACTCTGCAGATAAGTCTATTGTTGAATCCGCTTTCATTGGTTCAGCCAGGAGATAAGAGTCTTGCCTTTGCTCATCAAACTGTGGAGCCAACATGGGAGCCCCATGAACAAACCCAAATTTTTCTGATTGTAATTCATAGTCCATTCTTCCCGAAACATCATCTCGAATTACATGTGCATGTTTCACTATAGGAAAACCTAGGCAAGAGCCCTTCAGGAATCCCTCTTCATCCTCTTCAACAATGTTTGAAGTATCCATGGACTTGTATTTCTCTGGGGGAATGGAGAAAAAAAAAAAACAAAGAGACATCGATAAGGGAATTCTCCTCATGCAAATAGGAACAGAGATAACACCAAATCCTTTTGACACATTGCAAATAAAAAGTAAATCAAGTTTAATAAATGGAGACAGGAAGCAGCCAAGGAGGCTACAAGAAAGTTATATAAAAGGCATATACCAAGTCACTGTACAAATCACTGTGTTAAACTTCCCATGGAAAGGATTGAAACATCAATTCTGGAAGATTATCCCTTACACAGAACTCGAAAACCATATACCTCTAGAAATTGTGTACTTCCTGTCCTTCTTCTCTCTCTTCTTCATCGGTTCAAAATTACCAAATATTTCGGAGAAGCGTAAGATGACTGCCCCATCTTCTACGCATAACATAGGAAGTGGAGTAGAACTTTTATCATCAAGCAGCTCCACTAGAGCTTCTGGTTCCTAAAATAGCATGCAAAAAGCAGCAAGAGTAGACATAATAAATATTAAGACAACCAGAGTAATCTGCGAGGAGTAGGTGCAAAACCACATAAAGAAAGTTAGCATGATAGAAAAAGAAGGTGTCTATGATAATACAAGGAATATGTATTGGGGTAATTTTAACCTGGGGAGAGCACTAATAAGGTTATTATCATAGTCTATCAGCACAGGGACAGGAACCACCAACTACCCAGCCATGTTAAAACTTTGAATTGCTAAAGGGGTAAGCTCAGGGGGATAATAGTTAGTTCAACTAACAGAAACAAGGGAGAGCAACACTCTTCCTCATCACAGTACCAAATAATAATTCAAGCCCAAAGAAATCAAAAATAGACAGTATTATTCATGAACTGGGTACGCATGCAGCTGCTATACACGTGCAGGGTACTCCTACAGCAACCTTTTTGAAGTACCCATGTTTCATAGCTACACAGAGTTCACCTCAAAAAAATAGCTACACAGAGTTGAATGTCATAGAGGATAGTCCAGAGAATTCAGGGAATCAATTCGATACATGTCCAAGATATGCATCTGCATCCATTATGCCCGGATATGGATACTTCAACCTATTTCTAAGTGGTTATGCTTCCGATAAGAAAGAATATAAACATTGTCGCATAAAATCTAGGAACTCTTAAGTATCAGTCGAAAAGTATATGGCGTCGAATTCTAATTGTTTCCATTATATAATAGAACACCAGGATTTACATCATGACAACTACTTTCCTGTACTCTAATACCCTTAGTTGCACAAAGCGGGATTGGGAACAGCAGCGGGGGCGGGGGCGGGGAAGCGGATGATCATAGAAGTGTGGGAGCACCGTCGGGAGCATTTAGGAAAAATTATTTAAATTATAAATAATTTAATGTATATTACTATAGTTAAATGTCAAAAAGAAAATATTATTTTACCATTTAAATTGCGAAACATAAAAATATTTATAATTTTAATATGTGATTCTAGTTGTTCTCCATATCTTAGTTGCACGAAACGGGGGGATAGGGTGGGGGAGGATTATATGAATTCTTCTTTCGGGACAGGGAGCGTTTAGAAGTAATACATGAAAATATATAATGCAACTAGACATTATTATGCATCACTCATGTCAATTGCAAAGATTGTCTAAGTGACTAAGTAATATTATGGTTATATTAAGTAATTAAGCAAATATAAGTTAATATTTCTATCATATCTTATCATTACTTTGTCTTTTCCCTTGCTTGTCTTTAATTTTTGCTTCTTTTGGGTTTATATGCTTAAGAGGTCTATCCTTGTTGGGAGCGGGTTCCTTTCTCAATGGGAGCGAGGTTCCGAGGTGGATTCGCCACCCACATAGGAGGTTCCTGCAACTAAGCTAATACCCAATAACAAAAAGATATGGAATTTGATATACTCAAATTGGGTGACATAAATTAATTCATGACAGCAACCAGAATCACTCCAAGATCAACAGAAATATCAAGGAAAAGAAACTGGAAACCACAGTAAGAGCCAAAATACAATTGTAAGTAAAGGATGACAATAAAAATAAAAATAAATAATAAAAAAAAAAAGACAGAAACAGGGGTTCAATTCAGACCTGAAAATCTTCCAAATCAACAGCCATGTTTTCTGTTTCTGTTTCAAAAGAATCGGTCTGTAGGTCATTCCCATGAAACCTCTCGCCTTCAGTGAGGACAGTGGAGGTATCAACCGGCGCACCTAGAAAGCAGGAAACAAACGAACATGGCAAATATTAACACGATAAACAAGGAATAGTTTCTTTTTCCTAGACTTATCAATGCCAACATACACCTCAGAGTAGCACAATAAATTGCCAATTGAGCAAACTTGTACATGTCAAAAACACCTTAACCAATATAATGCCTCATGATGGATTTCATGACGGATTAAGGTTATCAGCTACATGCGAAATGGCATTGGAAACACAAATTGAAAGCAATATGCATATAACACCGTAAAAACCATAATAATGTCTGGCAGACTACTCAATTCACATCGTAAGTACGATGCTAGGGAGAGAGAGTAAGAGAGAGATAATATAAAGACAAAACAAAATAACTGATCTTAAGTCCCTTGAAAAGCCAGTTAGAGGGGGAAATGTCCATATTAAGTCCTAATGGCTAATGGTAAATGAATTTTGTAATAAGAACAATGGGAAGCCATATACTATAAGAATTGACTGGTATCTAACAGAAAGTACATCGAAAGGAAGAAAGCAGCTAGGATAGGAGTCACAAGCACTCAAATGTGTTTCAAGAAAAAGATTCCTACGATATACATATACACCATCGATGACCAAGAAGGCACTGAATGAAGATCACGTTCAATAACTGTAACATACAATTTGACATTTGGTTTCCTTACACAACCAAGGTTTGCAACAAACAAATTTCAACCAAACTGATATGAGTGGACCATAGACATAGTAAACCAACCTAATGAAGGAATAGTCTGAACTTCAGCATTGGTGTCCACCAACTCATGCTCGTTCTCAAATCCAGCTGCATCGTCCTCCTCGTCATAATTTTCATCATCAAACACAGAAGTCTTTTGCACCAACGTAGCCTCTAAAACTTCTGTAGCAAAATAGTCTTTTTTTGGCAACAAGTAGTCCTCCTCAGAAAGAGCTTGAATCTCTGGTCCCTCATACTGTTCATCAATGTCTTCATAATCAACTGCATCTTCGGCCTTCTCATCATAATCTAGCGGCCAAAAACCCAACCATCTCAGTCAGAGATATAACTAGAAACAGGCCATCGAGTATGATTGTGAAGTAGACTGTATAATTGGGAAGTAGACTGAAAATTTGTCTCATAATAGTAAAGAGCAATGATACAAACACTTCCAGGTTCTGGAATGCCATCAAGACATCAATAAGAATAGGTGGTGTCCAATAGAAGAAGGAAAAAGGCAAAAATCATGTCGGGAACCTCGTGGCAACAACTGTGATTAGTCATGCATCTTCCTTCAAATAAAATATGATGAAGACCACAAGAATTCAAGCTATTTTCAGAATAAAACATATCAATTGCAATCAATCCACTGTCAGCTAGATCTTGGAGGAAATATTGCTTTTGGAAAAATTCCAAGTCATATTGACAGAGTAATTGTTACTCCTTTAGGTTCAGATCATTTTGCACTTTCTCGCAGCCCATGAAGGCGGCCAAACATATCAACCCTTGCTTCATACACACATTTTGTGCCAGAAAAATAGTCTAAAAATAATCTCTCATCATGCTACTCGGACTAATATTGAAAGGAACATTGGGCATGTGAACCACATAGCGAGTTCAGTCAATTCAAATTCGTTAACAAACTAACAAAAACACCATCTTAGCTATTATAGACATTATTTTGCCTGAAACCAAGCATCACAAATGCAAAAACCGTATCTTTGGCTGACTTCAACTTTATGACTAGTTATCACATAGCAATAATGAAGCACAGAACACCCAATGTTTCGGGACCTGTCTTCCATAAATCTAAATACCCTAGAGTTAATCAGTGCTGTAAAACACAAGGCTAGCGCGCGCTTAGGTGCACAACTAGATGCTCAAGAAGAAAGCCTTATGGCTAGGTTCACTTAGTGAGCATCATTTAACTTTTTGAAATGCAAGGAACAAGCCTTTTGATGTGGCGCAAGGCGCGAACTCATGCGCTATGAAAGTGGGCCCACACTTCGCCCAAAAGCTTGAACTCAGGCTACTTTAGTAGCAAGTGGCTTTTCATTATATATAACTCATTCACTTGAGATTTCCGCACCCCACCGACATGGATGTGAGAAGTCACAATCTCTCACTCAATAGACAACGACCTTGTTGCCCTTCATTGGACATCACACTAGCGATCTTCATTTGTCTTAGTGCCCTTCAGCGAAGGTGCACGCAATGGGGCGCTCAAGGCGTGAGGTTTTTGGCGAATTACCCCCTTTCGGCGAGGCACAAACTTAGAGAGCCTCAGTTTTTCCTCTTCTTTCTGTCCTCTAGTCCAACAGGAGTTCTTCTCCTATATATTCACTGGTCTCTGGGTGTTCTTTTTCCTGGGCTGCAGTCCAGGTAATTCTCTTCTTCTCTGCCACACTTTTCAACGGTTCTGTTCCAAGGTTCACGTCCATTAATCCGCTTAGTTTCCCTGCCGAATTTTCTTTCACCCTGCAAGTTCTTTCGCTGGTGGTTTTTGTCCTGAAGCACCTGGGTTCCTTTTCTGTTTCTAATTCCGCGAAACTTATAGTGGGCATCCTTAATTGAGCAACAGGAACAACCATAATGAGTTCAAGTTCAAGGGACTTTTTTGTGTCGTACCGTATTGATCAATTGAGTGCATACATAACAGAGAGTCTGAGACTACAATGACGCCATGCCTAGGCCAAGAAGATCTTGGCACCTCGGTGTGCCTTTTACATTAATTTACACTAGTGCTTACAAGTTGTAGGAGTAAGTATTTCAAGAGAAATTCAGTTATCTGTTATAGAAATCAAGATAACAACTTAACAACAGGAGATGAGCTTTTTACGGGCACGCGACATCACCTTGTTCAGCAGCATCAACAGGTGTCCGTGATGACTTTACTGACAACTGTAAATCAAATAAAGTAATTAGCATCACAAGATGAAAGCAAACACTCAGATTGTACCTTCCCCTGAACCAATATAAGACTATGGATGCTTGTAACTTGAATAATGATACAGTGGTCTTGGGGCACCGCCACGTGGTGCCCCCAACACCTCTCAATATCACATATTTCTGTGGAGTCCATACACTTAGTGGTAGACCACACAGAAATATCTAGTGTGTTGGGGCACCACGTGACGGTGTGCCAAGACCACTCAATAATTTTTCATAACTTAAAGCCTCCCTAAATTATTGTTGAAAAACATATACAGAGTACATTGCAGTTCCCATACATCAATCTCTGTCAAGGATGAACCAAGTTTGTCAGCCAATGCAGCAAGATGCTCCTTCGCATCCTAAGGAACACAATCACAACTTTAGCATAAGTGCTGAAGGATCTGCAAAAATGCAGAAAATATATGGAATAGGGAGTCAAAAGACTAGTGTACACGACACAAAATGATCAAGCCTGAGATCTCAATCGTGTATAGTATAAATCTATCGTATGACATCTCTATACCAAATTTACATCTCATTCAAGGGACCACCGGTTCTCAACCTAAAGTGTATTTCCCACCATGTTACAAGGACTCAGGTATGGGTTTCCTATGGCTGTGTCTAACTGCCCTGGTTCATCCAATTCACAAGTCAAGAACATTGTGAAATGGAAAAATGCAAATTGTCTTATTCCTTTCCCTCATTTCCAAGGCTAGATGGTATTTAAAAAGTGCCATAAAGCATTATGTATTATATCATTCAAGTCATATGCATATTTCTGTTAGAAACCTGAAATACTAGTTGTTTGTTAGATGACAGTCCAACTAAAAGGTCAGAGCCACGTCCATAGTAACCAAAATTTTCTCATTTTCGGAGTCCCATTCTCCAATAGTTTTGAAGATAAAGTTTACAGATGATTCCTTGTGGGAGAGAGCTCACTATCTATCCATTTTTTGGGTCCCTGTAAGAGGATTCCCTAGTTCTCATTTCGGAGACCAGAGAATGGCGTCATTTATAATTTGCTATTATCGTACTTTACTTTTTGGCAGGTTTTTTCTCCTCTGCTTTTCCTTAATTTCCTCTTTTGTATTTTCTGTCACCATCTAGGATTGAAGAAAAATAGGAAGGTAAGGCTCCTAATGCAAATTGAGTGCCCTAATGCACTTGTACTAAAATGATATCTATGAACTGCAAGTGAAGGAATACACTTTTTCGTTGATCTAAGCCCTAACTATTGCATGTATACTCCTTGCAATCCATTAAAAGGTTTTCAGCATCTCCCACGTGGATTATGTCACTAAATATTTATAACCTGATCACCATTTTCCATCTAAGCTAATTCATACCATTAGACCACCTGCACAGGATAATAGATACACGAGGTTAAAGAGACAAAGTTAGCTCTTTTACATTCTGAGGGAAGAAAATAATTTTCTTATGGAAACAACAACCTACGAACAAGAAACAATGAGCAAAAGGTCCCAGTGGGGCTCGAACGGCTTTCAGTTCATAAGACCAACGCTCTAACCAACTGAGCTACGGGAGCCCACAAAAAGAGACTTGGTTCGTTGCGATGGAACACCAATCCAGCACAATAAAATTCCGTCAAAAAAGATTTTGGACAATTTGATTGTTCAAAGAACGAAGTGTGAGAGCAATAAGAGCATACAAGCATATTTCAGGAGCAAGTATTAAGCTTTGGAAGATGCGTCCTTAAAAAGGATCAAAAGTATGGCATATGAACAATATGTAAAACGGCAAGCTGCTTGCACGCTCACTAAGATTTGAGACCTCGAGCAAGAAAGCAATTCAACCTATTTTCTTATCTTAAAAATAAACATCAAGTTTTAGATGTCGAATCCTTCCTTGCTTTCTTCCACTGATGCATTATTAGAAGGATATGAAGTCTATTGCATGACATAAAATGGCCTTGAAGCTGCCTATCTCAGAACATGGGATAATGGAGATTGTTTTATACTTGCACGTATATAACTAGAGTGGTGGAAAATCACTTGCAAGGTGAAACTAGATCTTCATATGTAAACATCGTGATTATATGCAAAACTTTATTCAAAATTTCGGTGCAATCCATGTATAAAGGTAACAGTTTTGTACAATTCAACAGTAGATAAGTACAGCAGCACTAAGTTTGCTAATTTATTGGCTGTTGACCTATAAATGGAAACCTTTCCCCATTAGATCAAATTTTATAGCCTATCAGGTCACAACCTCAATTAGTTACTTCCAGCATCATGAACTTTCTTTTGCAATCATGCTTTGATTTCCTAAGCAGTTAACAGCAAATATTACTTGCAAAAAAGGATGTTATGACTTACAAGGACACACACGAAGCCAATTTTCACCACTCCCGTTGATACACTTTAAATGTCTAATGAACAACAAAAATGTCATCGAACCAGTTCAACAGGAAAGATAAAGAACTCAATAGCTGGTCAACTCAACTTCTAAGCAGAGCACCAGAGCTCGAATATCATATGCTCCATTGCAGTTACCGGGTGGGGGTGGTGAAGTGGGAAGAAGCAAGCAAAACAAAAGTTGCTTGTTTTCGACAGGAGAGTCGTGACAACAAAATCCATTTCGAATCATAAACTTAATACAAAAGCATAATGGTGCACCTCTGTATATTTACGAAGGCCGGTTCAATTTATAAAGTAATAACGAACAAGAATATGCATAGTAAGCAACTTATGATAACGTCTAGAAAAGAATCTTACCTCATCAAGGTAATCAACATCCAGATCTCCTGAGCCATCAACATTCCCAAACATGAATCCCAAAAGCCGGTTACCCCCACCAGCCTCTTCATAATCATCTTCATCATCTAACAAATCAAGAAACCAAAAATTTCAGAGGAAAAAATGATAAACGTAAGCACTTGTATCTGATCATTAGTCTTGTTACATGTTCTTTGTAGGAAAATCATAGTAAATATAGCAATACCTTTTTATGGCAATAAATAAAGAAACTATACAACACTGGCTAGCGAAACCCATAAAATAAACAGCATGAAACACACTATTTGGTCTAGCAAATGAGCTCAACAGTCGACCTATTTTGTCTGGCAATCGAGCACAAAATAGAAAAACATATTTTTATATGACTCCATTCTAAACTTGCAGTTCTTCGCTTTACAGTAGTTCTCCAGTTTGAGTAGATCTCAGATGTTCCCCGTGATGGACGCACAACGGGTGCAAGGGGGTGTTGGCACCGCCAATTATAAAAAATCTCATTATACAAACAGATTTGTAGATGATCACAAAATTATAATGGTTCAACCCCTCAATCAATAACTTCGCACCCCCAAAGTTGAAATCCTAAATCCATCACTTTATGTAACATAACACATAATCATATACATTCCCATCTACCACTGAACTTGCAACTCTTCGCTTTGCAGTAGTTCTCCAGTTTGAGTAGATCTCAGATGTTCCCCGTGATGGATGCACAACGGGTGAAGGGGGTGTTGGCACCGCCAATTATACAAAATCTCATTATACAAACAGATTTGTAGATGATCACAAAATTATAATGGTTCAACCCCTCAATCAATAACTTCGCACCCCCAAAGTTGAAATCCTAAATCCATCACTTTATGTAACATAACCACATAATCATATACATTCCCACCTACCACTGAAATACCATGTGAAGAGGAGCTAAATTACTACATTGGGTCAGGAAATGAGCCATAATAGGATGTCCGAATCTATTAGTTAAATGAATGTTAACCAACCATTTTACAAATTGCTTTAAGCATTCAACAGCTAGCGTTTGCTGTCATGGAGTCGTGGGCAAACACTCCATCATCTCCTCCAACAAAACTACTAACTTTCCAACAAACCTAAGAAATCACATGTGAATTAGAGCTAAACTACTGTGATGAGCCTAAAATTGAACAAAAATACAATGTCCCAATAAACAACCTAACCTCGTCGTTCCGGTGCTCGTGGATAAACACTTCATCATGTCCATCAAAAAAGTACGATTTTTTTTTGTAAACCCAGTGTCCGAGTTAGCCAGTGCGCACCTCGACTACTTCAGGCCCCCGAAGCTAATGACCAGGCAAACCTCCGGTGGCCGCCAGGTTTGAAACGTTTAATTCGACCCTGAGACTACATGGGAGTAAGCACTTTGCCACTCGGGTCAAACCCCATTGGGGTTATGAACCTTCGCACTTGCAAAACCTAGTTTTCTAATTGATGTTAACAACGATTTTGATTTATTAAGCATTCAACAGCTAGTTTGCGCAAACCTTGTCGTGCATGATTCTATAACATTCACAAAATCTCCGAAACGATTTGAACCCACCTTCATCCCGACCGTCCTGAGAGGTGTCGTCCGACTCATAACCCATGCGTATCGAGGTCTGCAACACGCACCAACTGAAATCAATCCCACTTGCAAGTAGAACATGCGTATACCAATAGGGAACCAAATAATCGAAGACAAAAGTAGACGAAAAAATTAACACTTTTCGCATGAGAGAGAGAGAGACGACGTGGAGAAAAGAGTGACCGTTTGGGTAGGAATCGCTATAAGTCGGAGTCTTCTCTTCCCAATAAAATTTTGAGCCCTAGCCCTCTGAGCTATTTGTAGAGCAAAAATGCCACAAACACAACAATTCACACAACCGCTGACGTCATCAAAACGACGTCGTTTTGATTTTAAAAAAAAAACCCAGGTCTCTGAACACAACCCCTTCCCCTTCTCCTTCTCGTTCAAAATAAAGCTGCCATAGCAACCCAACCGAGGATGATCCCGAAGTGGAGTTTTCCAGCGAGCAATTGGAACAAGCCGAAGGCCATCAGGAACAGGAACGGGCCGGACAAGTCGGAGCCCTCATGCAAATCAGGGTTTACTTTGAGGGGGTTTAGGATGGATATGGTCTTGGTCCAGATTTGGCGTGTGTTGATGCCGAGTTCTTTGAGTAAAGGCGGTTCGTCGTTGAACCCCAAGCCGCCGCCGATCCCGAAGGAACCGGGGGCGGCGAACTACGGGGCGGAGAAGGAGGAGGAGGCGGTGCTGGGTGGTGGCGACGGCCGCGGTGGAGGGGTTTCCGCCGGAGGAGAAGATTACGGGGGGACGTTGAATCCTTTCGACATGGTTGAGAGATTTGGTGGGAAATCAGTTTTAAGATCAAAAATCAACGGAAAGTAATTTGGAGGGGAAGAGATTTACAGATTTCGGTTGGGGAAGTGTGTGTGTGTAAGAGAGAGAGAGAGAGAGAGAGAGAATGAAGATCTGATGGTGGGAGCCCCTTGAACGAGAAGGGGAAAGGGAAAAGGGGAAGGGGCTGTGTTCAGAGACCGGGGTTTTTTTTTTTTTTTATAATCAAAACGACGTCGTTTTGCACTGTTGTCATGCTGACATCAGCGGTTGTGTGTGAGTTGTTGTGTTTGTAGCATTTTTGTTTATAGAGAGGCAGTAAGCAGTCCGGTTCACGTCTGGATTACACAACCCGACAAGTTTAGGAAACCGAGACCTCGACCGGTGAACGGTTCAAAGCGAACCGGGCCATGTTTTTTTTGACCATCGCCCCGTTCTATAATGGCAAGGCAATCTCACACTTCTCGTGATATTATGACCCCGTTTGCTAGCACTTACATTGATCCAACTTTGTTTAACTTGCTTTAAAAAATTATGAATGCTCCTTTTATTTAAGAATTCACACTACGGCTAATGGGACTGTTGTTGAGAATGTGACTTTTCCTAATGAGCTATTTGATGAATCTATGCATGGGAGTGCTGGTTTGATAGCTGAGATTGCTGTGGATTTTTCTCTAGCTCCTCCATAGATATCTACCTCTCCTCTAGGCCCTAGCAAGAAGGGCAATAGGAAAGGTCCTTCTAGTAGGGGAGGAGGGGGTAGGAAGTCCCGCCGTTAGCTTTCAAGGTTGCTAGTTGGAATATAAGGGAACTGAATAACCCTTAAAACAAAAAGAGATTAAGTCTCTTATTGTCTCTCAGAAATTAAGTTTTTGTAGTGTTTTGGAGGCTAAGGTTAGGAAGGAGAACCTTGGTGCTATTGGTGCGAGATGTTTCCCTATTTCCTAGATGGTTTTGGATAACTCTAGGGCTAATAGTCCTGCTAGAATAGTGCTTGGCTGGGATCTTGGCGTTTTGGGGGTTCAGTGGGTCTTTAATTCTGACAAATTATTGTGTGTTCAAGTGACATACTTGAAATTTATGTCTCTGTTGTGTATGGAGCTAATGCCGTGACTGATAAGAGAGTGCTATGGGCCTCTATGAGATCTTTGTTCTCTTCTATTGGAGACTTTCCCTGGATCCAGATGGGTGATTTTAATGTGGTGTGTCGACAATCTGAATGAATGGGAACTTTCGATGTTGTTGCTGCTTCTGAATTTAGACAGTGTTTGTTTGATATCAATATGGAGGAGATTATCACTAGAGGTGCTTGGTTTATGTGGTCTAATAGACAAGGGGGAGGAGGAGTGAACATCAGCAGGTTGGATCGAGTGGTGGTCAATGTCAGCTGATTGGACTCTTTTCCTGAATCTGAAGCTATGGTTCATGATCCAGGTATCTCGGATCATAGCTCCTTATTAATGTCTATTCTTCATGTTGTGCAATGCAAAAAGACTTTTCGATTCTTTAATTTTTGGATGAAGCATCACTCATTTAAGGAGTTGGTGTTAAACTCTTGGACTCAGCCTGTTTCTGGGTCAGCAATTTTTTGTTTGTCTTCAAAACTCCGACATCTGAAACTTGTTTTGAGGGGACTAAATGCTCAGTGCTTCTCTAATATTTCTGGGAAAGTTATAGAGGCTAGACATCAGTTGGAAAATCTGAAGGATATGTGTAGTCAGCATGTGGAGGATGATAGTTTAAGGGCCCAAGAACAAGCTGCTATTAAGAATTTTATGGATCTAAGTGCAGCTGAAGAATCTTTTAAAAAGCAAAAGTCCAGGGTAGCTTGGTTGGCTGTTGGTGATCAGAACACTAAGTTTTTTCATCATAAGGTTTCTTCTAACAGAATGAGGAATAAGATCTTAATCTTGGTCAATGCAGATGGGGTTAGGTTGGATAAGCCAAAAGAGGTTCAACAGGAAATCATTCAGTTCTATGCAGGCTTGATAGGTACTAAATTTCAAAGAAGAATAGATGCTACAACTTGTTTACAGCAAATTATTAGGAGGAAAGTCCCTGACTTTATGCAAAGGGACCTTGTTAAACCTGTTACAGTGGAGGAAATCAGGGGTGCTCTCAAGTCCATAAAAGGGGGATAAAGCTCCAGGCCCGGATGGCTTCTGCTCTAGTTTTTCTAGAATAATTGGGACATTGTGGGGCAGGATTTGATTGATGTTGTTCTTCTTTCTATGAGAAGGGCTATATTCTTAAGGAATGGAACTCTACTGCCCTTACTCTGGTTCCAAAGACTTCAAAACCCATTTCTATTAAGGAGTATCGACCCATTGCTTGTTGCAATGTAGTTTATAAGGTTGTTACTAAGGTGTTAGCTAATCGAATGCAATAGGCTCTGCCAATTGTAGTATCCAAATCAGCTTTTATTAAAGGCAGAAGTATTGTTGATAATGTGTTGCTTATACACGAGCTTATCAGGAACTGTCATAGAGATGATGGTTCTCCTAGATGTGCTATCAAAGTTGATATCATGAAGGCCTATGATTCTGTGGATTGGAATTTCTTGCTGGACAAAATGAAAGCTATGGAGTTTCCTGCCATTTTTGTGGGTTGGGTAGAGGAATGTATTACAACTCCTAAATTCTCTATCATGATTAATGGAGGGCTTGAAGGGTACTTTTCAGGAGCTAGAGTTCTTAGGCAAGGGGATCCTATCTCTCCTTACCTTTTCCTCTTAGTTATGGAAGCTTTCTCTTCCTTGCTCCAATGGAATATAGAAGCTGGGGAGTTCAAGTACCATCCAAAATGCCAGGCTAAAGCAATTTTACATGTGGTGTTTGCAGATGATCTTTTTATCTTGAGTAGTGCTCATGAGAAATCCCTGCTTATTATTTTACAGACTTTGAAGGATTTTCATGGGTTTTTTGGAATGCAGCCCAACTTGCTCAAGAGTGCAATCTATTTTGTTGGTGTCCCTAGTACAACACAGCAAGAGTTGTCTCAGTTATTAGGCATTCCTATGGGACAACTTCCAGTGCGATATTTGGGGGTTCCCTTAATAAGTACTAGATTAATTTCATCCGACTGTGCTTTCTTGAAAGAGCGAATTTTGGCGAAAATTCATAGTTGGACCCAGAAATTTCTTTCTTATGGAGGAAGAGCCTAACTAGTTCAATCAGTTCTCTTTAATATCCAGAGTTACTGGAGCGCTACCTTTATTTTGCCTCAAAAAATTATCAAGGAGATTGAGAGTTTGCTTTGTGCCTTCTTATGGTCTGGAGCAGATTTAAAGCACACTGGTGCTAAGGTTAGCTGGGGCAACCTTTGTGTCACAAAGAATGAGGGAGGCTTAGGTTTTAGATCCATGAAAGAGTGGAACAAAGCTGTTAACATGAAGCATCTCTGGGCCATTAGTCAAAAAGCTGATATGTTATGGGTTAAATGGGTTCATGTTTATATCTTGAGAGGTCAAAGTTTGTGTGTGTGTGTGTGTGGGGGGGGGGGTTGGGTGGGTGGGTGGTGGGTGTTCGGATTCCTTGTGAGACTTCTTGGGTGATTAGGAAATTGCTGAAGTTGAAGGATACTTGCCAAGAGTGGATTAGGTTCATTGGTAATGGTACAGACACTTTCTTATGGACAGATAATTGGCATCCTATTGGGGCTTTATACAAGAGATTTGGAGAGACTGTGGTGGCTCACAGGGGAAGAGCATTACAAGCCAAGGTCTCTTCTATCATTGATGAGGGTGTTTGGAAGTGCTGTTAACAATTGTTGATAGGATGTTATTTTCCTGTTTTGAGTTGGTTTTTTGCCTACTGTTGGGGCTTTTGATGTATAGGTTTCCAGGAGGATGCCCCTGTTGCTTTGTGTAGCTTTTTGGCTCCGTTTGTTGGTATAACATTTTCACTTACCCAAAAAAAAAAAAAGTTGCAATATTATCCTTGGATGTATGAAAACATACATTGAAATAGGGGCAAAATAGTAAACTCATTTGAATAAAGACAAAAAAGAAAGTATGAATTGTAAAAAGGAGGTGTGAAAATCATTTCCTTTATTTTGCTTTCTAACTAATTTGAACAAAAAAAATTGAGATTATTTTAAGTTTCTTTTTTTTTTGTTGACAAAAGTGAGAGGTACTGTATTGATAAAGCCCAATGACACTTACATAACAAAATTTAATTACAGATAACTTGGACAAAGCTAAACTAATTATCTAACTAATACATAACGAGAAAGAACGAGGCGATTGATGTCTTTCATTCCTAGCCCAGCTGAGCAGAAAATTCATATATCTAAGCAGTCTCATAAAGAGATACATTGCTAGCCAAGAAAAAAAAACAACAAGAACCCAGACGATTAGGTGAACTTCGACAAAAAATGAACATACTAATGAATTTCTAGCAAACTACCAATAGATGCATACTAATTTTTTCGAGCCTGAACAGTAAACAAATCGCCCAGAGGCAAACTTTATTACTCTCACGAGGAGAGACAAAACTCTCACAATGAGAGACAAAACTCCCCCGGATCTTGCTCTAAATCCAGCCGCCCAAATACCGCCGAAAGGATCACAACCCTCATTGCCTCCACCGCTGCTGCCACAAGGACTCTGGCGACGGATTACATGCGGACAAACGACTCCGGTGATGGTGGAACTTGCCGAACAGAGAGGGTCAAATCTGAGGGAGGAGAAAATGAAAAGAAAAAACCATAGGGAAGAGGGGGAAGAAAGATGAGATCAGATGGAGGAGGAGGAGCCCAGGGGAGGAGGGAGATGGGCGCCTCCCCCCAGGCAGAAAAGCTAGTCGGCTGTGACTTCTCAAAATTGCCTAAGAGCTCTCAAAACCCTAGATGATTTTTTCTCTTCCACTTTACTAATTCGTGGTTCAGATTATAAGTTTCGATGTGTAACTTTTTAAGCTTATTATTTGAAGTTGTAGAAGTACATTTTATGGGAAAGCAGTAGCACTTAATTCAAAAGTGTTTATATATTATGATTAAGGCTGATTTAGACCTTCTTTTTTTTTTATAATAAGTTATTCTACAACTTATTTAACAAGTTGAACTTTTATTTTAAATTATAAAAACTGTACCAGACACATCTCCAACTTATTTTAAGTTTTGTAAATGTATAATCAAAATAATCATGTCTAATATCCAAACTTATAAGTGATAATAACAAACGGGGCCTATATCTGCCAAATTTTGTGGAATTATACATTTAATTTTTAAATCCAACTTTTATGAACTTTAACCAAATACTCCTATCACATATGTGGTCTCCTCAGTAAATAAGATTATCATAAGTTTTATATCACGTCAAACAACCCAATTCGCAACTACTCGTTAATAATTTTACTATTTTTAGATTTAACTTTGATTAAAAATAGTATGCTTTTTTAGATTTAACTCATACGTGTGTATTTTTGGTACTTGGGTTCCGAGACATCTCAAACATGAAAAATTCAAGAAACCAATAATTCAATTGAAATAACCTTAGTTTTGTAGAGGAAAAAAAATCGACTACTTAAAAAGTAAACATTAGGAATTAATATAACCTTGGTGGTTACAGCGTGTCATAGACACAGGAACTAAAAACTCACCTCCGTGGATGGAGTAGTTCTACTAACTGCATTAACAAACTTGTCAAACTTCATTAACCATAACTTGTGCCATGAACGCTAACTCAAACCTTTGGTGCAAACCATGACATACTACTATACTAGCTGAAATTGTTTTATAGTAATTGATACATCGACCCTTCTCCAGATCTCCCAATGGGGAGCCTCGTGCGCTAGGTTCGCTCTATAAGATTCATCATTTTAGAATATTCATCATTCTATTATGTTGCATTACATCAAAATGGGAACAATATGCTACTAACAACTTCATGCCAATTACGAAGCCAAGCTCAAGGCCTAAATAGGTTCTGCCTACTCCCAAGAAGAAAAACAAGAAAAAATGTACTGTGATATTTTTTTTTCGACGAACAAAATTATCCCATTATATCAAAAGAAAGAGCATCCATACTTGTTCATACAAACAAGACCATACACATAAAAACAACCCGACAATAAAAACAAAGACCCAATAAAACTAAACAAACAAACAAGATCTACCAAAACACCCTCAAAAAATCAAAAGAAACACAAGCATCCCTCAATGCTAAAGACACAACCAACTAAACCTGCAAAACAAGGATTACGAACATGAGGCAAAGATGAGTGAATTAAAAGCACGGCGTTAAGGGATTCGCTAAGTATGCGGGTCACCACAGCTATTCTCAATGACCATTTCTTGTTTACGCTTCCTCCGGGTGGGGTGTTGTGCAGCCTTAACACTCTAACCACAGCTTTGACACAGTCTATCTTTTTCGTTTTTCGATTGCCGGGATGCTTAACGCTTGTAGGGCCGCATACTGGTTGATATCGCCACAAAACTATAATCCTCTTAGACCACAAATTTCGAGGTCCATTAGCAGTGTCCTGAAGAACTTCCCTAACCAGACGTGGAGTCCTCAAAGCTGAGTTGATGAGGTTCAGGCATTGGGGAAGCAGACACACATCTAGACAAGGAAAGTTGATCATCCTGCACCTGGGAAGGCATAGGAGGGCCTGGCACATCAACCATCGGAAGTGTAGACACAAAGCACAACCAGGCACAGTACCACCCAGACTTCCACCAGATGTTTCGTCTTTAATGCAAACAACCCTATATAAAACATTCAAGTCCTCGCAGTTCCGAGCACTACACAACTACCCATTCACTATAATACAAAGAGAAGAAAACATGGTGTCTCAGGGTATAGAAAGAGCATAACACAATAAGAGCACGATCATTGAGTTCGGAGAAACTGCCCAGGATACAATAAAAAGCATTTCACTTGAATCACAATACAAGGAAATTAGAAACGAAATACAAATACAAGTGGTAGAATTTTCCCCCATATCACAAAGGATAAGGCATTATCTTTCATCTAGATAGGTTTTCACGGCTGCACGCTTATTAGCACATAGATATGCTATGATCCAGGAAACATTTACTTATCATCAGGGCATAAAAAGAACATAATCAAGCCCAAAATTCTCGGTTTTTTAAACAGTACATGTCACTTCCCTTCCTTGAAACACTTTCCTCGTAATCAAGTGTCCATTTCTCAAAAGTGCAATCAACAAAATTATAGTAGCCCCCATGGATGGAAAGCACTCCTTTCTGCACCTTTTCTTCTATCCATGGGTAAGTGAGCAAGTTCATCAATGAACGGTTGACTGATTCCTGAGAAAGAAAGATATAAATGGCTTAAATATTTAGCATGATGGCTCAACAATTTATAAATTCAGTATAGTATAATAATTCCTCCATCCTTTAGGATCAGTTTGGATAGACATAACTTTCAAATGAAGAGACATGACATTATTATTCAGTCGCAATAGCTCAAAGTTATATCTGATCGTTTCCAAATGGATTTCATATTGAGTTTGAGAGTTTCATAAGATGGATTCAACATAACTATGTTTTAGGAGTGGTTAGTAATCATTCAACTTAACGGTTGTAGTTGTACCCTGATCTGATATTACACATCTCTTCTTATAATCAATCTATCAGTTTAATTTCACAATTCATTATAACTGAACCCTCTGAATAAGGGTTTCGTAAGCATTTAATTGCACCAAAGGCCCCCCAAAACCACCTATTTTATAATCTTCCAAAATAATTGAGCATCCAACCAGAAGAGTGTACACGTGTCAAAATAGTCTTCTGTAAAATCAAACGAATTAGTTGTATCTAAAAGGAAATAGCAGCCCAGCATTATATCAAATGTCAATGCCAATACCCAGCCCCTCAGATGTGGAAAGGTGAAGGTGGACTACTAGATACAGATCTAACCTTCAACAACTTACTTAATACCATTTTTTGATTGCACCAAGCAGTGACCCAAAGCTTTCCAAACGAGCAGGGACTTCCCTTGCCACTGGTCAAGAGCTTGAAGTCAAGTATTTAAATTCAGCCGTTAACATAACAGCCGACGCTCCATGGTTTTTCGGCCTTTCAATACCATTACACCCCATATACGGGTGGGAGGGAAATGGATGCATATCAGCCAATTCTCGTTCCGTATCACTCCGTTGCGGATTCAAAGACGACCATTACTGGTTGTTTTGACATTTTTTTTTTTGTGTAAAATTCACGGCCGCGACAATCGATTCGTGTTATTCAATACTCCTGATGCCATTACACCACGACTGTTACCGGTACGTATCCCGATACCATTATTTAAAACCTTGCTTGATGTGCATTATTGACCCATTTCCCAACATCTTAAGCTTTTGGAACAATAGGCAAAATAACATGGTATAGAGCTCAAGTTGGGAGAGGTATTGGGTTCAATTCTCTCCGTTTGCATTTTTCTCATTTGCATTATGCTTCTTTCCTTGGTATTCTATTTTGCTCCATCTACTAATATTTACATCTCCACGTGCAAGACAAGATTACACGCTGGATGGTGTTAAAGAGCTTGATATTCATTGTTGGCCCCATTTTCTAACAACTTAAACTTTTCGGATAATTAGTAACTTAACAGCCACCATTAGCATTAGGTGCCAGAAAAGATTGAAGAAAATGGGTATTCACTATATTGACATAAGATGGCAGCATAGCCATTCCCATATCAAATAAAACACAAAAACCAAACTGTTTTTTTTTTCCCGGTTATTGCATTGAAATAATAATCGGTAAGAACAGTTTATTAATGTAACAAAAAAGATCACCTTCTCGCAGTGTCTGCACTGCTGATCAAAGTCTAGGTTGGAAGCGGCAGCCATCGTGCTTGACCTTGCATTCTTCCCAACCACTACCCAACTTCCAATGAAGCTACTGGAAACAATAGACGAGTTCAATGAGAAATCCAAATAGCACCTCTCTTTCACTCGAACTGAATATATGCCTCCTGTTAGGGACTATTATCCTGCTATGCTAGGATATCAAATGCTTGGTCACTTAATAAACAAGAGGGGAGCCTTTAAGTTGGAAACTTACCTGCATTCATGCTTGTGTGTTTGAGAGAGAGTGTGTGCGTGTGTATGTGTATGGGTGAATATGAGAGAGGGGGGGGGGGGTGGATGGGGGTGTGGATGGAGATGGGTCGATGTTGGCAAACCTTGGATTTACTTCATCTTGCCTACTCATAAGGGCACGTATACCTCCGCAGCAACTGTGGCCAATGACTAGTATATTTTCAACCTGCAATAAGCTCACACTTAGTAAGAATTGTCATTTGCTGATCAAGTTTGTCAGCAAATGGTGACCAATTTGCTCAATACATTTACATCAAGAAGTTGATTAGAGAAACTCTAGTCATCTGAGAAAAGAATATTTGTTTTCAATTTGTTTAAAATCTCCTTACAATTAAACCTTGGGCTTTTATCCAAACTAACATGCGAGGTTCAACAAATTCGTTCCACAGAATAACGGTTGGCATCTGAATCCTAATCCTAATAGAAAAATACAGATAATAAAATAGAGTCCCAGACGATGTACGGGTCATACAACCAATGGTGACTAGATGGACATGTTTTCAGTCTAGAAAACCATGTCAGTAGGTATTGCTTCTTTTTCTTTTTTCATTTTTTTAATGAAACGATAGGAGTTACTTACAAGTACAGAATTGACGGCAAACTCAAGGGCAGCATTTGTTTCTGTTGGCCCATTCTGCAATTGATAAAATAGCAAACAAATAAACACCATGTGTGCTGAAATAGAGTATCATTTATAAATGTCCATTCTGCACATCTATGCATCTTGAAATGAAGAACTACTAGCAGTAATGGTAAAGCTTAGCGAAAGCAAGTGCAATGTTTACAATACCTCAAATGGGGGAACTAGATTTGCCACATTCCGTATTACAAAGGCTTCTCCTGGTTGAAACCCTAGGATGTTGGAGGGACAAACCCTAGAATCTCCACAAGCAATCACCATGAACTGTTCTTGCCATGGTCAGTGAACAAATCTCAACAACTTTAGCACAATATTGAGGCAAATTGACACTTCAATCGAAGTTGGTTCCAACAAATAACAAGGGTTAGACAAGGTTAATGATCCAAAAGAGAAAGTACTTATTACCTTTGGTGCTTGACCCTTGGCAAGATTTTGGAAGTGTTCCGATTCTTCCCTGTTTTAAGGAATGGCTCATATCAGCACAACCAAATTCCATATAAAAGCTGAACACCATTAGGCCGAAATAATACTTTGCTTACAGGAATTTGTGTTGCTTGAAACTTAGAAACCTGTTTTTCATTTCATTGAACAAATCAGACCCACTTTGAGTTCCTGATGTAATATTCTGTTTGTTATTTGCGAGTTCCTCGGTAAGCCATGAGGACTCCATCGAGGCCTTCAGCCGCAACCCAGGGTTGCCTCTGTGAATAGAATAGATAAAGGTACACATTTAGAAGAGGGTATAAAACATGTATTACTACAAATCATCAGCCAACTTGATAGCGCAGATGATTTAGAATAAATCAAAGACATTCTTATCTCTTCGGGTCAATCCTGATGGTTGCATGGTAGACTGTTAGCTTAAAAAGAATGACAGTCCTATAAATACATCATAAAACAGTAAAATTAGAAGCTTGATATGCAAGAGTAACACAGAATAGAAGATAGAGTGCATTAGGCTCCCCCACTAGTGTAGGAACCAATAATTATGGCAAGAAGAGGATCCATCTCACGACTGCATTAATACAAGCAAACAACTCCGCCGTGGACAAATCAGGACAAGGAAATAAGAAGTTGGAATCAGGTGTGCTCAAGCAAATGAATATAGTGTCAGAATTAACGCCGGCGACACTGAGGTCTTCCCCCAAGAGCGGGGGATTTATTCCAACTTTAAAATTCAGCATCATTTTTTTCAATTCTGTTGATGCTATCTTAGAAGCTACTTGAGACTTGTTTACACGGTTCACAACCATCATACTGGATGGACCGAACACAGGTGGATCAGGTCAAGAAAGGTTCTTAACCAATAATAATAATAATAAAAAAAGAGCACTGACAGCCTCGTGTCCAAGTTGATGCATCGTGGAAAGGTTTGAATTATCGTGGAAATGGAACCATTCATTGCCTCCGCACTTCTCCAGCCATATATTGTACTCCCTCCGTCACAAAATATAGTCCCTAACGAAAAAACGTGCAATTTTTGGACCAAAAAATTTAGTATTTCTGATCATAATTTTTTGAATTTTTTGGCACCAAATTAAAGAACTAATCGAAGACTGGTAGATATATGGTTAGTCGTAGTGATAACCTTGAAACACTGGGTTACCCCAGTGGATTTCCGACCTTAAAACAAACTTCATTATTTGAATGAAATTTTAGATTTTGACCACGAAGGATTTAGATTGACTTGAATTTCATATGACAAGATTAGCTAAACTAAGACAAAGGATTCAACATGTTAGTAATCAACCTTGAAACACTGGGGGTTTCCCAGGGTTACCCAGGTGGCCTTCCGGCCCCTAAACTTACTTCATTATTTTGGTGAAATTTTCGATTTTGACCACAAAGGATTTAGATTGATTTGAATTTCAATATGACAAGATTAGCTAAACTAAGACAAATGATTCAACATGTTAATAATAAAATTACTCCTGAATCAAGAACCACTTAAGCAGTGTCTTAAACATTGTATATAACCAAGACCTCGAGTCAAACTCAAGACTAAAATTCAGAAACGCACAATTGAACAAAAATATGAAAATAGTGGGGATGTAAGAGAATCAACTAATTCCTAGAACCAGAAAAGGACACATTAACGAGAGGGAGGGAGAAACAACTTTTTAGATACCCATTAACATTACCTCAAATAATTCTGCTCAATATCCTCTAATTTCTACCTTTAACGGAAAAAAGGCCCAACAATGAAAAGAAAGGTCGCAATTTTCCAATAACCAATAACTTACTTGAAATGAGTCTTCTCAATTTCCACTAATTTCAACTGGAAACCAAAAAAATAGAACAGAAAATCAGTTTATACGATAGAAATGAGGAAAATTTTCACACACACAAACACAGAGAAAGAGAGATTACCGTAGAGATTGCAGGTGAGGTTCTGGGAAGTGAATATTTGTTGGGGAGAGGTGCTAAAGAGATAGAAGATCCAAGGAGTCCTTGAGGCGCCATTAGAGAGATCTAGCTCCTAGTTGGGAGAGCGTGGTGTTGTGGAATTGAGGAATGAAGAGGAGCAGAGAAAATACTTGTGTCATTATAGTCACCAAAAGTGATATATACACAACATAGAGAGTTAATGTATACAGGCGTTTTCGGAGGTGGGTGTATGCAGGTGGTGTTGGTCGGATCGAAGAACACTTGTTTCTCTCCAAGAAAGACGGAGAAACCAATGTGGTGTGTGTGTGATGACACCAGCTGTTTGGTTTGATTGTGAGCCCCATCCCCATCTGGCCATCTCTGATTCAACCACTTTTTACAGCCCCTTTCGGCAGTGAAAAACGGCGATATATATATATATATATATATATATATATATATATATATATATATATATATATATATATATTTTATGCTTTCAAGAGTATTTTCCCCTATTTTTGTTTTCCTCCGTTTTTTTCCAGCAACATCTCCTGTTTTATTTCCCTCCTATTTTTGCCCTTTTACAAACAATACTCCCTCTCAATTCTATCTTATCCTAGACAAAACCTTACTAAATTTATGTTGGAGAGATCAGTTCCTTTCTCACATCAATTAGACAATGGAGCCTTCTAAATATTCTACACTTTCTTCATCATCTGTCATCATCCTCTTTTGGTGATAGTGACGAAGAAATAGCCATAGCTACACTTATAGGTCTCAATGAGGTAAATCATCATCTATATATAATAAGACATGACTAATTTTGAATCCAAAAAACAACCAACGGTCCAGATTTAAACCCTGCATAATTCTTCACCCTCCATTCTATAAGGGCAGGCCCGTAAATAAGGGCAGGCCCGTAAATACTTAACATTTTTTGAGCATTCCCAATCACACATTCCCGTACCTAATTTGGAAATCTGATTTCCAACCACCCTCCCTCTCTCTCTCTCTCTCTCTCTCTCTCTCTCTCTCTCTCTCTCTCTGTATAAACTTGTATTAATGCCTTAATAGAATTCATGCTTTCCATAATGGAACGTCACAAACCGTTCTTAATATTAAGTAAAAATGGTTAGGACGGGAATGAATTTGACGCTTTAGGAAAGTATCAAATTCAGCTAAGGAAATAATTATCGTAAAGGAAGCAATTGATTGATTGATTTTAAATTTCGAAATGAATTTGATTCTTTAGGAAAGCTCTCAAAATAAGGAACGAAAATAGTCAATCAATTAATTTTAAATTCCAAATATATTTCAAGTGAAATTATACAATAGTTCGGGAGTATCCTATGTTATACTCCAGACCATTTTACAACTACACATTCTTATGGGGACTACCACTAAGAGTATGGACCCCACAAAAATGTGTGGTTGTAAAGTGGTTCGAAGTACCACATGGCGATACTCCAAGACGATTAAATAATTACTCATATTTTAATTAGTATACACCGTAGAAGGAATAAATGATGAGTAAATTTTAAATTTCAATAGCATTTTAAAATTCGAAACTTTGGATGGAAAGGTTTTAACTTTCAATACAATCTTAGTACTCCTAAATTACGGGGTAACATACCACCTTTCCATAAAAATAGTTGTTGCAGATGAGATTTTAAAATTACGGGGAACTACTTTTCCATGAAACAGTTGTTGTATTTGAGATTTTTAAAACTTCACAATTTTCTTCAATTGATCTTCACAATTTTCCAAAAACTTGAGGTGGTAAGGATTTCTCTCTCAATTTTTGGTTTAGTTCTAAGAGTTGGATTGACTAATCAAACTCAACAACCGTAATCAACTGTATTGGTGACAAAATCTATTGCTCTTTCTCTGATACCTTTTTCTTTCTGATTAAGTTTTTCTCCATTTTCCTTTGTTTGGCTACGCATTGGGTGAATCATATTGAGGTTGGGTGTGCAAATGAGCAACTCATAATTTCGTGGTATTTTCAGGAAAAAGACAAGAGAGATAGATATTTAATCTGAATTTTTTTAAACTGAAACTTTTTCTTCGAGCCGTACTGAAAATTAATTTACCCATGTTTGATGCCCACTACCTCTTATATCGTCTTTTGTATTCCCTCCGTCTCAATTTAAATGCTCCCTACAAAAATCCGTGCAAATTTAAACAAAAAAAACATATTTCTACATATTACTCCTATTTGTTTAATTTTTAAACCAAATTAAAGTATTCAATTAGTACTTTAATTTGGTGTAAGAAAATAAAAAAATAATATGTGCTAATATTTTTTTTAGGTTCAAAATTGCACGAATTTCCATAGAGAGCATTTAAATTGGGATGGGGGAGTAGTATTTACCTTCACAATAAAGTTAACGCACCCTTTTACCTAGCACACAATCAGATTATGGACTGCATTGGTTTCGTTTTCTGTTGTTATTCCCATGATAACTTTTGACTATTACTCCCTTTCAAATTTTAGATAACTTCTTGGGACTTTAACTAATTATGAACAATCTAAGCGTCTATGGCCATGTTAGTTGAATCGTTTCATTTTATACCTTGGTCGTAATAATCAAATTAATTGTTTCCTATGCATTTGGTGAATTCTCCATTTTCTTATGCAGCTCGACGGTGACTTGCAAACAATGTAAGAACTGTTTACTCAATTGCATTGCTTAATCTGAATTTATATATTTGATTCATATTTGCTTTGTTTTATTTTTTCAGTACAAAGGTTACGTGTCTTCGAGAAAAAAATGTAATTGTGGTGATTCATGATGAGCAAGAAGTTAATCGTATTTTTATGCTTGGGGTATGTCTACCAATGTCATTATTACTTTACTCTCTCTATACTGTAAGGGGTCAATGAATTGATAAAAGGGATGTGGTGCCATACAATACATACCTTTCAAGAAAATATAATTCTTATATCAATGTGGAAATTTGTCCTGCAATAAGATATGTTAAGTAGATCCACAAGTACATCTACAAAAGTCATGATCGTACCATGATGGTGTTGAGAGACGAATAAACAAGATCTAGAATTAAGGTAACTATTATTAGTCACCATTTTACTTTTACAAAAAGGGATTCTTGCTCATTAATTATTTTTTAAGCTGTTATTCATGTTCCTAATTGTGCTTTTTGGATGAAGTAGATATGCGTTAGTACAAAAACTCTTGGGATACTATCTAGCGGATGACATATATCCGTGTTTAAAATTGGATTCTATGAATGCAACATGGTATTGGTTTTGAATTTTATGGTTTGGATTAATATAGTTCAGTGTGTATTCTATCAATGCAATTAACTCGGTATATGTGATTGGGATTATCATTGGTAGTGATTTACACATGGGTAGGGGCTTAACAAATAAAACTTTTTTGTTGCAGAGTGCTGCAGGCATAGGTAATTAGCATATCAAAGTTTTGCAACAACAAAAATATATTGCATTGAGACTAACATTTTACTTATAGTGTAGCATGTGGTTTGATGAGCTATACTTGGGTTGTGATTGAGTGTTCAATTGGTTTTAGGCTAAGTATTCATTTCATTTCTGGACTAGGAGTTCCAGACTACTAGAATTGTGTGTTTATATATATTTTGGTTGGGTATTCAAAGAAAGGCTAATCAAAAAACATTTAAGCAAAAATATTTTTTTTAGTGCTTATGTGACCATTTTTCTTAAGCTATACAGCTGCCTCTATCAATGGATATGTTGCGTTATTGTTTGTCGCATAGTTGAATTTGTTGGACATGAGTTAGTATTTTACACGCAAGTTCAGTATTAATTTGTGTGTGTTGATTATTTGAGACGTATATTGCACTTGAGTTTAGTACTATTTGTTTCCGTGTGCTGATTGTTCAAACTGTGCCTTCAGGCATGACTATGAATCGATGCCCGTGCCTGAACCGTGGTACACTTAAATTTTTGACCTGCTGGAATATTTTTTGCACCTCGATATGACCTGCACATATACCATATTTTACTTTGTTAATAATTACTACAATGATTCTTAAAGTCGTTGCTTCTTATGACTTGAGGATTTGGCATGCCTTTTTTGGAATGCCAGGATCACACAAAGGTTTCAATGTCTTAGATCATCCTCTTCTTTTTGATGAACTTGTCCAAGGGCGAGCTCCTCTTGCTAATTATTCTATCAATGGACATGCCTATAATATGGGATACTATATAGCGGATGACATATATCCTCCATGGGCAACATTGGTTCAAATTATTTCGTCTCCCAAGGAGCCAAAAAACTGCACTTTTCGATGATGCAAAAGTCAACAGAAAGGATGTGGAGCAGGCAATTGGGTTTTGCAAGCTCAATATGCAAACCATAAAAGGATCGACACGGTTTTGGGGTCAAAAAATGCTTGGGAAAGTCATGAAGACGTGCATTATTTTGCACAATATGATCAATGAGAATAAGGGAGAAAGTTGTACTAATTTTACTTACACGTCAGAGAGGAACCAACCTATGAGGGGAATAAATCCTCTAGTGCTAGAACAACTTCTTTGTTGATCAACCTAACGTGACTACTCTTTGAAACCCTAACTGCAAAATAGACAAGAGTGAGTGCACCATTGCCTCTCGACGGCAAAGGTCCTCCGATACCTAAGTTAGTATCTCAAACTAAAAGAAAACCATAATTATCAATAGGAAAGCAATGGGATCTCTTACCATAATAAGCCGAGTATCCTATATTCGTTAGGAAACTCTACCAGATCCTTTGTTCACTAGATCTTGCTCTATCACGTAGCATAGCTGTATTGAAACCTTCTAGAATATTCTCAATGCCTTATCATTCAAGGCAGTATATGTTAGGACTCTCCTTCCTGTTCGGCCGTCACGCTTGTTGAATAGACCATATCCGTTACTGGCCTCTCGTGCCATTTGCGCTTACCGTCGATCACCTACTTGTTTGGCAGTATGGTCCGATTTACTCAGTGTGAACTCACGTGTCATATGCACAGTTATTAATTTGTAGTTGTTCGAAAAAACGTTCCTATAATTGCTCCCCAGCTTTTCTTGTCATTTATACTCGTTAAATGATGAGACAAAGCTTCTCATGCCAAACATTATCATACTCTTACGTGTGCCTTGCATGCTTTAAATTTTTGTTGGAAGTACCTTTATTTGCTCGGCCTTAAGGCCAACAATCCTGTTGTCAACACAATTGTCTCCACTTTTGGCTTGGGCAAGCTTTTTTGCAATCACCTTTACATGTGTCGCGCTCCGTACGGTTCGCATTTAATGCAAACGGACATTTGCGTGAAACGAAACGGCGTATGGGTGACGTTTCAGATACGTCACCCACTACTTAACTGGGGTATATATGAGACTGCATTCCCATTTCAAACCACACTTTCTCTCTCCAAACTCCCTCTGCAGAGAGACGGAGAAGCAACTTCCACCATTAAAGCATTGTTCATCGCCCCAAGACTCTCCTTTTCTGCACTAGGTTCACTCGATCGTCCCTTCGTAAGTTCTCTTCATCTTCATTCTTGAACAGATTCTGAGATATTCTATTTCCTCAAACTCTTTGTTCTCGTCTTTTGTGAGATTTCATTTCACAAACCCTAAAATGGGAAGGTTTAGGAGATACTGTAACCCCCCATAAGCCATGGCTGATTTCAGGACACGGTTTAATGTCCCTGATGATGTTGCCATTACTCTTGCCAGTGAGGCTGCCATTCGCGAGAGTTTTGACAATGATGAACTCCACATCCCTGTCATTGCCGTCGTAGAGGGCGGAGTTAGGTTCCCTTTGGCCCCCCTCCTTCATCAGGTTCTGTCCCACTATAGACTCTCTCCGATGCAGATGTCTGCCAAATTTTTTTGTGTTATAGGCATCAATGCCCTTAATGAGATGCTTGGGACAGTACTAGGGTTGTATGATATCCATCATCTCTACAGTATGTCTAGAACCAAAGATGGTCTTACTTACTACTTTAAAAGTAGGGATTTGATGAAAAAACTAGTGACCAAGCTGCCAGACTCTGCTCGGAGAGATGATGACGATTTCCTCATCGTTACGGGGAATTTCGAGCCGAGAGATGAGGATGGCCGGGTGATAGGCTTTCACGCCCCACACAAGTTTGGCACCCCATGTTAGTTGCTTTTTCCCTTTTTAACTTTCGTAGTTTACCGACTATCTCTTTATTACTCTTTATTATGCTAGGTCTTCTTCTTTTATTCGTATGTCTCTGTGTAGCCGAGAACATTAATCAGGGGGGTACACCAAATCATCACCCCTCAAGCTCATTTAGCAGACATTCGACTTGCCCTTGCCTTCAACAGAGAAGGTACGTGTCTTGTTGGCTGAGCAAGAGCTGCCCAAGTACTCCGCAACTACAGGGCATCATACAACAATTTTATCAACTGCCGTACCCGAGCAACGGAGGTCTAGATATCCTTGGCTCCTTCCTCATCTGCCCCAGCTGACACTAGAATAAGCCAGTCACGTACTCCCTTGCACCAAAAAATAGGGCTATCACAATCGAGGAAGCCTCTACCTCACAGACATTGTCTAGAGGATATTCTCATTCGCCTCCACTTGAGCAAAAGACCAGTCAGCTAATCAACCTCAGCAGTCTCCTCAACCTTCCCAATCGGAGAGCCACCGCTGCTCGGACTAATGCTCATCCTGACCTTACTCCAACAACTGAAGATGCCAGTGCCAGCCACCAGGATAAATGGCAGCGACCAGACCCAGCCTCCTCTGGAACCACACTCACCACTCCTTCCGCTAGAGAAAATCTCCCTCTTTAGGGTGCAACATGATCTCCCTCGGTCTGGGCTCCCCAACTCAAGATTATAAAATTCTAAGTTACTCCCTATTGCATAACAAATTATCCATTGTCATGATGTAGCCGCCAGAAAATTCGACAAAATCTATATGACATCCTCAAATCCTAATTACAATGGACACACTGTTCTTTCATAGCTTGTGAAAGATTACAAAGGTGTAAAAATTGCTTTTCACATGCTATATAATACAATTTGTGTGACGACCCGAATTTTTACTTTGCCTCAAAATAAATATATTTCCAGTAATTACAAGTCCTCAAGATAAAATCTATATCATGGGGCACACAAAAAGACCACCATATCCTCTATGTTTCACCTTAATCCCCCAAAACCCCTTCCATGAACGTTATACTCTCACCTGTCAAGAAAACCCCACTCCAACTCTTTGATGACAACTACTGCAAAATTGAACTCCATTACTCAATCTCCACGACAGCGACGACGGAAAAATTGGACTCCACGACGACGACGATAGCAAAATCAACTCAATGGCAAAATAGAAGATGGGTTTGAGATTTGAGACTTGATTTCAATTTGTTCATTTCATATGGGTTTGAGATTTGATTTCAGTTCATCAAAATCGAAGACGGGTTTGAGATTTTACGGTAAAATAAAAGATGGGTTCTCCCAAATCATTGATTCTGGAAGTTAGACTCTGTGTTTGCAAATAACCCTAACCATTGGGTTCTTGAAGTCAGAACTCAAAGGGGGAGAAGATGGGTTCTCTGTAGAGAGAGAGAGAGGGGGTGATTTTTAATTAACAGGAGTTTTATTTTTATGACATGGGTAGGGGCAACATAGTAAAAAACTAACTCATAACTCATTTTCATCTAATATCTCTCAAATACTACTCTTGTTGCAAAATACATTCTACACATTTCATCCAAACACTTTACCAGATTCAAAATACATTCTAACCATAATCCAAAAAGTCAAAAAGTTAAAAATGAAAAGCAAAAAAATAGACTCCCAAACGCCCCTAAAATTATTTCCATGTTTCCACCGATGTGGGACTGCACAAGTGGGTTCTCATATTAAACAGTACTTGATTCCCCTTTCTCAAATAAGCAAAAAGAAATACTCCGTAAAGAACTACAAGTCTTGAATCACTCCTCTAGGGAATCTACGTGAAGGAGCTTTTTTTAGAAAATAGGTAATTTATGTCTAACAATGCCTGCCTAAAAAGCTAATCATGCATGAATAGCTCCCAACACGTCACACTGTTTCATGCACCAAAACTTGGCACCACAATAGCCACATGTCTCTTGCCTCCAAGATAAAAGTAATATTGTCAACCACCAAATCCATACACATGAACATACATACTCTCTCTTTTTTTCCCCTGCTATTCACTTATCGGAATTCCCTCATCAACATATTATAATGTCCATTCAAATGCCATTACTGGTGGACCAAAAAAAAATGCCATTACTGCCACTTAGAAGAAAAATAATTCACTGTGTACGACACTAGATTATTCCTTTTTTTCAAATTCCAACCTAATATCCAAAAATATGGAAAATATCCAATTCACTTAGCAGTAATCACTTTCAATAAAAATACGGGATGTGACAATTTGGTTCATTATAAATAGAAGGGAAAATTTCACTCAAAGGTATCTGACAATGGCAGAAGATACCCCTCAGTTTTCAAAAATGACAAAAATCTCCCTTATTTCATAGTTTGAGTTTCATTCCGTGAGTGAAATGGACGGAAAATGTACGGAAAATGAAATCTTCAATTTTATTTAGTTCTATTGCTATCTTAAGGCTCTTATTGAAAGTCTTAGAGCAAAAAATAAATATTATGACCCTTTAGGATAAAATGATTAAAAAAATAAAATTTTCACAACCGATTCAAACTGATTAAAATTTGGAGCATTTAAAATTTTGCTATTCATTTGGTTTTAGGGTTTTCAATGAAAAGCAAACACTTAAGTGCTCCAATTTTCAATCCATTTGAATCGGTGTGAAAATCTTATTTTTCTGATTATTTCATCCTAAAGGGTCATAATTTATTTTTTGCTCTAGGACTTTCAATAAGAGCCCTAAGATAGCAATAGAACTAAATAACATTGAATATTTCATTTTCCGTACATTTTCCTACATTTTCCGTCCATTTCACTAACGGAATGAAACCCAAACTGTGAAATAGGGGAGGTTTCTGTTATTTTTGAAAATTGAAGGGTACCTTCTATCATTGTTAGATACTTTAGGGGGTCTGAGCGGAATCTGCCCTAAATAGAATCTGATGTTGTCATACGGATTTGTTCGAATTTTTTAGCGTTTACATTACGACAAGGAAGTAATTTGTTAGAATGTGAGAAGGAGTATTTTGTAATTTTCCAAATGTGGGGGGACAATCTGTAGTTCTTGAAAATCTCAGGAGTGGTTTTGTTAATAACCCTAATCCAAATAGTTTAAAATTAGAGATTGTGATTTTAGCACTCCAAAAAATTGATGGAGAGGCTCCAAAACTGAACTATGTTGATACACAAAACGACGTCGTTTTAGAGGCCATCCATCAATTTTTGGAGTGCTAAAATCAATTTTCTAAAATTAGTTAGGTGCAAATTTATGTTGTGGAAAATGAATTAAAAAAATTAAAATTATGAATCCAAAACGAAAGAGAGAACAATATTTTAAAAATAAGGACCTATTTTCAAACTTAAAAATAATGAGTTTACGAAAGAAAAATTTTCAAATTTTTGTTACAGAATCAAACAAAATTCATATTGCATATTTTTTTAATTTTAATAAATATATTATTTTTAAATTTAAAAATTACAAATAAATACAGTACTTATTTCGTAGTATTTTTTAAGGGATAAACCGGAACACTGCCAGGTAGGGGTGAGCAAAAAATCCGTCAAACCGTGAATCCAGTCCAAACCAATCCAAACCGGAGGGTTTGGTTTGGATTTTTAGCAGTATGGTTTGGTCATGGTTTAAAAAAATTAGAAACCGCGTTATATGGTTTGGTTTATGGATTCATGTTTACGGTTATGGTTCCAAACCGATCCGAGCCGTATAATACATACATATACATATATATATAAATTAATTATGATTCACCCAATAAATATGGGAGCTTTTAGTCAACTACTTTATTAATTTACTGATTCCATTAAATTCACTGCAATATTTAATTTTCTTTCACTGCCAAGATAATGATATGAACCTTGATGTAGAGTGATATTACAAGTTGGTTTCTACCATGTTGCTACTATTGCCCTTTTGCTACCTCATTTCAATTCAATAGTTTTAGAAATTATTTTTGGCCTTTTATTTGGTTAAACTATCTTAAGATGTTTAGTAGTTGGTATTTTTAATTGGTTCATTTAAGTGACTTACCAGCATTTTATTTTCTTAGTTTAAGACTTGCAATTTTTGGTTTCCTACTCTTAATTAGTTGGTTAATATTAGCGTGTTTTAATAATTTGAATGGAATTGGTTTAATATATGTATTTTTTTTAACAGCAGATTAGTCTAAAGTCCAAAAGAAGAGGTGCCAAAGTAGATTTAGTCCAGCTTAAGTTTCAGTGATGTGTAAAGTCCATTAATGAAAATATTTTAGAGTTTAAGGTCCGTGAAAAGACCAAATTGCCTTTAATGAGACAAGGGTCTTGTTTGGCTAACACAAAAAATGTCTTTTTTCATTTAAATGATTTTAAATGAGACAAGGGCCTTGTTTGGCTAACACAAAATATGTCTTTTTTTGTGTTTTTCGATTTTGTTGCACTTTCATAGGGTAGCCTAGGATTTTAGACACTTTCATAAGGTACCCTAAGGTTTTAGGCACTTTTATAGGGTTTTAGGGTTCATTTTCCTAATATAGGATTTTAGCGGTTTAGGCACTTTCATAGGGTACCCTAGGGTTTTAGGCACTTTCATATATAGGGTACCCTAAAATTTTAAGCACTTTCATAGGGTACCCTACGGTTTTAGGCACTTTTATAGGGTTTCAGGGTTCATTTTTCTATTATAGGGTTTTAGCGGTTTAGGCACTTTCATAGGGTACCTTAGGGTTTCAGGCACTTTCATATATAGGGTACCTTAAGATTTTAGGCACTTTCATAGGGTACCCTAGGGTTTTAGGCACTTTCAACGCCGGTCAACTTTGGTCAACGCCGGTCAACGCCAGTCAACGCCGGTCAACGTTGGTCAACGCCGGTCAACTTTGGTCAACGCGGGTCAACTTTGGGGGGGCTATTTGTAAATCTTGGGCATAATGTCCTTTAGACTTTAGAGGAAAATATTTATGTCCTTATCATGGTAAAAACTATTGTAGTATGTCCTCCTACTCAATTTACCCTTTTTTTAATTTATCTTCATAATGTTAAGTAATTTAAATATTTTTTGAAGACAATAACTTAGTTCAAAGTAAACCGTGGTTTAAAACCGAAATCGAACCGTATTTAAATGGTTTCGATTGGTTTGGTTTTATGCCTTTTGTGGGTTGGTTTGGTTCTCCAAATTTACAATCCGTAATTATTGGTTTGGTTCTTAGTTTAGTATGAAATCGAACCAATCCGGACCATGCTCAACCCTACTGCCAGGAGGAGAACAGTTAGGCACGCCTTGCTTGAAAATTTGAAATGAAAGCACCGCTACAAAACGCTGACCAATTCCAACTATTTGTCGTCAATTTTGGAGTGTGGAAAGCACAGACGTCATCGTTACATATATATATATACACACACATATATGTATGTATGTATATACCGAGTCAATATTATCGCCTCCTTCGTTAACTTTCCCTTCCTCCCCTTTGATTCTTTGATTCTCTCTCCCTCTCTCAAGAAGATCTGCATTGTTTTCGCTTACCTAATCGCCATTCACGCGTTGTATTCACCCTCTGCGGCGAAATCCGAAGGTATGGTTTCATATTTCTTACTCAATAGAGTACGTGTTTATATAGATCTATGTATTTTGTTTGGTTTTTTTCCCCCCGTAGTTCGATTTGGTTCAATTTCGACGGTTCTCACAGTTTGTATTCTTCTTGTTGGATTTCCAGCCCGATGTGAAATTGCTGTTTTGTTGATGATGTGTAGGCAAGTTGCATACAAGCTTATTTATTTGCTGGTTTATTTCTTCAAATTTATGGGGCTATTTCTTGAGTTGGTTGGGTTGTTGGACTTGTTCAATTGTTGTTGGCTTTCACATAATCGCTGTGATGTTCGATGAATGTATTTAATAGCATGTACGTATTTCCTACCAATTGTTAAAGAAAATAAAACAAGCATTTGATGGTGTGCAAAGGATGTTGGAGTTTGAGAAGTGGTCCTGAATGTTGTATTGGACGATCCCATTGTTGAATTGACTTTCGGGGTTCAAGCCATTGCTTGAATTGTTATCCTGACGTTCAGGGACGAGATGTCGCTGCTTAAACTGAAGAGTCTTTTTCTTTATATTTGGTTTAGCTGGGAGTCTGTTTGACCAATTCCTTGTCATGTTAGATATTTTTAGTGTTTTTATCGCTTATAAAAAAAGGTGTGTTTATGTCATGATTTTTAACCTCATTCATGTAGAGGTATATAAATTCACTTAGTGGAGGATGTAAGGATTTTGGTGGAAATTGCTCAAGTTTCTTAGGAACTTGAAATATCAGTTGTATAAATATGTCAAACAGTAAGTTTTTATTCATTGACTTCATGGTTTAAGGAAATAATTCGAAAAGCTTAAGCTCAAGCTTTGATCAAAGCACCCTGATTGCATTTTTTCTCCTTTTTCACCGCCTCTTTAAGGCAAGCAGAACCCAGAGGCCTTGGCTTGGCCCCGAGATTTTTTGTTTTATTTTCTTGCGTTCATTATAGCTATCTAGCCAGTGAATGCTCAGTTCATCTCTGAAGCAACCAATATTTGCAGTTTGTTGATTAGGAATTTCGTCTCTGAAAGTGTAAAAAGAGTGTTTGTTTAAGATTTTGGTAGTACCCGATTGTACTTCGCATTTGATACGACTTGAGGTCTTGAAAGGCTGTACCGAATTCTTCCAGTGATGTCTCCAACTATTGACTTTCTAGTATTGTGTTAATTGGTTGATAGTTGATACAGTTTAGTTTTACCAAACAATCTCTCTCTGTTGTCTCTAAACATGTCATTAATTCTTTTTATTCAAATTCGTAATTGATTTTGGCCATACACGCACATGGCATCATTTGGCTGTACAATCTCATGCCGTCAAATTCCTGCAAATGCCATGGTTGATCTAGACTTAAAGTACACACTAAGCATTTCTATTCCTAGTATCAATGTTTAAAGATAAAGTCATTCCGTACATCCATGTTTAATGTTCATTTTTCTTTTACTTGCACAATGATTTAAAAAAATGTGAATGAAGGTTATAATGCATCATGTTACATAGTGTACCTGTTGAGTGTGTTCCTATGCAAACATATGGTTGAGGGTGTGATATCGTTGATTGGACTTGTGACTGTATGGGGCTCTTCATATTTGTAGCACTTTTAGTTCTTCGTTGCATTCTCTTAGTGAAAGCTTTCTTCTATTAGCAAAACAAGTGAAATTTTGGCTTCACATTCGTTATTACTATGGCTATCGACGACGCATGAAAACATTATTAACACTTCTTTCCTCTTTGAAGGTTATCCTGCTTGCACGAAATGGAATTTTTCTTCAGGGCTATGAATGAGCAGTCTCAACCTTCTCACGAGGACATTATTAGGTGCCCATTTCTGAGGAACATTAATGAGCCTACCAACTTCTCCTTCTCCTCATCGGTTGCTATCCCAATGCCTGTAAGTTAATAACTTGTTAATGTTTACACAGCATATTATGATCATTCACATATCATACTTTTTTATTGGAAACTTTCTACCCTTATGTGCATAGCACTAGCTTCATCTCCGGTGATGAATCATCAAAGTTTGTCTGCTAAATCTGGTCTCTCTCCCATTAGCTCTGATGCATGTCGCATCTAAACTTTTGTTATCTTTCATACGCAGATGCAAAGAGCTAAAGGTCCAATTTTTGAGGATGGTGCCAATTTCGAAATGGCATTCAGTCTTTTCCATGGGAAAAATGGTGTGGTCCCTCTCTCTGGAAGATCATTTGTGCATTCTAAGAAGTTAGAGTCTGAACGCGCACCCCCTCAGTTCAACCCTCTAGCAGCAAAGGCAGCTACGATTAGCCTCTCAGGTTTTGGACCATTCTTTGGTGGATTCTCTGGGAAATGGAGGAGGAATCAGCATAGAAAATCTAATTCATCAAATAAAGGAAATTCTTCCCAGGTATATGACTTAGCAGTTCAAACAAGCATTTCTTATTTAGTAACTTTAGTTGTTCCGCAGAAGTTCAAAGCAAGTCCCTAAACTGGGGATTAGGATATGAAGAAAAGTGAAGTTCTATTTGGATGAGTAAACAATTCATATATATAGAAAAAAATCAATGCACATATACAAGAGGATATCCTAGGCAACTAAGAAAGCAAAGAAAACGAGCACTATACAGTACTAACCGAGAGAACTAAAAGCCTAAAACTGTACAATACTCTGAGGAGATGAGCATTAAGGTGTCTCTATTACAACTTATGCGCTAATGGCAACACAAGCCATGCCTCCTAACCGAAAGAAGCTGCCTTTATAAGTATTATAAGAATACTCTGCTGATTTTATAATTGATTGAAATTTCCAAAGTATATTGAAGGATTGCGATTTTGTAATCTGCCTGTAGTTCATGACTCTGAAACTCCAGAGTAGAGAATCTAAGAAGATAGATACTCCAGAACATAAATTCAATTTGCTCGTCTCTTGACATTTTATCTTTATGTCTTTCAGGGAGGAGACCCGAAGCACGAATCAATGAGTGACGACTGGTTACAAAACGGCGACTGCCCAATTGCCAAGTCATACCGTGCAGTGAGCCATATCCTTCCAATTGTGGCAAAGGCTCTTAAGCCACCACCTGGCTTGAAACTCAAGTGCCCCCAAGCGATCATCGCAGCCAGGGCAGCTCTTTCGCAAACTGCCTTTTCAAAGACCCTCCGACCGCAACCACTTCCTGCCAAGATCCTAGCAATCGGAGTATTGGGTATGGCGGCGAACGTTCCTCTGGGAGTTTGGCGGGAACACACGGAGAAATTCTCACCATCATGGTTCGCTGCTGTCCACGCGGCGGTTCCCTTCATTGCAATGCTTAGAAAATCTGTTTTGATGCCGAAGACGGCCATGGCGTTTACCATTGCAGCTTCTGTGTTGGGTCAAGTTATTGGATCTAGGGCTGAGCGATATCGGTTGAAAGCGGTTGCTGAAAGAAAATTGGCTGTGGCAGAAAAATCTGTTATTTGTTCTAATAATCAGTTTGAACTTTTTGGGGCTAAATTGGCTCTGGCAGAAAATTCGAGTAGTTCTGATAATCAGTTTCCGGTTCTTGGGGCTAGGGGTGGACACTGTGGCGAGATTGTTGAGTGGAATGCGGTTTCTCTGAAGGTTGCGGCACCTGCTTTGTTTACTGATGTTTGCTGCTAACCATTTTTTAGATGTCTTTGTTGTTTGTTCCATGTCGAATTCTGCAAAAACAATTGTTTGGGTTGTGTATTTTTTTGTTTCTTTTCTGTTTGTTTCCATTTCTCCATTCGGAAGACCTGGTATTGTGAATTGAGGAATAAAGCATGGAGGGATGAGGCTATTCTTTCAATGGCTGTTTGCATTTTGATAATATCTTTGCCATATATAAATGCGTAACTTGATAAAGTTTAGAGGTGGAATTATTGGGATCACCCCACGGGATAGCTGCTTACATACTTGAAACTAGATAAAGCATGATGGTGCCGTGCAGATGGTGCACAACACCAGGGTGTGCACCATTCGAGTCGTCCGTTCGGCAATTTAACGGTTCAAATTCATCTCCGTGTTGCTCACCATCCGAGTCGTTCATTGCTGGGATGAAATTTGGACTATTTGATTGCTGAACGGATAGCTCGGATGGTTCACAGCACAGTACTGTGCACCGCCCGCACAGCACCATCCACCGGTTCGTTCATCCTGGGTGTCTCTGCTTATTCTGGGTCTTATTTTGATTCTCAGACCTGTTTAGTTCAAATCTCTTTGGTGAGTACTTGCGCTGCCCCATCCTTGATAGAAGGCCCAAAAAATTAAATCTGTGATGGATAAAATCTACTCAAAACTTGCGGGGTGGAAAAGTAAGTGTGTTGCCATGGCGGGTAGAATGACCCTTTAATCGGTTAACTGTACCATTCCGGCATATGCAATGCAGAATATTATGCTTCCTTGGGGGCTCCTCAAAGGCTAATAGGGAAATCCATACCGTAGGTGTTACCAAACCTCCGGATTATGGAGGCCTTGGGCATTCACAAATCCTCGGATGCCAATACCATTGCCATGGCCAAGTTAAATTGGAGGATGAATGTGGAGGATAAAATCTGGTCCTCTGTAACTTTTGCGTTCTAAATATATGGATAGGTCTGTGGCCTACAATCGACCGTCAACCACTTGGTGCGGTTTGTGTAAGGGGGAAGAGGTCTTTCAACGGGGTGTTAAGTTGTCATTTAAAGCGGTCTAAACACCTCATTTTCACCTTTTGGTACGCTAATTGGACTGGCTTAGGTCCTTTGAGATCCTTAATCTCGGGGCCTTTTCGTTTGGATAAGACTAGCCTTAGAGTGAGAGATGTTTGGGGTGTAGATGACTGGGATCCGTCCAAGATCTCTGTTTCTCTCCCGTATTACTGCCATAACCATCATTCAACCGCAAAGGATGGATGTCCAACCTGATGGGTTGCGTGCGAGGCATCGTACGTCTCATTTTGTGTTGGGTATTTTTGTCCTAAGATGAAAAAATTTTAACGGGTTGTATGGAAAAAATTGTGATTTGCAAATAGCCGCCCCTCCTATTTTTTCTCACCCTATCAGATTGGATGAGAAAGAGAATTGGTCCATCAATTTATTTTATTGATGTAGTTTTATTTTCATTTTTCATCCAAATACTCAATCAAAATAATTGATTTGGCTAGAAATTATAACCTTTTCTTTTCTTTTCTCGTCAAATTCCTCTAAGCAAAGGGGCAGTTAAAGGAAAATGATTTTTTCGCTCACTTCTTAATAATCACACGCTAAATTTTGTCTTCTTAAGTGTATTTTGAAATTGTGTGTGTGTGTGTGTGTGTGGATGTTGAACAATAAAAAATAAATTTTAAACTGTGGTTATCAAAATATGGAGTGCTCAAATCATTATCCTTTTTAAGGAGTTTTTCTTTTCAACCCGACTACAGCATCGACTAAAGTGCATCGATGGTGTGCCCGACCGTCACGCAGGGCCGACTTTGGGTCCCGCACAGATGATTCAAACCATTCAATTTTTTTTATTTTTTTAAAAAAGAGTGGGCTAGAGAGAAAATAGCTCAATACGATACTTGTAGGTGCTCGATCCAATCTTTCAATTTTTATTCAGATTTAGGATCCTGAATTTGAATGAAAATTAGAAAATTGGATCGAGCACCTACAAGTATCAGATTGAACTGATTTTTCACGGGCCCACTTGAGTTTTTTTCAAAAATTATTGAACGGCTCGGATCATCCATGTGGGACCTGGAGTGGGCCTCGTGTGACGATCACTGCACCATCGGTACTGCTATGGTTGGTTTCCATAGCATTTCCGTGTTCTTTTTTGGTGTGTGTACACCTCGGGGTCCTACATAGATAATCCAAAGAATTAATTAAATTTGAAATAATTTTGGATAAATTACATTAAACCCCCCTTAACTATCGCTTGGGTACACTTAATCCCCTTTCACTATCAAACGGGACACTTAACCCCCTTTTACTTCTTGAAACCTGAAATGCTTGTGTGCTGTTAATGGCGAATAGCATTTTACCGATATGCCCTTTTGGAAATCGAACGAGATCCTTGAGATCCTTCCATTTGGGCGAGATATATACATGCATATATGTATTTCCTCCAAACCCTAAAAGTATCCTTTGATATTAGCAGGAATTTTCCCTCAAACTATCCTTCCAATTGTGGCAAAGGCTCTTAAGCCACCACCTGGCTTGAAACTCAAGTGCCCCCAAGCAATCATCGCAGCCAGGGCAGCTCTTTCGCAAACTGCCTTTGCAAAGACCCTCCGACCGCAACCACTTCCTGCCAAGATCCTAGCAATCGGAGTATTGGGTATGGCGGCAAACGTTCCTCTGGGAGTTTGGCGGGAACACACGGAGAAATTCTCACCATCATGGTTCGCTGCTGTCCACGCGGCGGTTCCCTTCATTGCAATGCTTAGAAAATCTGTTTTGATGCCGAAGACGGCCATGGCGTTTACCATTGCAGCTTCTGTGTTGGGTCAAGTTATTGGATCTAGGGCTGAGCGATATCGGTTGAAAGCGGTTGCTGAAAGAAAATTGGCTGTGGCAGAAAAATCTGTTATTTGTTCTAATAATCAGTTTGAACTTTTTGGGGCTAAATTGGCTCTGGCAGAAAATTCGATTAGTTCTGGTAATCAGTTTCCGGTTCTTGGGGCTAGGGGTGGACATTGTGGTGAGATTGTTGAGTGGAATGCGGTTTCTCTGAAGGTTGCGGCACCTGCTTTGTCTACTGATGTTTGCTGCTAACCATTTTTTAGATGTCTTTGATGTTTGTTCCATGTCGAATTCTGCAAAAACAATTGTTTGGGTTGTGTATTTTTTTGTTTCTTTTCTGTTTGTTTCCATTTCTCCATTCGGAAGACCTGGTATTGTGAATTGAGGAATAAAGCATGGAGGGATGAGGCTATTCTTTCAATGGCTGTTTGCATTTTGATAATATCTTTGCCATATATAAATGCGTAACTTGATAAAGTTTAGAGGTGGAATTATTGGGATCACCACACGGGATAGCTGCTTACATACTTGAAACTAGATAAAGCATGATGGTGCCGTGCAGATGGTGCACAGCACCGGGGTGTGCACCATTCGAGTCGTCCGTTCGGCAATCTAACGGTTCAAATTCATCTCCGTGTTGCTCACCATCCGAGTTGTTCATTGCTGAGATGAAATTTGGACTATTTGATTGCTGAACGGATGGCTCGGATGGTTCACAGCACAGTACTATGCACCGCCGGCACAGCACCATCCACCGGTTCGTTCATCCTGGGTGTCTCTGCTTATTCTGGGTCTTATTTTGATTCTCAGACCTGTTTAGTTCAAATCTCTTTGGTGAGTACTTGCGCTGCCCCATCCTTGATAGAAGGCCCAAAAAATTAAATCTGTGATGGATAAAATCTACTAAAAACTTGCGGGGTGGAAAAGTAAATGTGTTGCCATGGCGGGTAGAATGACCCTTTAATCGGTTAACTGTACCATTCCGGTATATGCCATGCAGAATATTATGCTTCCTTGGGGGCTCCTCAGAGGCTGATAGGGAAATCCATACCGTAGGTGTTACCAAACCTCCGGATTATGGAGGCCTTGGGCATTCACAAATCCTCGGATGCCAATACCATTGCCATGGCCAAGTTAAATTGGAGGATGAATGTGGAGGATAAAATCCGGTCCTCTGTAACTTTTGCGTTCTAAATATACGGATAGGTCTGTGGCCTACAATCGACCGTCAACCACTTGGTGCGGTTTGTGTAAGGCGGAAGAGGTCTTTCAACGGGGTGTTAAGTTGTCATTTAAAGCGGTCCAAACACCTCATTTTCACCTTTTGGTACGCTAATTGGACTGGTTTAGGTCCTTTGAGATCCTTAATCTCGGGGCCTTTTCGTTTGGATAAGACTAGCCTTAGAGTGAGAGATGTTTGGGGTGTAGATGACTGGGATCCGTCCAAGATCCCTGTTTCTCTCCCGTATTACTGCCATAACCATCATTCAACCCCAAAGGATGGATGTCCAACCTGATGGGTTGCGTGCGAGGCATCGTACGTCTCATTTTGTGTTGGGTATTTTTGTCCTAAGATGAAAAAATTTTAACGGGTTGTATGGAAAAAATTGTGAGTTGCGAATAGCCTCCCCTCATATTTTTTCTCACCCTATCAGATTGGATGAGAAAGAGAATTGGACAATCAATTTATTTTATTGATGTAGTTTTATTTTCATTTTTCATCCAAATAATCAATCAAAATAATTGATTTGGCTAGAAATTATAACCTTTTCTTTTCTTTTCTTTTCTCGTCAAATTCCTCTATCCAAAGGGGCAGTTAAAGGAAAATGATTTTTTCGCTCACTTCTTAATAATCACACGCTAAATTTTGTCTTCTTAAGTGTATTTTGAATTTTTTGTGTGTGTGTGTGTGTGTGTGTGGATGTTGAACAATAAAAAATAAATTTTAAACTGTGGTTATCAAAATATGGAGTGCTCAAATCATTATCCTTTTTAAGGAGTTTTTCTTTTCAACCCGACTACAGCATCGACTAAAGTGCACCGATGGGGTGCCTGACAGTCACGCAGGGCCCACTTTGGGTCCCGCACGGATGATCCAAACCATTCAATTTTTTTATTTTTTTAAAAAAGAGTGGACTAGAGAGAAAATAGCTCAATACGATACTTGTAGGTGCTCGATCCAATCTTTCAATTTTTATTCAGATTTAGGATCCTGAATTTGAATGAAAATTAAAAGATTGGATCGAGCACCTACAAGTATCAGATGGAACTGATTTTTCACGGGCCCACTTGAGTTTTTTTCAAAAATTATTGAACGGCTCGGATCATCCATGTGGGACCTGGAGTGGGCCCCATGTGACGATCGCTGCACCATCGGTACTGCTATGGTTGGTTTCCATAGCATTTCCGTGTTCTTTTTTGGTGTGTGTACACCACGGGTCCTACATAGATAATCCAAAGAATTAATTAAATTTGAAATAATTTTGGATAAATTACATTAAACCCCCCTTAACTATCGCTTGGGTACACTTAATCCCCTTTCACTATCAAACGGGACACTTAACCCCCTTTTACTTCTTGAAACCTGAAATGGTTGTACGCTGTTAATGGCAAATAGCATTTTACCGATATGCCCTTTTGGAAATCAAACGAGATCCTTGAGATCCTTCCATTTGGGCGAGATATATACATGCATATATGTATTTCCTCCAAACCCTAAAAGTATCCTTTGATATTAGCAGGAATTTTCCCTCAAACTGACTCCTCCACCTATATATATAGCTTACAACCTCAGTTATTCTCCCACCAAACCCTAGAAGTAAGATGACAGAATTGATAAACCCTTACCTAGCCTCTATTCAATATTTGTAATCTCAAGTCTAAATCAAGGCATTCAAAGCAAATTAGCCGTGTATGTATCCAGGTTAGTGATTGATTAGAAGCTAATTAGTGTTGATTTTGATAATGGGATTATTGCTAAAAGATATGACCTACATATATGCCGATGTAAAGCATCTATTAATTACCAAAAAAAAAAAAGCATCTATGTATATGTTTTGATTATTTATGACCGACAGAGATAGTTTGTATAAAATAGTGTTCGGTGTGGTATATTTATATGTATCTATGTATAAACTGACTACAATGGGTTTTACACTTGCATATAGGTACAGATTCTTAAATTAATTTAAAGATTTTTATGAATTTTTATATTAGTTCCGCTATCTAGTGTTTCTTTTCTTACGTTTACGCTGTGGCTATGTGTAATTTTGACAATGTAATATAGTATGTCTAATACTATAAACTGGGTGTTTGAAATCCACCATGGGGAATTCTTTGTGATTGGTACAAGAATTGAATTTACAACCCGCAATGGCATACCATCTCCAAATCGCCATCTCTGGGATTTTCAGTTGAGCTATTTGCACTATCTGCCATGGATGGAAGAAGGTTGGAGGTGTAGGAAGAGAAGAAATTAGGGTGGGGAGAGAGTGTGTGAGAGAGAGAGAGAACAAACAGGTGGATCTGTTTGCCATCTCCTGCGTATATGTGCCCCAAGTAAGGGCATTATAGTCCTGAGGTTTCCAATATTGGTCATGTGCTCCTCACATGACTAACTTCCACCCAAAATCCTAACAGATTCAGAACGGAAGTCTATAAGTGTCCAATTTCAAGGAGTTAAAGGGGGTTAAGTGTCCCGTTTGATAGTTAAAGGGGTTAAGTGTACCAGAGCAATAGTTAAGGGGGGTTTAATGTAATTTACCTAATTTTTTAGTGGCCCTCAAAAAGATTCGCCCCCATTGAATAGTTGTAGGTGGTTGATTTAATTGTCAGTGTTTTTTTCAAAATTCATTCATAATCCAAGGTTCTGTATTGTGAATGAAAAATTGGAACATTGGATGAAACATTTTATAGTTATCCGATTAATTTGAATTTTTACAATGACAATCCAAAATTATTTTAAAATTAATAAATAATTCCTCCGTCCCAATTTGTTTGTTTCGGTATATAATATTTTGTATATGCAATATAGATCTTGTTTAATAGATCTCAATTAGGTCTATAATATAATATTTTCGAAAATATATAAAATATTATGGATTGTGAGATACAGACAATTTTTTGAAGGGCACATATGTCAATATTGGAGAAATAAGTTGGTACGGAGTAGGGGTGTAAACGAACCGAGTCGAGCCGAGTATTGTGCTACTCGAGCTCGGCTCGTCAGAAAATTGAAAGGCTCGAGCTCGGCTCGAGCTCGGACGAGCTTGAAAAATTAGGCTCGAGCTCGGCTAGCAAAATATATGCAAGGCTCGAGCTCGGCTCGCCCGGCTCGAAAACCTCAAGCCGAGTTCTAGGAGCAGAGCACCAGCAAGAAACCAAGGAGTCCTCAAGTTATAAAGGCACTCTGCCTTGTTCCTTTTCTTTGGATAACCGATGTGGGATTGCAAGAGAAGGGAGGAGTGAGTTCCTTTGAGAATGAAGGTTGTCCCACATCGGGAAAAATACACTTCAACTCCCATCCCTTTGCCTATAAAGCTTCCTGCCTTCCTGATGGTTGTTAGTGTATGTGTGTTCATGTATGCATATGCATGTATGTTTATGTACATGTATATGTAATATATATAAAACACATACAAATATATATGTTTATCGAGCTCGCGAGCCAATTCGAGCCGAGTATTAGAAAACTCGAGCTCGGCTCGTTAATGTAACGAGCTTATTTTTCTAGCTCGAGCTCGCTCGTTAAGGTGACGAACCGAGCCGATTCGAGCAATTAGCGAGCCGAGCCTTGAGCTGCTCGCGAGCAGCTCGGCTCATTTACAGCCCTACTACAGAGGGAGTAGCTCGAATCATTTATGTGGACTCCATAATGGACCCCACATGCCAATCTCTCTGAACTGTCATTGCAATCATTGTCGGTACCCGTAGCTAAACGTCAGTCTTGCTTAACTCATGCCAGTGGAACTGGGAAATTACTCAATTAGGGATGGCTCCTCTCACATAGCGTATCTCTGCATACCCCTTTGTAAACCTCTCTTGGTCTTCGACTTAGGGGTAGGAATTTCTGACATGACAGGAGAACATAACACGAACTGGACATGAAATTAGCAGGTTAGGATCAGTTATTTCTGACATGAAACACAAATATGATACGACATGATAAACACGAAAAACTAAACAGGTCAGGTTAGGGTTGAGAGAATTCTAGCAAGAACACAAGATGGCACAGCACAAACACGATACGATACGACACGAGAATTTATAAAGGTTATGATAACATGATACTGAACTGGACACAAAGTTAGTAGGTTAGGATCGATTGTTTCTTACATGGAACACGAATATGACATGATATGATAACACGAAAAGCTAAACAGGTCGGGTTAAGGTTGAGAGAATTCTGACACGAACATAAGATGATACAACACGATGCCCACCCCAACTTCGTCTCTTCATTCCCGAGCCCACACTAATTATAATTGGAATAGCTTATCTCATAAAACTCGTAATGAAGTTTATTGTTCAAAAAAATCATCTTCATTCGACATACATAAACACCAAAACATCGCATTTTGTTTTAAAATCACGAAGAGTTTTAAGTTTCAATCCGATATCCCTTTATTTTATAAAACAAAGTGCGATTACTTCTTGTATTTTTAAACCATCTCAACTATCGTATTAGATGAGCGACTTTGATCACGGGAGTCGGTTTCAAAGTGAGGAACACAACTGAAGTAGGGACAGAAATAGAGAGATGAAGTGTGAAGAAGAGTAGGTCATCCCTTGAGAATAAACTACCTTCTTGAGTTGTTAAAATAGAAAGATGACCCTTTTCTCCTTTAGGCCTCGATTGGATGATGCATATGGTAGGGCATTACCTCATCCGCCCGGATTAGGAGATGGGGTGTAATTCAGTGATATAAGAGATGATAAGAGCAAGTTTACTTGTTAGCGTGAAAACAGTTTTGTCAAATTATCTTTTAGCTTGCAATAGTGTTAAAACGTTGAAGATAATAATATAGTGTTAAAACGTTGAAGATAATAATAACATGGTTAAAGTACATAAACACCCCCTCAACTATCATTTTTCTCACGGAGATCCTCTAACCTTTAAAAACGTCTAAGGAGACCCCATCAACTAATGGAAAAGGAAAAAACGCAAACTCCATTAATGGAATGAATGAAATGACTAAGATACCCTTTTTATTATATACGATAAAACGAAGTGAGACAATCCACGCTCTGCTCATTCAACCGATCAATGCTCTCTCTCTTCCTCTCCTATGGCAACTCTCTCTCTCGCTTCTTCTCCCACTCCTGACTTCGATCCCCCAAAAAAACCCTAGTTTTGAAGAAGATTGAGGATCGTGGCAACTGAATAACTATAGTTTCAACGCTCTGCTCATTCGATGGAACCCTAGTTTCAAGGTACGTGTGGTATGTAAAAACCCTAGATGTATTGACACTATGGCGCGAATGTTGATACTACCTCCATCCCAATTTACTTGTTCCACTTCTATTCTAACTGGATAAAAAAACTAATTATATCTTTAAATTGGTAATGAATTTTATATCCAATATGGATCTTGTTTGATAGATCTCGATTTGTTCTATAATACAATGTTTTCAAAATCACCTAAAACATTATAAATTACAAGATATAATCAATTGAAAAGTGGCACGAACTCTCAAAAATGACAATTAAATTGGGACGGAGGGAGTATAAATTTACATACTATATGTTATATCTGTATGTTCGAAAATTTGTATGAGAATATTAGGGTTCTTGGAAAATGCATACCCTAATTAAAAATTTGCAATAACTAAGAAGAAGATAGGTTAAAAATGAAATGGAAAAACAAAGTTGTTCTCTTATTCTGCTATTCTACCAGGAAGTTACAGTTTCCACCAGGAAGTTATTCCACCATTCCACCACCAAGAAGTTACAGTTTCCACCAGGAAGTTACAATTATTCTCAACAACGGAGCTTTTTCTCCACAACGATAGTAAGCATCAATGAGCTTTTTCTCCACAACGACAGTAAGCATCAACCCAATTCTGGATTTGGTTGGAGCTGTAGCTGTGGCTAAGGCTTTGGTGGTTGTTGTTGCTACTGTTGACATCTTCCATGGCTGCTTACAGGGGGAGAGAGAGAGAGAAGAGAATGACGATGAACAAGGATGTTACCTTGAGAGAGAGAGAGAGAGAGAGAGAGAGAGAAGTCATAGTGGGGAAGAAGATGTATATAATATGGGCAAAGGGCATTTTTGTCCAAAAAAAGCCCAAATTTCTGACATGTGAGCTTCTAGTTAACGGTTCTAAGACGGAAGGGTGTCACCTGGGTAATGGGAGTAGTTGAGGGGTCTCCTTGGGCGTTTTTAAAGGTTAGGGGGTCTCTGTGGGAAAAAGTGATAGTTGAGGGGGTGTTTATATACTTTAGCTTAATAACATTATTGCACTGATTTGGTTCTATTTTGACACAATATCAAATCAAGATCATTGAACTAATCTCATCTCATTTTCAATGCAAATCAAATATATTACACCCCAAAATTAATTATACATAGTTAGACAACTTTCTGTTCTAATATGGAGAAAACCACATGTGCACTCAAAACACACCAAATATATACGGTCTAACGTACGCAAAATTTCGTAAAGGGACTCCTAATCCTCTCCCAAATGAGGTCCTCTGCTTCTAAAAAATTAACGACTTAGCTAAGAGCATCCTCATCTGTCTCTCTTCTTCCCTCTTCAAACTAAACTAAAGAGCCAAAATTGAAAAAACACCCCAATATCAGCCTCTCTTCCTCCCTCACAACTTTAAAAAAAAATGAACATTTGCTACCGTGGCTCGTTTTCTTTGCTGAGCCACTGTTCACTTGCATCTGAATTTTTTCATCACTCGATCCCTCTCTGCAGGCTTGGTTGAAATCACCAACCAAAGACGATGGCGACGAAGTCCAAGTTGGGGAAATAGGCTATTGAAGATGAAAACCACAATGCAGATGACGATGGCGATCGGTTTGAGTTGGAATTGAAAGCTACGGTTTCATGGTGGTGGAAGATCTGGTTTGGGAATTTTGTTTCAAGAGGGGGGAGAGAGAGAGAGAGAGAGAGAGAGAGAGAGAGATTGGGCTTTTGTTTTTGTCGTCGCCAGCAAACATGATCTGTCCTTGATTGCCACCATGTTTGGTTGATTGATCGCCGTTGTGTTTGGTGGCCTTCCGCCTTCTAGTAAGCATTTCGCCTGTGTTTGTTTGAGTGAGTTTGAATATTTTAATTGAGAAGAGAGTGAGAGTAAAGAAACTGATGCAGTAAATATTTTAAAAGTGGGTAGCTAAAGTAATAAAGTACTCCCTCCGTCCCTTTTTAAATATCCTCCTTCATAATTCTAACTTATTAAAAAAACATCATCATTACACCTTTCACATCAACTTTTACCTCCACTTTCCCTCCTTACCCCTATGAAAACATTATCATTATATTTTTACTCATCAACTTTTCAAAATGGAATCTACTTTTAGGGGCAAAATGGAAATTCACCAACTTTTACCTACTAACTTTATAAAATGGACACTTATTAAGGGACAGCCCAAAATGGTTGGACTCTAAAAAAGGGACGGAGGGAGTAACTTTTTGATGTGTAAATTGGTCCAAAATGTAGAGAGTCCGGTGCGGATGCTCTAAGGGACCTCTCTTTAAGCCTCTCTATCTCCAATCCTACTCTTTACCTTACCTACCAAAAAGAACAAATAAAAGTAAAAATTTATTTTGCCTGTTTACTTTTCCATCTATGTATTTCAACCCTACTCTCTATCCAAATAAATATTTATTATTTTTTGAACATCTCCCATAGAATTGAGGGGCAAAAAGGAAATATAATGAGAGAATTAAAGTAGAAAGTCTCCTTCTCTAGCTGCTAGTAGCTAATGGAAATTATAAAAGGCAAAGAGGCTAGTGAAGTAAAGAGCCCCTTGGATCACTTAAAAATTGATTTTGAGTAGCTACTATAGCCAAGAGGTCTTAAGTAGAGAGTCAGTTGGAGATACACAATTCTCTTATTTTTAATTTTAGGCTCACAAGGAACCCCCTAAACCAGACTCCTCTTTCTTTTTGGCATTTGAAGAATAAGATGGGTTGATGACTTTTTCGCTAACTTTGTGTCGAGTTCGAGTCGTGGTATCGTGTTGTGTCATAAATGTCACAGGGAGGGGAAACTCTCAGAGTTGTCCCCCTCCCCGTCCCCCTACCGCCACGGCCTGTTGCTCTTGAAAGCCTAGGCACAAGGAGGGAGAGAGAGAGAGAGAGAGAGAGAGAGAGAGAGAGAGAGAGAGAGAGAGAGAGAGAGAGAGAGAGTATACTTGGATTCTCATAATAACACCAAAGGAGTCCATACACAATTTTATTAGGAAAGAAATAGTAGTATGCATTGAGCACAAGTAGGCGTTTGAAATGTCTGGTGCCCGACCTTAGTAAAATGGCACCTAAATGATCGAGGAAAATGGGGATGCCAAGAACCGTAGTGCGTGAATTTATGCATGATAAACTAGTGCAGTGCCCAGCGATGAATGGAAGAAGATATACTAGTAGTAAGTACATAGAAAGACGCAAGATTGTCTGCAGGAGTAAACATTTCACAAGAACGGGAAAAGTATATCCTTTTGCAATTGTGATGCGTAGAACTTGGGGATTTTGACACTTTTGCAAACCGATCCGAGACTCGTTCATTCAATGCAATTTTTCGTTTGCAATTGGTTAGAAGAAAACACGCATCACGTCAACAATTTCTTGACTGCTTTGTGTTTCCAAAGCACTGCTGGAGAAACAGCGAGAATATACAAAATTGGGAGCTTCGAGCACAAAAATAACACCACAAAATACATCAATTCTATGCAATGCCAAAACCACAACGATGGGGGCTAAACTTCAAATCTTACAAACCTGGCATTATGTTAGAACAAATGTTCCACATGAATTCGACTGGGTATAAGCATTCGAGTTTGAGTCATCGATTTGTACATGGACGATTACCTTTAACAGTAGCATCGGAATGGATACCATCATTGTCAGTATTATAACGGACGATTCAGCAAGTTGCGCAAAGCCTCATACCATGCACGAAGGAAAAAACTAATACAAACAATCAATCAATTATCTCGGCTTCTCATTGATGCGTCAATCTGAATATAGCATCTCCTATAAGCGCTGTCCTTTAAGAAGAAAAGAATCTCTATTGAGTGGATCACTTCTTGTGCCACTTAGACCGTTACTCGAGCTATCTATTTCTCAATGAAGCATCTTAAATTCGAGCCTCAAACCAAAACACAACCCTTAATCTAACAGACCTCACACACAAGTATGATTGTGAAGCACTCGCCAACAAACACCAGAGAGAGATATCACAGAAAATACAGAATGCACAGGATTACTTTCCGCAGCTTTCATTTTCAAAAGTTCCATGAAATTTGTTTTCAAAATTTCAAGAATTTTTTTGCAAACTAGGTGCTTTTGGCCTTTTCGTTCTGTAGCTTTGACCGGAAATAAACACATGGAATATTATACAGAATTCCAGTAACCTTCAGGCCATCTCATATTTTCTAACACTTTTATTTTTTTAATAGTAGAACAAAGCAAAAATTTTCAGCCCTCTTTTCAGTTTTCCTTAACTTTTGAGGAAAGCAAAATGTCTTAAAACTCTCAAAAACTTGCCCACTGATTCAAACTATTTGTCAAAAGAGTGTACCATAACAACGTTTTCATGAGGGGTTCCGTGAATGCTCTTCAAAGTTACCAAAGCATATGAAGATTTTCACATTGACTTAGTTAATCTGTGAATTTCATAACTCAACACATTTCTAGATCATTAGTTGAAGCTTTTGAATGGAAAGATATCCAAATTAGATGGAAGGCCTAAAACTCAAAACGTGGGACACCAACTAAGTTAAGAGAAATGATAACTTCTTGGGATTCTTGAGAATTATGAGGCTATGAGCCAACTGCTTGGACGCACTCAGAGTGGTAACGAACTCCTCAAGGAACAATAACTCGTGCTAGAGAAATGAGGAAGAATAATTGTGGGAGTAAGGAAATATACAAGAAGATGAACGTTTTGAATTTTTCTGACATTGAAGAACTAAATTCACCAATTATCAGGACTAGGGGTGTACTATAGTGGCCTTTAAGTGCTTAGAATCAAACTGAACAAACTATTAGCTAGGTTTGATATGGTTCAACAAAGGATCCTACATCCTGTCGTGCAAACTGGCCTAACTGTCAGTGGTGACCATATGTGTATAATAATGCACTACGAACACACATAACCAATCAAACATTAGCAAAAAATATATATATAGAAGGTAAAGGTAAGTAACACTGATATAATGACCGCAAAACTATGAGATCAACAAACTAACATTAAAAAAAAAAAAAAAAAACTATAACATGATTAATTGCTCCAGCAATGTAGCTGCACCACAATATCTTGACTACACCTTGTGCTCTAAATTCTATCTTTGTGATAGGGTACAAGGCATCTTCAGGTATTCACCCCAATAACAAAAATCATTCTACTGCTTTGACATCAAATAGACCTCCCAACGGAACTAGAGCAGTACAAGAGATAATGAAGTGCATCCGATGGACAGAGAGATGGAAGCACTACTCGTTTTCTATATTCTAAGTTAATAGGTCTTAGATCCAAAAAGACAGAAATGAAAAGCCCCCTTCTCAAACTTGAGTTGGAGACACGTCCCCCGAGCCTAAAATATGAATTATAATGCACTTATAAGGTGAGCGTGTTGTTTCATTGGAGTGGCAAACAAATATTATGCTTATACTTTTTCCTACAAATGTTGAAAATTTTTGAGCATTTGGAATGTTTGGTTGAGAAGATTGTGGATATGGATAACGTTGCTTGAAAAATTGCTAAACGTGTTATTATTTCAAGAGCATGCCACAGCTCTAGTGGTTGAATTCGTTTTCTTCTTGATATACACAAGAAGGGTATATAAATTGTTTGTTGTGGGTATATAAATTGTTGGAAGTTCCCTGATTCACAAGGTCACGGTACCGGCTGGTTGCGAGGGAAGCAACCCTATAGTTTCTTGAAAAGTTGTTGTGTAACAGTGATGCCTGCAAATGGAAACAGGTTAAGCCTTGCTTTTATAACTCTTATGCGCTGGAATGCCAGGCAGGGTATGGTAGGATACCCTTTATAAGGTCACCTATGTGAGTCTGAAGTGGGGCCGCTTCTATGAGAATTTAGAAAGGCAAAATTCTCGAGAAAATACTTGCAGAACCAGGAAGGGGTGTCATGGCCAAAACGAACCCAACAGTGAGAATTGAGCTGTGTTTGGAGAAATTTCGTATGATACATGTTGCCTCGGTTTACACAAATGGCAAAACAGTTCAAGAGATCATGTTTTAAGGGCACTGTGTTTCACACAGGCCTCAGTTTGTATTCGTAAATTTGTTGTTTAGTATTTTTTATATTAATTCCAGTATTGAATAAAAAGATGGCATCACTGTTTTTATACCGCATGCGCACTTGCAGCAAAAAACCAAACTGGTTTTAGCAGCTGCATTCAACAACACTGTTGAAGCCCAAAAACAGACTGGCCCAATTCGGATTGGACTGAGGAAATAAGGAAGCCCAATCGGATAAGCCTGAGGCAGCACTCTGGGCCCAAGGCCCATCCATGCCCACGAGCTTGGGTCCGGTCCGGTCTGGGCGGGCGGGTGGCGCATGTGGTTTTTTGGGTCGTAGCCCAAAGCCCACATAGACAGGTAAAAAATGTGAAACTTGTGTAGAGGCAAAACTGACAAAGACTTTCATTCAATTGAAAGAAGCATCGAGCCATTGGATCTTTTTCACAATGATGTTTGCAATCTGAAAATCGTACAAACACGGGAAGGCAACAAGTACTTCATTACTTTTGTTGACTATAGCACAAAATACTGCTATGTCTATTTACTTAAAAGTAAGGATGAAGCTGTGGATAAATTCGTTCTTTATAAGAATGAAGTTGAAAATCAACTTAGCAAAAAGATTAAGGCATTGAGAAGTGATCGAGGTGGTGAATATGAATCACTGTTTGGTGCAATCTGTGTCCAACACAGAATTATTCACCAAACCACTGCACCTTGTTCACGTCAATAAATGGTGTTGATGAAAGCAAAAATCGTAAAGAGATGATGAATGCTATGTTGATTGGTTCTCGATTAGCACATAACATGTGGGGGGACGCAATGCTCTACTCGATCCATATTTGCTCTTGTAAACTTGTTTTATGCTTTCTGCTTGAATGAAGCAATTACACTCAAAAACCATATAAGTCTTGCGTTTATTTGGAGAAAGCATGGATAATAACAACATTAAGAAATAAACATCTAGCTCAATTGATTTCCACAAAGTTGAGATATGCAGATTGTATTGTGTTTAAGGAAAGAATGAGGAGGATGATTCAATCCTGGTCAAATAAGCTGATGTCCTTTGGTGGGATGGCTCAGTTGATTAGCTCTGAGCTGTTTAGCATCCAAGTCTATTGGGCTTCAATTTTCATTTTGCCTCAGAAACTTGTAAAGGAGATTGAAGGGATGCCGAGTGCTTTCCTTTGGAAGGGTACTGATTTGAAAGCTACTGGGGCAAAGGTTTCATGGAGTACAGTTTGTGTTCCTAAGGGTGAAGGTGGTTTGGGTTTTAAAAGGTTGAGGGAATGGAAGAGGGCTTCCATGATGAGACATTTGTGGGCCCTTTGTAAGAAAGAGGATATCCTGCGGGTTAAATGGGTTCACACTTATGTAATTAAAGACCAATGCATCAGGATTATGAAAACCCCTACGGATTCTTCTTGGACAATGAAGAAGCTGTTTAGTCTTAGAAAGGAAGGGCAACTCTTCATTCGGTTAGTAGTTGGCAGTGGCCAGTCCACCTTATGGCTGGACAATCGGCATACTCTTGGGCCTCTTTACCTTAAGCTTGGGGATAGAGTGGTTTTCAATCTTGGCATGTCTCTTGGAGCCAAGATCAGTTCTATAATTAAAAATGGCAGATGGAGGTGGTCTAGAGGTAGAAGTCCAGTTATAGCTGAAATCATGGCCAACATTGCTGTAATCTTTTGCCAAATGAAGCATGTGAGGATAGAGTTGTTTGGACTCTCTCTCTCTCCTTCCGGTAGCTTTACAGCTAAATCTGCTTGGATTCAAGGGCGCCAGGTCTTCTGTTGTGTGGCATAGGAGGAACTAGATGGGCCTTTATTTTCTGGGTGGCCATTCTTGGTAGACTTGCTACCAAAGAGACTCCTGGATTGGGGGGTTACTTCTGATAACAGTTGTGTCTTGTGCCAACGGGGGATTGATTCTCATGAGCATCTCTTTTTTAGATGTGCGTACGCAAGTCAAGTTTGGAGGGATATCAAAGCTAAATGTGAATACGTTCAAACATTCAGAGAGCTGCCTCTGAGATTAGTTGGTGTATCTAGCATTGCAAGGGTGACTCTATGGGGAAATCTATATTCAAACTCTGTTTAGCAGCAGCTGTGTACCACATACGGAGGGACCGGAATGGGATTTCAAAGGGGGGGCATAGACTCTGTAGGATTGGCTAGGAGGATTATGGAATTGGAAGAGGTTAAGGCTTGCATATGCTCCTGGAGAAGGATGCCTAATCCAGCTGAAAATCAGAGATTATGCCTCGACTGGGGGATTCCTTTCCTTGTGCTCGAACGGTTATAGTGCTGGTAGTCTTATGATTGGCCTAGTTTATAGTAGGGTTTTGATCTTGTTTGAGGTTCAGTTTTGTTTTCTTGGTCCTTTGCTCTGTTGTTTTGTCAGTTTAGTTAGTTGGCTGGCGGTCTGTATCCCAAGGCTATCCCCTTGAGTTTGTTTTTTGTTGGGTTCCATATAAAGGAAATTGTTCCAGGGAAAAAAAAAAACATCTAGCTCAACCACACAATTAACGATCTGTGGACTACAACTACACTATGTTAAATGGCATTTGAAGACCACCTGCAATCCATGTTGCTGTATACATACGATACATTGAAAAAGAAGACTAGCATAAATAAAAAGGGTGGAGTGTTGCAGCAAAACTTGGCTCACAACCAGGATTACCAAAAGTAGTCTTGCCATATGCCATTTGCCTAGCAAGGAAGTAACAAGTCAATAACAGCAGTCAAAAGATGGATAAAACTCATTGCAGAAAAATATACATTAACAAGTTAACACCTAAGACGCTAGGTAGAAAATGGCCAATGCTGGTACACCAGTCATTGGTGCATAAATACAACAACATTACCTACTACAACAACAAGAAGAGTCTTCCTTCACTAGGCAGCCTTAACTTTTCAGTATTGGCAAACTGCTTAAAAATTCATCAAGACCTTCAAAAAACCCAATCCCTTCCATTCCTTCCTCCTCGCCATTACCTGCCCCATTCCCTCTAATCATTCCCATAGTGTTCCCTCTCCCCATTCCCGGAGCATTCAATCTGCTCATCCCGGGAGCAGGCTCTTCTACCTCATTACTGAACTCCACATTCAAGTCCAACCTACCCCATTGTTTCGCAAACTTCCCCGTTTGCTTCTTTGCACTATTTCCAGCCACTTTCCTACTATTTTCAGCATTTGACACATTTGGCGCCCCCATAACCCCTGGCATCAAAGATCCACCTTGTAAACCATCACCAACTCCTTTAAGTTTCTTTGCCTTCTCCAATACTGGTTTCTTAACACTTTTATTACCTGTTAAATCCTTGCCCTTAGTACCTTTCGCTTTCTTCTTCTGTCTATTATTACCCCAATCATCGTCCGATTCCTCTTCCGGTTCTGAAACCTCCACATAGACATCATCATCATTAACGTAAATCCTGGGCGCCGAGCTCTTGTGAGCATTCACATTCATCTGACCCGCACCAACATTCACACTATCCTCGACCACATTACTCCTCCTATCTTCCCCGAATTGAGGACCACCACCAAACATAGGAGAAAAAGGGGACCAACTCGAACCCCCACCACCACCACCCTTATTCTTGTCTAACTTCGAAATCGAAACACCCAACGGATGAAACCCCCAACAACAGAAGTAGCTCTCTCTCCCCTCGATAATCGGCGGCGGCGCCATTATCTTCGTCCCGTGAAACGCCCTACGGCAATTCTGGCACCGGAGGGAACAATCGACGTAAACCCCCGGGTACTCGTACATGTTATAACAATATGGACAGGCCGTCCAGAAATTGTAATTCACATCATGACTCTCACTACGGTTATCGCCAGCGTTATCACCAGTGTTATCACTAGGGTTATCACTAGGGTTTCCTATTTCCTCTGCAACAGTCCTAGCCCTAGTTTTACTAGAATTGCTGTTTCTGGAGCTTCTTCTTACAGCAGCAGCATCTTGCTGCTGGCTGTGTGAGTGTTCATTAGTAGAGTAATTACTATTATTATTGTTGTTGTTGTTATCGAGAACGATGTCGTTATCGTAGAGGGCTTTACGGGTAGGGTTAGAGAGGACTGACCAGGCATCGGAGACGAGCTTCATGGCGTGATCGGCGAAGGGGAGGCGGTTGCGGTGGGGGTTGAGGAGGAGAGCTAGGCGGCGGTAGTGGGAGGCGACGAGGTCGGGGTCGGCGGTGTGGCGGCCGGCGAGCTGGAGGATGGAGTACCAGTCGAGTTGCTGGTCTTGATTGAGCCGCTTCTCGCCGGCGATGAGGGTGTCGGCGACGGCGAGGATCTGGTCGGCGGAGTCGAGTCTGGTCGGGTCGGAGTCGCGGGCGCGGATCGCGAAGGTCTTGCTGCCGACTAGGTCACGGCCGGCAAGGAGCTTCTCGGCGATGAGGAGCCAGCGGTCCGCCTCGGCTCTGTTGCCGCCGCCGCCGCCGCCGCTGCTGCTGTGGGGTTCCATTTCTCTCTTCTTTACGGGGGGTGTGCGTTGTTGAATCTAGTCTAGGAGTGAAGAAGGTGAGCCACGAAGAGAGAGGGGGAGAGAGGGTAGAGTGCGTATTTTTTATTACTGGACGAAAAAGGACAGTGGTTTCAGGGGAAAATGACACTTGTTTGTCTTTGTTTGGAACCTAGCCAAAAAAAAAGGAAAAATAATTTTCCATGTTTTTTTTTTAATCCGCAAGGGGAAATGACACTTGTTTGTCTTTGTTTGGAACCTAGCCACACAAAAAAAAAAAAAAAAAGGAAAAATAAATTTCCATGTTTTATTTTAATCCGCAATAATTTTCCATGTTTGGTATGAGAGAAAATAGAGAAGATGGTACTCGTCACAGATTGCTTATCCATTTTTACTATTTAGGATCTTTCAAAAAATTATCTATATCTTTTAAGTTTTAATTTGTAATACTTTTAACATTCGATATTAATCTTTTGATAGATCTCAATTAGTTTTATAATATGATATTTTCAAAATTATATAAAAACACTATAATTGTGAGATATAGACAATTTTTTTAATAGCACGACTGTTCAAAAAGAACCAGCAATTTGGGACAAATGGAGTAACAAAATAAAAAATCAAATACACTAAATTTTCATCCACATTTTTTTCAAACTTTTCTCTTCTTTTCATTTCCTTTATTTTCTTCAAATTCCACAACAGGTCGTTAGTATCTTTAAATTGAAATTGAATATTTTCGTTTGTTTTTTTGGCTGCGCATTGATATTTTTCTGTTGAATTCTTCCTAGTTAATGATAAAAGTTTTTATTGATTTATGTTATTTTTCTAATTATGGAAACTTGTGTCAAATTTGTTTACGTTTTCAATTCAACTTGATGAAAGAAATTAGCAAAAATAAGCAATACGATCCAAAGTTTAAGAAAACTTCAATTAATAAAGTTAACATAGACTGGTGTTTTTATTTTTCAAAGTTTTTTATTTGAAGCATATATTTTGTTTATTTATTTACTATATATCTTTTTTTGAAACAAATTAACAAAAGAAAAATAATTTTTTTTTTACCAAAATATAAACAAAAAATCTAGCTTCTATCTCTAACTTTGGAACTTTCTCTCTCACCTTCCATAAAGTTCTTCCAAAATAATTTAATTACATCACTCATTCGAATTAATATTTATGTACTTTACACCCTGTTTGAAGTATTTGAAAAAAGAAAGAAAAGAGAAAATAAAATTTATTAAACTGTAAGGCCTTTAAGAATTTATTTGGGCTTTACCTTTTTATGATCACTCAAAAACTTGAATTTTAAGTACTTAAAAATTTAAAACTATATAATGTGTAATTTTACAATTTAAATATAAATTTCAAAATGTATAGAAAAGTGGATTGCAAAAATTAGTTTGTAAGATTTCATCATGCACAATCTTTTATTGTGTTAATTTCTCTTCTCTTTTTGTTAACCAAACAATACAAGAGAAACTCATTCTTTTTAACGTGTTAAATGCTTCTATTTGAATATTTTTGGTTTTTTCTTCAAACTAAACAATCAACAGTAATTCTATGGACCCTGAAGAGTTTCCCGAAAATATTACTAAAAGTAAAATTAATGATAGAGATTCATTTTGATTTGTGATACTCGAACATTCAAGTCGCCTGGAACCACTACTTGTTCCACTAAGTTTTTTTTGGGGCTTTTTCTTATTTTGTCCTTATTAAAAAATTGCATTTGTTAGTTTTTGAGCATAAATTTTGTGGATTATTGATTCTTCTCATCAAGAGAAATCGAAAAAGTAAAAAATTATGTTTTTTACCTACATATTTTTTGAAATATCCAAGATAAAGTTCCAAAATCTAAAAAACCGACTTGGAGTTTCTTGGATATTTATGAGAATATTTGGGAAAAAGTAACAAAATTTAACTTTTCCAATTTCTCTTCAAATCAATAATTCATAAAAGTTAGGCGTAAAATCAATAAACGCTAATAAAATTTAAATAAGGTTAAAATAAGAAGAAGCGCCAAAAACACTTTAAATGGAACAAGTCTTGATTTTTTTTTCCAAATATTTTCGGGAAAACTTTTGTGGGTCCCTATCATTATTAATCATAACAGGATTATTTTTAGGGGAGTGATTTCGGCCATCCCCAAATTAATAACCGCACTTTCAAAAGGGAGTACCAAAATTAATTCCATATAAGAATTGATTTTGGTGCGGTTATTAATTTGTAGAATGCAAAAATCAATTCCGTATTTTTAATTTTCTCTCCGTATAATTTATCTTGGAAAGGAAAAGAAAATGGAGAAATGCTATGTTTAAAGTGTACATGAATGGCTCAGACGCACTGCTTAAGTGCAAAGAGAATAGGTAAAGACTCTTAAAGTGTATATGAACGGCTCAAACACTCTGCATAGTAAATTTGGATCGTTCATGTATACTTTAAAGTTTTTTTTTTTTTTTCCGCCTATTTTCTTTGTCCGACCACTCAAATGACGTGGTTGAATTCTACTCTTGTACTATTTTCCAATAATCTTGGTTGTCTTCGGGTTCGGGAGAGAGAGAGAGAGAGAGAGAGAGAGAGAGGTTGGAAGGGAGGGAGAGTCTGAGATGGGCGACGAGAAGGTGAAGAACGAGGCGCTGGAGATTATGGGTTTGTTTCAAGTGTTGCCTCGTTTGGTCGTCTTCGATCTCGACTACACTCTCTGGCCTTTCTACTGGTAATAACTTCAATTACTGCTTACAATCGCTTCATCGATTCAATTTCACTTCTCAGCTCCATGGAATTACCCATCAGCTATCTTCTTCCACGTCTTCAATTCCTTGGTTCGGTCTGTTCCGGTTTTTGTTTCATTCTAGGGTTTGTTTTCTTTGTTTTCAGCAGTACCTGATTATTTGTTTTCCTTGGAATGGAACGAGAATGTTCATGACAAAGGAATTTAAACACAGAAAAATAAGCAATTGGAAATAGTGAATTGTCGAAGAAGAATAGTTCCTAGAGCATTAGAACAAACTATGAATTGGCAAACGTTTTTTTGGCCGCTATTAAGCAATTGGAAATAGTGAATTGTCGAAGAAGAATAGTTCCTAGAGCATTAGAACAAACTATGAATTGGAAAACGTTTTTTTGGCCGCTATGCCTATTGTTGTGATTGCTGTCTCGAATTCAACCTGGATCATACTCGTGAACCGTTGGCCATCCACACGCGAGGTTTGAGGCCAATCCCTTCACTGTATGTGGGAATTCTTTTCAGTCGAATCGAAGTTTATAAGGTTTTCATATGAAAAATGGTATTGTGGCCTCTAGGTTTTGTGTACGTTATGATTTTTCCAGCTCATTATGTTCTCTGCTTTCGCTCGTGGACGTAATCTTTAAGACAGACAGCGTAAATGCTAGTGTATTTGGGAGACAGCTCTGGTTTTTTTATTTTTTCCTTTGTGACCCTGTCGTGGATTCATTATGTTATTTATGTTGATTTTTTTTTTTTTTTTATGCAATTTGAGTTTCATGGATCAAACTATTTGGTGGGTCTTTTGGTTACTCAAAAGGAAAAAAAAAAGGGTTTGAGAATCTAATCTAACTTCAGACCCATAGTTACGCTTTTTGTTGGGATGCATGCTGGAACCTACCTCAAGTAGCATTGCCCAACAACAATTAACTGCCATTGTAATAGTGAATGTGAAAGTTGATGGCTTTCTTATTTGGGATTGGGCATATGAAGTTTACTCGGATTGAGACCAAGCTCCTAGCAAAATAGTAACAAAACCTTATTCGATCATGTGCTCCAAAAAAAAAAAATCCGTTTGCATCAACATCCTGTTACATCTGGTCGTCATGAATACCAGAATAGTCAGATGATGGATTTGATATTTTTTTCCCCTGATCAAGGCTTGGGATTCCAAAGCATTTGCTCTGGAAAACATAGTACCTGCCTCTGTCGAAGGATGCACGAAAGCTAAACCTATCTTGGTAAACCAAAAAGGAAGGTTGGGGTTTGCCACACCTTCTATTTCTACAACATGAAGCATGTATATGCAGAATATTGCTTGCTTAAAGTAATGCTTGAAATCTGAATTCTTGTGGTTTCTATAGTCTTTCCACCCGGCCTTCTGTGGCCGTTACGCTTGGTCGGTCTTTGTCATTTTTCCAACATTATTCAACAGATGTGGTCACAATTGTTTGACTAGATTAATACAAGTTTTATTTACCCAAAAGCTTGACCCCGTTAAGTGGGTTCGCTTTACAAAAAAGTACTTACCCTTACTGCCTGGCGACTAATGATATTGAGCGATATACCTGGCCATTGCATTTTTAACCACTTTTAATTGGAGAAAAGGGGAAAACTATAATCATCGAAGGCCTTTTAAAGGAGTGTCGTAGAAGCCTGACTCTGACATGGTAAGGATATTATGGAGTAACTATTCTAGCTTGGTTGGTTATTTTACACATCACGAACAATGAATGAAAATTTTTCTACCTTTCATTTTCAGCTGTGTTGTCCTTACTATGTTTCTCTAGTCAATGTCGAGAAATATTTAATGTTACTGTAGTTGCCTGCTTATTTGTAAGCAAATGGCATCTATCACCTAAAAGGGTGTTATAGCACATCTTTTCAGTGTTAAGGATCTTAAGGAATAAATAAGGCTGCTGATTTTGCCACTTCCTTTTTTGTTAACGCCACTCTCTTGCAAGTGTATTTTTAGCATGTTAAGGATCTTAAGGAATAAATAAGGCTGCTGATTTTGCCACTCCCTTTTTTGTTAACGCCACTCTCTTGCAAGTGTATTTTTGGCCAAAAATGCACTTGTAGGGGAGTGACGTTAACAAAAAAGGGAGTGACAAAATCATTTCCCATAAATAAATACATAAGCTTATTTTGTTATATCACACCACTAACAATAGGGAAATTATATTGCCACACCATTTTTTAATAATGACACACCCTGCAAGTGTAATTTTGCACCAAAAAATACACTTGCAGGGTGTGGCATTATCAAAAAAGGGTGTGGCAAAATCACTACGCTAACAATATGGGGGTAAGTTTCACATTTCATTTTTAGTTACGTTAAGTTTATTATGTTTCTCTAGTCAATGTCCAGAATATTGAATTGCTAATGCAAGTTCTGCTTATTTGTTAGTGAATGCCGCTCCAAGCGTGAAATGCCATCACTGTACCCCCATGCGAAAGGCATCTTATATGCACTGAAGGACAAGGGAATTGATGTTGCTATTGCATCTAGATCACCAACTGTGGATATAGCGAAGGCCTTTCTCGACAAATTGGACATAAGATCGATGTTTGTGGCCCAGGTGAATCATTGCGAATGTTCCGGTTTTTGTTTGATCGATCTTTTAATACTGAAACTGCCCGACTAAGTAATTTTCAAGAGAACAGTGTTTCGAGTGGATGATGTTTGCTGGAAAGTTCATCAGCTACCAATAGATCATCATAATGGAAAATGACTTATTGGTGTTTGTTATGCATGATACACAGGAGATCTTTTCCAGTTGGACACACAAGACAGAGCACTTCCAAAGAATTAATAGGAGGACTGGGGTTCCATATAACTCAATGCTCTTTTTTGATGACGAGGACCGCAACATTGAAGCAGTAAAACTTCGTACACGCAACACTAGAGAATATCTTCAACCTGATAATTGCTTCAACTTGACAGGACTTTTTGTGGTGTGAAACCTTATAGTCTGACGGCTATTGTGCAGGTATCAAAAATGGGCGTGACCAGCATCTTGGTCGGAAATGGGGTAAATCTTGGGGCTTTCAGACAAGGGCTTATGGAATTTTCTCAGAGTTCAGGTCCATCGAATAGGAGCGCACGGAAATGAGAAAATGCATTTATATGTTCTTCAGAACTACAATTCGAGACATTGAAATTGTTCTGTATTGGCAGGGATACTTATTTCTAATGCTCCTTAATTATGTAATACAAGATTATTTTGTATCAACAAAATACAGAGGAATCGATCGGAAGGCTTCTATTGACATTTCCTCCCAGAATTATGCCAAAGAGTATGGATTACATGTGGAAAATTCGAGATTCTCAAAAAATTGCGTTGTTGGGATTAGGTAGAATGAGTCATAGAAAAATGATTGTAATCTTTTCCTCCAACGACCCAACCTTCAGTTCGTGGCAATTAAATTGCTGAAAGGAGCAAAGTTGATTTGTTGTTTTTTTGAACGGCGCAAAGTTGATTTGTTTGTCAATAGCTGTGGCCAAAATCAAGGAGGCGGATTCTTTGCAATTGGACTGTAGCGAGTCCATGCAATTCAATCTCAGTCATTCATTTTTGCATCCAGCGGTCCAAACTTTTCCCTTTTCCGAATTTTTTTTTATAAATCTCAACTGTTAAAAACACGGTCCGACAATTCACAACGTTCCAACTGCATCTTTGCAGTCCACAAATGGACTGCAGACAAGCCTAATCTGTAGAAACTTTATATTCATCTCAAAACCAATTGACAGTGAGTGGAGAGGTCCCAAATGTTATTAAGTGACCACCCATTCCACTCCCAAGCAATGTGGGATTCATTTCCTTAACATCCCCCTCACGTGCAGCCGTGCTTGAGGTCTGTCACGTGTGACCACTTTTGGGTCCTATCATCGTGCAGTCTTTTCGCTAGTCTGTCATCGTGGGGTGCGGATTGTGATTTTTATAAGATGTGGGGTGGAACTAGCCCCGCTCTGATACCATGTAGAAACTTTATATCCATCTCAAAACCAATTGGCAATGAGTGGAGAGGTCCCAGATGCTATTAATTGATCACTTATTCCACTCCCAAGTAATGTAGGATTCATTTCCTTAACAAAGTCCACTATGATGAGGAATCTGGGAGGCTGCTGTGCCCCTAAGGTACCCACCAATTGGACTTCGTTTAGAGTTTGATAAGGCGACTTGTCAATCCAAACTGTTCACTTTTTAAAACTCAACGTGGAAAATAGACCTAGAAGAAATCAAGTCGATTGGACATCGATAGCCAAGTGGTTGAATCAAATTGTTGGGCGTGTTGTTGAACTTATTTGTCGATCATCTTTGAAGCCAAATGTTGATTCGCTTATTGGGTTATGATGTCCGATAAATGTGATTTTGTGTGAAGTGATTTTATGCATCGAGATCCTATAAGTGATTTATTCGGATCACTTTTTTGGTCCCTATGGCGGGCACAACATTGCATGTTTCCGTGTGATGATAAAAATAACTTAACTAATTAAAAAAAGTTATGAAAATGATTTTGACATTCTATTTTTTAACGATGACACTTCAAAACTTATATTTTAGTATACAAATTAAACTGTATATAGTAAGACATACTAAAAGACGAATTTTAAAGTGCCAAAATTATTTTCCAAAATTTATTGCTAACTTAAAATGTTCTTTGAAGCAAAAGTTACCTATGGTAGTTATCACGACAAAGACTTCTCCGTCACACACTAGTGCGACATACGTTCCTCACATTTATTGTAGAATCTATACGCATTTTATCAATAAAGCTATGAGTACATAACAGAATGTACATACTCTGTACATATGAATTTTGTGGGGTCTATCTCGGGTCCAATAAAGATGATTCGAATCATTTATTATTTTTTAAATTTTTTTATGAAGCCCTGTAAAAAAGCAGCTCAATCCGATATCGGTAAGAATTTTTTCTGAATTTGTTGGGGTGAAACTACTAAACTGCATAGTTTCGCCCCTACAAATTAAAAAAAAAATCTTTACCATTATCGAGTTAAACTGATTTTTTACAAGACTCCATAATTTTAAAAAATATATATAACAGGCGATTCGAATTATTTTTGTGAGACCCGAGGTGGATCCTACAAAATCTACATGTACATGGTATGGACATACCATATGTACACATAGAACTACTCCGCATTTATATTCACTTATATATATCCCACATAATACGACTGTATTTGCGTCTCACAATAAATATAAGAAATTGATCCCACATTACTAGTGTACGTGGGTCCCACAATGAATATGAGTATATCTGGCACTAGCAATTATTATTTTTTTAATCCCGCCAATCCATTCAATGGCAGGTAAAGACTACGACCACCGCATATGTGGTGCGGTCACCGTCCACCGCACGGCTATTGGGACCCATTCTGAACCTCACAAGAATACAGAAAAATATTTATAAAATTTAAAATAATATTTCTATGGGGCTCTGTAAAAAATCAGTTTCAACGGATATCGGTAGATATGCTTTTTGAATTTATAGGGGTGAAAACTATGAAACTGAGCAGTTTCGCATCTACAAATTCAAAAAACATACTTACCGATATTCATTAGAGCTGATTTTTTACATAGCCCGACAAAATATTATTTTAAAATTTATGAATATTTTTTTTTATATTTTTGTGGGGCGTAGAATGGACCCCAAAAGGCGTGCGGTGGACCGGTCACCGCATTCCATACGGTGTACCTAGACTTTCTGGTAAAGGTATGCCTCGTATTCTTCTTGTTTTCCACTTTTTGGAAAACTATCTCGCTTTACCAAATGCACCCGCACCCGCACCCGCACCCGCACCCTTAACAAACCGTTTTAAAAAGTTCCTTTTACCAATGTTTGATGAGAAAATTTTTCATTAAACAAGAATAAAATATTAAAAGGTAAAGTCTATGAGCACAAATCCGAGCACATTTGCTTGAAATCATCCGATGTACAGCTTTCATGCACATCTGACGGTTTTAGACATTTTTGTATTTATATTTGTGCACTTAATAATGATGATTTATTATTCCGAAGTACCAAAAAAACTTAATAATGTTGATTTTGGCAATGTTCGGCTGAGGAAAAGAAAATTCTTATTTTTTGAATTAAAGATGATATATTGTGAGAGAATGACCTGTTTCGTAAAATAAAAAATAAATATTTAACAAATAAAATTCTTAGCGGAATGTGCCCATAATTTTTTTTTTGTCAACATTATATGGGGAGGGGGGGGGGGGGGTGTTGCGGGTAGCGTTAGAGTTAGAACATTGGGTTTAGAGACCATTCATAGCCTTGGCCCCCAAAGCCCTGTCGTAATGGAACTCGAACCCTGATTACCATTGTAGGAAGAAGATGAGTAACCAACTTCACTAGGAGTGGTTCTTGGAATGAGCCCATTGAAAAAGACCATTTTTCTGCTTTTTGGGATTACACCAAACAAAACCTAAAAACGACTAGCCACCTGAAAAACAAGCAATTTTTTTTTTTTTGCGACCTCTTAAATTCAACCGTGTATACGTCATCTCCAAAACAACCAAGTTTCACCCACCCGTTATGGTTTGGATGTTTAACCTCTGGTGCAAACCCCTTGATTCTCTTTCGTTGTGTTACTTTTTAGTGACGAAGCTCTTAGATCTGCGTTGGTTGAGCTGGTTCTATAACGGGAGTTTGGGTATTGTGTATGTGTGTGTTTAAAGGATCTACTATGTCTCTCCCTAGTCAGCAATTGACTAGGTGAATTGATATGTAAAATTACCCTCTTGTCCTCCCCAAAGCGTACACGTCGTCTCGTGATTTGCACAAGCGTTACCTGCCCCGTAATGCTCCTGGGCCCTACCTCACAAAATTATCCTTATCCCTTTCCTTTTACAGACTCATCTTCCTCCTCCCTCCTCCGCTCTCTCATCTCCTGTTCAAACCACATATACTATTCTGCAATCCCCTCGCCCTCCCCCCTCTCAATTCATGGCGTCGATCTCCCCGCCAACATTTCCACCCCCATCATCATCTACACGCCCCGATCCAAACCCTCACAAATTCACCTTCCACAACGCCAGAATCTCCTCCAAATCGAAACGATCATCGTACTCACTCTCCAGCTCCCACCATTCCCTCTCTAGGGCTCCCGACTCCACCCTCTGCCGCTGCCACAACACCAACACCAACGGCAATGACTCGGCCGATTCGTTCCGCTGGGACTCGGCCGTTCAGGAAGTCGTGAGGAGTGCGGTTAAGTGGTTCGACGACAACCTGAGTTCGGTCCGTGGCGGCGGCGAGTCGAAAGATGTCGCGAGGGGCGTTGGCGTTGTGGAGAGGAAAAGCGAAGGTGTGGAGGGTAGTGATGAGGATAGGGATAGGGATTGGGATTGGGACCGGTGGCGGAAGCATTTCGATGAGGTGGATGAGCAGGCGCGAGTTGTGTCCCTTTTGAAGGTAATTACCATATTTCAGCCTTATATTAAAACATCATCCTAGTACGCCATTATATAGACTACCAAACATGGTGACTAAGAAACATGGTGACTAAGAGTGTCCCCAATTCTAAAGTTAGTAATGTTAGTCCGAAATATGATTCACAATGATATGGCCAAACTTAGCAACCCCTTAACCAATAACGGAATTTTGGCCTTTTGATAACAAAACTGGCAACTTTTTCTCTTTGGATAATCAAATTTAATGGGGAGCACACACTAACTAATTCCTTTCTCTCTCCCCCTCACTATCAGGATGCACCCACTTACATTTATTTCCAAATCTCCCTTTTTCTCTCTACTAAAAATGCTTTTGGATTATGGACCATTGTGGGACTTCACATTGTTAACATTAATAATCCTTGAATAAGTAACGAAAAGATGAGGTGGCTAGTTTAGACTATCCAATTTTGTTTATGGCATTGGAGATACCTAAGAAACTAAAATAAGTGAGAAAAATATACAAAACAAGGAAATTAGACTAACTAGGAAACAAGACCAGCTAGGAAACATGTATATTAACCTAGTCTTACGAAACATAACATTGAAACATAGAAAACATGACAATATTTCATAACGGCTAACGCTATGCTAACATATTTCATGAGCAATGTTGTGTATCATTTTTTTTAGAGCATCTCCACCCTTAGCTTGGAATTTGGGATGTCAAATTAGGAAAATTCATAAAAAGGATATTTCTTACTAGGAAACATCAATAATAACCTACACTAAACAGGAAAGATAATAATAAAACCTAGAGAATGTGGTAACACAATGTTTCCTAACATTATGCTAAGATATTTCATGAGAGATGCTATGTCATTTATTATTTATTGCCGTTCTAAAGCATCTCGAACCTTAGCGTTGAATTTGGGATGTCAAATTTTTAAAGATTTAATGTAGCAAATTGACGTGTTAGAGCACCTCCAACCTTTGGTTCAAACTTGGAGATGCCAAATGTATTAGGTTGATGTGGGCAATTTGACATCAAATTGGACACACAACGTCCTTCCTCTACATTTATGGTTTCAAATTTGCTCTCATAATCTAGTAAACTAAAATGCTATATTTTGTAGTTCATGAAGTCACTTTTTCATTGGCACCTTTTGCTAATTTCGAAGCAAAATGGTTGCTGCCATATCCATTTGTTATTTCGCTTTGTTTGCATTTGAATGTAAGACTAGATAGGCTTGTGGGGCCAATTTTCCTAGGTGGAGCTCCTCACATTGGAGATGCTCCTAGAATTTGACATCGTTGAAAATGTACACTACAACAAATACACCGAACAAGTTGTTTTAGTAGATATTTACTTCAATCATTTTCTATCTTTCCATTACAAAGTTTTGGACAATAAAGTAATTAAAGATGAAGATTTGACATGATAAGGAGATACAAATGCAATCTAAGCAATTGATATCTTTGTTGGAGTTGTTTCAAATGCCAATTCATCCGCTTGCATGTCATGTCAAATTTGTCATCCTTGGTTGGAGATGCTCTTATGTCACCACATGTACAGTAAAATGAAAGTGTGATATATATTAGTGCTATAGGTGCTCTCTTATTTTGGGAAATGTTGAGATATAAAGACTTGTGCTTCTAGCCTAATGGTTGTGTATCAACACTGTAAATGCTTGAAGGTTTTGGGCCCGAGCATATAGAACAGTATCCACACCCTTTACAGTATTTAACAGCCCAATAACCCTGTTAGTGGGAAAAAGAAAGTTAAGCGCATCACTGTCTTGTTGGTTATATTTAGTGTCCTTAGAGTATCCACAATGTAATAATCAAAAGTGAATAATCAAAACTTGCCATATCAGATTTTGATTATCCATTTAGAGGTTGTTAAAGTTGGCAATGTCAAGTCCCACATTGTTATTACGAACCATGCTAACATATTTAATGAGTTTTGAGTAAAGAAGCGGTAAAGGTTTTTGGTGGACTTTTACTTTAATTTAAGTTCGAGCCAAGATTAGAGAGCATAGTTTAGGTTTTGCATTTGAAACTGAGAGAAGCCGTTCATGCTTTTTGTAGTGTATGTCGGCGTGCAGCAGCCATCAATGAGTATTCCCACTTTAAGGATTGCTTTCAGTATAGTGCCACACATCCAGCAGGTATAATAGGAATGCATAAAATGACATGGATTTGAGGTGACAAGAACAACCTTATAATCAATTGTTTAATCAGGAACTATGATCTACGAGTACTTCTGAAACCATTTCGTACCCATATCAGGTACTAGGCTATGTATTGGGAATTGGTAATTTGCATGTTACTTCTCCATGCAGACCAGGTACACAAAACCTTGGTCTACCCCAGCCATAATATGGTTTTTCTTTTATAGTAATGAGGTGTGGGTATTCAATATATTTGGCAACCTGATGCACCTCTTTCAAGAACCTCACCGGTGACAATCTCTAAAAGGAGTAAGCTTCCTCCACAATATCCATCTCCAGGAGGAGAAGGCCTCCTCCACAAAGATCCACCTCCAGGAGGAGCATGCCTCCTCCACAAGGTCTGCCTCCTCCACAAGGTCTACCTCCAAGAGGAGCATGCCTCCTCCACATCCAGGAGGAGCATGCCTCCTCCACAAAGTTCACCTCCATGCTCCTCCTCCACAAGATCCCCCTCCAGGAGGAGCATGTCTCCTCCACAAAGTTCACCTTCAGGAGGAGGAGCATGCCTCCTCCACAAGATTCGCCTCCAGGAGGAGGAGCATGCTTCCTCCACAAAGTTCACCTCCAGGAGGAGGAGCATGCCTCCTCCACAAGATTCACCTCCAGGAGGAGCATGCCTCCTCCACGAAGTTCATCCCCAGGAGGAGCATGCCTCCTCCACGAATTCACCTCCAGGAGGAGCATGCCTCCTCCACAATACTCACCTCCACGAGGAGTAAGCCTCCTCCACGAATCTTGCCTCCTCCGAAGCAAGCTTTCTTCACGAATTCCGCCTCCGGAGGAGCAAGGCCTTCTCCAAGAACTCTCCACCCACGGTGGAGTGAGGTCACCTCCGGGCACCTCACCTCCTACTTAACATTTCGAAGACTCCGTGAACACCTAAAGGCGACTCTATACATCATCCTAGGCTGGGAGCAGGGCCTAGGTACCTCGCTCGGGACCTAAGGAGGAATGTGGCTTGGAGGCTAGAGCAAGGGGTTTGTCAAGGAGGACGAGCTTGGCTCCGGCGAGCTCTAACTTGACAGGTTCTAGAGAGAGAGGGGGCATTGACCGCCATCTGACATCTTGGAAGAAGTATCATACCTACAGCTTGGCACCTCGGAGCTCGTATCATACCTCGCCTGACTTTGCAGATGATACGGGTCTCCATGCATCACTGAAATAGCCTCTGTCGGCTCCTCGGTTACGGGCTCCAAGGCTTGACTTGGGACTAAAAGAGGAAAGAGGTCAACCTTCACTCTGTCCACCAATGGGGTGGACCTTTACACCTGGCTCTCCCTCATCTCCAAGGCTCATATAAAAGACAAGCATTCAATATCGATCAATAGGCATTCAATACACTCTCTCTCCACTGCCATCCCTTTCTCTCTCTAAGTCCGCCCTGAGCTCTCTCCTCCTCCACCTCTGGTGGTCTCGAGCACCATTGTAGCAACCGCCATATACCCGGAGGGCAACCTCAGGTACTCTTTCCACTCATACCTCCCACTTGAGGTTAGCAGTTAGCTTGATGAGAGTCATGAGACCCTTTTCTTTGCTTTGCATGCTTTTAGAATTAGGCTTTGGTCTGTTACTTCTATAATGTAATGACATTAAACACTGTCAGTAGTTTGTACCTTATTTTGGCATTAAGGTTTCTCAGTTCAAACCTTAATGAGTTGAGTTGTTTAACTGATTCTCTTATTTGGCTTTTTACTGATAAATATACTATTCTCCTCTGGGCTCTGGGCATAGAAAATAATTTTCGGCCGACATATCCCATAATTTTCTACCGACATATCCCAGCCGTACCTATATTTTGACTTATTTTAATGTTCTCCGTATCAATGTTCCTGTCCTTGGATGTCCATATACTTCATAGATTGGTAACATACTAAACAAAAGCTAGTGGTTGAAACCAAATACATAAATCTTGCCACTTCAATTAATTAGAATGAGAGCAATTATATGTTGTAATTCATAAGACAATGGTGGTTCAAGGTCCTATTTGAGATTTGTGCATCTTTGCTAGCTTATTAAGGCTTCTTTCGCTTTTTTTCTAAAGGTCGTTATTCTTTCGCTCAACATATTGCTAGGTAGGAGGATAATATTACAGGGTGCCTATTATTTTGCTGTCTTCCACTGTGAGAGATCGTCTTCTTTGCAATCTCCTCACCTAGATCCGCATCCACACACAAGTGCACACTTTTTTTATGATGCTACTAATATCACGGTATTTGACTCAACAGTCACAGTTAGCTCATGCTGTTAGTCTAGAGGATTTCGAAGATGCTTCTAGTCTTAAGGTGGCAATTGCAGCTGCAGCTACAAATGATACTGTTGGCAGAGTGATGTCGCATCTGAATGTAGGAGAACTGTTTCACCACTCTTACCAACAAGCATTATTTACACTCATCTTTTGATTCTGTTGAATATCTTCATTCATATTTTGGGGTTGTCACTGCAGAGAGCTGTAAAAGAAGAGCGCTATAGAGATGCAGCTTTTGTACGAGATTATGCTGGGGCAGGATTGGTGAGTTAAGTTTTCAGAGGATAACATGCATATAAATCAACTCAACTCAAAAAGCCTTTGTCCCAATTACTTTGGGTAGACGTGCATGTAACAGTTTGTCTTTGTACTTTTTTTTTTTTGGTGCTAGTGTGCGATTGCCGGTTCCAAGGTGGAAGATTTTCCTCTTTTCTAGGTCGATATTGGTTCACATGTTTTTCTTGATTTGTTTCATATTGTTTAAATATTTGGTGCGTTGTGGTCCTTGTGGACCCGATGCTATGAAGAGATTCTTTCTTGTATGCTTAGGATGTGTAGTTGAATATGATATGTGTTAATTTTTTCCCCAACTGTTTCAGTTTCCTGTGATTTTCAAGTGGTAATTGACTCATTGGAATACCTCTGTGAAAATGACTTGAGTTCATTCTTCGATTTACCCTTCCTAAATAAGTGTTGCAATTGTTAAGTTACCAACTCTCCCAAAAGCTTAAGCTGTTAAGAAATGGGCCTAACAATCTATATCAGGCTATCTAACACCCTCTCTTGAGCTCGAATGGCATCAAAAATAGCATGAACAACCTTAGGGACACCCCTGGACCTTGCCTTGAACTATGGTTAAGCTCTTGGACTACGGTGAAGTTTATTGCCCAGAATAGGGGATTGTGTGATGACTGACTTCTAGATTCTCGGATTTTTGGGATAAATACTTGTAGATAAGAGTCTGTTTTTTTATTTTATTTTATTGAAACTGATGTATAGTTGAGCCAGGGGTATGCCCCTGCGAGTTTTTTTTTTTTTTTGTAGCTTCCTGTGTTTTTTGGTGAAATAAAATTTTACTTACCAGAAAAAAAAAAAAACACACCCTCTCTCATGAGAAACCCTGTCTTGCACGTAGAGATGTAAATTTTCATAGACAGAACGAAATTGAATACGGAGCGGAGAAGCAGAATGCCATTGGGGAACAAATGCAGACATAGAGACTTGAACCCAAGACCTCTTGCAACCTGAGCTCTGATACCATGTTAAGTAGTCTCCCAAAAGCTTAAGCTGTTAGGAAATGGGCCCAACAATCTATATCAAGCTATCTAACACCAATTTCTATGTTGCCCCCTTGTAATTTGTTTCAAGCATCAATAGTGTGTATGGTGCAGATGCATATAAGAAGTTTATTTCGTTTGACGTTGTTTGTTTTGCTTTACTTGGCATCTCAGGTGGGTTGGTGGGCTGGAATTGCAGAAGATAGTAATGATCCTTATGGACGTATTATTCGTATAAGTGCAGAGCATGGAAGATATGTGGCAAGAAGTTATAGTCCCCGGTAAGTTCATTCACTTTGTTGGTGTATTGAGTTTTTATGGGACTGAAGCATTATGAAAAAAACAGCTCTGGGAAAGAAAAAGCCCTTAGGTTTAGGATTGGAGCATTGGTTATATATCTAATATGTTCATGAGATTTTTGGTAACAAGAGAGTTCTTTGCTGGGGGATTGTTTGCTTGTCTGAAGGCATTCACGGGTCTTGCTCTGTGATCTGGTTTCTAATGTTTCTCTTCCTGAATTTCAGTTTTTGGTTGGGGTACAGCAGGACTTCTTGCCCTCTCAGATAGCAGAATTTATGGTCATCTGAATCTCTTGAGTTTCATAGGGATAAGACAACTTATTTGTGAGAGAGGGAGGGACATTTTGTACAACCGCTTGTCTCTCAGCTATGTTTGATCTTGGGGGTCAAATTCTTTTAATTAAGGAAATTTTAAATATCAAGCTACCATATGATTGTTCTTTATAAAAACTCAGTTACAAGGAATGGAGTGCTCAAACTGACAATCTGTGTCGCATTGGCTCACGTATGGGTAGTCAAATTTCATCTCTAAGGGCGCACACGTAAAGAATATATATTCCCATGCATAATTTTGGAGAATGTATTAAATATGGTCGTTGGGTGAATGTCCATCTACAGTCTGCACGTGCCAGGTAGATGAATATGCCTTATCCAAGTATCCGTTTCAGGTATTTCATACACTTAGTAGTGTCCACGTAACATACACAATAGTTCATTTTTTAAAGATGTTGATTGTTGAACATATTTAATGGAGGATTGATTATGAAGCAAACCAACTAAGCCTTGTTTCTCATTAAATTGGGTTCAACTACAAGAATCCTTTGTTCCTGTTCCGCTTTGTCAATTGAATGTACAAAATCCACAAAAATCTAGGTGCGGAGAGACTGACCATTGTACTATTACTGTATAAGGTGATCAAAACACGACTCTTAATCCATAAGATGGACTCTTCCATGCCTAGTAAAGATCCTCTGTTAAGCTCAAACCAAATCAACCACATAAGGGTAAGCAGGGCCTGCGACCATTGTCACCGAGCCTTCCATCTCTACCTACCTACCCTACCAAGCCCTCCCACTTGCCATAACCCCTGTCAGTTATTCTTTTGTTGCTGCTGCAAGTGCAAAAACAGGGATTTACCATCTTGGAAACTTGGAGCCAACATGGTTTCAAGTCACTTTCAAGATCAAGTATTTCGATCTTTTCCTTGACATTACGATATAGACAGCTTATGCCATAAATAATTAGCTTTGTTCACTCTCAACCAAACTGCACCTGGTCTAATTTGAGGGCAGGATGAAGCCCCATAAAAGAGAGATGAAGCCCCATAAAAGAGAGAATAGACAAGTTGCAGGTGATTTTTTTTGAAATTTCAGAAGTGTCTGAAAGTGTCAGAAGCAAAATGAAAAGATTTCGCTGGTCTTGGTCCCCACTCCCTACTCCTTTCTACTGCACATAGAGTTGCCCTACCTGCCAGCGTGCTGATAGATGGGAGAAGGTGCTTTGGACAAAAAACGTTACATGAGTCAATCTAAGTTTACTACCCTCTCCATTCGATCGGAACAACGTCCCAAACGCTTGGGCCCATCTACCTCCTTGCGCATTCCTAGAGCTGCTGTCCGTGTTCCAATATATCCAACCGGGCTTTCTCTAAGTCTCGCTAAGTATAGCCTTATAATAGCTGAAATAAAGCAAAGAGAAAGCAGGCTGTCCCTTCTGCTCTACAGCAACAGTAGATCCTATGCTTCTGCTTTCTATACCCCAAACCCCCTTAACTAGGTAAACCGTAAATTAAATTAAAACATGGGTTTCAGTGAAATGTTTTAATTGAATAAGTCAGTCTTTGATACAAGTTTTTGAGAACTCCTGCCTGTTATGTAGCATCGGCGAGTACTACCATTGTATAGAACAGAGGCCAAGTTTAATTACGTGATCTTGTTATTGAGATGGACGAGGATTTGTCGTGAAAGGTTTAAATTGTGGAGTCTTCCTCAAGAGGCTCACATGTGGTTGCTTGTGTCTTGCCTTGCTGGTACTCTCTCTAATCCTTTGGATCTTTCCTGGATTTTTGAAGACTGATTTATGGGATGCCATTCCTCTTAAGTGACCGTTCCGTATAATTCCTAAGAAAGACTATTGGCAGCAGGTGGAGACATGGCCCCCTTCGAAAGGAAATGCGGGCAGGGCAGAACTCGACAAGAGGGTTCATGAATAGGGTAGGACTTCTTGTCGAGAAGGAAGATTTCGGTTTATAGTTAGGAACTAGGCCCCCGGCGCTGAGTTATTCGATGCCAAAGTCAAACCTTAAGCCTTAAGTTGTAGCTGTGGGCTAAACCTCCTAGGCACCTCAAGGCCTTATCAGGCTTTTCCTGCCCAAACAAAGATGTGTGCAATCTCAGGGATTTGCTACTAGCGCTCCTTCTATCCTAGTTGGTGCAACACAGTTCGATTACCCGATTGGCTGGCTCATAGGGCTATGCACTTGCCTCAAGCCATATAGTTTTCTTCATTGAGATAAGATTGGCTTTTCTGAAAGTATATACGTAAAGCGAGGCTTGAGATACCTCTCGTAGGAAGGGCCATGCCTATGGAAAGTTTAAACAAACTTATGTTGATGCGCTTTTGCCCCTCAGATGCTAGTTCATTTATGAATTGGCTTTGGGATACGGCACTGGGGGTTACCATATTTTGTTCTTCTATGTAACTACTACTGATTGTTGGACTGGCTTCCGTTAATGCATTAGGACATGACGACATGTACATAAAGGTATTTGCAAACGCTGTAGATGTTATGCACATGCATAACCACAAGCACTGTGTTTGCATTGAGGACAGTTTTACTTTCATTTTCAATGCTCCGCTGCACCTTCTTGCTCTATATTGCCCATTTTGTTTTTCCAATACGCGAGCTTCATGAACCAGATAAGCTAGCATCCTCCTGGAGTCCAATTTTGGTTTACTATCTTTATTTTCCAGGCAGCTTGCAACAGCTACAGCTGGAATTCCGCTGTTTGAAATTTTTCTTACAGTTAATAAGAAGGGTGAATACAAACAGCAGGTACCTTCTTTGCCCTCCTTCATGAGGAAGAATTGTTGTAACTGCAGAACCTATAAACATGTACATGGTTTCCGGCACGCGGTCTATGCTAATATCTTATGGATAAGTTTTCATCTGCTTGGTACTTGCTGATTATATTGTTGTGAAGTTTTAGATCATTACTATTTGAGGGATGATGTACCATATCTTATGGATAAGTTTTCATCTGCTAGGTACTTGCTGATTATATTCATGTGAAGTTTTAGATCATTACGATTCGAGGGATGATGTACCCATGCTACTATTCATGTGATACCTTTAGTTGTGGCCAGGGCCGTAAGTAAGTAGGGTGCCGCCTTGGTGTTTACACCCTATGTATATACACACTATGCCATAAAAGCGTTATTACAAAGATATATTGTATTGGCAAAGATCCTAACCAATTAATTGTAGACAAATTTAGTGCTGAAGTAATCGTCCCAACCGTGAGTTTTGGTCTAACTGGCTATGTTTTCTTGTAGAACTTGAGCATTGAATTTTTAGTATAGTTCTCAGTTTAACTTAACTATATATATTTCAAGAACTTGAAAGTACAGTGATACCACCAATTGTTAAAAATTTGTGTATCAATCTATTAACTATCCTGAAATAGTTAGTTGCATGCAAAGTCTCTATTCCCTTACAATATCGGATTGAGGGTTTCAATGATTTATAGACAACAATCTATGTACCTCTCTAAGTGGAAGTTTTATGTAATAATTTTCCTCGATGTGTTGTAATTGGCATGCTGTCATGCAGAAAGGATATGAGGGTGCTTTCTTATGGTAAATCTTTTTAGTATGAACCCGAATGTCTTATAGTTTTTCCCCATCATTCTCTTCATCTTCTTGTGGACTCCGATTCTCCAATGTGAAATGTGGATGTCATTTGCTGTGCCAGAAAACTGCAAGAAATTGATGTAAAACTAAAGATAGAACGTAAAAGAGAGAAAACTCTAGGGTTTCAACCCAAGCATGTCTCTAGAATCTGAGATTCTGTAATTGAGAGGTAGAAAACTGGCTGCAAAAGCTTACAAAAGAGTACTTATACTAGGGTTATAGAAGCCAAAAGAGTATTTATACTAGGGTTATAGAAACCCTAGCATCCTAGCCCGTGATTACAAAACAAACCCTTCAATCCTAGCCTTCCAAAATAATTAAAAAGTCACATGCCAGTCACATGACTTTTTTGAAATAGACTAGGAACTTAACTTATGTCTATAGGACTAACATTAGATATAGAACAACTCAAAACCCTAAAGATAAACTGAAAATAAATCTAATCAAGACTCAAATAAAGTGATCTAGTGGGCCCACTTGGCCTTGGTAAGTGTGACGTATGCTCCTGCATCAATCAGTGAAGTGATCAATTTGTGCAAAAATATCAGCTATTTGGGATCAGTAAGAATATCAGAGTAACGTGCAATCTGCTGAGGATAATGTAATTCATTTTCTTCGCTTGGCATTATGATCATATACTTCTTTCCTTGTACTCTAAAGAACGTCCATTGAACCATTGGCTAGAAAAGCACTTGGAAAAGATTAATGTCTTTGCCTCTGGCTGTAGGCATTTATACCATGGAAGAGAGGGTGACTACCGGATTCATCACCTCTGTAGTTAAATTTTGCCCTCTTTTCAGCTTAAACCATCCTCATTGTTTGAGGATGTCTTTTAATCTTGGTTGTGTAAGAATTATATCTGCTTGATTATGCTGCCTATATCTTGCCAATTATCATCTCTAGCGTGATGAATCGTGAGTCACATTGACACAGGTAACATCTATCCGTGTCTACAGTGGGGTCGATTTCATTCTCATAGAGAGAGGGAATACCATTTTTTGTGTACTTTTATGCACATGTTTTGTAGTCTGCATGCAAATACGCTCTTTCATCTATACATGTGACTGGATTGGTGACTGCAGATATTCAGCTATATGCAGATTTTGCGTCTGTGCACTTTCCTGGTCTGGGTATTGGTCGTTCCTTTTTTTCTAGGAATCTCTCTGAGGGAATTTACATTTTGTAGGCTGTGTACTTAAGGCGGATGGGGCCTCCTCGAGACTTCCCATTTGTTCCATCCAAACCACTAGATCCTACTGGGAGCTTGAATACCTTAGACTCCACTGCAAACAAACCTGATCTGTTTTCTGGTCTGGAAGACAGTGAAGATAGAGACGATGACTCTGGCATACCCGGTTTTGATAATGTTTTGCGTGATATGATACCTGGTGTGGAGTTCAAGGTTTTGAGTGTGACAACTTCTGAAAATGTAGACCAGGATCTAATTTCGAAGGTGATTGAACAAATGATTGATGAAGAAGATGAAGAGAAGGATGGTGAGTTGGAAAGCGTTGATACTGAAGATGACAAAGGTGAAAGCGATCAAGAGCTGAAAGAGACAGAACTAAATGCTAGCGATGGAATTCTTGATGGGGACCAACAAAGTGAAATCACGGTTATCTGCAGTAGTGATGGTCTTGTCCAGAAAGTTTTCCATAGTGCACCTAATAAAAATTTAATTCGAGTACCGGCTAGGTTGGAGAAAAAGGGTCGCTTATCATTTTCATTTTCTGTGGAGAAAGATGAAAATCAACAGGTTCCTAAGGTCAAAGGGCGAACTCTACGAAGTAAAAAGGCTAAGCATGGCATTGACCATGTTATGTTTGACCTGGCAATGTTTATGGGCAGAGAGAAAATTCCTACGAGGGTTAGTTTCTAATGTTTACATGGCATAGCTTCTTACTCCAATTTGCAGAATATCCACTTCAAAAGCTACAATTTTGCTAATAGATAATTCTTAGACCAGTGCTTCTTATGCAGGTGCGTAAAGCTATAGCTGAACTGCAAACTTTCTCACGCAGCCGAGCTAAAAATCGTCAATTGCTTTCTGGATCAACAACATTTAATCGGATTGAGATTCCAGCATCTCAAGATCCTCTGAATGGTAATTTAATTAGTAAAGTTGTTGGCTCATGTTAATATGTTGCTGCTTATAGTGCAGTCTTTTACTTCTCTTCATTCCTGAACTTCATTGCATTTGTTGCATCTTTGGTCCTTTCACCAACTTTACTGTGAACACATGTATGTTATGTTATTACTACTCATAAAAGTTGTGCTTTCGTTATCAGGACTATACATTAGTGCAGATGGGCTTAATTCTTCTGAAGTCATTCATCTGAGACGCAAAGTTGGCCAGTGGCAGGAGGATGGTGGCTCTAAGGAGCCTCTAAATCTTGAATTTTATGAGTATGTAGAAGCTGTAAAATTAACTGGGGATCCTTATGTGCCAGCTGGCCAGGTAACTCTGAAATTTTTATTTGCATATCTTCTCTGAATATCCAGTCATAAAGTTGGGTTTACTCTTTCAGTGTATGAGTCAGCACTTCTGTTCAACCAATTTTTTTCATTATTAGATGCAAGTTGCTACACAAATCTCGATCTCCTTGCTCAATCAGCATATCCAAGTGATTCATATTAGTTATTCGCATTCAAACACATCGAAAGATGTTTATATTACCTGGCAACTGTATCAGTGGAGTTGTACGTTATCTATTTAGAACCTTAACTTGGTTCGATTTAGGTTCACAAGAAAATCAGAAACTGAGGTGAACTCTGTTCTTACCAAATGGACCTTGTTGTAGATAATAACTCAGTTGTTGTATATTGTCTTTTATAACAGTGGGCCTTGTCTAATTAGAATATGCATGTGGTGTCAAATTAGCAGAGAATCGTTTGTTAATATTTGAGATAGCTTCATGGTTCAGTTATCTCAACTGTTCTCTTTCCTCTTGTTCTCCCTTTTTCTTTCCTCTTGTAGACATTCCAAAGTTGTAAATGCAAATCGCATTACATCTAACACCTTGTGCAATGTAGACTTGTTCGGCACTTCATTTTTATAATAAATTAGAAGTGCAGATTCGTAATGCCGTTGTACTTCTACAATGATGTCATTACGAGTGGTGTAAGGTCCTATTCTTGTATTTGCAATAAACTGCTGTCCATTATGGTTGTAAAGTGTTATTAAGATGCATTTTTCGGCTTCATATCACCTGGTAACAGCGTTAAAGAACGTTTTTCCTCCTGTTTTTTGGTGGTTGCTGGTTACTCTTGGCATAACTTGGTTCTAGCAAGTTGTTGAGCGGTGTAATAATTTCCTCTAGAAAAAATCATCTTTGTGTCTAGTCTCTATAAACCTTCATCAGATGAATATATGGTATTCTTGTCTGTTTCTACAGGTAGCATTCCGTGCAAAAGTTGGGAAAAGATACCAGCTTCCTCATAAAGGGATAATTCCTGAAGAATTTGGACCGGTATATCACTTGCTCATTAAAATTGGAACCTTGCATTGTATAGACTTTATATCCTTGTAGAAACTGGGACCTTTCATTGTAACCACATTCCCTTTTTTCTCAAGCTGTGGTTCATCTTCTGATCTTGTTTGCAATTCAGATTGCTCGGTATAAAGGACAAGGGAGGCTTGCTGAGCCAGGATTTCTGAATCCTCGATGGGTAGATGGCGAGCTTTTTATTCTTGATGGAAAGGTTTTTAATCTACTAGTTCTCTTGCCCATTTATATATTTCTTATTTGTATTTTTTGTATTTGATATGAGTTTTTGTAAGTTTGCTTATTTTGCTTTTTGTCAAATATTTACTGATTGTTCAAAACGTACTGTTATTGGATTTTGCAGTTTATTAAAGGGGGACCTGTTGTGGGGTTTATGTATTGGGCTCCCCAGTACCGTTTCTTCGTGTTCTTCAATCGGCTGAGGCTGCAAGAGTAGATTCCTTGTGTATGAAGTTCAAGATTCTTCAGATTTTGTAGGTAAATTTCCACCTTACAGGAGGCCCTACAACAATATTTAAAATTAAATCTCCTGCCAAGAAGGGTGCTATATGTTTAGTCAGATTCGAGTCAGATTATATGTATGACCACAATTATTTGTGAATACCTGACCTCTGTTGCATGTCTCGATACAAATGTTTAATTGACTTTATGGTTGCAAATACCTATATGCAGGATAAGCCTCGAATGTTGCACAATAAGAAACAGTGGAGGTTTTCCTTTACTTCAATTCACATCTCCAAGTTCACGCTCGCGCACCCAATGGGTTCCCCGCTACAGTGACAGTTGCTCACCCCCTTTTATAAACCATGATCTTGAATTTATTGCTCTTTACTGGCTGGAGAATGTTTTTTGTTTCCAAGTTTGCGTAATACTGGAACCCATTTGTAGTAACACGTCTTTTCTTCTTTCCTTTGTCCAGTTTGACACTTGAAATAAGATAAGAACCACCGTGCTTCAATTTTGTCCCCAAAACTTTTTTGTTTTGTACAATAACCATGTGTCCGGGGTAGCTTCACACACCTCGACGTGCCAAACAATGACTGATGATGCTTCTTGGCATTCTATGCAAGGACCCCAGCAATGTTCTACATCTTTTCTTTCTTTCTATCTCACATCTGGTTTCACAAGTCCCCTGTAATTTAATCACTTAAATTATTGGTTGAGTTCAAATGCATTGATTTGAAACACACATCTTTCCAATTGGAGCCTTAGTGGAACACCCTGGGATGGACTGGGGGAGATACCTCGAAGTAGTTAGATTATGTGTGGGCATTCTGGTGATTCTCCTAAAAGAGCTACACCATGCTACCTCAAAGTCAGCCCATTCCAAATAGAAGTTAACCATTAACACATAGGACTTGCTAGTGGGGGTATATCGAGATTATTCATGGCAGAGAAAATCTGCCTTATCAAATGATCGTACAGGTTTTCTTCCCTAACGCACAATGTGTTATTGATGCTTGATGGTTAATGCCTAATATTTGCTAGTCTGCTCTAATGAGGGTTTGTTCTTCATTTTGCTTCTGTTAGCAGGTTAGCTGATATATGTTTGCTCTGATGTTGTAGAGCTGGTGAAGATAGCAGGATCTTTACAGCAACTTGGCGAATGCTTGCCAATCAGCACTCTATGTGAAACCAACGAAGCATCATCTGGCATTAAGTCGTATTTAAAGTAATCTTTTTTCCTTTCTATTCCTCCATTTTATTTGCGGCAGTCTTCCAATAAGCACATGTATAGATTCGTAACCAAAACGCTCGCCAAAGTATTGGTAGGATGAAGGAAGTATTCCTTCTTTGATGTGACTTTTTAGCATCTCCATGTCCTTAGTTCGAATTGGAAATGCTATATAGGATGCTGAAAATTGTGGAAACGATCTCTAATGCCTTTCTCTAGGAGAAGCCTTCTGTTTGTGGCTTTGGCTTTTTCGATGTTTTGTTCATCTAGCATTCAGAAATGGTATTAATATTGGTGTGGTACAAGGACTCAGGTAGGGGTGCTAACAAGGGTAATATTTGAGATTTTAGAGTTTATAATTCATGTAAATTATTAAGTCATGGTCACAACAATTACGTTTTTCCATCGAAGAATTGGCATATTTGTGGATTTTTTTTACCCTTATTTGTGGATTTAATTTTGCTGAATAGAAGGGGACTCTTATGCATAGTTTAGGATACTTGATGGATTGATGGAGATAGCTGCTAGCAGTGCCCACAGGTAATGACTGACAACAGTGGCCGGAAGCAGAGGTGGCCAAAGATGGTGGTGGGGGTGGGTGTGGCCGGAGGTAGTGAAATAGAGAGGAATTCTTTTGTACTTTTACCCAACTATTTTGGGAAATATCCACTTTTAAGCAAAAAAAGATTTTGGCTTAAAATTGGGTATTTTAAAAAATATTTGGATAAAAGTATTTTTTTTTTTTTTTAACTCCACTTATCGAGACAAATCAATAATCTATAAAAGTTTGGCACAAAATTAAAAAATGCGAATTTTTTTTTGAATAATGACAATCTCCAAAAAGTACTAAAAGTTAAGCGGAATTTAGCCTAAGAGAAGACCTAAACTACTATATATGATTTGGGAAAACCATTTAAGCAAGGAGGGGGAGTTCTACGAGTTGATATAGGCATGAAGATCACGTCCAAACCACAACGGCCTTGTCCAATATCCTAGTTTGCAAGTTTTCTCCACACTTACCAATGATAATACTGATCAATACATAGTTTTTATCGTTAAGTCATCATATTCCTGTCAAATGACAATGAGCACAAGACGACGTGTATAACACTAGTGTTTTCAAAACAAGGGAATCACAAATGAATTTGAAAACATTTTTGGTTTACGGGAAATTGGAAAAGCTTTCGAACTTCGAAATCTGAGTACGGTAGAATTTTGGGAAACGAAAACAGAAAACAGAAAACAGTAGCATTGTTACCACACGGTCTTGGTTACCAATAGAACCAGTAACATGCTACAAAAAATTTACTAGTACTTCATTGTAAATAGTAATACTAGTATGTCATTGTAAATGCAATACAAAAGTGGAACTTTTGCGGCCTTTTATTGGCATCAAATAAGAACTTCATAGGTATAATAGAGTCATTACAAGAAAATAACATAGCCCGGAGTATTTAGCCCGGAATAACACGATTACATGATTACCAGGGAAACTATAAAACAACAAAAGACTGCAAAACAACGAAAGACAAACCAAAACAAATCCATCTTGCAAGTCATCCGTTGTCAAAAGAATATGTTATACATGTCTCTAAGTGGATCATGGAAGAAGTAGCAAATCTTGCCATGAAAGATGCTTGATGTATTCTAAAACCATCCACATAGAGATACTCCAAATGTTGGTCGATTGAGCAAGAGAGTAGAAATCCATAAATAAAAGGGGTTGCAACTGGTGACAACTACTTAATTAATACTTCTCAGATGTTGAAAAAAGGAAGCAGAAATTAGTATGAATGTTGATATGGAAGAAATTCCTTTAAACATCCAACTCACTGCCTCAATAATAGGAATTATAGGAGCACAATCGTTTTAGGATAATGAACTTCTGAAAAAGGAGCCAACAAGCCTAGAGTTAACCATACCATGAAGGTTACTCCAACCCAACTTTTTTTAGCTGCAAATGGAAGTCATTTGCACAAAATCTATCCACAATTCTCTCATCAACACAGAAAAGCATGGAAGTATATTTTGATGTCATATGTGATTCTCCATCGGTTCAATGCTAAGTCATGAAGTTTGAACAGTGGAGTTTGCTGGACCAAGGCTTGCAATAGCTTGAACTATTGAATAACTTAATTGATTTGCATGAAGAATCTCATGAGTGGGGGGATGAAATTTGGGACTCAAAACAGCCTTGTTTCTAGCAAGCCAAGTTAATTACACCATAAAATGCAAGATATGGAATGCTTCGGGTAAAGGGTATTACAATCCCTAAATAGGAACCAAACCAAACCGGCCTCACAAAATCACATTGAAGGAAACATGCACCAGACTTTCATGAGTCTTCTTACAGATCGAAAACACAAGTGGAGACTCCATTCCATCCTCTTTTCACTAAAATATCACCCACAGGTAAGCAATCATGGCACATGGCCGGTCGCCCATGTGTAGTAAAATTCCTGACTCCGTCTCTGAACCGCCTTAAGAAAAACTGCAGCTTGTGTGGAATATGCAAGGATCAAATTAAAAGCCCACTTGAAGGCTGGCGAAAAAGGATGAGTAATACAACTAAGAGCAAAAGAACTTGCATTGGTTTGATGTTTTAAGTTCTAAGAGCAAGTACATCAGGTGGGGTAAAATTGGTTTTATTGCTATTTTACAGAAGGAAAACCCACAAAAGCAAGTAGCAGCAGAAGAGGTAAAAGAGAAGGTAAATTGGCTTTGATGAAATGGTTCGGTAAATGTATTGAGGCTTTGATGAAATGGTTCGGTAAATGTACCGAAGCCCTTTTCACAAGCTTTCCCATTTCTTTATTACTTTCTCTCCCTCTCTCTCACTCTCCTAAAAAAGAAAAAAGGGAAGTAAAAATAACAATATTTTAACAGAGAATAGGTTAAAATAGATAGTATTGATATAGTGTTGAAAAAGATATGAGTTGGTAGAATGAAAAAAGTGTACTGTTTACTAGCAATTTTACTAAACTACTGATAAACTTGCTCTAAGAGGTTAGTAGAGGAAGCTAACTTAGCACCGAATCCGCATCTTTAGTGATACCCCAAATGAATCTGTCCTCAAACCAAACTGAGATGAAGGAATGGACAAGATAACTGAGAAAATATCAGAAGGAAAGAGACACTGAATAAGATTAGCATTTCATTCTTTTTTAGCAGGCAAGAAAAGATTGTCTCTGTGGTGGCATACATCTGAGTAGAATAAAAGAGCCGAGAGTTTCATCATCCGAAATTGTCGACTTCAGCGTGAAATGGAGATGGCAGCCAAAAGTCATTCCAAGTGGAGGTGATTATAACCCAAAAACTAGTACATCCACTAACCCTTTTTAAGAACGCGGGTTACTGTTGGGCCCAGCGTGTCTCTATGGATTTAGTTACACAATGCCCACTCGTTGCAACTGCTCTAAACACCGACTTGTGGATGCGATATCGAATATTATAAAAGACTTAATTGAAACCCTCCCTAATACCAATTGGTTTTAGGAGGCATGGAAGAAAAACGGTCTGACAGTTACGACCCTTGCACACCGAGAGATGATTGTGTATCAAGTTATCAACTAAAGAAGTACTTTAAATTCATAGAGTACTATTTTTTTTTGTAGTTAAATTCATTGAAGCGTCTCACGGTAATTAAATATCAAGTAATAAGTCACATATAGAAGATGTGCGCATAAAAAGGTTCACACTCGCTTAATAAACGCTATATATGGTATTTTAAGCACAAAACTCTTAACTAATTAGTTGATCTTTCGTTTTAAAAATTTATTTAGAGAATGGTAATTAATAAGTTCATTAAAATACATAGAGAATATATTATATACACTGGCGGTGTAAACATTTGATTTCTCCAAAATAATTATATTGCGCCATGTCATCAAAACAGTGGTTCCAATTAATAGAACATTGTGGTCTTAAATAACTTTTATTACTCCCCTAAACAATCAATAGCCCTGAATCCTAACACTACCCCCCGCCAACAATCAACGGTCAATGTTTCATATCTTCATATGTAATCTGCTTATAGTTACTACTTGTTTTTTAAAAACTAAGTTGTATGAAGATAATAATCAACCCATTTCATATTTCTAATCTCATTTCACTGACAACATTTTTATAAATTTACATTCCATTTGGGGGAGTATATTAAACCATCGACAAGTTGATTGTAAAATACGCGCCGCTTATAAAACAATATTAATCTCACAATTTAGATGATCAACCCATTTCATATTTCTAATCTCATTTCACTTACGACATTTTTATAAACGGTAAGTCTTGTACCATACCAAAATCATACACCCAAATACATACTTTCTCACAAAATTCAAGGGGCTCACACACACTGTACACATGGTGTGTGTATGGGTGGAGCATTTCTCTTTTATAAATTTACATTCCATTTAGGAAGGTATATGGAATTATCAATAAGTTGATTGTAAAATACGTGCCGCTTATAAAATAACTAGTGATTATCTGTGCCTAAAGGCACGACACAACACGCCGATAAAAAAAAAAGGCACGACATAACACTTTTTTGTTACAACTTAAAAAAAATTATCATTCCCTACTAGTGATCTTAAAAAACCCAAATGAAAAATTTTATAATTTATTTTTTAAAATTCTCTTCAAATAGTATAAACATAACTAATTTCTTCTAAGAATAGTTTCACAATAAATAATACCACACCCATTGAAAAAGTAGGAGCACATACCCAAATGAAATTTGTAATTAACTTATGCATAACCAATCGTTAACAGCTATCACGATCAACCAATACTTATATCACACCCGTATCCTATATAGTTCAACCAACAACTAATTCTGTAACGCCCCGAATTTTGGAAACGTTAAATAGGCAATTTTATTGAAAATCTAAATAGAGTTTAGCTCATTATTACATTATAATTCTCACAAGAGTACTTTTATTACGCAAGGGAGGGAAACTAAGGTTCCTAACTACAGCTCCGCCTGCTCCTCCATCCTTACCTGCTCTTCGGCTCCGAATGTCTCCAAAGTGTACCGCTCTCCCTGGTCATCTACAAGGTCTGACACATTATACCAGCTATGCCACCAGTATAATATGTCAGGGTCACCAAAGATAACACCATGAGCTACGAGAGCTCAGCAGAATAATCCCATACCCACTAACCCTTAACTTACAAACAATAGATCATAACTATTTCCACATAGTACATGCATAACTATCAAAACAGTTAACAATAACACATCCACATTCCTTAGTCTAACGTTGGTGTCTGTGATATCTGAGTTTCTCCTACGCGACTTGTCGTAGACAGTGTCACCGTTTTCTCCTTTCTTTTACCAAATCAACATTTCCAAAATCGTTTTTAACACACTCAACCTCGGTTCTGCCGTTCCGGTCTCCCAAATATTCGCACAATTGTTCCGTCACACCGGGTTCTCACTGACACACAAAACATGAAATTTGGCATTGGCTCCTCTCCATGGATAACCAATCCCCAATTCAAAACCCTTGGATCCGTCGGTCCAGGTTCCCATTTGGGTTTTCGAAAAATCATTAAAACAATTGCGTTGGCTCCTCTCCGCGAATAACCAATCCACAATTCATCCCTCGGTTCCGCCACTCCGGGTTCCCGAGTATACGGCAATGGTTCGGCCGCTCCGGGTTCCCACTGGGTTTTCGAAAATCATTAAAACAATTGCGTCTCTCCGTGGATAACCAATCCACAATTCATCCATCGGTTTTGCCGCTCCGGGTTCCCGAGTATACGAAAACGGTTCCGCTGCTCCGGTTTCCCATTGGATTTTCGAAAATCACACACACACACACCACACCACACAATGGGCAAGTCCGGCCACATTGCGGTTTCAATATCACACCTTGTCTTTAACACACCCTAGGTGTCATGTTTTTACTTTCTCAATTTCTGTGTCTCGTTACATGCATGGACTCCGCGGTAGGACTTTTCACGTATGTACACATAAATCATTCATTGTAATCTTGAAACTAAACTAACAAGATCATCCAACTCTATATTATCTATCAAGTTCAATATTATCTATCAAGTTCAACTTTACTACTTAAAGCATAACGCCACATGTACGGATGCATTTGGAGTGGAGACCACTTATACTTTATCACACAACCACAAGTAATGCAAGTAATCACATATGCATTCTCATAACCATCCTTAAAATCAAAATACGAATACTTTAAATCAAGTTTATATTTCAAAAAAAAAATCCGTTCTTTCTTCCGTTTAGAGAAGTTCAAAACAACACATGTTCTTCCGGAAATAAAGTCGAGTTATTCAACATATTCCCCTTCCTTTTCAAAATCTTTAGTAAATCACTTTTCAAGTTCTCATGCATTTCAACATACAAATGATAAATCATACAATATACCTAGAGTTTAACGGATTCGGAAAACTTTACGTATACTTAAAGTAAGCAAGTAGAGATATTCTACCGTTCTTTTTGGCGGTCGTGACGGGTATGGAAATTGAGTCTGCTATCGGACGGAGTAACTTCCTGCGGTGAACTTCTGATAGTTTCGAAAGAGAAATGTTTCTCTCAAAACTAGTTCTTGGCTAAACTACTAAATTTTTTGGATCGAAAGGATAGTCGAGTGGTGGTTTGGTGGCGGTCTAGGATAAGTTTCTTGAAGAACTCAGGAAGAAACTCAAGAACAAAGTAAGAACAAAAAACAATGCAAGAATTTCTAGAGAGAGAAGTTGAATGGTTGGAAGGTGTGTGTTGAATGGTAAGTAAGAGGTGCTACTTATAGCAAAAATCTTGGCTTCTATTATCTAAGGGATAAATTTTTCCTTAGCAATTATTATCCAATGGGTAAATGGGCAATTATGATAGGTATGACCTAGGAATGGGTTGTGAAGTAGTAATTAGGCTTAAGGCTAATAGATAGCTTGTGGAAGTGTCCAAAACACAAGCACCCACTTACACTCTCTCTCTCTCTCTCTCTCTCTCTCTCTCTCTCTATTTCCCATATATATATATATATATAGGAAGAATCTATATAGGAAAGTAGCTTTGGAAAAAGTAATTAGGTTCAAGACTATTGATCCTAGGTTTGCATGCATGAACACCTACAAGGAATCAAGAAAAGTAACTTTGGGAAAAGTAATTAGGTTCAAGGCTATTAATCCTAGGTTTCAAGGCTATTAATCCTAGGTTTGCATGCATGAACACCTAGAAGGAATCTAGGAAAGTAACTTTGGGAAAAATAATTAGGTTCAAGGTTATTAATCCTAGGTTTGCATGCATGAACACCTACAAGGAATCTAGGAAAGTAACTTTGGGAAAAGTAATTAGGTTCAAGACTATTAATTTTAGGTTTGTATGCATGGCAAGGCTAAGAAATAAATAAAAATGAGATTTTAAAAGCAAAATCAAGTAATAAAATTTAAATATTTAACGAAATTTTTATTCACCAAAAATTAGAGTCGTTACAAATCCAAAAAAAAAATGAATAGTTTTAAAACTCCACTTCACGTAAGTTAACGAATGCCATTTTTTTTAACATTAAAAATGATTCTTGCAACGGAATACTACAACTTGAGTTTTTCCCCCCTTCAAATCAAAGGAATGCTACAGACGTACAACTTAGACAAATTATCAAGCACTACTACTTTCAATCATGCGTCCAAGAAATAGATGAAACAACTTGTTACCAGAAAAAACTAAGTTTATTCTTTTGTATGACTAAAGTTTCTATAATGTTTTTCTATTATTACCTCAGTTGATGGAAGAAAGGAATTGAATAGAGTTTTCTAATGGATGAGTGAATAATGCATAACTCCCCAATGATAGAGTTAAAGATTGATGATAGAGAGAAGAAAACGTTTTTTATAATAAAAGGCTCGTAGTTAAATAATGGAAAAAAATATGTTTGTCCCTAGAAATGGCAACATTGCCAAAGAAGTAAAGAAAGAGGGAGGTAGAGGATAAATTTATTAAAGAAGTTGATTGGACGGTTATAATTTATTGAAAATTTGATCAGACGGCTGAAGATGTACTCTTGTTTGTATGTGTAGATAAAAAACTCTGTTTTATAATATAGATTTTAATCTCACAATTTTGTAGTTTGTCATATAATTTTAATTTTTTCAATAAAACTAATTAAAATTTATCAAACAAGATGCATATTGAATAAAAAAGACATTACTAAATAAAAATATAAACAAATTTTTTAAAAATTACAAAATATTGAAAGACAAATAAGGGCTAGTTTCCTAAAAGTATTAAAAGTACTTTTATTCTACTAAAATTATTGCTCTAAATTGCGGAATAAAAGTACTTTTAAACTTTTATCACTTTTCGCACACTTGCGAAAACTAAATTGGGATGACTATGTGATGTTTCTCTTAGTTTTTTGGACTTAATCTTGTATTAGTATTTTTTAAAAATAATTGGATAAAGTCATAATCTTTTACTTCCAATAATTCACAATAATTTGACACAAAATTAACAAAAGTAAAAAAAAGGGGGGCTTTTTGGGTAAATAAGCCAGTTGACTTATTTTTTTGTCCTTTTTTAAATTTTTTTCCGCATTTTTAGTTTTACGGCAATTTTTTTTGGATTATTGGTTTGACTTGACGAGAGTAACCGGAAAAGTAAAAAATTATGGTCTAAATTTATTTATTTTAAATAAAGATAAAAAATTAGCATATTGTCTTTGTTTTGTTTTGGTTTAATTTTGTTAGCCAATTGATTTATTTAGCCAAACTGCCCCTAAATACAAATATAAACAATAAACCCCCCACCCCACTCCATTATAAAAAAAAAAACTCCCAAAAAGTTCCGAGAGCTAAGATGGAAAAAAACCCGTACAAAACCCTCTCTCTTGGTCACTCTCTCTCCTCTCTCTCTCTGTGTTGCTCGACAAGCACTAGTACAAAAAACACAAAGCGGGAGAGAGAAATCATTAGATATAGAGAAGAAGAAGAAGTAGTAGTAACAGATGGGTGACTTGCTCCCCTCCCCTCAAGCAAAGCGTCCTGTACACAACCCCGCCGCGAACGGCGGCTCTTCCAAGCGGTACAAGCGTCCCCCGCCGCCCCTCACCGTCCCCGCCGGCCACGTCCTCTTCCGCCTCCTCTGCCCGACCTCGATAAGCGGTGGCGTCATCGGAAAATCCGGCTCCATCATCAAGCAGCTCCAGCAGGACACCGCCACCAAGATCCGCGTCGAGGAACCGCCGCCAGGCTCCGACGAGCGAGTCATCGTCATAATCGGGTCGATTTCGGTCAACAAGAAGGTCGAAGGGGAAGGGGGGAGTGATTTTGAGGTGTCCGCGGCGCAGGAGGCAGTGGTTAGGGTGTTCGAGAGGATTCTCGGGGCCGCGGCGGAGGTTAATGGCGGAAGAGGGGCGGAGGAACCAGGGGGTGTGGTGCTGTGTAGGTTGTTGGCGGAGAGTAGTCAGGTGGGGGCGGTGATTGGGAGAGGAGGGAAGGTGATTGAGAAGGTTCGGGAGGACTCTGGGTGTAAAATTAGGGTTTTGAAGGCAAATCAGTTGCCGGCTTGCGCGTTGCCTAACGAAGAATTGATAGAGGTATGTGTTCTTTTTGCATTATTTTTGTTTCCATAAATACAGAGACTTCAATTGGTACCCCGCAGCAGGTGGTGGTGGGATGGTCCCCAGTATTAGTCGAGGTGTTTAGCTGCACGTAAGCTGGCTCGGACAATAAGAAAGATAAAATCAAGAGTCCAGAAACAACACCTTAGTATGGCGTAGCCTTAAAGTGGAGGGCGAGGTTCAAACGAGGAAAGGATCCCTTCTTAGTCAATTAGTAACAAAACATATTTTTCCGATGTATAAAATCAAAATTGCAATTGCGTTGGTGAATGTGAAGCGCAAAGGTACAGTTATGCCTCGGGATGGAAGACAATCTATAAAATAATAAAACAAGCGGTAAATGCATCTTCATTTCATTACAAGCTGTGGGAGAAAAATTCAAATTGGACATAAGGCCACAATCATACTGAGTCTAACCAAAAGCCTATTAAGAGAACAAATAACTGAACAAATCCCCATTCGAGGGTATCTTTGCTTTTGGCAAGAATTGAGACCTACCTTATAGGGTGACCAACTGAGCTAAATGGTTGTTCTTTGTGCACCATTGGTTTTTAATGGGTTAGTTATTGCAGTGTTGGTTTAGTAAGTAGTTGTAGTTCGAATTTTTGTTGTTGTTGTTCTTTGTTTGCCTTTATTGTCGATAACGAGGCTTTGATGTTTCGATTAGTGCATCCAACCACATGTTCAGCTTTGGTATACATACGTGCAACATCTCTTACTGTCCTATGAAGTACCGGAATGACTCAAAAGTTATTATAGTTGGTTAGAATCTTCGTGTAAAAGCTTTATTTGATACGAAGCACTCTAATTGCCATATGCAAATATGTCCGCATAACTTTGGGTCTTGAGTAGAGCTTCATTTGAGATATTTATGAATTTGGAAGTCATAATGTGGTTTTCAAATTTTGTGTAATCATTTGATCATTTCTCGGTTTGAGTAAAGATTTGATTAAAACCTTAGTGTAAAAAAGGTTTGAGTCAAGGAGTAAAGGTAATTGGAGGGTTCTCTAGTTAAATTAAATTTGAGTTTGAATGTTAGTTCTAGTAAGCGCTGGAAATACTCTTAACATTACGCCCTATAGACTGCTAATTTTCTATGGAGACTTCAATTTCGCACACGTGCTAAGTTTCTCCAAAAGATCTGTGGACAAGCGACGATGTGAAATGAATCAAAGAACTCAAAACAATTGCATTATTTTTCTAGAACAGGAAAGCATCATTTAGTTTAGAGAGGGTCGTAGTTTAAATTTGGCAGGGGGGATTATGTACTGGATTTTTCTTGTTTTTTCTATTTCGCTTTTGTACGCAGATAGGATGGCTTTCGTAACTCTCCAGCATCCAGAAAGAGAAAAACTAACAAGCACTAGCAATATTCAATAAGCAAACAAACAAATCAAACTTCTCATTTTTTGTTCTCTTGCCTTGGAAATCCCCGAATGAGATGGTTGCTACTTGCTAGCATAGGAGGATGACATATCCTTCCAAATTTCAAGAAGACTAAGGCAACGCACAAGCATGCAAGCAAAAGGAACCTAAAGGCACTTGCAACATCTAATGAGGAGAAAAACAAACCCCACAATTGCTTTACCCTTCGCCCCAGTGTCCGTGAAGTGAGTGGTGTAGACTAGAGCACTAGAAAAACTACAATAAAATTTCTTTTGTTCTAGAGTGTAACGGTTCCTAGTTGATGCAATCAAACTATCAAAGGGGAGTCAAGGATTCAAAGAAAGGAGTAAAATCCCATTCAAGGGGATAAACGTAAAGGGTAGAGAGAAATTATGTCTCAATCAATATATTCAATATTCTTAATAATCAAAAGCTAACAAATGAAGGACCAACACACCTATTTATAGACTCAGGTCTCTATTAACATTTAACACTAAGTGTAACGCCCATAACTTCAATCACCACAACAACGTAGAAATTAAATTTGTGATGACCCGTCCCACATCGTTACTACAACCAGCCACAAGCCGTTCATACATATAATTATGAGTGAAACCATAACCACAGCCAACCTCACGGTGGGAGCACCTCCAACTGCTCTGTTCCTATTTTTCTTAACAACAAGAATAAGAATAGCTAATATCAGCTAGTTCTTTCCTCCTCTCCTCTCCTCTCCTCTCCTCGTCCTTCTTTCTTTTTTTTATAAATAGTCTCATGTACAACATATCTAGGAGCTTGTGCACATGCCATGCACACACCACATATTGATGGCTTACACGACACCACACCACATCACCCCACACCACACGCATGTGCAGCTCACCCAATACTTGGACACATAACCCTTACATGCATCCACATAACGTTAACTACTCCAAGCTTCTAATTAATTTTCGTAATGAGTTTATTAGATGCTTAAGTATAGGTAGTTGGTTTAATTATGATACGGGATATTACGATATCCCCCCCTTGGAAATTTCGTCTCCGATTTTTGATAGTAAAACTAAAAATAAGTAATTTAATTTCACGCTTCCGCTGCGCCACTCTTATTGCATCTTCCAATTTCCATTTTACATTCATCCTCCCCCTTCAAGTGTATATGAACATCACAAGTGTCAAAAATATACAACTTGGCCAACTTTGCCAATACAAAGTAATATTTTTTTTTCCCACGTGCTCACCGCATACCACCCCACAGCTTCCATGCCACAGGCAACTCAATAATAGAATTCTCGTGACAAAAGTTCATACTGGCGTAAATTGAAGTTTCAAAAGTAGCATTACTAATACATAAATTCCCCGCTACGAAGGCTTTGTCCCTAGGGCATAAAAATAGTATCACACTAGCCACACCACTAAGGCTTAACAATATTGCCACATAGGCAACGCCACACAGGTATAAATATATCGCCACACAGGCATACATATATCACCACATAGGCATAAATATATCACCACACAGGCAACGCCACTAAGGCCACATTCATTATTCCAAGTGAAACACATCACCAATACATACCGGAGCTTGTGAACTAGAACACAACTCCATGCCACATTTATAGCACCACATGAACGCATATATAGATCGATCATCCAACAAATCTTGGAAAATAAAAATAAATCATGTCCCAGTTCCTTACTGTTCTGTATGCATCTAGTAATACAACAAAACCATTAGGAAACACTAAATTTGCCTTTCAAAATTACCGGTCCCACATATTTTCACTAATTAAAAAAAAAATCTTATTCACACTTCCATTGCACATGCTGATTGAACCAATATTATTTTTCACCCTTCAATGCCCTTGATTCCTTCCCAAATCATCTTATTCTGAAGCTGAGATTGGCACCATGCTTATATGGATCTGTTTGCTACACCACAAATAATCACTCTCATAATAGCATTAATATAGTTAAATCATACACACTTCGAGTATTGAACACCCAAACATAAACTCAACAAAAAATCCATTTGCCATGGGACATGGTCACACACATCCACTGATTTCTTTTCTTTCCTATCAAATTCTCCAAACAGCTATATCACAAAGAAAAAGTTGGTCAAGGACACCAACTCATGATTATAATTTCAAAATCACTTACCCATTCCCACCACTCGCACGATCGCATTTAAGATCTATCACCTGTGCTCTGATACCAATTGTAACAAGCACCACAACGTAGAAATTAAATTTGTAACGGCCCGTCCCACATCGTTTCTACAACCAGCCACAAGTCGTTCATACATATAAGTATGAGTGAAACCATCACCCCGGCTAACCCCCACGGTGGGAGCACCTCCAACTGCTCTGTTCCTATTTTTCTTACCCACAACAAGAATAAGAATAGCTAATATCAGTCAGTTCTTTCCTCCTCTCCTCGTCCTTCTTTCTTTTCTTTATAAATAGTCTTATCTTATGTGCAACATATCTAGGAACTTGTGCACATGCCATGCACACACCACAGATTGATGGCTCCCACAACATAACACCACACCACATCACATCACCCCACGCCACACCCACGTGCTGCTCACCCAATACTTGGACACATAACCCTTACATGCATCCACATAAAGTTAACTACTCCAAGCTTCTAATTAATTTCCGTAATGAATTTTTTAGATGCTTTAAGTATAGGTAGTTGGTTTAATTATGATACGGGATATTACACTAAGGACACTAAAATGACATGAGTACCCTCAAAGCTATTGCATCATACACCCCCTCTAAAGAAAAAACAACTTGTCCTCAAGTTGGACACAAGACAAAAGACAACGTACGAAGAAAACAGAGAGCTGTAGAACTAATTTATTATGCAGCTCCGAAGTAGGCATGTGGCTGTATTTCCTTGATCCATGTCACCCTCATGCAATAACCCATCTTCAATATGAGCTTCCGTTCGTGTACATCCACCGCAACCATGCTTTTGTGCAATGAAATCACCAATTTACCATGCCTCCAGTGAATCAAGATATCTTCGTAGTACCTCACCTATGAAGCACGGATACTCTATTTTGGCCTCCGTATCACGTATCTGTATCGGATACCGATACTTTTGGATACTCTCTTGATATGTATCCGATACGTTTTTTTAAAGTATCTTTCTTTCATAATTATTTTTTGGTATCCCGATATTTTTCGAATGTGCGCAAATACGTGTTGGATACGTGCAAGGGTAAATATGTTATTACTTAAAATATGTGTTAAAATTGCAATTAGAACTATATTTTTCTTTTTCCCCACCAATCAACACTAGAAACACACGGATGATATCCTCTCTTTTGTCTCTCATCTCTCTCTCGACAACCTTGTCAGTCTCTCTCTTGTTGTGTGTGTGTGTATATATATATAACTAGATAGATATAGTTATATATATAACTAGATGTAAATATCTCTCTCTCGGCATGTGAAATGGTGAACTTGTGTAATGGAAAACTTTAATCATTAATGGAATTTAGGAATTAAAAATTATATATAATATATTTTTATTTACTTTTATATTCAACGTATCCCCAAACGTATCGTATTGTTATTTTTGGAAAAATCCCGTATCCGTATCGTATCGTGTCCGTATCCGTATCCGTGCTTCTTAGTACAATACACACCCACAAGTCGTGCCATGAAATATCCACCTTGGCATGTTGGAAAACCCCCTCATTATACTCCAAACTAGCTTTATTGAAGTTCATTTCTAAAGAATCTACAAGCTGCTCCCAGAAGTATGCATCCTATTTCTGTAACTTGAGGACTTCTTCGGACACCAAAACACAACATATTTGAACATCTTGCAATTGGGGCAACTCAGGAGGCAACATTTCAAACCAATCCTCAACTTTTGGTTCAACCAACACGTCATCAAGTAGTGGAGCTTCCAAATGATTCCCATAGTCGTAAAGTTAAGTGCCTTGTACCAAAGGTGACTTGAGTGGCAAGCTTTGAGAGAACTCTTCAATCTTGAAGCCACGATCATCAATCTTCTTGTCTTAGCTCTCCTCTAAGACTTGCTCACTATTTTCCCAAAATGTACACGGCTTGAAGATTGAAGGATTAGGCATTCTTGCTCTTCATTATCACCCACAATATCCTCAAGTCTTTCTTTCTCACCTAGACACCCATCATACACCCATCATAGATGGGATCGTCTTCAAGGCCATCACCAAACTCTTCATTAGGATACTCATCAAAGATTGGAATGATACTCATAATCATCATCAAAACATGGTTCTCTTACCTCCTTAACAAAGAGGGCATTAAGAACATGCTCACTAGCCTTTTCACCAACTTCCAACTCAAGAGATGATTCCCCAAACTTGAAGCATTCAAATATTCCACAAGGTGATGGATTTCTAGTCTCCAAGGTGCCGATTAAAGGTTTATTTTTAGTTGGGACAGCCCTTAAGGACTTGCTCTTACCAAAACTAGTCAAGGAATCGGCATTGGAATGTTGATGGGAAGGCAAGAATTCCTCCTTGAGCTTCTTCTTCATCTTATCCCATTCCGTGATCTTTTCTTTGCCTCTCCTTTGTTGAATAACTTTGAGTTGTGTCCACCAATCCGAAACTCTTCCCTTAAGGCAAGTAGATACCAATTTCACCTTCTTTTCTTCGGTAACACAACAATATTTGAAGTTTGAACTCTCAATGGCGTCCAACTAACCAACGAACTCTAGTGGGTTTCCACAAAACATGGAAATTTTGTTATCAACATCGTTCACCAATACGTGTTTAAATCTAACAAAATTTACTCTACGCCAATGCGGAGCACCATAACGATTTTTCAAGGGAATGCAATCCATTCTAGTGGGTTTCAACCTAGATAGTTACTTCTTCACTCAATTCTTTAATCTCATTCCGATTATCTTTCAAATTGCAATCATTTTGCCTTCCACATTGTGGAATAACATTCAACCTTTCACCATTCTTTGCCACACCTTCCCTGCCTCTTGCCCATAGTCTTCCTCTACCTCTTTGAGTCATTTCAATACAGACAATCAACTCCAAACAAGTAAATCAGCCCCAAAGAACCTGCAACAAGTCAACTCAGCCACTGAACACAGTCAACTCATTGACTTTTCAACCCAAACTCAGCCAAGAGCCAACTCAACCCAAAATCGATCAACCCAGTTAACTCAATAACCAAATAGCCAGCAAAACAACAGAAATTGACACTAATCGCAGCAAATTGCAACAAACGTGACAAACTCAGTTGAAATCGAACCTAAAACACAGATTTGAGAGCCAAAAGAGTAGAACGGAGGTCCTTATCACTGTTTCGAGTAGAATAGAAGGCTGTACAAGCCTCAATCGAGTGGGTCGAGCACCGAAGAGTGGCTAATCGACTTTTACAAGTCCAACCGAAGGCTGTATGACCAGTTTCGAGTGCCGAAATGGGTTCAAAACTTCGATTGAAGTGCCGAAATCAATTTTCGAGCTCAGGAATGCAAGATTCGAGTTTGAAACAAGGCTGGGTGTTTTTGAAATCACTTGTTTGAGGTCAAAAACAGGTAGAACAAGGCTCGACATGTTGCGAAATAGCTTGCGTCAAGCTCGAAATGGTGCGAGGTTATCTGAAATGGGTTTTGGTTGTTCGTAATGGGAAAAACAGTGTGTCGTTCTGTGGATCTTAATGTTCAAAATTGAGTTGTAGGGACTTGTGTTGTACAAATTTGGAGATTTCGAGTGAAATGGTGTCTCTGGCAAGATTTTCAGGTGCCATTTCAGGGTTCTGACGAGGTTTTCTGGTGAGGTTTAGGCTTCCGGCAAGCTCTCTGGTGAGATGAACGGTGAGGATCAAGTCTAGAAGCTCTGATACCGAATGATGCAATCAAAATATCAAAGGGGAATCAATGATTCAAAGAAAGGAGCAAAATTCTATTCAAGGGGATAAACCCCAAAGGGTAGAAAGAGAAACTATGTCTCAATCAATATATTCAATATTCTTAATAATCAAAAGTAACAAATGAAAGACCAACACGCCTATTTATAGACTCAAGACTCTACTAACACTAAGGACACTAAAATGACATTATTACCCTCAAAACTACTGAATCACTAGTAGAAGCATATTATTTCTACACTTTTTAGATTTGGATCCCTACGTGAATACCGTGTGTATATACTATTCCTCATAGGCCTATTGTCCGTGCATATGCTCTGTTGCTTTTGTAGCTGTTGTGGCAAGTACCTCACTTATGCTCGCCAATATAATGGTCTGATTGTTATGAGAGAGCTGATTAAAGTGGTATTTAAGGATCTAATGTCCATAGTTGGGCACATAGTTGTCAAATCATGAATCAAATTGGAATATCTCCAATTCAGTCATGATTCCTAACGTACATTGAAAAGTCTTGAGTGTGGGTGGCAAAGATACATGGTATGAATATAGTTCTTTTGGCCTAGATCAATAAAAAAAAACTTGTTTTGAATGATGGAAATTGATAATAACGTGGTATAGTAGGTAACGTGCTTCTATTGCAACATGTAATTGACGTGGAATCTTATTAGAGTCCCTTTCTGGGAAAAAGAGTTAAAAGTACAAAAAACAAAAAATAAAACTTTCGGAGGCCTTTAGGGTTAATTGTATGCCATCTTTTCTTTGCCTTTTTTGATTTCCTCAACATATTCCACTAAGTATAAAAATGGAACCTAACCATAAATGTCCTATTATATCTTCAGATTCGTCAATCCATCCTTCTGCCCCAAAGGGTGATTTTAGTAATTAACCAAACAGAATACTGTCTTTAAGGGTCAAGTTGGTAATTTTTCTTACATCTCCTCCTTTGGGAGTACAGCTATCATATAGCTCCCAAAATAAAGAGCATTGAATCTTGAAGAAAAGCAGCTATACACCTGGTAGATAGACCCAATCTCGAGAAAAAAAATACCATGGTCTCGATATTTTTATTTTTATATGTTATCTCCTCTATAGACATACCTAAGTTACCTAACGCTTTGTCTAGAACACGAAAATATGTACCATGATTCTATGTGCATGTTTTTACCCTCTCTCTTTACCTATAACAGTTTATGAGAGAGGAATCTATTTTTGAGAGTAAATAAGGACAAACTAAGGCAAAAGATGACATAAAATAATAGTAACAAAGACCTTATAGAAAGTTTGAACCCTTTTTTAACAAAAAATTGCAAAAAAGGAGCCAAGAGCAAATTCAGGAAATCTGAGGTGAATGAACCGAGTGATTTACCGATTCCATTTGGGTCGATTAGGCACTGCAATTATGATTCACAGCCACTTCCGATTCATGCATCCTCTTTGTAGTTTGTCTCAATTCTCCCGAATCGTATGAAATCGTAGCATACAAATCGTGGCTCGAGCTATTCTGATAACTTTGGTTGAGACAAATAACAAGACATTGTTTGCTACTAACCACCTTTCGAAGAGATGATGTTTGAGTCTCACATACAGTTCTACTTTAACTATTGAAAGCCACTGTTTAGGGTTCATCTATGAAGGGGTAGTTATATGATGCTTACAGTCTAACATCCTAGTACGAGTGGCACATCACTATAAGCTTGACTTGAGTAAATGGAACCCTAGTCGTTTGATCATTTTTTTAGCCGATGCCAACAAAAAAAACTTTGTATATTTATTGCTTCATGTTACTCATTGAGTTCACTCGAATTTATCGTCTCATTGTGGCTGTCAGTGACTAGTTCTAGATGGAATGATGCAGAAATTATAGTTGACATAGTTGTGTTCAATACTTAGTTGTAGGAAGCTCCTAAAGTGGTGCCGCTCTCACCTTGGGAGCTTGCTTTTGCGGTCCCAACTAAGGAGCTTGACGGGAACCCGCTCCCATTGAGATGGGAGCTAGCTCCTTAAAAAGATGGGAGCTTTTGTATGATCGTTGTATAGAAAAATAGGGATTTATCACTTAGCTTTATTAATTGGTCTTTGATGAAATCATATATCTAGCCCAAGTCATGATATCTTGAAAAGAAAATCATACTATATTGTGACACTAGCCCATTTCTTAAACTTATGGGGGACTTGGCCCTTATTTTTAATTCCTAAAATGATTGTACTTTTAAAGTGAATGCTCTGTGCTACATTATTTTCATGATATATGTACACGTTCCTCTCACGCTCCCAATCTTGGGAGCTTATATATTCTCTCGCTCCCACGCTCCCGCCCCCCCTTCAGCTCCCACACCCGCTTCGTGCAACTAAGGTTCAATATGGTGAGCAATCTGTGTAGCTGTGGTTTCAGATGTTGTGTATGACTTCGCATTTAAGTCAGTTAGATATTAGGTAAATGAATCTCAAGCATGTTAAAATTGGTCGGTGTTGTGTCAGATTGAGGGCAATAGTTTGGCTGTTAAGAAAGCGCTTATCACTGTCTCGCGCCGCCTTCAAGATTTCCCACCTACTGGCAGAGCACAAACGAGTTGGACCCGACCTTATGAGGCAATTCCCCAGGAGACCTTTCACAATATGCGTGTGGATCTTCCTCAGCTGAATCCAGTGCTACCACCTATGCCAGCCGGTTCTGTTACTTATGGCTCAGGAGGTTACCCATTCTCAACAGAGGCTGGAAGGGTTCCTACCCTGGCCTCAAGGACTGAACAAGAAGTGGTTTATAGGCTTCTCTGCTCCAATGATAGGGTAGGCGGTGTAATTGGCAAGGGCGGAACAATCGTCAAGGCTCTTCAGAATGAAACTGGTGCTTCCATAAGTTTTGGAGGTTCTGTAGCTGAGTGTGATGAACGAATAATTACTATTTCCGCAATGGAGGTTTGCCTAACTGCCATCACTTTCAATCTATTTTTTTCCTAAAAATATGTATGGTTGTTAGGGTAATAATATGTTTTTCTTTGGCTTGTTTTGCTGTAGAACCCTGAATCACAGTACTCCCCTGCACAAAATGCGGTAATTCTTGTTTTCAATAGGTCTATTGAGGCTGGCTTTGAAAAGGGGCTGGAGTCAGGCTCAAGTAACGGGTCGTCTGTTTCTGCCCGAGTTGTAGTTTCATCAAATCAAGTTGGCTGTTTGATGGGAAAAGGGGGTGTAATTATTGAAGAGATGAGGCAGGCAACGGGTGCTAGTATATCGATTATCAAGCGTGACCAAGTCCCAAAGTGTGCTTTGGACGATGATGTAGTGGTGCAGGTGTGTTGCTTCTTCTTTTTGGCTCTTTCCTAAGATCGTATGACAATGTACAGAAGAAGGTTGCTTCAATTGTTGGAATAATTTTCCTGTCACCCTCGCTTTCCAGATACTAGCAATTGGTGTCTCTGCCTTTAATCTCTTTGTATTTATCTGTTTATGATAGATACAAGTTTTTCCTGTTCTTTCTTGGTGTGCTGTCTTGTTCTACCATATACTTTTCACCCCGTAGAGTTCTTGGCATCATTTTCTGATAAAGATTGTTCAAGCCTTCCACATCCATATTCCCTGTGGTTTTCCTGAGATTTAAATGAGCCATTATCACTGTTGTCTTACTTTTGGTATCTTATGTAATATAATGAAATTCTGTTGAGTTCTTTTGCATTTGAGAATTTCGATATTGCCGAGTTAATGCTGCGATTTTATTTTCTCTTTTTTTGTGGTCCCCACCCCCCACCCCCGTGCGGGTTGATAGTATAACTGCCCTAGGTCATGAAATATGTTCTGGAAAGATGATTCTTTTTGGTTTACAGATTGCAGGTAAGTTTGTTTGTGTACAAGATGCTTTATACAATGTGATTAGTAGGCTGCGAGATAACCTCTTTCCTGGAAGAGTTTCAAATGGTGCTGGTACTAGGAGCAGTTCCGCTATGATACCTGAGATGAGTCCCTATGGAATATCTAGAGATCCTTCCTCCATCGGGTCATATACATCTATGGGCGTCTCGAATAATCTCAATAGACATTCTGCTGTAACACCAAGTACTGATCATTTTACACATTACCATAATTATGATCATTCCCTATCACAGGTAAAATTTTGAATTGTTTGCCTTTCCATCCTCATTGTGTAGGTTCTCAACATCTGCCTAATTTACTTTGGTTGGAATTAATAGCAAACAATAGGTGGAGTAAATCCAGGGAGCACATTGGATGTTGCCAGAGGGCAGACTTCTGTTAAAAGTGGCCCGGAACTTGGCAGGTTAGTATAACACATGGCTCTAATGACCCTAGGAATATAAACAATGAGCATGGGACCTCACTAATAATTTGATTCCGCTGATGATTTTTATCTCTTTGGAAGAGGAAAATGTTGAAGTTTGTAATGAACTAGCGATTGCCCGTGCCTACGGGCTACGGCACTCTTGTAACTGATTAGAATTACCTTCTGAAGCTTGGTAGTGGCTCCAATATGAAATTGATGCGTCAATGTTAAATAGCATATGTTCCAGTACTTGGTGGCATAGAAGAGGGTTACTTGAAAGATAGAATTCTGACAAATCAGCTTGCAGCTAAAACTATACCGGTGCTATGTAGATACCAAAATAAGAATCTTGTGTTCTGAATTCTACGAATGGAAAAAAGGTATACGTTTACAATTAGACGCATCAAACATGAACAGTGGACCTTTCAATAGCAACTCATGAATTCCTAAATGCACTTCCTAAATGCACTTCCCAAACCTTGACTGCACAACTTTAATAACAGCCTTTATTTAAGCAGCCTCATCCAATCTGATTCCCTACCGAAATATGCCTTTAGAAATAGTCTTCAGTTCTTCACTTATGGAGACCAAATCCAAGGCTTCACGGAACTGGAACTACACATTACTTGGTAGGCATTAAAAGAGAACAGGTGGAATGTCAATTATATTTTATACCCAATTGAAGACAACCATCAAGGAAAAAAGAAACAAAAAGGAGATAATAAACCATATGTTGCATAAAAATTAATAAAAACCACAGCAGGTTGAGAAGATTGCACTAACTAAACATGCAACTGTTACTTAACATGTTTAACTCTTTGCCAACAATCAAAAAGAACAATCGATGAGTCACCAGAAAATATCTATGATACTGATGATTGACCACATGAAAACAATTACTAACATCAACAAAAAATTGAAGGTTGTGAATACCGTTCCGTGTATTAGCCCGTACATACCTTCTTTTTTTTTTGCACATAAAACCGATGCTCTACCCCTCTAAGTTCGTTCCTGTTTAAATACCGGTCGGTACCAGTCATAGTATTTTTTTGTTTTCTTTATTTCTTAATATATGAGCTTCATAATCATCGCTACTAATTTTTTTTGTATATATTTTCGTTTTGGTTTAGTTGCGGTTGAATTTTATGAGCTTTATAAGCATCTATACAAGTATGTATATTAATTTGCAATATTGTAACATAAAATCCGGAACGGTACCCGAAATTGTGTTTCCATGACTGGTCATGTTTCCCGTGTCTCTTTGCTACATCATGCAGTGTCAAGTGATTCTTAAATGCTCACCTGTTTGTGATGCTGCTTCTATTTGCACGGCAAGTGTACAACGTTTATTGCACCCCCTGTTAATCACACGACCTTGGGCGTGATATTAACAAATTGTGGACATGGAATATTCTCTCTTGGGATGGGAGAACAGATATAAGTATACGGTGGCTTATCCAATATAGAAAAAAGCATTGTACTTCAATTCTTCAGCCAGTCATTTTCTGGATTTCTTTTGTTTGTGTGTGCAGTGGAATCCGATCCGCCTTTGTGACAAGTACAACCGTGGAAATCGTAGTTCCTGAAAATCTAATTGGCTCTGTTTATGGAGAGAATGGTAGCAATCTTGCTCGTCTCAGACAGGTATGGCATGCTTCTTGTTGTATTATATATTTCTGCTTTCATTAAGCAGATTGACCAAGACTAGTTCTACAATGAAAACCATTAAAAAAATGCTGAGAATTGAGTTTCTTCCCCTTATTATCAAGACGTAACGTAAGGGGCAATGATGAACATTCAATAATGCAAAATCCAAGGTTGGATCATAGATTTGTGGCGGGAAATGATGCAGGGGAAATGTAATAAAGCTGTAAATTTTATTTCTTTGTTTCCCCGTTCCTGTTTATTCTGGTAAATCCCTCCACAAATCCATGATCCAAACACATCGATATACTTCTGAATCATATTAGAAAATGGTGTCCCCGGGCAGCTTTCCAGCCATTTCTGGATACTGCTTATTATACTTTGTTCTCTCTTCTTGCACTTCGTCTTGCCAAGCTCTTCTTCTTCCTACACTCCAAAATCAAAATGGGAGCTGTTGATTTCTATCTACTTTCCCTTCTTAAATTCGGCTTGACTTTTTTTTTTTTTTTGGCTGTTAATTCACTTTGACTTGTATCCCTCTGGTCTGTGTAAATCAGATATCAGGGGCAAAGGTCGCAGTGCACGAACCTCGTCCTGGAACTACTGACAGGGTGGTTGTTATATCTGGGACCCCTGATGAAACCCAAGCCGCTCAGAGCCTCTTTCAGGCATTCATTTCTACCGGACAATCATGACAGTAACAAAGCAATCGGTAACTTGTGAAGAGAACGGTAGTAATTATGTCCCCTCTTTGTTTAATTAGATTTCCGTTCAATCTTGTGTTTGTACACTAAAAATCGTGTGTGCTGAAGAGGAGCTTGGAGCAGCAGATGTAGTCCATGATCAAATTCTCGTGAAGTGGTGGTATGCTTCCAAAGTTCAAGGAAGTTTTGGTTCACTGACCTGGAAAATGGCTGTTAAGATGATGAACATTGAAAAGTTTTTTCTTTTGTTTTTCTATTAGCTTTCGTTTTGAAGTTAGAGGGCTTAGAATCACAACTGATGTATTGTTGTTAGGAGGGGAAATGTGCATTTTTGACATTATGCATAACAGAAAATGTCTTGTCCGGAGTCCGTGGCCATAGAAGCTTAAGATTAAGTCCGTGGTCTGAATTTCGTAATCCCGCAGTGGATGGCCTGCTTTTGACCGGAATGTCAAACCCAAAAAAAAAAAAAAAAAATTACGTTTTGGTAAGCAAATGCGTTGCATTATTTCATACTGAAAATTAACTACATATCTATTTCCGATTGAAACACCAACTACATGTACATAGTTTGGTGATTCATATTCCGAGCCTTCACTTCACAGTATCTGTTATACTCCTTGCAGGAAACACTACTTGGGAACTGAAACAAATAGCTTTAATTCTGTTCCGAAGATCAAAGGGGTTTGAGAAATTCTGTTCATGCTCAGTTACCATCAAGCTGATTTTATATGAATTTTGCATAAGCTAAGCTTTTTTTAGGAAGCACAAACGTATTGCATTCATGATACAAACAAATATAACTTGGTTTGTTTGGAAGCACAAACGTATTGCATTCATGATACAAACAAATATAACTTGGTTTGTTTGATAGCGTAATCTTATCGAGTCAAGTTGTTTGATGTTGAAGTTATCTCCTAGCTCGGTTGATAGATTGGCACTCCATTTGCTTGGATTAAAAAAGGTTGGTTAGATGTTGAAGGTTGGTTTCAAAACTTAGCAAGCTTTGAATGTGCTTTAAAACTTAATCTTTTGATGTAAAACAAGCATGTCTCCAAAATCTAAAGTTGAGTCGAGCCCGAGTAGTGTGTTTTTTTTTCCCCCTGGTTTAGTATCATTGCATGCTGCACGGCAATCGAACTTCCAAATTCAACCACTCAACAGTCATCGAAGACCAAATCAACCAAAACGTTCAATGTTCTAGGAAATGTAAAGTTCCTGTTATTGGCCGATCAACTTGTGTTACGAAGGACAAAGGTTCCGAAGATTAGGTGCTTCCTTAGATGTTGGAATTCCAGGCTTTCTATATTCAAACTTTCTCTCACACCATATCCCTTAACCAGTTGTTAAAATATTTAAACTCTTGCAACAATGAAAATTCTCCAAAATTCTAGTGCTCTAATTATCCAAAACGGTTTTTGGATAATTAGCCCTAATAAGGTAAAGTCTCACCCCTTTGCATGGCAAATTGGACTATTTATTTCAATAAGACAATTCAAGTTTTACCCTTGTATAAATCTGATAAGGTAAAGTTTCCCCTTCTTTCAGTAAATTCAATTGCGATGGCCAGTAAATTCAATTGCGATGGAGCTTTTTCCTCCTCCTGTAGCTTGGCTGCCTTAAGCTGTTTAGCCAGAGATAGTGGTGGAGGGATCCAATTTTACAGATTAGGCAGAATAGTTGCATCCTCAGCTTTGGTTGCTGAAGCATGGGACCTTCATATAGCTTGTGCGATGGCGGTGGATATGGGAATCTCTAATGCAGTGTTTGAATCGGATTGTCGTGTGTTAGGAGTAGTTGACTGTATGAACAACAAGAATGAACAGGAGCCATGGGAAATAGTAGCTATACATTGTTATGATATCCCGTTACCGCGAATCACTCCTAATTACTGTGAATCATGGAGATCATGTAATTATCTAGTAGTTGATATTCTTTCCTAGTTTATCTATTCTTTCCTAGCTTAGAGATTAGATAGGCTTAATTGTAGGGATTGTGGGGCTCAGTTGGCTTGTATAAATATGTATGTGTATAGGTTGCAAAGATATGAATGAATACAAATTCCCTTCTCTAATTTGAATTTGGTATTAGAGTCGAGAAATCCAAAATTATTCTTCTTTGAATCCTTGAATCTTTTTTTTTTTCCCCTCTTCTTTGGATTCTTAAACCATGGGCGAGGCAAGTTCTGAAACATCTGGCACCAAATCTACCCCTATCATTATTCAACATGAAGGTTCATCATTCAATGCAGGAATTGTATTGAATGAGACCAACTATGATCTGTGGTCTCAAATGTTAGAGATGCACATTACTGAGAAGGAGAAACTCTCCTTCAATCTTGGCACATCACCACCACCTACGGAGAAAGATGAAGGCTATGAAAAGGGGTACACAGACAATCAGAAGGTCAAAAGATGGTTGCTGATGTCTATGTTCCCAGAGATCATGAAGCAGTACATTCGCTTACCTATGACACGAGATATTTGGAAAGCTCTGTCTAAAGCCTTTTATGATGGAGCAGATGAATTACAGGTTTTACTTTGAACCAGAGGGCTTTCTCTGCCAAACAAAATGGCAGATCGTTCTCTATATATAATGGAGAACTGACTAAAATCTTCAATGAGTTGGATCATCGTGATAAGGTGGTCAAGATAGATATTGAGAAATCACTTCAGCGATAAAGGGTGCATATCTTTTTTGCTGGATTAGAGGGTGATTTCGAGCAAGTGCACGGCGAAATCTTGAGGAAGGATCCTATCCCTGAATTAGAAGAGTACTATGCCCTAGTACGTCGTGAAGATGTTCGACGTGGAGTGATGAACGGGCAAATGGAGAATTTGGAAGCCTCTGCCATGGCAACTCATAACCGGTCCACTCAAAACTGGTCCTCTCAACACCAGCAGGATCGAACAAGGTCCAGCCATCGTAAGGGTGCTACAGGTGGCGATAAATCCTCCTATAAATGCACTCATTGTGATCAAATTGGTCACACAAAAAGTCGGTGCTATGAACTGGTGGGGTAACCAGAATGGTGGGATCAAAATCGTGATTCAAGGAAGAAGAATTCCAAGAAGGTCTCCATCGCTGCGGTTGTTGAAGCAACAACAGAAAATGAAGGAGCTAGTCAACCCGCGACTAGACATATCTCGGCATTAGCAGCAGTGGCAGGTAAAGGTGCTAAGGTTTTAAATATTTTTGACGCTGTTTCTAATAGTACGTACATGGATAATTGATTTTGGTGTTTCGGACCATATGACATTTGATTCTAGACAAGTCTCACCTCTTAAACCTTCCTCACAAAGTTCTGTTTCTATTGCCAATGGTACCTCGATCCCGATTGTTGGGGAAGGATCCTTGTCCCTCATTGGCACTTTGAATCTAGACTCTGTTTTGGTGTTCCCAATTTAGATTATAATCTTTTGTCCGTTTCGCAAATAACCACTGCCTCATCTTGTGTCGTTATTTTTTGGCCTGAATCTTGTGTGTTTAAGTACCTCCAAACAAGACAGACGATTGGTTGTGGTGTTAGGCGAGGGAAGTTATATTATTTGGACCTGGTGTCAAAGAGTTCAGTCAAGTTGCATCAAGCTTTGACAATAGGAGGTTTTGAGGGGAAGAAGAATAAATCTGAGATATGGCCGTGGCATCGACGCCTAGGGCATGCATCCTTTGGTTATTTGAAGAAGTTGTCCCCTAATTTATTTGAAAATTTTGATGGTACTAGTTTTAAGTGTGATGTTTGTGAACTTGCCAAGAGCCATCGCACCTCTTTTCCATTAAGTTTAAATAAAAGCCCACTCTCTTTTATGATCATACATTCTGATGTTTGATGTCCATCTAAATTTACTACCTTGGATGGGTCGCAGTGGTTTGTTATTTTTATTGATGACTGTACCAGGATGACTTAGGTATGCTTAATGAAATCCAAAAGTGAAGTTAACTTGTTGGTTTAGAAATTTGATATGATGATCCGTAGTCAGTATAATGCCCAGGTACAAGTCCTCCAGAGTGATAATGGACATGTCCCGATACACCCCAACAGAATGGGGTGGCGGAGCGGAAAAAACGTCACTTGCTAGAGGTTGTATGTGCTTCATTGATAGAAGCACATATGCCTCTATCATATTGGGGACATGCATTTACCTCTGCCGCATATTTGATCAACTGAGTTCCTTTTAGCATTATTCATTTCAAGGCACCTTTTCAGGCTCTCTTTGAAGCGGTCACTGCTCCAGCTGTCCCCAACTTACCACCCCATGTTTTTGGTTGTGTAGCATTCGTACATCTTTATAAACATTAGCGCAACAAGTTGAAACCTCAAGCATTGCGATGTGTCTTTCTAGGGTATGTTGCTCATCAAAAGGGGTATCGCTGCTATCACCCTCCAACCAAATGGATGTTTGTGACATTAGATGTTGTTTTTCATGAAGACTCTATGTACTATTCCTTTGAGTCTGAACTTTAAGGGGGGAACCAAGAAGAAGTTCAAAGTATAGACTATGAGTCTTTAGACTATGATATTTTAATCTCTGAACCTGAGAAATTAAATACGAATAAGCCTGAACCTGGCAACAAAATTGTAAGAGAATTTGATCATAGTAATGAATATCACAGCAGTGAGGAACACCACAGCGGAATGGAACACCATAGTGATGGCTATCACAGCGGTAAGGAATGTGAGGAACATCATCCAGAGGATATATTTTAGTACAAAGTCTTTACACCATGGGCACCACATCAATCGTTTGCTGAGGATGTTCCCGATTTAAGGTCGGAACCATCTAGAAAACAACTCCCACAGCATCAAACCAGAGGTATTCCTAAGCCCACATATGACCCGAACTTTCTAGTAAAGTTAAATACCACATGAGTCATTTTGTGTCTAACCATCGCTTGTCAGAATTGAATAAGTCATTTGTAAATCAATTATCTGCTGTATCTATTCCTAACAGTGTCAAGGAAGCCGTAGCTGACCCAAGGTGGAAAGCCACTATGAATGAAGAAATGCAGTCCTTGCAGATGAATGACACTTGGGAACTTGTTGACTGTCCACTGGGGAAGAAACCAGTTGGATGTCGGTGGGTTTATAATGTGAAGTACAAATTAAAGCAGATGGCACAATTGAATGCTTTAAGGCAAGGCTGGTGGCAAAAGGGTACTCCCAAACCAATGGGATAGATTATATAGATACATTTGCACCAGTAGCTAAGATCAACACGATAAGAGTCTTGTTGTCCCTAGCTGCAAACTTGGATTGGCCATTGCAATAATTTGATGTGAAAAACGCATTCCTACACGGTGAGTTGTCTGAAGAAGTATACATGGATTTACCACCTGGTTGCATGATACCTGAAGTACACTATCAAAAGGTGTGCAAATTAAAGAAATCTCTGTATGGGTTGAAGCAGTCTTCGAGAGCTTGGTTTGGTAGATTCACAAAATCCATGAGAGCCTTTGGATACCATCAGAGTAATTCAGATCACACTTTATTCTTGAAGAAACAGGATGGTAAGATTACTGCCCTTATTGTAGATGTTGATGACATGGTGGTTACAGGAAATGATCCTGAAGAGAGGGCGGCTCTTCAGAGTTATTTGTCAAGTGAGTTTGAAATGAAGGACCCTGGTCAATTGAAATATTTTCTTGGGATTGAAGTGTCTCGATCTGATAAATGCATTTTTTTGTCTCAAAGAAAATATGCCTTAGATTTGTTGCAAGAATCTGGTATGTCGGCATGTCAACTCGCTGATACAACAGTGGAAGAAGGGTTGAAATTGTGTGTAGAGGTTAATCAGGTGCATGTTGATAAAGGTAGATATTAGTGGCTCGTCAGAAGATTGATGTACTTAGCTGATACAAGGCCATATCTTGCCTACGCGTTGAGCATCGTGCGTCAGTTTGTGCATAATCCGGGCGAACAACATATGAATGCTGTTATGCGTATTTTGAGATATCTAAAGTCTGCCCCTGGCAAGGGCATACTTTTTACTAAAAACGTTGACTGTCAAAACGTGGACGCATACACTGATTGGGCTGGCGCGATCGATGACAGACGATCTACCTCTGGATATTTCACCTTTGTAGATGGTAATCTTGTTATGTGGAGAAGCAAAAAATAGAATGTTGTTGCTCGTTCAAGCGCGGAGGCTGAATTCCGTGGTATGACATTTTGAATATGTGAAGCGTTGTGGTTGAGACTTCTCTTGGTGGATTTGGGCTATCCGCCAAGGCAATCAATACAACTTTATTGTGACAATAAAGTAGCATGTGATATTGCTCATCATCCGGTACAACATGATCGTACCAAGCATTTGGAGGTAGACAGATTCTTCATTAAGGAAAAATTGGACGAGAAAATTGTGGAGTTGCCTCAGATTCGCTCGAAAGATCAGTTGGCTGATATCCTTACCAAAGCAGTGTCAAGTAGAGTGTTCTCAAAAGTTTTGGGCAAGTTGGGCTTGTGTGACATCTATGCACCAACTTGAGGGGGAGTGTTACGATATCCTGTTACCGCGAAACACTTCTGATTACTGTGAATCACGAAGATCATGTAATTATCTTGTAATTGATATTCTTTCCTAGCTTAGAGATTAGATAGGCTTAATTGTAGGGATTGTAGGGATCAGTTGGCTTGTATAAATATGTATGTGTATAGGTTACAAAGATATGAATGAATACAAATTCCCTTCTCTAATTTGAATTTACATATTAGCAGATGTGAAGCAGTGGGCATGCCAAAAGAATTGGAAGTTCACATGGGCTTGAAGAAAACAGAACAAAGCAGCACATTAGTTAGCGGGAGTAATTGTTTAGAAAAGAGTTCTATTTGTTTTACGGGTTGTGTTCCACCTAGGTTAGCATCCCTTCTTATGAAGGATAGGCAGTTGTAATGTCTTTGTAAACGATGTTTGACTTATCAAAAAAAAAAAAAAATGTACAATGACAAATATACAAAGTCATAGCAAACAGATTCGCTTCACTACTAACTATTGATCTATTTTTGGAACTACTACCTGAATTACTAAATCGCAAAATCAAACCAAATAGAATAGTCTGATCCGGTTTGGAGTTGATCATTTTTTGGATTATTTATTTATTTATTTTGGAAGAACAAGAACTTCAATAGATAATAAAAGCAGTTTACAGAGATAGACATCACAGGAAATAAAGCTGCCATTTGCCAAAGCCTTTTTTCCGGTCCAATTAGGGTTGAAAACGAAGGGAGTCTATAGTGAGCAGCTCGAGACTTGACTCGTTAAGGGTTTTTCTTGACTCGGTTGGTTTAGTATATGAGTCGAGCTCACAAAAAATATGACACGTAGAGTAAGTGAGCCGAGCTCGAGCTACCCGTAGCGGCACGTTTAGATAAGCTCAACTCACATGCATGAGCTCATTTGGTTTATAAAGACTCATTATTTGGCCCTTGAACTAAGCTCGAGTTCTCAAATACAAATCGAGCTCAAATTCGAACTCAAATATTCAAGCTCAATTCGAGTTTGAGCACAGTAAAATTCAAAAGAATCAAGCTCAAGCTCCTAAAAACTCGGCTCAACTTGTTTGGTGCACATTTAGACCCAACTCTCCACGAGATTACTAAATGTGTTCTGGCGCACTGCTACATGGTGATCCTAGCCTCTTTACCACCATACATTGTTGTGAGAGTCGTACACTTATTCTTGGATCCCACAATAATATGTGGCGGTGTAGTGGCTTGGGGCCTAAGAGTGTCTCCAATGGCATAACAAAAACTAAGAGATTTCTAAAGCTAGCAATGTGTTCCAAAATATGGCTCATAATTGTATAATCTAACTTAGCAAGCCCTTAACCAATAATCAAATTTTGGTCTTGAAATAACCCCAACTTGCAACCTTTTTTATTTGGATAGCCAAATTTAATGAGAACCACACCCTCTCTCCTCCCATGATTAACATTCCTGCCAAACTTAAAGGCTTCTTGTGGCTTTGTATGCACGGTAAAAATTCTTACCAATCACCAATCACTAAAATTCTTACCAATCATCAATCACCAAACTTTGAAGCATCTTTTCTTTGATTGCACCTCTAATGCTAATGTGTGGGTTCATTTTTCTAGTGTCCAGAGTCCTCTCACAGAAAGCATGGAGAAATGGAAGGAATGGCTTTTCAACAACATCCACCTTTAGTTTTGTTTCTCTGTCATGTGCTAAACCCAGGCATGTAAGACTCGTTTCTTGGAAACCCAGGAACTGCTGGATTTGGTGGTGTGTTCAGGAAAGAGTGTGAACATTGGGTGCTCGGATTTTCGGGCCGTCTTGAAGATTGCACAAATTTGGAGGCGGAGCTTTGGGACATCTTTAGAGGACTGGAGCTCGTCCAAAACGAGGGAATGGAGGCTTTGGAGGTGGACTTAGATTCAACGATGACTGTCGTTTTAATTAATGAAGACCTGCCCGAGCGATCTCCTCACAAGGTGTCGATTCAAGAATGCAAGGCTCTTTGGGCAAGCACGGAGTGTACCTTGAAGCACACACTCCGACAAGGAAATAAAGTGGCAGACCGCCTTGCAAACATGAGAGTGGATCAAGAAGAAAAAATAGTGTTGCACGTCGTCCCGTAGGATATGACATCATTCCGTTACTCGAGGCGGACATGAGATAACGTGATAAGTTTTTAATTATATTTACTTATATTTATTCCTAACTCTCTCTATCTCTCTACTAATAATAGGTTTTTAATTATAATATTGTTGTGAGATTTTACATTGTTAATATTACCAACTCTTTAAATGAATTAAAAGAGAATGTGATAAGTTTTTATTTGTTCAATTTTAATTATACCATTGAAAATGCAATGAATAAGTTTCCCTACTCTCCCGTAGGCCATACAAAAAGGATATGAGTACAGCAAAAACTGTACATACAGCGTGCACAGTTTACCATTATCGTAAATACTTTACCATTATCGAATTAAGATAACTTTTTATAGGGATCCTAAAAAAAATAGTTTGAATAAAATGAGCAGGTATAATCATATTTATGAGATCTGAAATGGGTCCAAAATTGATCTGTGTACCCTATATGTACAGCTTTTGCTGTACCCGTAGCGCCTTTGTAGGCCAAAACACGCTTGCACAATCTGAAGCCCAACTCTGTATGGCCTCTCTTTCGTGGATCATATCCAGCCATAGCAGTCACTCGTTCCTTTAATTCATACTGACACACTCTCTCTCTCTCCCTCTCTCAATCAACGTATAATTCCGTACCAAACACTATCCAATTTCGCAGTGTCAAATCCCCAAATCTTTTCCATTTAAATTCAGATACGTAATAATACTCCATATCATCATCATAACTTTAGGGTTTCTTTTCAGATTCGATTTTGAGATTCACTTCTTCTCTCCTCACATTTCCCCCCTGTTGGAATCAAATTAGGTATACTCTCTTCTCGTACTGTGGCTCTTTGATTTCGTCTCCATCTGAGCCGTAAATGCTTCAGAAATGCCAGAGAAAACCCTCCAGCAAGCCCCTCCGATGTACGACGCCAACACCATGAACATCCAACAACAACAACAGCAAAGAAACCAGATCGAAGGCGAGGAAGACGACGACGTCGCGAGCGGGGAGTCGATCGACAACCCCAACAACCTCCGGTTCGAGCCTCACCCGCTCCACGACGGCGGCGGCGGAGAATTGAACGGCGTCGATGGCGTCCATCCCCACGCCTTGTACGTTCCTGGCTCCGAGGTTACTCCGGTCGCCGCTTTAGGAGGCGGTGCTGATCAGCTAACGCTGTCGTTTCAGGGCGAGGTTTATGTCTTCGACAGTGTTTTGCCAGAAAAGGTAGCCTTCCAATTTTCAGGTCAATTTTGTGAACTAAGGGCACGTTTCGTTTGGTTCCTTACTTCCTTGCTTATTTTTTTTTATTGGAAAATGCTACAAACAATCCAGTGGGTTGTTGTTAAGTTTCAAAAAGTGTATTCAAAAAGTGTATTGGAAAGTGTAAAAAGTGTATGGGAGTGTGTGGAAGTGTATTGAAAAGTGTACAAAAATGTATTGAGTGTGTGCCTCCTCTTTTTTTTTTTTTTGTGTGGCATTTTCTTAGCTTCTAAATTAATAGGTCCCTTTTTTGTAATCATAATTAAGGAATCAGTAAAATTCATGATAGCTTGTCATAATTAAAGAATTAGTTCTCTGGCTTGTTGTTAAGGTTCAAAAAGTGTATTAGAAAGTAAAAAGTGTACGGGAGTGTGAAAAAGTGTAGAAAATGTATCGGAGTGTGCTTTTTTGGCACTTTCTTGGTGTGAGAGAAAGTTCCAAGTGGTTATGGTTGTTGAATAAGTTTATTAGGAATTTTTAATCAGTAAGCAATGAGCATTAAGTGTACCAAACAGGCCCTACGTTTCGGAAATGGCTTCTCTCCGCGACTGGAGACTACTTGTTTGGGCTGCCACGGCAAATCAATTATCTTGTCTAATGTGAAAAAACGGGTTGATTATTGATCTGTAGCCATTTAATTGGATTATATCAGTCTTAAGGATAGACCTGTTCTATTCTTAAATTAAATTTTCCTTCCATTTTAGTGGAGACAATTGTGTTGTGATATGTGGCTATGATCATCTCATGAACGTTTTTAAATGGTCTGCTCTGGGAACTGTACAACTTGAATGGTTCAGAATCTTCAGATTATTGTAGTGGGCCCATCGAGAACAAACAGTACCATCCAGTTGAAAGTTTCAGCTCTTACATTTCACATTTGGTCAATTTAGGTAAATTATGCACTTTGAGGATTCTTTTTGTGTTGCTGTTGATAACAGTAAATTTTGGTTTGTCTCTTTGCAAACTTGTAAAGGGTGTAGTGTTTTGAAGTATTTGCATTTGTTACTGGTTTGCGTGAAACTGATACGTGATTACGATCTTACTATGCCTTTTCTGGTTTAATTTCCAGTTTTCCACCAGTGCTTGGGTTATATTTGAGAATTTGCACTGTGCTTTACTGCTTTTGTTTGAGTGGATCAAGTCTCAATGGGTCATTTATGAATTGTATCTTTTCCTATAGGGTAAATAAAATTTTTACAGTTAACTTTGAATCTTGACGTGCCTTTTCTGATATTTGTAGGTGACCTATGCTAGCTTATGGTTTTCTGTGTGTGACTGTTTTGAGTTGATTTCATGAAGCATTTAGTGCTTAATGCTTATCGTGTGTTTGATTTCTTGCTGATTGAAATAGGATTGCAGAGTGTTGTGCTTAAATGTGCTGAGAAATATGCGAGTGACACAATGTTTCTTTTCTATTTGTTTTGCAGGTGCAGGCAGTTTTGTTACTATTGGGCGGATATGAAGTGCCCACTGGAATTCCAACCACTGGGGTGATCCCTCAAAATCATAGGGTACTCATATATTCATGATGTTTCACTTGTTACGGTACCGGTCTAAGCCTAAGAAGCACAGAAATGGATATGGGACATGGGCACGAACACGCAGACACGTGATTTTTACATAAACAAATATATATATACACACACACACACCCATGGATCCAATAAGGGATCCCTTACGGCCAAACTGTGAGGACCTCCCCTTTCCCGATCGAATTGCAACGATCTGAGCCGCTCATTGTGTTCAAAACGTGATTTTAAGGGTACCTACAAGAAATCACCAAAAAAAATGACCGGGAAGGGCTTGATCCGAGCAGTTTTGCATAAAAATGCATTTACAACGTTTTTATGAAAAAATGCTCGGATCTAGCCCTTACCGACCATTTTTTTTGGCGATTTCTCGCGGTTACCCTTAAAATCACGCTCTGAATACATTGAGCGGCTTGAATCGTCGCAATTCGATCGGGAAAGGGGAGGCCCGCATGGTTTTGGCCTGTAAGGAATCTATATATATTATAATACACAGTTAGGATCCAGTAAGGGATCCCTTACATTGTTAAAATGCGGACGTCCCCTTTCTTGATCAAATTTCGATGTTCCGAACCGTTCAATGTGTTCAGAACGTGATTTTAAGGTTCCCTGCGATAAATCAGAAAAAAGACCGGAAAATGCTTTATTTGAGCAGTTTTTTATTGAATTGTCTAGTGAAAACTGCTCGGATAAAGCATTTTCCGGTTTTTTTTTTTTTTTGCTGATTTCTCACGAAAACCCTTAAATTCACAATCTGAACACATTGAACAATTCGGATTATCGAAATTTGACTGGAAAAGGGGAGGTCCGCATTTTAACAAAATAAGGGATCCCTCACTGGATCCGGGTATAATTTACATTATACTCATATCATATATTACATAAATATATTATTTTGTCAAAATTAAAGATATAAAATTCAATAACCAAATGAGAATAGCATATTGTGTCCAATACGTGTTGAAGCGTGTCCAAAACGTGTCCGACTCAAAAAAAATGATTAAATACTCAAGATACATTTTTTCATGTGTTGGGAATGTGTCCGAGCGTGTCTGACACGTCTGCGATACAGAAATGGAAAGCCCGGAGACGTGTCGGTGCTTCTTAGGTCTGAGCTACTCTTAACTTTTCATCAGCAACTTTGCAGGGTTTAGGTGATTTTCCTGGAAGATCAAGTCTACCGCAAAGGGCTGCATCTTTGAATCGGTTCAGGGAGAAGAGGAAAGAACGATGTTTTGATAAGAAAATCCGCTACAATGTTAGAAAAGAAGTTGCGCTCAGGTACTTCAGAGTTTAGAACATTTTGCTACTGCCTTCTGCTTTTTTCTCCTCTTTGTTTTCATTGTTTTGTGTAGACTTTGTTTGACTGGACATAGAAAAATTGGTCAACATGGTGTGCTCGTGTATGACAGCATGCTATTGAGATATGTTTGCTCTACATACCTATGTTACATAGTCTTTCAAATATTTGAAGTACTTATTAAGGGGGTGGGTCTGAGATGTGATGGATACTTTGCATGGACACTTGTTGCATAATTCTAACATTTTTTTACCGTCCATAGATATACTTTGTTCCGTAATTGCTAGATAATGAATGATTCACTGGCTTACCAGAATTCGCTAATACCAAGCAAATTTCATTTTGGAATGCACGTTCTGGATTCTGCACTCACATATTCAAACAGTAAGTTTTGTGATCCAAAGGTATCCCGAAATTTTTTCTCATTATTTCACTAAGCCTTTTTCTGGGAGAGAAACAACGTCAAACCATAAAATGGAGCTTTAATAGGACAATTATAAATTCAAGTTTGTCAAAATACTTTTAAAAATGTGTTGTACATCAGTATTGGGAGAGAAACACTTTGTTTATTGGATGTTTCACTTGTAAAATAAGCACATCACTAGATTATGATCTGTAGAAGTTTACTCCCACCGTACAACAGTTTAGGGCATGTGGCCTCCATTTCCGTATGTCCCTGTTCCCGTCCCACATACCGAAACGTTCCTTGTTCTAGCCTTCAGGTATCACAAGAATGAAGTGCCTTTTTTTATGACAGTCACACTCGTTTATGAAATAGTTACACTTTTATCCCCTCTAATAATTCGCAGTATGAAGAATATGATGCTATTTTGTGGAGTCTGTGCCCCCTTCAATTAGAGATTGGATTGGTCTTAGAGCCCGTTCCAGAACACATTCTTAAAAAATGAGTACTTATTTCACATTTTCAAACTAAAAAATAATGTAAATGAAAAATAAATTTTTGATTTTTTTGGTACCATATTAAAGATCTCAATGAGATCTTTCAAATAAGATCCATATTACATATTTTTAGATTTCAATAAACCGATCATTTTTTAGCTTGAAATTGCCTTTCTTAAAAAATAAGCACTTATTTCACGTTCAGGAACGGGGCCTACCCTTAGATATCAAGTCACACGCGACTAAAGTCACTCAACGACCACTCCTAAGTCGGTCTAATATAGACTATAGTTGTAACTTCCAACATGAGTACTGCTATGAGTACCGACCGGCGTTGTAGGGAAATTGTACTGATGGCCTCGCCGGGCCGTCTCAGGCCACCGGACGGCCGATCTGAGCTGTCCAAAAATTCTAAAAGACAAAACCGAGGGGGCCTTCGCTGGAATCAACGGCATCCGATGTGTGTAGGGTGCTTGATTCATACACGAAAAATAGGGTGTTTAGATCAAGCACCCTATACACATCGGATGCTGTTGATTCCTGCATAGGCCCCCTCGGTTTTTTTTTTTTATAGAATTTTTGGATGGCTCGGATTGGCCGTCCGGTGGCCGGAGACGGTCCTGCGTGGCCGTCAGTACGATTTCCCTACGTTTTGGTCGGTACGTATATCATTTTCGCTTTCAACATGGGGTATAGATAGAGAAATTTAGGTTGGAATCTACAGTTGGAGGATTTTTTTATCAGATTGGGAGTTAGGGAAAAGGACTTTGGTTGAGAGGAAGGAAAAAGTTACGTTCTTATGTTAGTCGCAGTGCATGTGCCAAAGTTACCAATTTCTAAGAGTGTTCCCAAAACCTCAAATTTATCATTGTTTTTCATCGAAGGATCCCGAAAAATTTCAGGATGTTTGATTAACTCTCACCATTGATCTTTGAATATCCTGAACAAACCAATCATTTTTTAGCTTTCTCTGGATTTCTTAAATTATCTTGATTAACTGCCCAACAATGAGCTGCAGATTATCTTCCATTTCTTTGAGCATATCATTATTTTGAGTATGGCTTTATAAACTATGACTAAGAAACGAAGCCAAGTGAAGTCTTAGTTCCTGTACTAGTTGGCCTGGAGAATCTAGGACGCTGATAAATCTGAGTACTAAAAGGATAAACTGATATTTTGTGCCGTTAAAATTGTTCTGGTTTGCCCTCTCGCAGCATGCATAGTTGGTTTTTTCTTTTCCACAAAAGTGTGGATTGGTGATCTTTTGTTCCGCTTTTTCTTGTTTATACGGTTATACCTCAGCCTGTTTCTTTCAGAGGATGATCATTTTCTGACCATCTTCTCATGTTTTTTCTCAATCTGTCAGGATGCAGCGTAGAAAGGGTCAGTTTACATCATCCAAGACGATAGCAGAACAAATGGGTGCTTCTTCAGTCTGGACTGAATCACAGGGTTCCGTCCAAGAGGAGCCAGAAACTTCGTGAGTGTCAAGTTCTAATTTTTTTCCTCCTCTTGGATGCATCTCCTAGTTATCTATCACTTTCTTTTATCCTTCAGGGGTAGAGCTTCTAAAGGCATGATAACTGGTCTGAACACCTGTTATGTCAGTGACGTTTGATTAGTCTTTGCCATGTCTATATAACCTAGTCTTCGTGGCTATCGGACCCATATTGATAGTGCCATTTGTTTATACTCCTTCGGTTGTTAGCCCCAAGCTCAGTTCTATTTTTGGTTGAGAGAGAGCTTTTTGTATTCCCACTTAGAGATTGTATTGTGTGCACGTTGTTACCTACCAATCAACATCATTTGTCCCTATAATATGCTTGTGGCAGTGGTATTTTGTTATAACTCAATGAGAAAAGGGTGCTGTTCTGTTCTTTATCATTCAAATCATAGAGTCGGGGAATTTTCATGTGTCCCCTCCTTGCTCTGTCTCTACAGGCTACCATTCTTTCTTTGACCCTTCTTCCGTGACATTTATGAGCCTGGTAACACCAGAACACAGATGCTCAATATTATTGTGAATTTTGCTTTTAACTATAAGGAACCCAGTTGTGTATAATATTATGAGGTTTTCACCTTTTAAAGTACTTGTCAATTGTCTGTGCAGATGTACGCATTGTGGTATTAGCTCAAAGTCTACACCCATGATGCGTCGTGGGCCAGCTGGCCCAAGGACATTGTGCAATGCATGTGGGCTCAAGTGGGCCAATAAGGTTAGGACCCTAGGGAAGGATCATATCTTTTATCTTATTTGCACATTTAAAGCAACTTGTGGCATGTGGTGCGCTCTTTTATAATCGTTGTTAAGACTTTTTCATTTTATCTACCCACCCCCTTGAAGATAATGGTTGAGTTGATCTGAGGTTATTGTAGTGACTTGTGAGATGGTGGAGGGTTTCCATCGTATACTAAGCTATCATGTTTTGTTCTCAATCTCATGCAATTTGCAATCCTCTTCATCTTGGGGTTGAAATTTCAATCCTTATCTTTCTGCTCTCCATGCTATACTTCGTCCTTTCCTTTTGATGTTTCTTAAGCTTATGAACCACTCCACACACGCTTGTGCACAACTAGTGCACATATTACAAGAGCAATAAACTTTAAAATCCTTTACATTTTTTTTTCACCTGTTTGGTGATCATCAAACCGCTTAGTGTGCTTGGTCTGGACTGTACAAAGGTTAACTATGTCCAGTGACTCCAATATTGATGCAAGCGCTATTAGACCATCTCCAACCATCGATGCCATATCTGACATGGCATGCCAAGTGAGTGAATTGGCATTTGAAACAACTTCAACCATGTTATGTATGTTTTCTCTCCCGAGGTTTTGTATTAATTACATTGTCCAAGACGTGCATGTCATATAACATGAATATCTATCATGTTGCATCTAAAATTGGGGCTGGTGCTCCAGTGATTCTCCTGTAACCCTGGCTATTTCTTGCTTCCTTTTCATGGCAAAGTTAGAGCGTTTTTTTACTTTTATGTTCTTACAGTTAGAAGTCATTCTCAAAACGTCAAATACATGAAAGACTTTAAAAATCCTCTGAAGGTGGCCCTTCTTTCAACCAATCTCATTCGTGCAGCTTGAGCTTTGCAGGGATTGTTAAGAGACGTTCCAAAGGTTTCAGCTGCAGGAATCCCGGATCCTAATATAAAGGGTACTGACATGGTATGCACCTTTTAGAGTATTCTTGGGGGTTGTTAAGTTTGCCTTGCTCATTTGCTTATTTTTTGGGACTATTACGTGTTTGGTGAATTGTTTTGATTGCTAATGAAAGGTCAAAGTAAAATAGAAAAGATATTGGGATATATTTGGAGAAAAGACCAAGAAGCAAAAATAGTCTATGTATTTTTCAAATTTATTGCTTCTTTTTTCCTTTTCTTTGTAGTTTTTTATTTTTAATTTTCACCTTTCTATCCCTCGCGAAGGGAAACCGGAGAAGTACAAACATTTGACCTATTTTTTTAAAATTTCCTTAAAGACAAAAAGATTCTAAAAAAATAGACAAAATATGCACGGTAATATTCCTGTTCGGAATAATTAAGGGATTCTTTTGATTTGTTCTCATTGGTATGTGTTAAGAGAGGGCAATGGCTCCCAAGCGGTTTGGGAGCATGATGCTCCCAATTATTCCTAACCGTTGGATTGTATGAGTTCATCTCAATCATTGATCTCATTGATTGTCAAAACATCGGAGTAATAAGTGTAGCTATACAATGTAGTAAGTGTAACCATATAACATAGTAAGTGTTGCCTAAGTGTAAACCCTGTTTTTGTGGCAAGTACATTCCAATTTTTTGCCGGAAAAATAGTAAAACCATCTCGTTTTTAGCAAAACCACCTTACTTTTTGGTGGATAGTTTTGATCTAACGGCCGTTATTTACATGTTTTCAATCTAAAAGTCCATATTCAATGGGAGCATGAGCATCATGCTCCCATCCCACTTGGGAGAATGACATAAGTTTTCGTTACAGAGTGAGGGTGAAGCTAATGGCTTGGATGCTGTACCCTCTTCAGCAGACATCATCAATTCTTCTAATGGTGACTCGGCTGCTACTGGTGACCCGTAAGTAATAAGTTACCTTCAGTAAATGGCATTCCAGCTGCTGCATAATTACTGTCAAGTAAATCAGAATTTCCTCTAAAATAACTCAGGTGTTTCAATTACATGAGATTTAATCCTTTAGATCGGTATAGGTGATTTATCTTAGTCTTGTGTCAATTGTTGAAATCGTTTACAGGTATGGAGCCTGATTAGGAAACTCACCCTTATTTTGGCGCTTGTAAAATATGTCCTGTGTATGGAGAGTCATGGGAAAGTATAGGATGTGGAATTTATAAACCGGAACTTTCTTGGTCTGCTGCTGCTGCTTCTCTGATCAGATTGTCAGCTTGATATTTGACCCTTAAGAATATTAGGAACTGGATGTTGGAATAATCAAAGCCCCTAGTACATTATGGAGACCAAGGTTGATCACATGAAAGAGGAATCTCATGTCTGAACCTCCAGCCATTTGGTTACTCATGTGAAGGGATGTAATTTTACGAACAATAAGGTGACTTTTCTTTCTAACTTTTTGTGTTTTTTGTTTCAAATGGTGTTACTGTTTTTCGCTGGAGCAATGAGTTGGGGAACTATTGTTTCAGGGATGGCACAGATGGGTGGGCGTTGCTGCCCCGGAAACATTCTTGTGTGTTGTGGCATTTGTAAATTTAAAGAAATAAGTATTTGCACGCTCTTTATTTTCGGCCGGAGATATTATGATTCCTACCCCACGCAGATCCTGTCCAAAAATGTCAGATTAGTTTAAAGGCTATGCTTGGCAGTTAGTTTTGCAGTTTTTGAAGTATCCTCTATTTTTGGCTCAAGGTAATAATGCATGAATTGACCTGTTCGTTTTATATGGTGTGCTTGTAGGGCTGATAATCTAACTGAACGGGGTTTTTTTTTTTTTAGGAGCGAGCACAAACATATTGCATTTATAATACTAAAAAGTACTCCCTCTGTTCGTTTTTAAGTGTTATGCTTCCTAATTTCAATTTATTAAGAAAACATCATTATCACACTTTTCACATCAACTTGTACCTCCACTTTTCCTATTTACCCTCTATGGAGATATTATCATTACACTTTTGTTCACTAACTTTTCAAAATGAAATTTATTTTAAAAAGCAAAATGAAAAATGTATCAACTTTTATTCACTAATTTTGCGAAATGACACTTTTTACGGGACATTTCAAAATGGAATATTGGACTTTAAAAAGGAGACGGAGGGAGGACAAAGGACACTATCGGTCTCAAAATACAAAGAAAACAACCAAAGAATAATAATAATGCAAAAGCCGCAAAAAAAAAAAAAAAAAAAGCCGTAGTAGAAAATCCATGAGTCAAGTCAAGACTGGGTTTTGGAAAATCCAAATTTGCATCCTACGAAAAGCATCAAGCCCGTTGTCGTCTCTGCCGCTGCCACTACCGTACTGTTGAAACTGCTGTCGCTGCTTCTAGCTAGGAAGTTGTCAAACGTTGGAGCTCTAGATTCACCACAGATTGTTGAAGATCAACCCGAAAATAGAGGGAAAGGGCAGATCTAAACTCTCATTCGAAAGAGAGAATATCTCAACCCAAAACCACAAAACGAGAGAGAAGAGAGATCAAGTCCGAAACCATAGGGCAGACTGAGTGGGTAGGGGAATTAAGGGAAGGGAAGAACAGGCGAAGCGCCCCAGATCTGGGACAGTACGTCTCTCTCTAAAGAGGAATAAATTTAGCTTAGATTTATCAAATGAGATACAAACTATATGGTCCATAGGCCTAAACAGTTGAAACAACTTAGGCTGCGTTCTTTTCAACTTAACTTAAAATTATCTTAAATATGAAAATTGTCCTTATTTGAATTTTTTACCCATTTGTTAGTTTTGCGCCAAACTCTTGTGGGTTATTGATTCGTCTCGACGAGAGGAATCGGAAAAGTAATTTTTTTTTTTTACTTTTACCCAAGTATTTTGAGAAATAATTACTTTTTAACAAAAAATGACATTTTGACCTAAAAAGTGGTTATTTCTCAAAATACTTAGGTAAAAGTAAAAAAAATATTACTTTTCCGATTCTTCTCGTCGAGACGAATCAATAACCCATAAAGTTTGGCGCAAAACTAACAAAAGGAAAAAATTTCTAGATTTAAGTTAAGTTTATGAAAACGGGGCCTTAAAATCATTGACAAAAACCTAACAAAATAGCCCATAGGCTTAGAACCACCATAACAAAACTACCAAAGAAAACCACAGAAAAATCTCCCAAAAAATATTAGCCACGGTGTTGGAAAATCAATTTAATCTGCTCAAGAATGGGTTTAAGATATGGATCAAGATCTGCATCAAGCTAAAAGTACCATGACAGCCATTGTCGCAGCTGTCACTAGAGAAACTCAGTTACAGTTGGGAGATGATTTTATACGTGCTTTAATCGAGTCGAATTTTTTTAAGTATTAGTATAAGTTAAACAAACTGAGAAATTGTTTCTTCAAGCTTGTTTTTTTTTTTTTTTTTGTTAATGGTAAATTGTGATTTCATTAAGCACAAACAAAAGGATTTTCTTTTTTTATGTGCCAGATAAGTCTTGAACAAGCTTTTAACGAGTTAACACCAATGGTGGAGCCAGGATTTTGACCCCGGGGGAGGAGGTTGCTTAATAGACATATTTTTTTTGAAACGTATACTTACTAGAAATTGCCCGTGCCTGAAGGCACGGCGCAACACATTTTTGAACACAACTAAAATGAATTATCGAAGAGTGTACTTTTCTTTGTGGTTGAGGAGTGTAATTTTGGCCAAAGTGAAATAGTCAAAACAAAAGTTATAGACACCAACAGTGTATATACCAAAAAAATGAACATAGCACATAGACGGGCATCAAAGTGCACGCTCTTTTTCCCTACTTTGATAGGAGAAACAAATCCTATACATCTAATTAACCGGAAAAAAAAATACTGACCAACCCCAATCATTTCAGGAAGGAAAAAAAAAGTTAATATGAAAGAGTACATTATCAAAGAAAGTTATTTGGTGTGGCCGCAAATAGAAACTAAAATCAATGCCTTCACAAAGGGAGACAAAGGAGGAGTCGAGCCATTCTATCCTGGTGGACGGTGCAATCGCCATATATATTTGTGACTTAATCCCATACTACAACTTGTCCTCCCCCACTTCGGTATGAAGAGAAAGCTAAAATCCTTCAACCTCCATCTTTACGTAAACTTGTTACCGAGAGCATGAAATGCAACTTTCAATCAAACAATGCCTGAATCAAATGCAATTAGTAAGACGTCTAAGGCAACATACTTGAAGATCCCCAAAAAAGGTGAGATACTTTACTAACAAAGGTGAGAGATTTTACAAAAGTAAATGACTGCAACAAATGAAATTACCTTACCAAACTTGTAGAGGCATCAAAATACACCATCAATGGCTCTCCAGATACACCATCATTCACACACAATCTAAAATCAGGGTAGCACACAATCAATTGAAAAGTCTTTTAAATGTTTTGAATAAAAAAAGAATTTTGTATCAAGAAGCTAAGAGATGAAGCTGCAGTTTTCTCTATTTGTTTATAACCTAAGTATATTTGTGACTTAATCGCATACAACAACAATTGCCCTCCCCCACTTTGATATGAAGAAAAAGCTAAGGTTCTTTAACCTTCATCCTCTACGTAAACTTGTTACCAAGAGCATGAAATGCAAATTTCAATCAAACAATGCTTGAATGAAATACCAATAATTAAGAAGTTAGACGGACTGATAGAAACCAGACATTTAGCTATGCTACGAATATGATACAATAATTTTCTTCAATTGCATCATTCTTCATACAACCAATTGAGCCAAAAATACCATATAAATTCATAAATTGTGTAAGACCATATGATTGAATGAAACTACCCTAAAGTTGATCTCTACAAAGGGAACCAAAATAATATGGACTTGCTCACCCAACTCAGAGCCTTTTTTTATTCCCATTTTCACTCCCCAAAAAAGAAAAGATGTCCAAACCTGTACCATCCTCATCGTTTCTCTACCATCCTCAAGACAAACCAATCTGAGCGTCACACTGGGTAAAAGCGGATTCATCACTTCTACCATCCTCACCAGTCGAGCTTTGACTTTCCATTTACTTCCATTTGGATGCAAATCCGCAAAATGGGGATAAAGGACATATACACCTATAAATATTTAAAGAATTAATAAGGGACATATGCACCTATGAATTTTTAAAGAATTAACAAAAATGGTAAATTGGGATGAGGGACATATATTTTGCTTACCAAGAGGCAAAAAAATGCAATCGTATAGGAATTGAGGCATGTTAATTCGAATGCTTACCAAGTGTAGTCTTTGGTGGCTCAATTTCTATATTTTGCTCTTGAAGCGATACTTGAGCATCCTCATGTGTTTCGACTTGTTCAATCAGTGGAAGCATATCAACTTCTAATACACCTATGTGCAAAGCAACTCGAAATTGGTAACAAAGTATATTTAATGCATGGCACTATTAATATAAATGCATACCAGTTTGACCTTCATTTGCTTCTTGTGCGTTTTCATGCAGACCAACTTTTTTTGACACGTGAGAGGTGTCAATACCCACAAATTGTTCTTCAATTGCTTCTTCGGCATCTTCATGCAGGCGAACTTTTTTTGACACGTGAGGCTCATTCAATTCTTCATCTATAAAAAGATTGCAGTTTATTCAAAAAATGTAGACTAAAAATCATAGTTTAGTCTATGTAGCTAGAATTCTTACCAATCTGTGGGTCAATTTGTATATTTTGTTCTTCGACTACAACTTTAGCATCCTTGTGCATCTCTACTCTCTCACTCACTGAAACCATGTTTTTTTCAATGTAAGTAGACTTAAAATCATAGTTTAGTCTTTGTAGGTAGAATGCTTACCAATCCGTGGGTCAATTTGTATATTTTGCTCTCTGCTACAACTTGAGCATCCTCATGTGTATCCACTTGTTCAATCACTTGAACCATCTTAATTTCATTCTCACTATTCATCCTGTAATTCTGTACACGTAAAAAAAAAAAAAAAAGGAGTTGAACAAATGGTGTCAACAATCGAATAAGAAACTAATTTTTTGTTTAAACTTTCCATAATCAACATCTTCGTGCAAGAGACGATTCATTGAATTCTCTCCATAATCAGTCCTCTATAATGACAGAACGAAAACCGTGCTAAAAACCAACACTAACCATTGATGCAGGCCATTTAAGTGCAACTAAAAAAAAAACTCTAAAGAAGAGAAATATAAAGTAGTACCTGGTATCAAAATGGGTTAAAGTTTGGGATGTATGGAACGTTTCTCTGTTCACTTTTCCAAATGGTTTGTTCTTCTAATCAACTGATCAAATTCCAAAACATGGGAAAAAAAAAGTGGAGTAACATACTTCTCTCATGACTTTGCACAACACACCATTTTCCGATTAATATCTATCACAATCGTTTAGAAAAAAGAGAGAGAACAAAGAGACACATCTATGGAGAGACAACTGGAGAGAGGGCGAGAGTCAGGGAGAACAGGAAAGAGGACTTGTTCAGAAAATGATTAGGGAGAGTGTGAGAGAGATAGAGAGACTAATTCGTTCACCAAAACGCTACGGGAGTAATTCATTCACTGTAAATTCATTACCAAAAACTGATATGAGAATTCATCCAATCAAAGCAATTCACCCATTTGTCTTTCAACACCAATCACCGGCAATTTCATAAATCACTACCAAATTTAATAAACCACCAGCAATTATAGAAAAGAAGAGAGAATATTTATGGCTTAATGCAGCAAACTAACGGACAATATTTGTTTTGTGAGATTTCAAATCCTAAAAGAAATCCTAGGTCTTGGATTGTTAAGAGTGATTTTAGGAAAGAAGAGAGAATCTCAGCAAATTATATATTTTCCAAAACTGAAAAAATAATTACTACCAAAATTGAAAAATAATTGCTACCATTTATTCCAAAAAATACAAAGTATTTACAAAAATGCCAAGGTTTAATAGATGGTGGAGATTTATGCAGAAAAATGTGTCTTAAATCAAACGGCCAAGATTTATGTAAGGAAAATGTGTGGGCCACCACACCGTCGTGAATTGTATTATAGATTATATCATAAGGTTTTTGTTTTTCAATACATTACATTTGTACATCGAAATTATTTAGCCTTATACAGTTAAAGTATACCAATCATTTTATTTTTTTCTAGAGGCTACTTCAACTGTCACGTGTTTATGAAAGTTATTTTCTCCTATTTTCTTATTTCTTATTTCTTATTTTCCTTTCATTTTTACTTATTAGTTTCCTTCTTCTTTTCTTTTTTTCTTAAAATTCGAACTTGAATAATTATTATTTTATATTGTTTTTTCTTTTTTTGCAAAATAAGTAAAAAAATACTGTCATTTTTCTTGAGTATCTTTCTTTTAATTTCTATTTGTCGCATCTGGGATTTTTCCTCGGTATTTGTCGACCCTCTCCGGGAGGAGAATGATCATCAAGACGAAGGAAATGATTCAAGTTCATTGAATACGACATAATTGAAGAGCTTTGTGTTCTACTCCCTCCGTCCTTTTTTAAATGGCCAACTTCGTAACTTTTGCAATACTCCAGATTTGGGGGTTTGAGAGCGTTTAATTCCATATTGGTTGGGAGCTAAAATCTCTTGTGGTATATTAACACCCACTTAATACACTTTTTAGACCAAGTGTTTGGGCCGAAAGGAGGTCTGTGTTATACTGTCTTTGGTAGAACGCAATCCTAAAAGCTAGCTATTGAAGTGAGGGTGTCCTCACACTTATATTATTCATATCACTTTGGTACTCAAGCGATGTGGGACTTTGCTTCACATCCTCCCTCAAGCCAGCGTGCTCACTTGACAGCACCTGCCGCGTGCAGGCAAGGGACACGTACCCTACCCATCCTTGGCATACCCTAGTCTAATGCCATGTTACACGGTCTTGGGTATAACTCAACCCCAAAAGCTAGCTATTGAAGTGAGAGTGCCATTATGCTTATATTATTCATATTACTTTGGTACCCAAGCGTTTTGGGACTTCGCTTCACACCATGGTTAGCCGGGTTGGGTCATTACAAATCAAAGCCCCACCCTAGTCCAAGTGGTGGGTAGGATACGCTTTGACACCACAGACAACAAAGGAGGTTGCTGGGACTATGCAACATCCTCGTTGCATCCCTAAGCGGGGAAGATTGTAAATAGCCCGGATTTGGGGGGTTTGATAGAGTTTAGTCCCACATTGGTTGAGACCTAAAGTCTAATGTGGTATATTAACTCCCACCTAGGGCTACATGGTACATCTTAGATATACCCTTTTAGGCCAAGTGTTTGGATCGAATGGGGGTCCATGGTCAGCCAGGTTGGGTCATTATAACTCCAACTTATTAAAGAGATATAATTATTACACATGTCACATCAACATTTACCTCTATTTTTTCATAGCTATCCTCTATGAAGACATCATTATTACACTTTTACCTACTAACATTTTCAAAGATGAATATACTTTTAGGGGCAAAATGGAAAAAGTACCTACTTTTTTTTCACCAACTTTACAAAATAAACGCTTATTAGGGGACAACCCGAAATAGAATACAAGACTCTAATAGAGGGACAGAGGGAGTGTAAAAAAGGGTTTTGATGAGTCCGTAGAAAATATGTTTGAAAAATGTTAAAGGGTAGTTTTGAAAGAAAATGAGAAACAGTTGAAAAATGTTTTAATCGAGTCCGCAGCGAGCTACCTACGTATTCCCGGGATAAGAGAGAATCAGGTTGAACGTAGTTCAGGTTGAAAAAGGGATTTTGTAGTTGTGACCGCTAAATATTTGTGGAAAATAACTCGGAGTCACCACTAGGTATAGTGTCACGCCCTCGATTTTCAAGATAAATAAATAAAGCTTTTCAGAAATAGGGTCCTCACATTACTCAAATAAATACCCCAAAAGAGTTCCAGGTTCTCATTAGTTCAACTTACAAATCCAGCTTCAAGTTCAAAGATTACATCTTTGGCACTTCGGCCCGGAAACAACTTAAGTACAAGTACGAGTAGGTTTAGTTATTACAAACATTTTAGTCGAAGAGGTTAAGAAAGTTAAGTTACAAACACGACATTTTCAAAAGAGAGTTCATTACAAAGATGACTCAGTAACTCTCGGAGTTAGCTTCCAAAACACGATTCTTCATATCCAAGCACACATTGCATGCATGCTATTGCCCAACGTTCGAACCTGAAAATGATGATAGGTTGAGCTATACTAGCCCAATAGGAAAATCTTCTACCAATTCTATATGTAAATATGTAGGCAAGTGTAATGGAGTTAAAGGCATGGAAAGGAAGATTCAGTTGAAGGAAAAACAACCAACTCACAACTCTTTGAACGATAGTACGGATGGTACGTTCTACGAAGCCTAACAATGTCCAAGGTGACAAGTAGACAAGATGTTTGATACACCATGAGAATGTCAAACATTCAATACATTTCATTTCATGGGTACAAATACGACACCGTCTCAAATAGCAATAATTCAAGAAACAACATGTCCTTCCAACATCAACTATACCACCCTCCATCTCGCGAGAATTTCAACTGTATTACCACCCCATGCGTTATAGTGAACTCTCTCCACTTGGGTCTCCGCATTACCACCCTATGCATTGTGGAACCCTCTTGAGTCTCTGCATTACCACCCCATGCGTTGCAGGACTCCCCTATTCAAATTCCCAACTCACGCACTTAGGCTGTTATTCGATCTGCGAGCCTAGGGCTCTCTCCTATCCACATTCCTACACGTCTCATCATACGATAGGATACAAACATTATAAACATGTCATCATCATCCACCACACACAATCAAACATATAAGAGACACCTCGATATAACTTAACTAAGTAATTTCTTAATTTGTCATTTACAATGGAAGACCAACGGGACGAGGACAACATCAATCAATCCAAGGAATTCAATTAAACATGCTTGAAATGGGTTAGGAGTTGTCCAAAACTAATTAGAAGTGATCGAGGCTTAATACGGTCGAAAATAGGCAAAACAGCACAAAAGCTGTCTAGAGAGGGGAGGGATCGATCCTGTCACGCCCTTGATTTTCAACATAAATAACAATACCATTTTAAATACAAATCCTCATAATAGTACGTACAATACCCCCAAAATACATTACAGTTTTCGAATCGACAAGTAGTCTGTCCAACTAATACAGTATTCCAAAAATAGAGAAAACAATACAATGCAATTTGTTTTACAAAGATATACAAGTACTTCCGAAAATAACTTTAGTCTGTGATGTCTGCATGCACTCTATACTCTCCATGACTGTGCCCCTGTGATGTACCTGAAAATGATAGGTTGAGCTACACTAGCCCAGTAGAGAAATCTATATGCAAGTTATAAGAAAATATAATGAGTCATGCACCTAGAGTGAATGAATACAACGAGATACCACAAAGAAACATGAGACTTCCACCACAAACGAGCATACTACAACCAGTGGATCATGATTTCATATGGGTATTCTTAACAGCTCATATGCCAAACTAGAAGCATAAACCGACTCAAATTATCCTAATTAGACCACAATTTGTCCACACCCGTCACTTGTCCATTGCTACACAAATACTCCTTTTTGCCTCCATCTATATGTATATGTAATGATCACGCACCAACAGTAATATGTGAACAATAATATATATATATATATATATAGACACACACACACACACGCAACGAATCCCAAGATGTTAATGACATCGAGTATACCTCTTGGCAGAATAGTACGAACATTCACTAAATTCCCTTTTGAACATAATCAATTCGTCTTGTATATCTCAATTATTAGCCATTTTCCGTTTCAATACAATTCTGGGCATTTGGGAGCTCATGCGTCCACTAAAAACCTTTCATTCTCGTCCGAGCGTTTGGGACCCCGTGCGTCCATTAGAAACCTTTCATTCTTGTCCATGCATTTGGGACCCCGTGCGTCCCATGTTCATTCTGGCATCTTATCATCCAGTGGATCCATAGCTTTCTTTATATTCGTGGTATCGTTCTATTTCTTGCTTCCCATTTCATATTCCTAAATGACCTCATTCTCAACTTATAACCAATCTATATCATCCATACAACATGTCACATGATCTCATGATATCCACATACCAATTAATCAATAACATTATAAAGCACTCCGAAATAATCAACCATATCATAACATCAGCTAGAAGATAAGTATACACATTTCCCTTATGTATATCACCACATCCTACACAACATACTGAACACATAAGTAACCGTACGACACACTGACCACTAACCTCTATACTAGAATCTCATAAAGCGAGAGCCCAAGGAGTTTAGGATGATCAACGAGACGTATCACAAGGATACGAGTTCCTATGTTACACTTTGGATCACTAGCCAGACTCACAACTACCCATCATACTCACCACAACGCCTTGCATAACCTATAGTACACCTAAACATCCTTACGGTACATTCTCCATTTATAACGATGCTAAGATTACGCTTAACAAGTATCGAATGGATTGGAACGATCAACGAATCATTGGAACCCAAGTAATCAAGTTTAGGAATGGTTTAACAATGTTTATAGTGTGTTAGAAGTGATCGGAAATCAATACAATCAAAGGGAATTCAATATCCTCAAAACAGTTTTCTGAGCACTGGGTACCGATACCACAAAATATAAGTATTGGTACCAAACCAATCCAGAGAGCAATCAGAGATCAAGGTACTGGTACCTCAAAAAGTAGGTATCAGTACTAAGGTATCGGTACCTCAAAAAGTAGGTAACGGTACCAATGGATTACAGCAAACGATTTTTGCAAAAAATCAAGATTGAGCATAAAGTCGAAATTTAATGAACTAAAGCACGATTTAGGCATTTAATTATCACATAAACTCATAACAAGAGTAAGAAATCCCTACCTCATGGGTTTTGAGCAAAACCTGACCCTTTGACCAAGTCAACCGAGCTCCCATGTGGTCCGATCAAGATTTTTCTTGAATATTCGGAAAGCCTGTGCTCCGTATAGCAACTTTAATTCTCGGGCCTTGTCCGGAATCACACCTAGGTGGATGAAATCGAAGAGAGAAGAGAGGAGAGAGGGTTTCGGAGGAGAGGAGAGAGAGACAGAGAGCCAAAGAGTGAGGGAGAAAAATGGGAGAATTATTCTCCCTGGGAAAATATAAAGGTGGGGGAGGAATCCCCTGCTTCTTGCACCACACACTCACATGTGCACCTTTCACATAATCACCCTTATATCCCTCCACGAACACGCCACATCGTCAATCCACACCGTGTATCTCGACAAGTTGTACGATTGCAAAAGAAAAAAATACGTCCTAAAAAATACGGGTCTTTACAGATCCCTAAAGGGCAAAAGTCCAGATTTGTGGGGGATCGATCCCCCCTGGCATAGGGATCGATCTCTAGGCGATTTTGGGTGTTTTTTTGTAGATTTTTGATAGATTTCAAAGACACGAAGGATAGCTCGATTTCCACACCCAATCAACACATTAACGCATAAAAGAGGAGAAGAAGTCCTACCTCGCAACAAAGGTCAAGATTCGCGCAAAACAAGCGAGCCCTAGCTCCACGAACTTCAAAATCAACAAAAGCTTTCCTCTGAGTTTGACCCAACGAAATCCGAGCTCAAGAACAAGCAAGCAAGGTGGAATGGAAGTGGATCTTATGGGTTCTTGGGGGATTAAGTGGAGTTTCAAGTGGAAGAGCTAGAGAGAGAGACATACGGTAGAGACACAGAGAGAGAGAGAGAGAGAGAGAGAGAGAGAGAGTGAGAGGAGAGATGAGATCTTTTATCTCATACACACCCACCCATCTATATATACTAGCACAAGTTTGAATCACACAAACACTCCCTCCACTAACAATTCCTTCACTTTAAAACCCAATTCAATTAACCACAACACTTTTCATATTTTCCTCAATTTTCTGGCATTTATACAACCTTTCGATAATTTAAATTTATACGGGTCTCTACACATAGAGTTTAGGTGTGCTAGGTCACAACTTGAATTGTCCGAAAGAATAATTAAAGTATTTTTTGAAAATTATTTCACAAGCCCGTAGGCTCGGTTTTAAAAGAGTGACTATTTTGTTTTGATTTTTGAGGTTAGAAAAGAAAGGGTTCAATAATTCATTGTTACAAATGGGGAAGGTGTTAGGCATCCCACTTCGCCCTTGCGGTACTCTCTCTTCTCTAAGTACACAATTGAATAGAGTTGTTTTAGAGCAAGATGAAATAGAAATGACATTATGCAATATAAGGACATTATTCATGTACATGCTTTATTAAGGTGACATTTTTCAAAGGAAAAAATAAAAGAGATGAGAGAAAAGAAAGAAATGAATTGAGCTTGGCGAAAGGCTGCCTATGTATCTCGGAGCGGAAAAATCAGGTCAAAAAGAGGTCGCCCTCGGTGGGTCCATTTGATAGTGAGATGTTTTTATGAGTTTGAAAAAAAAGGCTTATTGGCTTGAAAACGAGTATATAAGAGAAAGTTAAAAAAGTCAATTCAGGCCCAGAGAATGTCAATTGGGGTTCGAGAGTGGTAAACTGGGCCCGAGAGGGTAAAACGTTAATTTGGCGATGGAAACGCCCTCGTTGGATTAAAACTTTGATTAAATAAAAGTTTGAGAAACATTCAAATCAAACCCGAAAAAAGTCAATCGCGGTTTGAAAAACGTAAAGCAGTAATTTGGCGATGGAGACGCCCTCGTTGGATTAAAATATTGATTTTGTAAAGATTTTTGGAAAAAGTCAATTGGGGTCTGAGAAGGGTAAAAAGGTAATCTGGCGATGAAGACGCCTTCGTTGGATTAAAATATTAATTTAGTAAAAAAGTCAAGCAAAACCACATAAAAGTCAATCGTGGGTAAAATGGCAATTTTGGTGCCCGCGAGGCGAAGGTTTTAGTACGGAATTCACTGGTTGACCAAAGAATAAACTTGGAGAAGTTAGGAAAAAAGAGCCTTCTTGCCGGTCCTTCTTGGCATGACAATGGCCCAATAGGTCCTGCACAAAGTTGAGCCCATATATCATAGCCCAATAGGTCCTCCCAAGTATTTTCTTGACAAAACTACCCCTCGGATGAAAAAACAAAACAACGCGATACAGAAGTGATACATCTCGCATCTAAAGACGATACAGAGGTGATACGAAAAGGAGAGAAGGCGATCAAGGACGACAATCGACAAGACGATCAAGAAAGACAATCGACAAGACGATCAAGAAAGACAATCGACAAGACGATCAAGGAAGACCACTGGTGGATTGCAAGCACAATGACCCGATTTAAAAGTACGTATTTCAAAACATATTTTCTGTAATTTTACCAAGTTGCATAGTTCTTTGAGTGCTTGTCATTCGCCAAAAGACAGTTCTTTGAGTACGAATTTCATTTTTGTGAGGATTTTTAACAGTACTGACATCTTTTCAAAAAACATTGTCAACATCTTTTCAAAAAGCATCTGACCTTGGGTTGCAATTAGTAGTAAATGGAGAACGCGGGAGGCTCTATCCACCTATGGGCAAATGGGGAACGCAGGAATTAGATCTGATACTTTCACATACCCATCTATTCTCAAGGCTTGTAGTCAAGAACTAAATCTGGATTTAGGGAGGGAGGTTCATAAGTCTATTGATGCTAGCCGTCTTGATTGGTGTTTGTTTGTGCAAAATGCCTTAGTCTCAATGTATGCCAGGTGTGGGGAAGTGGATGATGCTCGGAAGTTGTTTGACCAAATGCCCGAAAAGGATGTATGCTCCCATATGGGTTCACTGATACTGGGGAAGGAGATTCATTGCGTTGCAATTCGTAGTAATTTTAGTGGACTTCATAATGTTCAAAATGCTTTAATCAATATGTATGCTAGGTGCGAAGACCTTAGGCATGCACACAATTTATTCCAATCATTAGAAGCTAAGAGTATTGTAAGCTGGAACTCAATTATTTCTGGTTACACACACTCGGACTTCTCTAAGGAGGCCTCCTATCTATTTAGGAAGATGTTTTTTTTCTGGCATTGAGCCTAATTATGTGACAATTACAAGTATTCTTCTTATTTGAGCCCAAGTTGCTAATCTGCAACATGGTAAGGAGTTTCACTGTTACATTATAAGGCGTGTTTGGTTCGATGATTACTTATCACTATGTAATGCTTTTGTACATATGTACGCAATATTTGGAAAAATTTTCCTAGCAAGAAGACTTTTTGATATGCTAAACAAGAAGGATCAAGTGACATACACTTCATTAATAGCTGGTTATGGGATACAAGGAGAGGGACATACTGTAATAAAACTTTTTGAAGAGATGATCAGGTTCCAAATAAAGCCTGTTAATGTAACCATGGTTGCTATTTTGTCTGCTTGTAGTCATTCGGGTCTTGTAACCCAAGGTCAGATGCTTTTTGAAAAGATGTTGACTGTCTATGGCTGTGAAATGGTTATCAATATCACAGACTTGAATTTGATGTTTTAGTTTGGAATCTGTCTCATTTGTTGAGCTTTTAATTTGCACCTTGCGTTATTTGTAGCACTGTCATGCGCCCTTACCTGAAATTCGACAGGGCATGGGATCAATACATGGATTTTTTTAACTGAGTTATGTTATGTTTCACCACTGATTTTATTTGTGCGTGTAGACTTTTTATTATGCTCTCACAAGATCTCCTTTAAAACTATGCAGAGCAGACAAGGAAAGATCTACATTCAAACAGTAAAAAACCAGCAGAAGCATCAAATACACAAGAATATGACTCGAATTTAGATACACCCGATGAGATCAAAACCACAACAACATAAGCACATGTGCACAAGTTGAGGCAAAGAAGGGGTATGCAGCAAGACACAATAGTTGAAATAAGTTGTGCTCAAGCAAACCAGCCGAAATTAGTTCCATCCATTACCATCAAAATCCGAGAAAAGTCTAGAGCAAGAGGAGCGACACAAACTCAGTATGAACTTAGAGCAAGATCAGAAAAACAATTGGCATCCAACATTGAAGGAGAAGAATTGATAACCCGATCACAACAGTGAAAAAAAAGGTCAAGAAAAGTGGGTGAAAAACAGAGCACACAACAACGAGTAAGCTTGAATAGGTCCAACTTTCAGGGTATAATTAGATTGCTCAAAGATACCAAACTCAATCCCAAACATATAGCTTAGCTTGCCTAAAAAAAACACCATTTTGGTTATTGATTGAAGCAATTGTGAACAAGAAGTTGGTAAGTGACCATTGCAAAAAGTTTGATGAAGTTGTTGTGAAATGTAGAGACCCGTAAATTTCCTATTTAATTTTAATATTGTAGTAAAAGAAAATAAAAGAAAGGAAAAGTGGTGAAAATGGCATGAAAATTAAAGTTCAGGGTTAAATGTGAAAGAAGTTGAAAGTCATGGGTGTTTCTGTGATTTGTGCATGTGTGTGCACGTGTATACCGGGGAAAAGTTTTCTTTTTTTTTTTTTTTTCATTTTCACTTTTGCTCCATCTCTCTCTCTCGGCTCTCTCTCACTCTCTCAACCAAAAATTTATCTCCAAACCCAAAACCCACAATAATCAACTCCCAAACCATTTTCTACTTGCATTTTGGGACTCGTATTGCGTTGGACAAAGCTTGGTTCGGTGTATTGTTGCTTGATTTGGATTCCGGAAGCTAGGGTTCAATCAATCTCCTTGATTTCGGTTTGGATACTCGAGGTAGGAAATTCTACCTCTCTTTATATGTTAATTGGGTTCTCCTATGTCTTAGTTGAGTATTCCCATGCTTCGTTTGAGCTCGTATCGGTTGTTGTTTGGTCTGGACCAAAATCTGTTATCTGATGAAAAATCGCCAAAATCCTAGGTTCCTACCGGTAGGATATTCTTCTCTACCGGTAGAACCTCGTAGTTGTGAGCATGAGCACTCACTGCCTTGTGTTTGTACCGGTAGGATTATTAATATATACTTTTTTTTCCTTCTTTCCTACCAGTACCAATTTTTTTTCTATCGGTAGAATTCTTGCGGACTGAATATTTGCTCCTCCTGATTCCTGTTTGTACCGGTAGGCTCCCAATTCCTACCGGTAGGCCACCAGACAATTATCAAAACTTTTTATGCCGTTGGAAATCTTTTGCTTCCTAAGTCTTTGACTATTCTATGGGTGTTTATATATTTTATTGTGTAAAATGAGAAATCATGCAGCCAAGTTTGACTTCATTTGCCATGTGGTAAATTTATATGTTGGAGTTATTTAAATTGATGGAATTGTTGACGGATACACATGAACTTGTGAATGACGCGCGAACATTCGGGGCCCATCGACGGGTGGGTGCCTGGCAGGGGATATTCAGGGTCCCATAATTAGCCTGGCAGGAGCTAATGCTCAAAATAATCACTCGAGGCCTGACCTTCAAGGTGGGTGCTTGGCAGGGGATATTCAGAGTCCCAAAATTAGCCTGGCAGGAGCTTTGGCTCAGACACACAGACGACACGACATGTTGAGACATAATTTGATGGGTATGATTTGTGGGTTGAATAAAAGAAAGATTGGAGATTTTGGGACACTCGTTCATGATAATTGTGCTTCCTCCGTAATCTTGATTTTTCATCATCCGTTCGTTTGTCTCGCTCAATTGCATATAGAGTTTGCATAGACTTTTCTACTGGGGTAGTGTAGCTCAAGCCTTATATTATTTTCAGGTACTAATCCTGGACCATAGATTGCATTGCTTGAAGTACTTGGAGTGTGGTCACTACTTTTGAAAGCTAACTAAGGAGTTACTTGTCCATCTTCGTAAATTTCTTTTGAAAGATGTATTTATAACTAAATTGTAATTCTTTTGACTTGGAATATTGTATCCATTAATTCTCCTTTGAAATTCGATACTTATGTCAATTTGGGGCCGTCGAGCCAATATTGTAATATTTTGGAACCGTGTGAATTTGGAAGTATTTGCCGGGGGAATGAGAACGCGTTGATTATTTTGGGTATCGTAAGGGATATTTGTGAGTATTTTTATTATGAAAATCATTTATAATTATGTTAAAAATTCAGGGCGTGACAACTTGGTATCAGAGCATAGGTTTAGAACATCTAGAGACCGTGGGGAGACGTTTCGTCTCATGGGTTCAAAATGTCGCGCCTTCTAACATAATTTGTGCATTGTGTGACTAACATTCATGTGACTACTTGACATTGCATTTTTCGATATTGTAGAGTGGCGTAGAGTCATTACTGACCCGTGTTGGGAAGTCCGTGGCTTTGACCTCATAGTAATAATGTTGTGATTAATAGTTTTTCCTCTTATATCATGTAGTAAGATGCCGCCGAAGTCGCGTGTTAGGCGGGGTGCGGCCGGGAACCGGGGTGGTCGTGGCCGTGGAGTACCTCCAGAGGATGAGGTTAGTCAGCTTGGGTGGAAATCCGGGGGCTAGGATCGGTCGAGGTGCAGGTGTACCTCATGCTCAGAATCAATTTGCTAGGGATCTCGTCGCAGCACTTACAGCTGCAAATCTAGTAAATCAAGTACCTAGAGAGAATGTTGAGGATTGAGCCATGGTGGCGATGCGGGAGTTTAGCCGTAGAAACCCTCCAGTGTTCGATGGGACTAGTAGCGACCCTTTGGTAGAGGACCATTGGCTAGCCCAAATTCGTAAACTTTTCAGAGCTCTCAATATCATAGAAGACAACATCAGGGTAGATATTGTGGCTGTTCAGTTGGTTGGAGAAGCCAGCGAGTGGTGGGAGTCGGTTTTGGATAGTAGGAAGAACGTGAGGAGAGCGGCAAGAACCACAGCTCAGGTAGATGAACCCGATGTTGAGAATTTGACATGGGCTGAATTTGAGGCGCTATTCGAGGAGCAGTATTTTCCGGAAACTTCACGTGAAAATTTAAGGGATCAATTTGAGAAGTTAGAACAAGGGAACATGACTGTGTTGGAGTACGCACAAAAGTTTCAATCTTTATCTCGTTTTGCGCCAGAGTTGGTGGCGACGGAAGAGAGGAAATGTAGACGCTTTGAGAAAGGGCTGCATGGTACCCTAAGAAGGATGGTAATGGTACAACGCAGGACGAAATATGCCGAGGTAGTTGAGTGTGCGAGGAGTATTGAGATGCCGAAGGAAGCACAGCGAAATAACGGAGTTTGGGAACCACGACAACCGACCGTGAATGCAAGTTCTTCGTCGGGGAGCTTTGGGAGTCAGGGGAGGAAAAGGCCGAGGGAACCGTCTCAGACACCACAGGGTAGTTCGTCGAACTTTAGGTCTTCTTCTTTGGGGACTCGGGGTGCTCTATCTAGACCTTTGTCCGTGTGTTACAAGTGTAATCAACCTGGACATGTCCGTGCTCAATGTCCACACCTCGAGAAGGCTTGTTTCATTTGTGGAAAAACGGATCACTTCGCAAGGAACTATTCTCAGGGGTCGGGAGTGCATAGCAAGTCGGGTTCCGTGCAGCAGCAAGGAACAGGGCATAATGCGGGCCGGCAGTTTAAGGGCACTTTGAGGCAGCAGCAGCCTCACTTCCGCCAGACTTCGTCAGCTCAGAGTTTCGGGGTTGATAGGGGAGCGAGTTCTTCCGTGCCTTCTCAGGGTTCTGGTCAGAGGGGTGGTTTTGTGTGGGGTCAGAGTACCCAGGGGCGAGTTTTCAACATCACTTCTGCTATTCCACCTACCACTTCTCAGGCTCCGAAAACTTCTGTTGTGAGGGGTACTTTTCTTTTATTCAACTCCTTCGCTAAAGTACTCTTTGATTCTGGAGCATCGCATTCATTCATTGCTGCATCATTTATGTGTGCTTTGGAATTGGAATCAGAGACTATTAGTCCTCCTTTGTTTGTTGAGACACCTCTAGGGGGTAGAACACCTATTGATCGTATCTGCCGAGATTGTGAGTTGATTATTCGTGATCGTTATTTCGTGTTTGACTTCATTGTTTTGGGAATGTCGGGGTTTGATCTTATTTTGGGGATGGATTGGCTATCCACATTTCATACTACAATCGATTGTTTCAAGCGTCGAGTTCGTATTTGTCCTCCTGAGGGTCCTTGTTTTGAATTCTTTGGGGAGCGTCAGGAACCGTTGGAACCGTATTTATGCGGGCCTCGTGAGCTAGAATCGGTTTACTCATTATTGGCGAGTTTGACGTTAGATGAGGATGCCTCTATGCATGGGGAGTTACCCTTAGTGGTTTGTGACTTTCCAGATGTATTTCCGGAAGAGTTACATGGTTTACCTCCCGAGAGAAGTTGAGTTCACGGTAGACTAACTTCCTGGTACCGCTCCTATCTCCGTACCTCCATATCGTTTCGTGCCCGTCGAATTGAGAGAGTTAAAGATTCAGTTGCAGGAATTGGAGAATTTGGGTTTCATTCGTCCGAGTACGTCACCGTGGGGAGCACCGGCTTCGTTTGCCCAAAAGAAGGATGGTTCACTCCGTTTATGTATTGATTATCGTAAGCTCAATCGTGTAACCGTTAAGAATAAGTATCCCATGCCTAGAATCGACGATTTATTTGATCAACTTCGGGGTGCCACTTGCTTTTCCAAAATCGATTTGAGGTTCGGCTATCATCAGTTAAGGGTTCGTAGAGAGGACATCCCTAAAACCGCTTTCTGTACTCGCTATGGTCATTATGAGTTCGTTGTTATGTCTTTCGGTTTGACGAACGCTCCAGCAACCTTCATGGACCTAATGAATCGTATTTTCCGTGCTTATCTTGATCACTTTGTCGTCGTCTTCGTGGATGATATTTTGATCTATTCGCCTACGGAGGAGGAACACCAATCTCATCTTACCACCGTTCTTGAACTTTTGAGAGAGCACCAATTATACGCTAAACTTAGTAAGTGCGAGTTTTGGTTATCTGAAGTCAAATTTTTGGGTCATGTGGTTTCGAAGGGTGGAGTGTCGGTTGATCCAACAAAGATAGAGTCCATTATGAATTGGCAACAACCGAAGAACGTGTTTGAGATTCGAAGCTTTTTGGGGTTGGCCGGATACTACCGCCGTTTCGTTCTTGATTTCTCTCGTTTAGCAGCACCGATGACTAGATTGACGCGTAAGGGAACCCGTTTTGTATGGAGTGACTCGTGTGAAACGGCTTTCCAGGAGCTAAAGAAGCGATTGACTACCGCACTTGTTTTGATTGTGCCCGAACGTGGAGTTGGTTACTCCATGTATTGTGATGCGTCTAAGGAAGGGTTGAGGTATGTGTTGATGCAAGCGGGGCGAGTAGTAGCGTATGGGTCACGACAGTTGAAAACTCACGAGCGGAATTACCCGACACACGACTTAGAACTTGCGGCCGTCGTATTTGCTTTGAAAAGTTGGCGCCATTACTTGTACGGTGAGAAATTTGAAGTCTTTTCCGACCACAAGAGCTTGAAATACTTATTCTCTCAAAAGGAACTTAACCTTCGTCAACGCCGTTGGATGGAGCACTTAGAAGATTATGACTTCGAATTGCAATACCACCCGGGGAAAGCGAACGTTGTGGCAGATGCATTGAGTAGGAAACCGACACACCTTGCGAGCTTAGCGATTCACGAGTGGAAAGCAATGAACGATTTGGGCTCCTACGCCATGCACTTTGAGGAAGTTCGAGAAGGGGTCACGTTATGCGACTTGATGGTGCAATCAACCTTATCGAACCGAGTGATTGAGGCTCAACAACGTGATGAGGAAGCGGAGGAACTTCATACTAGGTTCCTTAGTGGAAAAGCTCAAGAAGGGTGGATGATCCACGCCGATCAAAGCTTGCGCTATCAAGGAAAGTTGTTCGTACCCGTTTCGTATCGAGAGGAAATTTTGCGAGAGTTTCATCATTCTCCATTAGCTGTTCATCCAGGAGGGACGAAAATGTATCACGACTTGCGTAGGCAATTTTGGTGTTCCGGAATGAAGAGGGACGTTGTGACTTTCGTGTCCAAGTGTCTTACGTGCCAGCAAGTGAAAGCGGAACATCAAAGACCCGCGGGGGAGTTACAGCCATTGCCAGTAGCTGAATGGAAGTGGGAGAATGTGACCATGGATTTCGTTACGGTTTACCGAGATTGCAAAGGGGGCATGACGCTATTTGGGTAATCGTGGATCGCTTAACCAAAACCGCTCATTTTCTACCTATCCATGTTACAGATTCCGTGGAAACACTTAGTCGTTTATATATTCGAGAAATCATTCGACTTCATGGGATTCCCGTATCTATCGTGTTCGATCGTGATCCAAGATTTACCGCCCGTTTTTGGCAAAGTTTGCAAGCTGCTTTAGGCACTAATTTGTTATTCAGCACCGTGATAAGCACCCGGTAATGTAATGAGAGGGTGCGCTAGTGTCTAGGTTTAGTTTAATTTACTCATTAATTAGTTGTTTTTAACTTAGTTGTCTCGTAGAGTGTGTTTGTTTTGTTTTGTAGGTGAATCGCCTAATAAAAGCTTTTAAAGGCCAAGGCGCAGCTCAGGCAGAGCTCAGGCAAAAGTTACCCGACGTCAAGGCTGAGCAAGGCGAGGCCAAGGCTAAGGCGTGACCGACAGCTGGGCAACGCCAAGGCAGAGCCAAAGCGAGAAGTTCAGCCAAGGCAGAAGAAGCCACAGCTCGGGCAGAAACTCTCCAGCCAAGGCAGAAGCAGGCCGACAGCCAAAGCCAAAGCGTGGCCAAGCGGTGGCCCGAGCAGAATCAAGCGTGGCCAAGGCGTGGCCAAGGTGTGGCCAAGGGCTGAACAACTTCAAGCTTCAGAACTGATAAGCCCACGCGATCGATTGAAGCTAAGAGGTTCAATCGGTACCGAGTGCTTAGCCGGCCCCGTACTTAACTGATCGCGATCGATTGAAGCTAAGAGGTTCAATCGGTACCGAGAGCCTAGCTCAGTAATGTTAAGCTGTGGCAATCGGTACCGAGGCCATTAGCGAAGCATCTTCGAAGCATCTTTAGAGCATATTCCGAGCGGGGAATAAAAGGAATGATGTAATGACAATGAAAAGACGTTTTTTTGGTACATTTTTAGATCTAGCTTAGATTCAATTTGCTTTTTGAATTGTTCTTATTGTGTTCTTCATTTCCAGCACTTTATTTCTCAATTTACTGTCTTAATTAATTTTCTTTTGCTACTCTTGCTTCAATTAAAGTTGTTTCTTAGTTCCCGATCTATCTTTTAAGCTAATTTTCTTCTAGTCTTGCATTTCAATTATGTTTAGTAGATTTTTGCTTGCTCTTATCTCTCTAGATATGTGTGAGTAGTTTCAAGGGTTGGGTCATGGGATGATTAGCATCCCATGGCTTGGGCAAAAATTGTATTTTTCACCAATAAAGCTTTAATTTTTAGATTTGAAAATTAATGTGGGGCTCGGATTCGTTTGGTATACCGCCGAGATGTTAACCTCTTTGATCATGTGTAGGTGGGAGCTTCGCCTACTCACCACACATGATGCTTAGAGCTCTGACGCTCGAGGTGGTTATCGAATGAGTTCTAGAGCTAGCTTAATAATCGAATCTCTATTTCCCGGTTTAGATACCTACAATTGTGTATTTTAAATCGCGTAAATTGGTGAAAAGTATGACTTAGCCCGAGTCATGAATGCTAGGATTCCTAGACCTAACCTATATTTTCCTAATTAATTCATTTTCAATTTAGCCATTTTCATTCTACCGTTCAAAGTAAAACCAAGTTGACTGGCTAAAAGTCGAAAACCCTACTTGCATCTAACAATCTGAGGCAAGCCATGAACTAATTCCCTTGGGTACGATCCCGGACTTCTCCGGTTTATTATGCTTCAACCGACTTATTAGCCCTACGCTTGGGGTAATATTCTTCTACACGGAAGTAATACGAAGCACACCGCGTATCACCCTCAAACCGATGGGCAATCCGAGAGAACGATTCAGATTTTGGAAGATATGCTTCGAGCTTGTGTGATGGATTTCTGGGGTAGTTGGGAGGACCATTTGCCATTAGTCGAGTTCGCGTACAACAATAGCTATCAATCAAGTATCGAAATGTCACCGTACGAGGCTTTATATGGGAGACCGTGTCGATCGCCTGTCTGTTGGACTGAATTGGGAGAGGCTACGCTTGTAGGGCCGAATATAATTAAGGAGACCTCTGAGAGCATGAAAGCAATACGCCAACGCTTTAAGAAAGCTCAAGAGAAAACGACCGAACAAGTTAAGGTGATTCGTCAAAGGTTGTTGACCACGCAAAGCAGGCAAAAGAATTATGCCGATCGTCGTCGTCGCCCGTTGTCATTTGAAGAGGGGGATCATGTATTCCTCAAGGTATCGCCGTGTAGAGGTTTATCACGTTTCGGAAAAAAGGGAAAGCTATCGCCGCGTTATATCGGGACGTTCGACATTATCGAGAAGATTGGGGAGGTTACATATCGTTTAGCTTTGCCACCGAGGCTATCGGGCGTTCATGACGTGTTTCATGTGTCTATGTTAAGGAAGTATGAACCGGATCCGTCGCAAGTGTTAGAGTGGTCCGAACTCGAGTTAGAGGCCGATGCATCTTATGGGAAAGAACCGATCCGTATACTAGATTCGCGTGATCAAGTGTTGAGGGGTAAGACGATACTGTTGGTTCAAGTCTTATGAAGGTGTCAGGGTAGCGAGGAATCGACTTGGGAAAGGGAAGATGAGGTTAGAGAGAAGTATCCGCATCTATTTCCGGAATGAACCAATGTGAGTGTTCGAAATTTAAAGTATCATGGTATTTGACATGTTGCATCTTATAAGTAGTTATAATTGTTGTATGTGTATGAGGTGTATATGTTAGCTAGTCTTGACATGGAAAATTTCGAGGACGAAATTCCTTTAAGGAGGGTAGGATGTAGAGACCCGTAAATTTCCTATTTAATTTTAATATTGTAGTAAAAGAAAATAAAAGAAAGGAAAAGAGGTGAAAATGGCATGAAAGTTCGAGGTTAAATGTGAAAGAAGTTGAAAGTCCTGGGTGTTTTTGTGATTTGTGTATGTGTGTGCACGTGTATACCAGGGAAAAGTTTTCTTTTTTTTTCATTTTCACTTTTGCTCCATCTCTCTCTCTCGGCTCTCTCGATCTCTCTCAGTCTCTCAACCAAAAATTCATCTCCAAACCCAAAACCCACAATAATCAACTCCCAAACCATTTTCTACTTGCATTTTGGGACTCGTATTGCGTTGGACAAAGCTTGGTTCGGTGTATTGTTGCTTGATTTGGATTCCGGAAGCTAGGGTTCAATCAATCTCCTTGATTTCGGTTTGGATACTCGAGGTAGGAAATTCTACCTCTCTTTATATGTTAATTGGGTTCTCCTATGTCTTAGTTGGGTATTCCCATGCTTCGTTTGAGCTCGTATCGGTTGTTGTTTGGTCTGGACCAAAATCTGTTATCTGATGAAAAATCGCCAAAATCCTGGGCTCCTACCGGTAGGATATTCTTCTCTACCGGTAGAACCTCGTCGGTGTGATGATGAGCACTCACTGCCTTGTGTTTGTACCGGTAGGACTCATTTCCCTACCGGTAGGATTATTAATATATATACTTTTTTTTCCTTCTTTCCTACCGGTACCAATTTTTTTCTACCGGTAGAATTCTTGCCGACTGAATATTTGCTCCTCCTGATTCCTGTTTGTACCGGTAGGCTCCCAATTCCTACCGGTAGGCCACCTGACAATTATCAAAACTTTTTATGCCGTTGGAAATCTTTTGCTATCTAAGTCTTTGACTATTCTATGGGTGTTTATATATTTTATTATACAAAATGAGAAATCATGCAGCCAAGTTTGACTTCATTTGCCATGTGGTAAATTTATATGTTGGAGTTATTTAAATTGATGGAATTGTTGACGGATACACATGAACTTGTGAATGACGCGCGAACATTCGGGGCCCATCAACGGGTGGGTGCCTGGCAGGGGATATTTAGGGTCCCATAATTAGCCTGGCAGGAGCTAATGCTCAAAATAATCACTCGAGGCCTAACCTTCAAGGTGGGTGCTTGGCAGAGGATATTCAGGGTCCCAAAATTAGCCTGGCAGGAGCTTCGGCTCATACACACAGACGACACGACATGTTGAGACATAATTTGATGGGTATGATTTGTGGGTTGAATAAAAGAAAGATTGGAGATTTTGGGACACTCGTTCATGATAATTGTGCTTCCTCCGTAATCTTGATTTTTCATCATTCGTTCGTTCGTCTCGCTCAATTGCATATAGAGTTTGATAGACTTTTCTACTGGGGTAGTGTAGCTCAAGCCTTATATTATTTTCAGGTACTAATCCGGGACCATAGATTGCATTGCTTGAAGTGCTTGGAGTGTGGCCACTACTTTTGAAAGCTAACTAAGGAGTTACTTGTCCATCTTCGTAAATTTCTTTTGAAAGATGTATTTGTAACTAAATTGTAATTCTTTTGACTTGGAATATTGTATCCATTAATTCTCTTTTGAAATTCGATACTTATGTCAATTTGGGGCCGTCGAGCCAATATTGTAATATTTTGGAACCGTGTGAATTTGGAAGTATTTGCCGGGGGAATGAGAACGCTTTGATTATTTTGGGTATCGTAAGGGATATTTGCGAGTATTTTTATTATGAAAATCATTTATAATTATGTTAAAAATTCAGGGCGTGACATGAAAGTTATAAAGACACTAAAGTTTCGGACAAAGACTCAACAGGACTAAAGACACTAAAGTTTTGGACAAAGACTTAACAGCACTCAGACCAGACACAAAAAGACAATAAAGTTTCGAACAAAGACTCAACAGAACTCAAAAGGGCACACAATGAGACAGGACAAAGCAATATAACTTGTACCCACTTTGCATATCTTCAATCAGCAGCACACTTCCAGACTCATATCCACTTTGCATATCTTCAATCAGCAGCCCTCAAATCTTCTTTACAGGTCTTTCAGTTGTGTATTCCAATCTTCCCGCACCTGCTGCATTGTATTGCTCTGATCTTCTCGCCATTTGACCGAAGACTTTTTTTTCGAGGTCTTCTAGATGGCTTCCTTGACAGTGGTGGAAGAATGGTATCTTCATTGCCACCTGGCGCAGGCTTCCACAGGGTAGGTATAGGATATATTGGCAGCGAGTACACCTCACGGTACGTCTCAACCATGTAGTAAGGATCAACATAGTTTTGCAAGTCCTTTCCACTATTATAAATGGCACAAACCGCATGGCAACACGGGAAACATCTAAACTGCCACTCGAAGCACGAGCATGTCTAATTGGAGAGATTTACCATTACCGAAGGATCAGAAAGGGCTTCGAAGACATTAGTAGTTGAGCGCTTTACATTCCATGACTTTGAAACATGAAATGAGTTCTCCAGCTCTTTGTTCATGTTCGGGTAGATAGAAAAGTTCCATTTCACAGCAACTTGACTTCTTTTAGCAATATTCTCCATCATTTTCACACGGATTCGGTCAACGAGCTTTGTCACCGGAAGATGACACTCCTCCTTGATCTAATTGTTGAAGCACTCCGCCAAGTTTGAGCACATCTCTCCGTACCGTTTATCGGGGAAAAACGCACATGCCTAGTGTTCTTTTGGCAGCCTTGATAAGAACGTTATAACCCTACCCTTGCCCTGGCTCTTCAAATCAGCAATGAGATCATCGAACATTTTCTCATTTGGCGCATGAGCGCTCAAACTAAATAGGCTAACTAAGTGTTCCTTAAAACCACCTTTCAGACTACTCAAAGCATGTCTCAAATTCATTTTTAGGTGATACAAGCAATATGAATGGGGACTCCGAGGGAATATGTTAGCAATTCCGCTACATATTCCATCATTTCTGTCAGAAAAGAAAACAATGTCCCTCTCATTACTCAAAATATCACGCAGCTTACCTAAAAACCAACTCCAACTAACATTTGTTTTGGCGTCAACAATAGCAAAGCAAATAGGGAACAAACCTAAAAAAACAAAAGAAAGACACTTAATAGAGTAGACATCGCACTGTTTATTCACTCTTTGAATGACAGAAATTCATATCCAAACTTATGAAGTATACAAAGCATGCGAATTGAAAATAACATACAAAGCATGCGAATTGAAAATAACACGAACAGAATCCTAAATACATGTTAGTGATGAAAAGATCAAGCCAAACCTTTGAACACGCGATTTAGGATAAAAATAAAACTCTCATCAAGTTGTTTTGAAAGGTTAGTGACAAATGAATTGTGCCAAACCTTTGTTAAACAATATTCATATTAACAATGCCAAGAGGATACTGCACTTGCAATGACACATAAACAAAATGTTTATTGAACCATGATTTAAGACTGTATGCTAAAATACTACGAAAAAGTAAAGAAAAACTAAATTTACATGGGCAAACCATACAAAGTATGGGAAAGACTCGACTCTGAAAACACAGTCATTGTAGCTTTCAGTTGTTCCAGCAGGTTTATATGGTTTCAGTTGTGGCCTATTTTCGAAGGTTTAACAGGTTTAGCAAGCCTAGTAGGGCATATGCACTTCTGTTTTAGTGCAGGTTACCAAAATTTAGCAAAGTTTAGCATGTTTCAATTGATGCATACGCATTTCTATTTCAGTGCATGTTTAGCAGGTTTATTTCAGTCTTTCAATTGATGCATATGCATTTCTGTTTCATAAATTAACTTACCTTTGTTACCATCTTTCGCTGATGTAGCCAGCAAGCAACCCTTATGCCTTGCATTCAAGAAAGTCCCGTCAAGAAATAACATGGGTCTACAATAATTGAAACCGTAGATACTAGCCCGAAATGCAACAAACATCCTCACAAAATGCTTGGTTTGGGGATCAAAGTCGATATCGAACACACTATCAGGATTGAAACACCTAGCTGCTTCAACCCACCAACGCAATTCGTCAAATGACGTCGAATAATCTCCAAACACATCAGCCTTAGACTTCTCAACACCAATCCAAGCTCTCTTGTAACTAATTGACAGCCCATAAAGTCTCTTCATGTCATCAAGAACATCAACTGGACGCTTTTGTGGCCGTGAGCGAACCTCCTCAAGAACAAGCTTCCCAATGAAAGAAGAACTAGCACGCAAGTGTTTCGCATTCAAAGCAGAAGCAACACAATCATGGACATTGTTTAACTCCCTAATGTAGAAAAAACAACTAAGTTTATCCACTCTACCGTGCACGATCCATGGGCAGCTTGATCTTTTATTCCTACAAACTGCTGTGATCCTTTCTTTGTCGTTCTTGACAAAGTTATACTCAAAGCCACAGTGCATCGCATATTTTGCCAATGCATTCCGAAATTCCACAACCCCACTAGCAAATTTCTGCCTCGCTTGCCTAATGAGCGCACTCCATCCAGCAGATAACAAAACTGTCTCTTTATGCATACAAAAACTTGGCACCCACTCAGGCTCTTGTTTATCTACATCCATCTTCCAATCCCTACGTAAAGAAGCCAACTGTTGATCACCACCAGTATCACCACAACCATTATTGGAACCACCACCACCACTACTTGTACTACCAGCATCAAAGACTGATACCTTAACACGATTCAACCCACTACTAGACACCAACTCAAACATCACATCTAAATCGTCATCATTCCGCAACATGCAGAAACGATCAGTTTCCAAACTATATGAAAGTCCTACTTCCCCAGCTTTCAAACCATTCCACTTAACAATGAGTTTATCCACCAATTGTGCACAGCTATTGTTATTAAAATCCTAATTCCACAACTCTCTCCACGGTAGTTACATAACAAAATCAATGAATCCATCTGCAAAATCATTTAACTTAGTCAAGAACGAAGAGTACATCATGTAACCACGACCACGTACAATTCTTTGCATACATAATCAGACAATTAACGCCATTAACAATGTTAATTGATCATGAATACTCTATATCACATAACCACATGCAATTCTTTACAAAACATAATCAATTATTAGCACTGTTAATTACGCACTACAAATTGACAATGTTAATTGACCTCATATGGATTACGTTTTGTAAATAACGATATAATTCTTTGCATACATAATCAGACTATTAACGCATGCAATCAATCAACAAAAAACACTGATTCAAAGGTAAAATCGAAGCACATTATCATCGAAGAAATCTCTGGGAAATCTCTCACAAATCTTGTGGACAGGAGGAGAATGTGGTGTGCTATTCTCCACACTAAATAATCTCTAAAAGGTAGATCTGGAATACAGCTATTACACTATCTCCCAAGCACCATTACTGATGAAGAAAACACAAAGCCACACATATACAAATTGAACTTTGAAGAGGTGTGGAGGAGAAAATTTGTTCAAAGTATGAGATTGATCACCGCTCTGAAAAAATCGCCGGAATGCTTCTGCCTCTGGATCGTAGGAATCGCTGGAGAAGACCAGTTCAAAGCATGATTTCTCTGGATCAAAGGAATCGTCGCTCTGAGAAAATCCCGTTCTCTCTATTTTTTAGATTTGATTTGAAACCCTTAAAATGCCAAGATGGGGTTTTATTTGTTTGAAAAGGGATAAAAATGTAAAATACACCCCACAGGACCCATAAGGAATTGTACTCTATTGAAAAAGGATCTATTGGGCTATGAAATGAAAAAATAGGAGCGGCTCATAATTAATTCTTAGGAAAAGTGTGACTGGGCCCGTGTTGGGCTGCCTATGTAACCTCGGGTTGAGGGGAAATCTGGTCAGACATAGTTCGCAATGTGATTCGAAAGATGTAGGCTGTGAGCCACCACCAAACTTACGACCAAGTAACACCGGAAATTTCCCAAGACAAAGGAGGGGTGAGAGACGGTCCCAGTTAAAACTCGTTATCCTTCGGCACCGAGTGCTGTTTTGAGAAATTTTTTTGATGTTTCCTCCAAACGTTGTAAGCCGGACCACGTTTATTATTTGGTAGATTATTAGAAGTTTGCTCGGCCCTTGGTGGGCTTGAAAAGTCATACAGGAAAATCACACGGAAAGGTTGGAGTTTTATTATTATTGGAGTTTTCGGGGTTCTCTGATGTACATAATAATGTACATTAGAAATAAATGAAAACATGTAAAAGTAATACGAAAAGTATTACAACTTCTTTGATGTACATAATGATGTCGCCGGACTTGTCGATTTTTATTACAAGTTCTTCAATATACATAATCATGAAATAAATGAATAAAATGTAAAAGTAATATGAAAAGTTACTTGCAAATTCTCGATAGTGACCTGGGAAATAGAATTGGCGGAGAAATAAATCTTTGAGAAGGTCGGAGAGAATCGGGCAGAGCTTCTGCAATATTTTGAGAATACCAAAAAATTGTCTGTGGAAATAAGGCAGCACTTTCGCAAGACCTTGAAAATAAGATGATATTTGGCTGGAATTCGAAAGAACTTCGGCTAGAAAGACCATATTGGGATATCCCAAGTCCCAACTTGTGTTTTTTCGTACAAATGCCATAATTTCTAGAACCATATTACCAATAGCTGCCTTGTGTTTAGAAATGATATACTACATGATAAGATCATAGAAAGGAATCTATACTATATATTAAAGCAAATAATGTGTTAGTGAGGAGAGACCAGAGCGCGATAAATGGCATGAAATAATTGGCTAACACAATTAAGTTTTTAATCTTATGTCAATAATTATTTGCACAAAAAAAATATTTAAAAGAATCATTCTGGTTGAATATAATCTAAACAGGTTTTCCTAAAAGAATCATTTGGAAGTAGAAGGCAAGTGGGTTTCAACCAAAATATTATAAGTTTTTAATTTTTTTTAAACTTATATTAATTTAATTTAAACCAGTATAATCTAAACAAATTATTGTAAGTTTCAACCAGTTTCATTCTGGTTGAAACCCACTTGGCACTTGCCTTCTACTTCCAACGCATTGTTATGCTGTTATTGGGGAAAGTGTTGCTCCCAAAAGGATTCCTAACCGATATGGGACGAAGGAAAAACATGAAAACTGAACCTATTGTACAGACTCGAAAATATTTACTCTTTTATATACACTATTAATATATTTTAACATAATTATGACACAACGGTTCAATTCCGGTTCGATCGTGGTTGAACCGGTGACCCGTCCACCCAGTCTCTTTTTCGGTTCACTTACCGGTCAAGGTTTTAAAACATTGGTTAACGCCACTCCATTTTTCATTATTATTAGGTAAATTTACTAAAACACACTTGCACTTTATGATGCCAACTTTCTCTCACTTTTCAAATAAAGTGTAAGGGTGTTTTAGTAAATTTACCTAATAAAAACAAAAAGGGGAGTGGTTAACAAATAAGGAAGTGACAACATCAACTATCTCTTTATCATGGTAGCGCTATATTTTTTCTTTTTGGCCTATTCACTAAAACTAAGGTTATCTTTCTTTTATTCTCACTAAGAGCATCCACGGTGGACTAATCAAATTTGGATAATCAAAAGTTACCACATCACCTTTTGATTATCCATTTAAGGGATTGCTAAGGTTAGCAATGTAGATGTCCACAGTGGCATAATCGAGTATTGAATAATCAAAATTTGCCACATCATCTTTTCAACCAGTAAAAATCAAAAAATTGTCACCATATAAAATATTTTTCTTAAAATATTTTTCAAACTAATAAAAACATGTTATTAGAAATAGAAAATAATTTTTTGAAAACTTTTATTTTGGAAAACACTTTTCCAAAAAAGTTTAAAAATAAACAGTTTTTGAAAAAAAAAAAGACGGATTTAAAAAAACAATTTTTAATAATAAAAAAAATAGTTTTTTAAAAACGGTCTAACTGTTTTTGTAAAAAGAAAAAGAACTTTCACAAATATTTTTTCTAGAAACATTGTTTAGAGAGGGAGAAAGAGAGAAGATTTTGATTATTGGCAAAAAATTGCTAGTTTTGATTATCCAAGAGCCAAAATTTGATGAGTTGTTAAGAGATTGTTAAATTTGGTTATGCCAATGTGAGAACTTTTTGGAGAGAACATTGTTAATTTTAACAACCTTATGCTTTTGGTTATTCCAATGTGGATGCTCTATCTAGCAATCTGTCTAATTTTTCATGGTTTTAATTTCATTTTCTTTTCAGATTCAAGAAGCATGTTCTGAGTACTGGGGAATCTACAGCTGTGATAATACAAGCACAGATAAGGAAAATTTTTATTTCGTTTTCGAATCTTTTTTTCTTAAAGTGATCAATTGTAGTTTTGGGTTCTCTCTCTCTCTCTCTCTCTCTCTCTCTCTCTCTCTCTCTCTCTCTCGTTTTGGGTTCCTCTGTGTTCCTTTCAATCATGGATATCATTTTTTACTCTTTTTCCATTGCAGAGAACCAACTAAGTGTTGTAATAATCACATCTTAAGTGTGGTCAATTACAAGAGCATTAATTTTATTGCTGATTTGCGAACAAATGTTAGGCAATCTGTGAAAATAATTATTGGGTTGGTATCTATTTTACTTAATCTAATTTATTTTTCATGCTACACCAAAAGCAATTCTTCTTTATTTTTTCTTCTCTATTTCTTTTTCTCCTTTTTCATCATCAACATTAACTTTTTCTCGATCACGTCTTTTTTATTTTATTTTATTTTATGGCTTTGTTTGTCACACTATTTGTTTAATCTGACTTTCTTAAATCTCTTGATCTTGTGACCTGCGTCAATTTTTTTTATTTTATTTGCATAAATTATAATTGTTCTGATTTTTGTTCCTTAGAATTTTCATTATGGTATCACAGTGTAATCTTTGTTCATCCCCTGGATTTAGCTCTGTCCATAGCACGGGGGTTTAATGCTAGCCACTTATTTTAGTGCTAAATAATATACTGTATGTTTTTTTTATTTATAATAATGTAGAATATATTCTGGCCCATTTGCTAGCATTTATAAGTTCGTTTTTTAGATTATTGCCTTAAAAAGATTAATAAAACTGTTTGTTATAGCTTTTCTAAGTTGTTAAAAGAGTATAACATGTTTGCTTGAATAAGAGCATGACTATACATTAATAGTTCCAGTACCGAAAATTCCATTTGAAGTAATTCTTTTCCTTCCGTGACATTTGTGTTGAATGTGAATTTCTGAGGAGTGTTATGTACATATTATTACAAGGTAACAATAATTTTACATTGATTCAAAACTGTTATTAAATATTATAATAGGTTGAGACTTATATTAATGCGTTATCTTTATTTATGCAGGATGCCAACAAAGCACAAGACCATGGAGAGCATAGCAACATGCCTACCTAGTTTTTTGGGATTGCAACTCTAATTGCAGTGTTCGACGTTTTGTTAGTTAAATTGAACAAATACGCTCAACTATTTTAGATTGTTTGTGTTTTTTAATTGCTAAATAAATATGTGTACGAATAGCGTGTAGGGTTTTTCATTGTTCGGGTTTTTAATATGTTCCGTGCGTAGCAAGGGCTTTATGCTACTCTTCAAGTTTACAGACAAGGACAAGCAAACAACAGACAAGCCTTCTCCTTCCATTTTTAGATTTGCTTGCTTGGTAAGAAGGACGTAGCAATGTAATGGAAAATGTCAATACTTCGTTAATACGCTATACACGCAGGTTCATATGAGACTAGTTTATATGTGCGGAGTCCGTAGCATTTTGAAAATACCTTTGAATTTGTGCTACACTTTCATAGAAACCACCACTGAGATGAAATTAAAATGGCCAGACTGCACCGCATTGCCAAACGACAAAGAATATCCTTCACCTTCCATTTTTTAAATTTGGTAAGAAGGATGAAGCCACGTAATCAAAAAGCTAATTCTGCCCGTAATATACATGCAGGTTTATAAGGGACTGATTCAGAGTGGTGGAGCACGTAGAATTTTTAAATTACCTTTGAATCTGTGCTATAATTTCACAAAACCACCACTGAGGTTCACAGATCAAGGGTAAAAATCATTTTTTCAACATAAATATTGGATCGTATTCGATCAACTCTATTTTTTCTGTCATTCTTACTCGACCAGCTCTATAATGTGAACGAGTCCGATCATTAATTGAAATGGATGAGATCAAAAGTGGGTAGACTGCCAAATGATAGAGAAGCCTTTTCTTTGTCATTTTCAAATTTGCATGCTTGGTAAGAAGGACGAGGCCACGTAATCAAAAAGTCAATGCTGCTATAAAACGCTCCACGTAAGTTTAGGATTTGTGCGGTACTTACATAGAAACAGCCACACAGGTGCACCAATGAAGCGTAAAAGTCATTTTCAAATCAAATTATAGATTTTAAATCAACGCCCATCACCGCCCGTTAAGGGTTTAATTAGCTGCAACCATATAAAAAAAGAGATTTGACATCACCTTCCAGTTAGAGCATCTCCAACCCTTGACTACTTCAAATTGGAGATGTCAATTTTTTTTGAAGGCTTATGTGACATTATGACATCTCCAATTTGATATCAAAACCTTCTCTCCAACCCTTATGTCAAATTCTATTTATTTGACATCAAATTATTATGTTCCAACCATTAATGCCAACCCTTATGTCAAAATTTGAAAGGAAAAGAAAATTTCAAATGTTCAAAATTTCAAGATCTAGTCAACTTTTGAAATTTGGCATTTGTGTCCATGCCTATCAAAATTGGCATGAGAAGGCTTGCCTTCAAATCCACATGTATTTGGCATCAAAAAAAGCTGTTAGGTTGGATTGAATTAATTTTGGTATCAATTTTTACCGTTAAAATGCTCACATAGGAATTGACATCTCCTATTGGAGATGCTCTTAGGCATCAATTAGACGCACCAATAGATGAAAATAGAGATTTGACCTCTCTGACCACATGTACATCAGAGGGAAAATGCATTTTTAGGTATTTTGCAGAAGAAAAACACAAAAAAGATGCTATATCAGAGGAGGTAAAACAAAAGGTAAAATACATTTTGATGAAATGGTTCGGTATTAATACCGAAGGACTGTTCATGTGCTTCCCTTTAAATAATTAGTTTCTCTCTCCTTGAGGGGAGAGAGAGTGGGGGGCCGGGGGTATCTGATGGGTATGAATAGATAAAATAGAGATGCTACAACAAGAGGGATGGGATATCCCATGAATATGAATAGGTAAAATGTACTGTTCATAGCTGTTTTTGCTCACTACTAGTGTACTTGCTCCAAGGCTTTAATTTTAGACGCATCCTCATTCTCCAACCGTCGGACATTTAATTATCTGATGAGTCAGTGATGATTGTACTCTCCCATGCATACAAAAATAGGAGTAACCATTTTCCAGATTTGTTTCTTTCCCGACAAGGAAAACCCACGCAATCAATGATGTTTAATTGAGAGGACCCGAAAAGTATAAAATTATGACTGAAATTCAAGTTATTTTTGAAAAAAATCTTAATAAAAGTCAAAAAATTACGTCTTTTTGGGATTTTAAAAAAAAATATTTGAGTTTCGGTCATAATTTTTTATTTTCTTTTTTCCTCTTGTTGAGATAACTCAATAATTCATAAAAATTAAGCACAAAAATTAACAAATGTGAAAAAACTTTACTAATGACAGAAAAATTGACTTTTTTTTAGAGAAACTAGGCGTAAGTTGCATTTTGGAATTAGCTAGGCAAGTTCACAAGAACAGGTTCATAGGGACGGGGTAAGATGCATTTTGAAATTACATTCAATATGTGCCATAATGGACGAAACGTTCGTGCCTAATATCCTATCAAGGTTATAAATCTCGTACCTATTGGTATTGTCCAAATTTGGTATCCTATACCTCTAATTTCGTTCCTCCTCAAATATCAATTGGTCAGTACCAGACGATACCGGATAGTGCCAAACTACTTTAAAATTATTTATACTTCCGTTACCGGTCGATACCGGTAATTACCGGACAATAACAGACAAATACCGAACTACTTTTTTTTCTTTTTAATGAATATGTATACTATACCAAAAAAATTCTTTTAGATAGGAAAATAACACTAATAGAAATAAATCCGAAACGGTAACGGTATCTTCCTGGTACCATTACAGGAATATACCATACCCGTATGAAAACCGGGTACTATAGCCTTGGTCCCCACTCCACGCCACATGTATATATACTATGGCATATGGATACGGAATGGATGCAAACTTCTTCATTGTAAAAAACTAAAAACTGTATCAAAACTCACTCTCGCTCTCTCTCTCTCTCTCTCTCTCCTCTTAGCCTTCAACCCTTTCAAGTTTTGCTACTATGGCATCGCCGATTGCACATTGTCGACCACAACTGCAGCAGGTGAGCAGTCTTATGAAAGATAATGATCATGATATTCTCATTTGGGTTTTTGGCTGATGGTATTGAAAACGTCAATGATTATTCTCTTATGTGTTTTGATAGCTTTTTGTGTTCTTTTTTGGTTGTCTGAATGTTTTTTTACAATGAATTAATAGCCAGTTCTTCTAGCAAACTTCTTGCAGATTTCACAACAGTTGTTTTTAGATTTCATTTAAGTGACTGGTTTGGTTTGGTTTGGTTTGGTTTGGTTTGGTTTAATTGGTTGGACAATATAATTTTAATTACTACTCCTACAATCCAGTTGTAACAACTGAGTTGTTTCACCCAAACAATTGACTGACAGGAAGTTATAACTGAACTTTGTTAGAAAAATCCAAGCTTTAGGACAGCTTATTTTTTGTTTGAATATCAAGAAAATAGATTTCAGCAAACTTAAGATTAACGCTCCTTTCGATTCGGACAGAACATGTTTTCGAAAACATTCTCTGGAAAACATTTTGAAGAAAACGACTTATTTTTCTGTGTTTTGTGTTCAACATTTTACAAACACAAACACCTATGCATTTTGTGTTCAATCGTTTTACAAACACAAACACAAACACTTTTACACAAACAAAGGCACAAACACTCGCATAAGTGTGTGTGTGTGTGTGTGTTTGTGCAAATATTTGTGGTGTTAGAATTCTCCTTTTGTGTTATGAAACCATGTTCAACCTCTCTTAGATCCTTCAATCAAACTCAAAATCAAAGAACTTAATCCCCCAAATCGATAGATCTATGAAAACACAGATGTTCGCAACAATACATATGCAGATATATAGATATTACTTATTAAGAGAGTATAGAGAGAGAGAGAGAGAGAGAGAGAGAGAGAGAGAGAGAGAGACGATGGGAGAGGGAGATGAGAAGGTACCTGAATTGTCTGGGTGAGACTTGAGAGGGCTACCTTGGCCGGAAATGTTTTCCACCCCTAATATCCGGAAATCAGTTACCGGCTTAAATGCTTCATTTTCCATTTGACTTCAGAAAACTGTTTTCTGTTGACTTTTATTTTCCCTCTTACCAAACAAGGGAAAATGTTTTCCACCCGAAACAAACAAACTGTAAGCAAATAACCTGCATGATGATCAAGGGAAAATGTTCAAGTGATCGATTCTGCCCACTCCATGATGATCAAGATGTGATACTTTTGTTTGCAATAGGACCTAATTCTACACCCCAATTTAGTTGGAGAAACTATCCCTTTTCCGGTGTTACTATTCTTTCTACTGAAGCTTCAAGTGATATGAAATAGTTAATAAGTGATCGCATGCGTGTATACTATTGCGTATTGATGGAAGCAACGAGCCTGCAAGCTGGTTTAGTTCGTGTTCTGACTGATCTTTTCGTTTTCTATACTTTCGTGTGAATTGATATTGTAGTCTTACCATCTTCTAGGTTTTTTTTTTTTTTTTCCATGGATCTTTTAATAATCTCTGCAGTTAACAGTCATTGTTGATAAATTTCCATACAGAAAAAAATCAACAGATACAAAGTTCGGAATCTATGCTGTTTTGGCTCTCATAGTTGTTTCTTGGAAGGTGGTCTTTGGCTTTTAAAGATCTCTCATAGTTTGATCCCTGCATTTGGTAAGTACTCGATCTCATTTAAAACTTTTTTTCTAAGTTCTTGCGTAGCTGATAGTCCTATTTCTTTTGTAGGGCTATACTAGCGCTCTATTCAATAAGCGGGCTTGGTATTGACACAACCTTTCAAATTAGCATGATCCAATTAAATTGACTGGTTATTACATTTGTAAGTTTTTTCATATTGCCTGGATGTTTTTTTGGTCTTAACAGTGGAGAAACATTATTTGTTAGTTAAAGTTAAATCAATTCATATGAGTTTTATAAGCCAAAATGAAAGATCAACGACATATTTTGTTTACTTTCAGCTGCTGTCTATGGTGGCCAGCCACCACTATGCATGGTAAATTATTAGTATTAATTTGAAATGTGTAGAAGTTACCTTTCCGGATGCTAAGCACTAAATTAAGTTGAAATCGTTTAATTAGACTAGGGAGAATTTCTTTAGTCTTTCCCCACCGGGGAAGACCAGAAAACAAGTCTTTGCTTAACTTTAACCATGGCGATCAAATGAGATACTCCTACTTGTATTTTTTGTTGGCGTTTTGAGAGCTTAACTTAGGGTTCTTTTCCAACTTTTATAGAATATACACAAAGCAAATGTCTCTTGTACTATGTTCTTGATAAGGTTTTCTTCTACAAGTTCAGTTATGTAAAGGAATAGCAGTCTTGTTCATGAATCTTACGCAGGCTATTCTGTCGATAGTGTGATAGAGTAGTGATTTTTATTGCTCTGAGCAGTGATTTTTATCGAGCACCTCTAGCAATATTCTATGTGGAGAAACTGTGAGAATTTGTCATGCTTAGAGAGGGAGGGAGGGAGGGAGAGAGAGAGAGAGTACTAAATTGCATGTCAACAACAACATAACGGAACTTGTCTAGTCCCCAATCATTGAGAGTATGGACGGGAGATGGTTGGAGACAGACCTAACATTTGCCAATATATGCACAAAGTGGCTGCTCTCAGAATACCACTGAAACAGTGGCCCCCCTAAACCTCCAAGAACCGAGGAGGTACAGGGACATTTTCTTGTAGAACCATGCCCCCAAGCTGCTTGTCAAATAGATTTATTTTTTCTGATAACTCATGTATCCTAACAAGCTTACATGCATTGTGACTTATGCATGGACCAAGGCCCATTCACAGGACAAGTCCCTGTATGGACAGGCCCGGCAATAGTTAATATGACGAGGTTTCAAACCTGAGAACTAAGTCCAGCCTAGGCGGACATAGTTTTACTACTCAACAAAGTCCTCTTTGTTTGATTGATTCTATTTACATTAGGGCTTATATGAAATGGGGAGAGTTCAGAGGGAAGAATATCTTATTTTCTATTCTTTAAACCTTTGTTGGGTTTTTTCCCTTTCTTTTAGGGGTATGAATCTCCTGTAGTCGAACAAGTCGCCTAACAAGGAAAGAAGTGGAAATGGCCACCCCCTGTCCTTCGGAAAATGCACAAGTCTACATGAATCTACCATTCAAGTTTGAGCTTCGTGCTTGGAGACTACTTGGGAAAAAGAAGCCTCTTCCTCTTCCTCTTCCAATTCCTTGTCCTCGTCCTCCTCCTCCTCCATGACACGACAATACAAATATGATGTCTTCTTGAGTTTCAGCGGGTTCGATACCCGCAACAATTTCACCAGCCATCTTTTAGCGGCTTTAGAGCAACATGGCATTCATACATTCAGAGATGACAGAAAGCTCAACAAAGGAGAGAATATTCGCTATGAGCTTCTGAAAGCAATTGAGGAGTCGAGAATTTCGCTAGTCGTTCTCTCAAAAAGTTATGCCACATCCAGCTGGTGCCTTGACGAACTTGTGAAGATCATGGAGCGTAGAAAGGCCTTGCAACAGATTGTTATGCCGATATTTTATTACGTTGAGCCATCCGACGTGAGGGTGCAGAAGGGGAGTCTTGCAGAAGCATTTTCCAAGCATGAAGAGTGTTTTCAAAAGGGTTCAGGTGGCAGGGTGGAGAAGTGGAGGGAAGCTCTCACTGAGGTTGCCAATTTGTCCGGTTGGGATGTGCCAAAGGTGGCCAATGGGTATTTTCCTCCACCTCTCTGAAACTATATTTAGGGGTGCAAGTGGAATTTTGATTATACTTACAGAGTTCATTGATTTATGTTGCTCATTAAAAATATTTTAAAACCAGTACGTCCATCAAGTTTGAGACGCCACAGTACCAGATGTTTGAATTTCCTAAAACTCTGGCTTATTTGATGGTTGCTTCTTGGCCGAAGGGTCCTTCACCTAACATTATGCTTGTTCCTACACAAATTTGCAGTGATGAAGCACACTTAATTCGGCAAGTCGTTGAAGAGGTTCAAAAGAAATTATATCTTGCTCGTGTTCATGTTGCATGCCACCAAATTGGATTAGAGCCTCGTCTTAAAAAACTCAAGAAGAAGTTGAAAACGGAACGAGATGATGTTCGCATTGTTGCAATATGGGGGATTGGTGGAATTGGTAAGACAACAATAGCTAAAAAGCTATATTTTCATCCAACATGAGTTTGAAGGTAGCAGTTTTCTTGCAAATATAAGAGAAACTTCGAAGCAACCAAATGGTCTGGTTATGAGTGGGGTTTTTTTTTTTTTTGTGCTTTTATCAGCTAAACTATGCACATTTTTTTTTCTACTTCATCCGTAAACTACCAATTTAACGATTTCATCCCCCAACTTCCAGTGTGTTACCTATGTCATCCAATCGATAATAGAAATTTTGACGGAAAACGGTTCATGTGTCTATCACGTGCGATTCCAACCCAGGTGACAGGGGCAGTTATTTTGAAATTAGACTTGTGTTTGGTAGATGAATGATGAAAATGAATTATAAGTTGATATTTTACCATGTTGCCTTTGGTTCTTTAAAACTGTGGTTACACTATTTGGTGTACCCCAAATATACATCGCGTTGTGTGGGAACCACCTCGGGGTTCCTCACAGGAAAATAGGCACCAAATCCACATTGTTTCCCTCCAAATATGGAATATAGACCCACTATATCTAACATCCTGGGGCAAAAAAAAAAGAGAGTACTTACACACACTCTCTCTCTCCAGGTTTGTCCATGGCTTCTCCTTCCTTTGCGAACACCGAAAATGACTATCCAACTTATCCTACTTGCAAGTGTGGGAAGGCAGCCCACCTTGGAAGGTCGAAAACTATTGCAAATCAAGGAAGAAGATTCATAGGGTGTGCCAATTATGAGGTAAGGATATACACACATAAATACATGCTGGATATATAATTTTTACTTTACACAATTTGTTCTTAATAGTTGCAGATACGACAAAAAAGATGCAACTACTTCCATTGGGTCGATCCACCCACTAGAGAGAAAGAATTGGAGGCAAAGAATGTGGGGCTAGAGGCAGCCCCCCTTCGAAGGTCAAAAACTATTGCAAATCAAGGAAGAAGATTCTTAGGGTGTGCCAATTATGAGGTAAGGAAATAAACATGTAAATACATACTGAAAATCATAATTTTTGCCATACACAATTTTTTCTTAGTATTTGCAGATTCGACAAAAAAGATGCAACTACTTGGATCCACCCACTAGAGAGAAAAAATTGGAGGCAAAGAAGGTTGGGCTAGAGCGAAACAGTGAGGACATGAGAAAGATGATCCAACAACTGAGCAAAGAGAAGAAGAAGCTGAAGAAGAAAATGATGGCACAAGAGGCTAAAGTGAACTTGAAGAAGAAGTTGATGGCGCAAGAGGCTAAAGCCAACTCCTACAAATTGAAGTGCTTGATGCTAATAGTTGCATGCATCATTCTGTGGTTAACAGTTAAGAGTGTGACAACAACAGCAATCTCAAGTTATATTAATAATTAGCGGGTTGATTCTATTTCTATTAAGAGTGTGAATATAGTGTACCTACAACTCTTCAAGTCATCACGAAGTCGTGTGTGTGTGTGTGTGTGTGTATATATATATATATATATATATATATATATATATATATATATATAGGATTTCCAAGTCATTCCGGAAGTCCTATAAGATCTCTGATTCTTGTATATGAGGGTGTGTTTCTTTCCTCACTGTAATCAAGCTGCTCAGAATAATGAAAGAACGTTTTCTTCTTCTTCTTCTTCTTCTCTCTATCCTAGAGTTTACTAAATCATTTCGTACACAACTGATTTTTAACTGATTGTGAAACATGCAGTTACAAACAAATTTAAACCCCCACACAATGGGAAACAAAAACACGTGTTTTTTGTACTTACGGCCGGGGGTGGAGTCCTCCTCCCCTTGCCTCAACTCATCCATCCATTCCTTGCCAGTGAATGGACCGAGGAAAGATAGAATTGAACCCTTGCCAAAACGCTTGCTCCCCTTTGATTTCTGTTTTATAATCTAACCCTAAGTTGATCGCAACCCTAAGTTGATGGCACCAGAGGAGAGAGAGAGAGAGAGAGAGAGAGAGAGAGAGAGAGAGAGAGGTGCGAAAAATGGCTTACAGAGGTAGGCCTATATTACGTGAGACCTGGAATGCCAATTTTGCCCCTTTCATTTGGGCTGGAATTAGGGGTGATTCCAGTCTGGTTTCAACTGGTTTTGGTGTATTTTTCGATCGAAACCGATTATCCAGTTTAAGATTTTTAGAAACCGGAACCGGTTGAGATAAATCAGTCCGGTTTCGACCGGCTCAACTGATTTCGGTCCGGTTTATCCGGTTTTGCAGACTGGGTGACCCTGTTGTCAGGTTTTAAGGGTAAATCCCTTAAAAGTGTGATCAATTGATTATTTTGGATCTAACACATCAAAAAATTCACAATTCAACTCACAAAATATCAATCAAAAATTCATAATTCAACCATTTTTTTTGGGCCCAACAAAAAAGATCAATTTTAAGCCCAATACATAAAAAATAATAAAACCCATAAACACAGTTTATATATATAAATATATATATATATGATTGATTTTATATAATAAATATATTTATTAGACCAATATACACCACAAAATATCAACCAAAAACTCATTATTCAACGCCTCCCTTATGTTTATGTATATATATGTATATATTACACACACACACACACACACACACACACACACACACACACACACATATATATATATATATAACCGGTCCGATTTCGACCGGTTTTTAAAATACATAAACTGGATCTAAATTATTTTTTCAGATTATAAAATTTTATAAACCGGAACCGGATTGAAATTATTCAACCGGTTTTAAAAATTCGGTCCGGTCCGATTTTTCCAGTTTTCATCGATTTTCCAATTTCGACTAATAGCCCTAGCTGGAATCGCACGGGATAGGCACGTGAGCCATTTTCCGTCTAAAAATTTGATTTCTGTTATCGATTGGATGACATAGGTTGTTGACTGGAACTTGAGGGGATGAAATTGTCAAATTGGTAGTTTAGGGACGAAGTAAAAAAATGTGCATGGTTTATGGAATTAAAAAAAAAAAAACTCATCTGGTTACAAGAGCAACTTCTTGCGGATATACTCAAAATTGGTATTCATAACTTAGGAAATTATGATCAAGGAATTGAGGTTATAAAACGGAGAGCTTTTTGTGGTAAGGTTTTTCTTATTCTTCATGACGTGGATGATGCCCAATAATTAAAAGCATTAGCTATAGATCGAGATTCCTTTGGCTTTGGAAGTAAGATTATCGTAACAAAAAAGGATATTTCTTTGCAGAATTTGCTTAAAGTGGATGACATATACGCAGCAGAGAAGTTGAACGAGGACGAATCTCTTGAACTCTTCGGGTGGCATTCCTTCAAGGAAGACCATCCTACAGAAGACCATTTGGACCTTTCAGGCCAAGTTGTGCATTGTGCTGGAGGGCTTCCATTAGCTCTTGAAGTTTTGGGTCTGTGGCGAGAGCATACCTAAATGAAAAAGTGCAATAGCGAAATTAAGAAAAATCCCTCCTGATGCTGTTCAAGGAAAACATAAGATAAAGCTTTGATTCTCTAAGTGAGGAAGGAGTTATTCCTACATATAGCATGTTTTTATTTTTGGAACAGATCGAGATTTCACAGTAAAAATACTGGAAGACTGCAAATTTTTCGCGGCAATTGGGATTCGGGTTCTAGCCGATCGGTGTTTCATAAAATATGACTGTAACAAACTTGTGATGCATGATATGCTCAGAGACATGACAGAGAAATCGCCCAGCAAGAATCAATTAAGGAGCCAAGGAGGCGGAGCAGATTGTGGTATCATGAGGATACCCTTCAAGTGCTGGGAGATGGAACACTGAGGTCCACTGAGGGCCATAGACATGAAATCTAGATGTATTATCACTACAGCAGGAATTGCAAATGCATATGCACTTCCTTAATTCTCGCAGTTGATTAACTTAACTTTTTGCATTAGTAGTTCTCAGAGTATATAGACATGAATGTAACTGGCTTAAACGTAAACATATTTTTTTTCTCAGCAAGGTGAACTCTTTTCCTCATTATCTACTGGGTTTTTTCGTGTCAAGGAACTGAAGCTGTTGAAGGCCTCATCCTAAACTTTCACGAGCCCGAAGATGTCCATGTAACAAACATATTTGTGGCTGCTTCATCTCAATTATGTTCATTTGAGGGTTGGTAACAAACATATTTCCAGAAGACTATTGTGGCTATGCTAGAATGGCTTCCCCTTGAAATGTTTGCCGTCAAACCTACATATGGAGAATTTAGTTACTCTTGACTTGGGTTATAGTAGCCTGAAAAAAGCATGAAAGGGAACCAAGGTAAAACATTATTTTTTTCCTTCATAAAATGTACTCACATTTTTTGCTATGTAAAAAATTAACATTCCTCCTCCTGTTTTGGACAGATCTTGGTTAAACTGAAATTCATTTACCTAAGTTATTGCTATAACTTGATCGAAACTAGGGGTGTCAAACGGGCCGGGTTGGCACGGCACGACACGGGCACGGCACGGTTAAATGTGGCATGGCACGGGCACGAGCACGGTCATGCCCTAGCACAGCACGACATGGCACGGTCTTAGTGAGCACGTGGACGGGCACGAGCACGGTCTTGGCTAGGCACGGCACGACATGGCACGGTTTTAGTGGGCACGTGGACTGGCACGGGGCACGGACATGGACGGGCACGACACGGGCACAGCACGGAAGTTGGCTTGGCACGGCACGGCACGGTTTAGCCGGGCACGGGCATGACATGGTAGTTGAATGGGCAAGGCACGGCACGGCACGGTTTAGCCGGGCACGGGTTTGACGGGCACTGGCACAGGACGAAAGTTTGCCTAGCACGGCACAACACGACACGGTTGTAGAAGGGCACGACACGGGCACAAGCACAGAATGTGGACGGGAACGGCACGACATGACACGGTTCCAGCCAGGCACAGGCACGAAAGGGCACGGAAAATAAATAAATAAATAAATAAATAAGCCAAATGGATTTTTTAATTTAAAAAAAAAACTAAACAATTTCTATTCGGTAAAAAATATTTGATTACCATTACAGCTAAGATATTTAGTTTTTAAAAAAAAAAACCATTTCTTAAAAAAATCGTTTTTAAAAAATTCATTTTTTTTACCTTTAAAAAATAAGTATATAATATATAGCTCTATAGCCTCTATTATACAAAAACGAGACCATCAAGTAGTAGCCACACAATCGTAATGCAATCACGACGGTCGATACTATTCAATGCATTCATTTTATTGTGCTTAGTGTTTTAATCATGGGATCCAATTTTTTTGTGCGTCGGATTTTGAAAACTCTTTCATCGGCACGCTGATTCATTGTTTGATTAAATTTTTTTTACGTCCGATCAAGTAGGTAACGATAAGCATTTTACTTGATTATTGGCATAAATGATCTAATCCCTCCCACATAAAAGTTAGATGGTTCCGATTTTTTAAAAATAGCTTAGGTGGCCCTCAAGTGGTGTATTATAAGACTTTAATGTCTTTGGAAGCAAATGGGCCCAGCCCGGCACGAAGCAAGGCATGATTGAAAAATAGCACGACAAGATTAAAAAACGGGCCAACACGGCACGACACGATTTAAGTAAATGGGCCCGGCCCGGCACGACACGATTGAAAAACGGCACGACACGACACGATTTAAGTAAATGGGCATGGCATGGCACGACACGATTGAAAATGACACGACACGGCACGACACGATTTAAGTAAACGGACACGGCACAGCACGGCACGACACGAAACACGATTGGCACAGAAGTTGAATGGCACGGCACGACACGCACGTTTGACACCTCTAATCGAAACCCTTGACTTCTCTGGACTCAGCAATCTTAAGGACCTATTGCTTAATGATTGCACAAGTTTGGTCAAGGTTGACGTATCTATTTGATTTCTCGACAAACTTCTTGTCCTAAATATGAAGAACTGTAAAAACCTTTGGAAGCTTCCCTCAAGCACATTGATGTTGAAATCTCTTGAAAGTCTGCCTTGTTTGTTTCACATTTTGAAAAGTTTTTTTCAAAAAATACCCCCCATTTTTAATCATTACTCTCCACTTATTACGTCTTTATCCAATCATTATTTTCATTTATCTCTTTCCACTCATTACTCCTACTTCCAATCATTACTCATAAAAATTTTCTCAAAAACTCATCCAAACATAGCATTCATCTCTTTGGCTGCTCCACGAAAATTTTCTGGATTCAAAGGATCCCCCATCAAAATCGCAGTCCTCATTCCTCTCATCATGGATGTTCAGAACAAATTTAGTGAATTCTACTTGGTTTATCACTTGTACATGGCTTAAGTTGCTTAAAGGAATTGAGGATGGAAGGCTGCAATCTGTCATGTCTACCGAAGGAAGTTGGGAATTTTATCTCACTGGAGACTTTGGATATTGGCGGAAACAATTTGCGTACCTTACCGGATAGTATCTGCAACCTTTCTTGCTTAAAGTATTTGAATTTGAGGGGCTGCAATGTCTTAAAGTATTTGAATTTGAGGGGCTGCAATGTGTCACATCTACCCAATGAAATTGGGAGGTTGATTTCATTGAGACTTTGGATCTTCATAGAAACAATTTATGTACCCTACCAAATATGTATAAGCAGTTCGCTTGGAGTATCTTTTAGTGGTTACTGTAGTCTTAATTCTATTTTTCCTATTTACATCATCTCTTACTCAAACTTTGGGAGAGGCGAGGAAAATACTTTTTAAAAAAATAGAAAAACAGACTAATGTCTAGCAATTTTTAGAACATGAACAAATAGTTTCAGTGACCTTGCTAGCTTGGAAAGACTACTTGAATTTTTTTTTTTCGGTACTTCGGAATATGAAAGACTACTGAATTCAACTGGCAAGCTCGACTATAAATGTCCCTTCCCGGATGCAATATGTTAGATGAGAACAATTTTGCAACTAATGTTACAGAAAGACACGACCATTATAAGGCTCTCTCTCTCTCTCGCTCTTAGGTGACACAAAAATACCAAAAGAACCACAGTATCGAGTTTTCTGTCTTTGTTCTTTCAGTATAATATGAGCTTGTGTACACTTTATAATTTCAAATCCTGTTAAGAAAAATAAATTTAACTTGTACTCAACTAATGCATTTCTCTGTTGGAATAGGAATGCTGCATTTCAGTGCATAATTGGTGTTTATATCTTGCGTGGGATGGGATGAGGTTCCCAATTGGTTCTAGTTCCAGTTTACAAGGTCAGAATTCTCTCGTGGATTTTATGCGTAGTTTTCAGGACTCACAAAAACCTGGTGAAGATCTTGTATGAATATTGACAAGTACAAAACTGGGCTAACATATATATGAAGATCGAGATCAGAAGAAACTCTATTTTCACCTTGAGAAAAAACTGGGCTAATAGAGTGAGTTTCACTAACATATTTTGATAATCAAAACCATTCATTTTGTAGGTCTCAACAAAAATATTATCCATGCAAAGATTTTGGTTGATTGGACATTGGTAGCGATCTCAAAATTTTACATGCTCCTCGAGAAAAATGGATTGTTAAAATCATTCCCCTTAATCAATTAATTTTATCATGAAGCACTTATCAATCTGATTTTTTGCACATTTGGAGCTACAAAATAAACGGCTCATATTGTTAAAATAGATCGTGAGACCCCACGTTATGGGGTAGTGCATTTTGAAGGTGCGTTCAAAATGGTGTACATACATATCAAAGCTCCCGGGCTATTGTGAGAGACCCCACGTACACATCAAAATGGTGTGTCCAAAATAGTTTTAAGGTGTCTGGCAATATGACACTGCATTTTGTTTTCATAAGTGTCAAAAGGCTAGAGCCGTTCAAAAAAAAAAAAAGTGTCAAAAGGCCAGATAGCAGATTGTCTGTGTAACTTAGAGCATTCATTTGACCTCCCAGAAACTTTGAATCTGATGATGTCACACCTCCATTGGTCAGTATCGTACGTTTTTTGTTTCTGATATCTGTCACAAGAAATCGAGAGCTGCATAATTTGTTTAAACAGGTTCCTTGAATTGATATCAAACAGGTTTCTTGACAGAAACCACGAAAATGATGGTCACGGTAGCTTCAACAACTTAGAGAGTTCCAAACTGAATGTATTGATCGGAAGAAATTTTTAAGAACTTCACTTATCCTGGGCGGTGTTCTGGCAAGGGCGCAGCTAATTAAACCTTATATTAGGCCTGTTTCAATGCAGCTGCAACTAATTTGGGATGACTACTGCTATTAAGACCATGGCATCAGAAATTCCAGAGCAACACAAACAAGAATTTAGTATCTATATTGAACATCTGTGGAGTGTAAAGGAAAACACACCATTCTATCGACTGAAATATGGCCAGATAAGATGGGTAAAGAGCTTTGCAGGGATCCTTTTCTTAATCAGTTCAAAAAGTACATTTTGTTACGTTCATTCTTTACAAAAGAAAAGCAACTGTACGTGCGTAAAGAGCTTTGCAGGGATCCTTTTCTTAATCAGTTGCAAAAAGAGCATTTTGTTGCATTCACTGTACAAAAGAATAGCAACTAAAAATCTGATCAGAACACGTTTTCTGCCTCAAAAAGAGCATTTTGTTACATTCACTGTACAAAAGAATAGCAACTAAAAATCTGATCAGAACACGTTTTCCGCCTCACCACTACGAGCCAATGTTTTCCTTTGGAAAGGTTGCCAAAATCCCCTAAAACTTCTCCACAAAGAAATACTTACAGGAGTAAAGAAACAGAAGATGGAAGGTGAACTGCCAGAACATGCTCTGTGAGGCCAAAGGACTTCTGGTGCAGAAATGTTGCAAGTGGAAGGAAGGTAGTATGATATATTCCTACTTCAGTATTTAATTACATGGTGGCGCAACCAGAGATTGTACATAACCATGTGGAACGCGTCATATCTGACAGGAGGAGAATTCCATTGGAAATGCTTTTGAACCTAATTCACAAGTGAAAAAGAAACATTAGACTTAACAACCCTTTAAACTTCAGTGCATATTAGGAGTTTAGGACTATTCACACTTAGTCAGCAATTTGTTTCATAGTTGCGAACTAGTTTAAGATATAATCTGCTCTGACGCAGCAAATCATTGCAGGGAGTTTCATTCATACATCCATTCCATGCATGAGTTTATGTAGAGTACAGACAAGACAAGGTCGTTAAGGGTGGTTGCGAATATAGTAAGAGAACCCAGAAAACTGTCATGTTATTGTGTGCATTCCTACCATTGAAGTGTCAGTATTAAGAACTGAGAGAAGTAGAGAACATTGGACAGATATTGCAAGAACCAACAGGGAAAACTAAAATTATGAGAAGAACAAAACAATTAGACAAACAAGGCATGGACTATTTACCTTCACTAAGTTGTAGTGCAATGTGGTGAATTCTGAATCAGATACGTTCTTCAGAATATACTTAAGCCTGTATACATCGCGCTCATTGAGTATGAGAGAAAATTTCCACCAATTAAGGATGTCATTGAATGGAAGGTCATAGTAATTTGACAATATTACTGCAGAACAGAGAGGAAACTGCTCAGAAAACACTATTCCAAGACAACCTTCAGAAACACCAAGTAACAAAAGAAACTGATTTTGAACCAGTACTCTGAGCCCCCAGAGGAGAAAAGATGTAGAGTATACAAAAAAAGGTTTTAAAAAAAAAACACCTTTTTGATTTTTGACATCTTGCAGAAAATATTTCCAGTTCTCGAAGCAGTTTCTTTGTTTGCATATTCACCAGATTTAATTTGATTCAAAGCGAGAGTATATATAGAGCTAGTAAAATCGAAAATTACAATACTTGGTTTCACGAACAAGAAGAAAAGGGCTCACAAATATTTCCATAGGTCATTTTCCTTGAAGACATTCAGGGATCATGCCCACCCAATAAAGATGTATCATGTATGTAAACACATACTAGAAATACACATCAGAGGCACTAACTGCGCGAACTAAAATACGAACTGAAACAATATATTGGTCACCATACTAAACCTTCATGTCACCAAACAGTATATAATGCTACCATACTAACCTTGATGTTCATAAAGCTTCAGTTTTCTATGGACACTCAAGTTTTATGGAGTAGTCATACCGAAAGCCCCTCAAATACTTTTCTACCAGATACACTAAGGAAGCAGAAAACAATAACCTTCGAGTTCAGGACCCTTGACTTTTTATATTCAGACTTTCAGAGTAGGTGGAACAATCAGCAAAAATTATCATGAATAAAGAAGGTGGTCTGATGCCAAAGTCATAGATTTCAAAGAGTTAAGGAATGAAGGTTGGCCGTTTCTCTCAGTCAAGTTGAAATGTCAATAAAACAGTTGTTTGAATCTAATTGCCACGATTCAATTCATCTAGCACCACATATTCAAGAAAACCCTTAGAAAAACATCATATCTCTCTCTTTCTCTCTCACAGTCCAGATAAGCATATATAATGTATATTTATATATGTATGTATGTATGTACGTACGTACGCAAATACAAACATATATGAGATCAAAAGACTTGAGTATATTTCTCTCTTACCAGGCACACATCCGTAATGGATAGAATCTGCAACTCGAGCACTATTGACTTGTGATCCACCGGGGCATATGCAGAACATTGTGTTATAAAATTTCCTTTGGTATACCAAATGCCCGGTTGCTCTATTGATTCTATTGTTCTGGATATCAAGTTCTGTGTCATTCTCCCATTCACGTGCTAGTATGACTCTTATCTTTGAATTGCGATGGCCTGCCCAAAAACCCAGCGTCTTCCTGCACATTACACTCTGATATAACTTATTAGTAGGCAGTTTAGGAATAGGCTTCCATCATAGTGCAGCATGGATATTGGACATATTCACTGACTAGAGGTTATGTTGTATATCATTGGAAGCATGAACACAATGACAGCTAACAAATAGAGACACAAAGAAAAAGACAACTAAGCCATACCCTTGAACGTGAAACGTAGAACCAAGGCCAAGTGAATTTCAAGCAGAACAAAGTCCTTATACCATTGTTACAAAGAAACTGATTCCTAGTTTGTTCTAACCTAGGAAAGAATTGTTTTTTGGAACCTTGATTCCTTGTTTGTGCAAACTTTGGAAAGCATTGTTTCAAAGGAGGAAGCAATGGAGAAAACAATGAGTGCCAACCATCAATTTTATTAGCTTTTGAAGGAAGAAATGATAGTTAGATTAGTTGTGCATTCCTTGTCAAATACTTCCTCTAAGGATCTACTAATTAGTCTATCTCTTCCACAGCCACCTTGGCTACAAAATGAGACCCCCATAGGAAAAATCAGAGTAACAGGCAAAGGGTCAATCCTTTTTTTAAACGGGAAAGCCCAATCCTGCATCCCAATAAGTCCAAATATTAATTATATTAGCTTTGAGGGAAGAAAAGATGGACTATCTCAATACAAGATTTTTTTTGTTTGGTTCGTCATGAGTATGGTCCTTCATGAGTATCTCAAAAGACGCAATTCTAATATCTGTTTAAAAAAGAGTCCAAGGACAACTTATTTGAAAAGCTGATATCATTCTAGTTTTAAGTTGAAGACCTAAACCTGGAAAGAAATTCTAAGATTGTACTTTTACAAAGGTAGTTTTGAAGAAAGATATAGCAGGTGGCTTCCTCTATATTATTAGCCCTTCATATATAAACACCATGGTAAACCCAACAAAAACAACACACATGGCCATACATGTGGCTCTGGCACAGTAAAAGAAAAGGGCTGTATATTCTTCCATCTGATGCAATGGACTCCCATTACATGCATGAAGTCAGAACTGAACCCTAATTAAGTGGGATAAAGTCCTGGTTAGTTGACTTGAATACAAAACTAGAACTGTGATTTATGAATGAACATACAAGATTTGAAGCCTACAGAAGATGGGTCAGGGTCAACATTTATATATCCTGAGAAACCTTGGGAAACTATGAAGGAATAAGTACTCAACTTATTGAATGCCTTATTGATATGCATCCACTCCAGAAAGTACCATGGCACGTAACTGTTAATACTAGGAAGTAGTATATTGAATAGACCAAACATAATCACCTGTTGGCTATGTCATTTCCTCCAGCTGGAAGAGCAAAGGGCTGCAGTACTTGAGGGAGGGGAACATCCTTGTGCGGGATAAATCCAACATCATAACTCGGTGAACACACAACTCGGATTGAATTCTTTACCAGAAATGGAAGCCCCTCAGTTGCCCTCACACCAATATCATGGCACGTTACAAAAAAGTGATCAGTGCCCAAGGTTCTATTCCAGTAAGGATACTTGGATATTAAGCTCTCCACATAGACCTTAACAACGATAGTCATATTTTCATAAGACGTACCCTGCACACAGGAATATATAAACACAAGTTCATGAGTGTGGATAGATAAAAAGTAACACACTGCATCTATTAAGGTTAGGCTATTTATAAGATTGGGCAACGACAATATTAAAAAGTTCATGTTAGGGAGTGAATTGCAAATGTTACGAAGGTAATCTAATTCACAATGTGTGAGAAAAGTCACTTGGAACCAATCAACTTGAACTTCTGTGGAGAGCATACGCAAGACAAAGGCATTAGGATATGTAGTAGGAAGCCAGTAGTTATCACAGGGAGGAAGTTAATGAGGAAAAAAAAAGGCTGGAATTAGTATGACAGTGAAAGCTGTCCATTGAAATAAGTTCTGAAAAAATTCAAATGGTCGTCACGAGTTTTTTTTTTTTCATACCGATAACTCTGCAGAATTATATACTACAACAGACATGCATAGCTTTTTAATTGGTGAACTATCATGCAGAAAATCATATCACTCTATGTAGCAAACGAGTAAACCAACACTAATGCTGCAAGCGACAAACACTTGAAAATGTGTATTTGAGCGATCTGTTAGCAATTATCTTGAATCTCATTACAACAATACTCTCAGTGACCACATTTCTTTACCGTCTTGCGTCTACCACCTGATGTGCATCCACAGTGGTTGATAAAATAGATTCCGAAATGAATTCCACTAATTTCAAGCGGTTGTCGCAGCACCACTTCAGATTATAAACAAAATGTGGTAAAATAATGTGGTCACCAGATTTCAGATGTACTATGAAAGTCTGGAAGAAGCCCTTCTGATTCTGTAAGTACGCAATTTAAAGTGTCAACAGAAAACCCTATCACCAGAATACCTTTCACAAGCATAAAAGAATGAATAAACACCAACAAAATACAAATGAAGCAAGAAACACTGGCTTTCCAAAAAGCAAGAAACACTGGCGGTACCTTCCCTCGCATTTTGTGGCAAGAAATCGGTATAAAGAAGAGATGCGCTCGCTCCGGATCATCCGTTCGAAACTGACTCTCTCTAATATTCTGGAAGAAATAACCTTCGCTCGCGTACTTCCCCGTGAGCTTCCTTGGTGTTTGGTAATACGTATTCGGGTCCCCGTCTGGGTATATGTAAATCTTGAACTTCTTCTCCATTTCCCCATAATCGAGGCGGAAAACCTCCGGGGAGTGATAGATGTCCGAGAAAACATCGGAATCAACTGCAGACTTTTAAAATGACAACCAGCGTGGTTATGTTAAAATTGAGGCCGATCAATATCCCTTGCATCATTCTCCGATTGCAATTTTCAAAGAAAACTTAAGCAAAACTTCCACACATCTTTTTTGATTAATACAAGAAATCATTGTTTTCGTTATTCAGTTGAAGTTTTTGCTAGCCATCGCCCTGTGCATATATTGCAAAACAACCTTACAGTTGAATACTCGTATCACGAAAATAAACACACTTTCACAGATAACAAATCATTTTTCTCGGATAGTGATACATCTTTTACACGTTATCCATCGCCCCCAAGGGCTGTGAAAGTATTCTCCATTGAATTTCAAGAAAAGGGTTTCAAGAATTTGGAAACATCGATTTAGTGTTTTCATAAAGATGCGTTCTTTTCTACGAGAATGAAGAAAATTGGGAGGATCAGATAGGAGAATTAAAAATATACCTGGAGAGTAGAGGAGCGAAAACAGAAGGTAAGGATGGAGTGGGAGGAGAAGAGTACGAAGACGACGGCAACGATTAAGAAGAGGAAAGACAAACGTGGAGAGAGAATGCCGAGGGTACGCATTGTAGATCGGAGAGAGAGAGAGAGAGAGAGAGAGAGAGAGAGAATTTCGAAACACGGGGTAAATGGCGGTGGAGTTGTTTGAGAGAGAGAGAGAGAATTTCGAAACACGGGGGAAATGGCGGTGGAGTTGTTTTAGAGAGAGAGGGGACTGGATTCATCGCCCCTCGATTATCTTGAGCGCGCGCGCGAACGAGAGGATCCTTTAACCCAAATGCCTCGCGGTGTGAATGCACCGGATTCGGTTCACTTCGGGTCGAAATGCATAATCAAAATCAGTAAATGAAACCAATCCTACTGCGGAAACCGACCGAAAGTACCGACGGTTACGCGGGATCCACTCCAAACTCTGTACGGATGATTCGAATCGTTCAATAATTCTTTTTAAAAATTAAGTGGGCTGGCTAAAAAATCAACTCAATCTGATATATGTAGATGTTTGATCTAATCTTTTATTTTTTTCATTATTCGTGAAAAAAATGAAAAATTAGATCGAGCACCTATATGTATCGGATTGAGCTGATTTTTCATAAGCCCACCCGATATTTTTTTAAAATTATTGAACGGTTCGAATCATTTGTGTAAGGTTCTAAGTGGGCCCCGTGGCTGTCGATTTGCACCGTTGGTCTCCCTAGTTGGTTTCTTTAGACTTATCGAAATGAAACTACCTTGTTTCTTTTTATCTAAACCCTAACCAAAACCATCGGGGACCGGAACGGTGATTAACATGTTTTTTTTATCCGATAAGAATAAAACTAGAGTTGTATAATGATACTAGCAATTATAAGTGAAATGAACAACAAAACAGTGAAGTCATTTTCTCCTTGGCTTTCCACCTCATTTTATAAGTGTGATATATTTGTCTACACAAGTTTAGAAATATTTTCTCAAGTGGCCATTCATTTTCTTTTTTTAGAACAAAAACTTTCCAAATTTTTTTAAGGAAAAATAATTTCATTTGCAAGTATTATTACTCCCTCCATCCTATAAAATTAGTTCCTTACGAAATTACATGCAATTTTCAAACTTAAAAATAATATATTTAAAATATTTTTTTGAATTTTTTGGCACCATTCAAAAGATTTCACCGAGATCTATCAGCCAAGGTCCATATTGCACAAAAAAATTATGTCAGTAAGTACATTATTTTTAAGCTTGAAAAATGCATGTAGTTTCAAAGGGGACGAACTTTATGGGACAGATGGTGTGTTATTTTTTGTCATAACGACCACGAATTTGTTTTGTAAAGGAATATGCATAAAAATAAGAAATGCGTAACTTTTGTGGTATTGGAATTGGAACTAATCTACTATATGTTATAGGTTTGAGTCGAAGGACATTCACTTTATTTAACCGTTATATCCTATAGTTCACTGAGTGTTAATGAAGGCCCAACAAAATTTGAAACAAGGAGGTTACAGTGCAAAGAATATCCTCATCAAAGCATAATTGTTATGTTGCGTCTTGAATTTCTCCAAGAGAAAAAGCTCAGTTAACTTGGTTTTCAAATCTGGGTTTTGGCTTGTGACTCCGATCGGCTTGGCAACGGTTTTTCCGAGCTCAAGTGAAGACGTGTGCAGCTAATCTGGCTCTGAGCTTCCGGTCCTCATCACCTATGCAGCGAGAACAAGCTTACCACTTTGGATTCCATGGACTCTCCACCCTCCTCCTGGGTTCTAATACCATTGTCGTACTTTTGTTTTGTTGTTGCTTTTTGGGTCCTTTTGTTGTTTCCTTGTATTTTCAAACCGATGGAATTCTAGTTCTTTGTACTTTGTTTTTTCAAGGAATTATCTTGTTCGTAAAAAAAAAAAAAAAAAAAAAAAGAAGAAGGGGGCTGCATATAGTTTAATGTTGGGTTGGGAAACTTTTAGTTCAAAATTAGGGGCACTAGTGACTTATTCAAAGGCAAGTGAGAAATTCCATCCAAAAAGCAAACGGAAGGGGTTCAAGTGCTACCCTTTTATTTATGAGGTGGTCTTGTTGATCGATTTTTTAGATGATTGGTGTTTTATTTTTTGAACGGCCTAGACAAATGGTGTTAAGTGAATGAACAGTGTTAAGTGATACCAAGCAATAATAGGAGTCAATGATTTTTAACCTTTCTTACAGGCCACTTCAATTTTTGTCCAACTTCTTGCAAAAGGAAAAAAAAAAAATTAAAAAAGAGGACATAATTGAATTAGCACTTCCTACTTCCTATACTTTTGCCTTCAAAAGTAAAAGATCCAAACACAACTTAAGTTGATGCTTTAACTAATTACACCAAAGAATCAAGGGGTTAAAATGAAGAGAAAACAGAAGCACCAAAGAATAACTAATTACACACCAAAAAAACTGTATAGTCGATAATCACCAAAACTTCTAATGCCTGTCAAATTGTAGGGCCTCAATATACAACTGAAAGTAAATAGAATATTATGGACATGTTAATTTAAGAACATCTATCAAAACCAGTAAACACGAACATAAAATTACTTTCCAAATGGGGTTTGGTTGTCATACTTTTCCCCGGTCATAAAATCAACAAACCTTTCAGAAATACAAAATGGTGTCCGAAGAAGCATGGACACCATAAGCTTAATCGCTCGCAAAACTACTGCACAAGGAGCTCTCCCATGCTATTATGTTGGAATCGATGGAGTGCAATGGTTGCAGAGCAATGCTCTGCAAAATGAAACCCCCTTTCTTGTCGCCTTTTTCTTTTTCCACGAACTTTCGACCATTGGATCAGCTTTAACTGCCGGACATGGGGAAAAAAATTCAATCACCTACATCGCACTGAATTAAATCATCAGATGCTATACTCAAGCAAATGCTAGACATGACATTTTTTTCCCCCATTGAGCCCGATTAATTTGGCACAAGATACTTAGTAGATAGCCTAGTCTCACTGACAACGAATTTATCTAACACACATGATGAATGTAGCACATCTTTCATGCATGGTTGGTAACATCACACACTCAACAGTCGAAGGAAAAGCCAATTACTATCCACATTCTGAGTTCTTGACCTGGCTTCAGTCATGGTGCAGAGAGATTGTACTTAAGTAGATCCCAAGGAGGCACCTCAACCACTACCCTCACACACACACACACACACATATGGGGGTGTCTATATAAACATAAATCCATGAATCAGGCCCTAGCCTCTGCCCTAGCTCCTATGCCTATGCAGGTATGTGTGTTGCCCTTGCTTCAACCTCTGCAACTCTTGCTCCTTTCTCGCAAAAGTTGTCCCGTATTCCTTACAACAACTTACCTTTCGGGCCACTGTGAGCCATCTCTTACCAATATCCATCAAGAAAATCTCTGCTTTAACCTCGTGCTCTCCATATGTGAGCCCCAATAGACTTCCAAACTCCAGCAATTTACTGACCAGCCAAACATCCCTCTCATTACTAACTACGTCGAGGAGATGAGCTTCATCCTCCCGTTTCTATGTCCTAACTAGAGATAGAACAAGGCGGACAAATCAGAGCGATGACACCACCTCTCCTCAAAAACCTAATTTCGTGTCAGAGTTCGAGTTGATGGACTTACCTTTGATGGCAGTTGTTTTACTGGTGTGGATCTCAAGCAGAGCCTTCAATGTCTCGCACTGACAAGTTTTCCAAATGTCCTTAAGTGGAAGGAGAATTTTTACAATGTTGCCCAGTGGTGATATGAGGCAAGGCTCGAGTCCTTTCAGATTCGAAAGCATGTGGTTATCAGATGAGGGATTCAAGGTTCTGAGTGGGGGAATGGTGGATAAGTTATGCTTTGCTTGGGTCACCTAATTTTGTTCCTGTGAAGAAATTTAAGTGTTTGAAGGAGGATCACAGAATATAGTACAAAGAAGTTTTTGGATAGCTGGGTCTTCCTAAAGCTAGAGCTCTGACATTCAAATTCAAAGGTACATGTTTGATCTAGTTAATATGAGAGCTCTAGTATGCATCCACCCCATCTGGCATGACCTGATCCCTTTCTCATAAAGTTTGAGCATATGTGCCTTAATTCTGTAATAGAAATCATGCGCTCAACTTGGCTTCAATAATCCCTCTTCCTACCGAACTCCAAACAGGTGATTAGTTTACATTGAATCCAAGTTCACAAACCCTCGAGATAAAATTTTAAAAAAAGTGTTCACAATCCCTCCTCTTTCTATATTTTCTTAATTTGAGTAACTAACCTACCAAGAGCAGCATGGTTTTTGTTCATAGATGTCCACCTCCACCCGTTAAATTTAAACTCCGGTAATCATTTCCTTTCTCTCTTTAGTGAGTAATTCAAAATTGTTCCTTCTTGCAAATATCTGAATATTAAAAGAATAATACGACTTGGGACAAACAGCATTAGTCATAAATATCAAGCATCTACTACCCAAAAAAAGCGCTGACCAGAGCCATACACATAAAAGCACCCATCCCCCAATTCCCGCACCCATACATACCCCATACCCAATTGGAAATTGTACCAGGTACATTTTTTGAGGCACCGGGTACGTCTTTAGCAAAACAGAGCCGAACCCGTCACATTTTTGGAGTACTGCCCCATGCTTCATTAGCGCGTGTTGCGTATCCATGACACAATACGTCCTTTCATTCTTTAGATAATAAAATATCATCTTGCACAGTTTTCAGAACCTTCAATACCCCATAAATCTGTGAAACACCCAATACGAGACGTGAGGTCTTGATGTAGTCGACATTGACGTCCCTTGATGTAGTCGACATTGACGTCCCTAAGTCGGTGAAAATACTATTGAATTAACCCATGGCTTGAGGCTTATATCACTAACCGACTAATTAAATACTAGAACATGACAATGCATAACTCAGACCCTTCAATTCAATATCCATTTGAAGTCTTGTTGATGGGTCATCTCAAGATTCCCCATCCAATGTCATCATCCACATGTAAGGCTAAGGACACATGCAGGAAACAGCATTTTATCAATGAATTCAAATGACTAAGTCCTGAACCAATCTCAAAGAAGATGGCAAGTTGTCTCCTCGAAGGAGATAGGAAGTAAGGGCATAAGATCTGCTAATTATTTTACCACGGCTTATAATACCACATAGAAAAGCAACAGCAAATACGTTTCACTAATTTATGCAGAACAAAATGCAAGTGTTAGGAATCCTTTACCTCTTGCCCAAAACTGTTTAAGCACTAGGACCGGAAGAAACATCATTAACTTTTCCCACTGCTACTGTTTTTCCTGTAGAATGTGATAAATCCCTATCAACACAGTAATTTGAAACACAAAACAACTTATAAGATATATAAAATGTGCATCATCAAAAAGAGCGGCAATGACAGTTTGTCACCTTCAGTACGAAGAGTGAATCTTCCAAGCTGTGCAAAATCAGAGAACTTCTCAATGCATATCACATTATTCACCTGGAAGACAAATTTTCATCAGGATAAACAATGAAGGGAAGAATCGCAAAGCATAAGAATTTGGAATCCTAAAATGCTTTCTTTTCAAGAAATCAAAGAAAGCATGGTGAAAATGTATTGACTACATATTCCAAACGACGTGTGGACCATACAAATAGAAAATGCTGAGTTTCTGAGAGTGGAGAACAGAAAAGATGCTGTATTTCAGGAATGGCAAAACAAAAACAAAATTGGAGTGATTAGTCCAACGATAAAACCTGGATACTTGCGAAAAATTCTCATGTTCCTGAATTATGCCAGAATTTCTTTACCAAACATGCAGTAGGGGAAACAACACCTACAAGATTAGTAATCTCTCTTGTAAGGAATAGAACTAACCTGGATGCGACAAACAACTACAGCACCATTCTTCACAAAGAGAACTTTCTTCTTCATAGGTTTTTTTGTCTTTGGATCAATCTGCTGCATCAGCTCAACAATCTCGCATTCCTCGACAACAGCATGGATGTGCAAGACAGCCTTGTAGCCAGCAGTAAAAATGGCCTGAAATAGCAGCAATGTTCCTTCAAATTAAATGAATTAAACATAAAAAATAAAAATAAAAACATTTTTTTAAGGAGATACAGCAAGAGAGAGAGAGAGAGAGAGAGAGAGAGAGAGAGAGAGGAAAACAAACGTATGGCTGACGAAGTGAAACCAACATACATTGTCCAGCAACTCAAGGATCTGTAACTGGGCAACGAACTCAGATATTGCAGTTATTGGCCTCGCTGCATGAAAGGAAGCACATCAAAACCACAAAGAAAGAAAACACATAAAACCAGCAAACAAAACAGTTAAAAACCATTTCCCAGTGTTTTGCAGCTAGTAAGCACAGGCACGTTTACCGGTCTCGCGTATCTATGTCCGTCACATCATGGACAAGGTACGACACTCTCCGGACACATATTGCCGTATTGGACATGCCTAAATACTTGTCTAATAATTTTATTATGTTTCTTTTTAGTTAGACACATTGTGGATACTCTAGGACATGTTGGCAACACTCTTGGAACATGCAAAAGACACATTAAAATGTCTACGTCGTTTATATGAAATAATAACATACCTCTATAATACAAATACACTTTACATTAGACGTGTCCCCGACATGTCCGTGCCCTAATTTTCAGAGAAATGATCTGTACGAGTGTCCCTATGGTGTCGTGTCCATATCCTTTGCAGTGATGCATGCAGGGTGGTGTAGGATGGGATTACAGCTCATCAAGTATGGTGTAGGATGGGATTACAGCTCATCAAGTACCACTCTTAGGAAAATACGGCGTTTCTTTCAGGAAAATACCAATGACATGGCCCCAGACTGAGAAAACCTTGTCACCCCAAAGGATTAGAATGACGTATAACATAAACGAAATAGGAAGGATCAAAATTCCTTTTGACGTGTTGTCGGAAACATGCGGAAAACACAAGAAAATTTGAAAAGACAAATAATTGAGAGGAAAAAAATTACTAGAATTCAAATATGTCAATTAGATCAATAATGGAAACAAGAGACATTTTCATAACCTAAACTATAACGGTAGTAACATCATTATATCTCTATATATTACAGCAAAGAATACACAGTTGTTCTAAGTTTTTCTACAGTACTCGCATACATTTCACCATGCACAATCAAATCCACAGAACTTACCAACACTACACAAGACAAAACCGGATAGTATATCCTCTTCTTCAATCCCAGCTAATCTAATCCTCAGATTCTCACCAGGTCCAGCATGCCTAACTTTATCTTCATCAATGTATATGGCTAGGACTCTCACTTGAGCCTGCAGATAAATGTGAAAAAGTCCTCAAATCTCATAATGCAAAATTTACACGTCCGGAAAATATTTACACAATAACTACCGTGGAGGCAAATTAAAAAAGGAAACAAATGATAAAAGGAATCACCTTATTTGGCATGACTAACAAGTTATCGCCCTCAGACACACTACCAGACTCGACTTTTCCCATGACAACAGTGCCCATGTCCTTAAATTTGTCAATAATTGGCAACCTACAAAGTCAAAACTTTGACCATTAGATGAAATGAAATAAGCAATTAAATTAAGCTATGCCCCTAGAGTTGTCAATGGTTGGCGCAACCTAAAAAGTCAAAAAGGTTTAACAATTACATACCAAATTGAAAGAGGACAATTGATTAGAATCATTAGATAAATAACCCAAAAATTAGTCGAACACTAGAAAGAATTTATTCCAGGAACACCAGTTCTATTCCTAATTCTCTCAACAGAGAATTCATGATCGACAAAAGGTTCCACTACGAAGAAATACTGAACCAAATTATACAGCAAATAAGTCAGCTCTACAGGAGGACAGCAAAGAAACTGCACTAAACTTTTTCAAACAAAGTCAAAAATGTTTCCAAATTACCATAAACTATTCTATAACATAGGAGAATGAAGTATTGTTCATAACTCAACCAAATACAGAAGGAAAAACTTCAACGAAAAACTAACATCATACCATTCATAGCAAAAAGACACAAGCCAAAAATATGTCAAGCAAATAGATAGGGGGGGTGGAAGCACAAGAATAAATACATAGCATGATGGGATGAAGGTTTTATCATACCTGAATGGCCCTTTAGGATCACGTAGTGGTACTTCAACAGCATCAAGGGCTTCAAAAAGGCATGGACCATTCCACCATGGACAAATACTTTTGTCCACCCTTGTTTTCATATTTGAACCAATGAGCCCAGATATAGGAAGAAACTGAACATCTGCCAGTTGAAACAACCCCAATAACAATGAATGAGAACAATCTCATACCACCTAATATCACTGTCCAAGGAAACATGAACTCATAATCGTAAAGCAGAATAAGGGATAACTAACGAATTGCAAACCAGTTTTGCAAGAGAAGTGCCAAAAATCTGAATTTTTGCCATTAAATCCATGTATAGCAGATGCAGCACACAAAAAAATAGCACTATAAAAGCCATATCCTCACCAAACTCCAAGCCAACCCTTCATTCCTCATGTCCGTAATTTGAAAAACAGAACCATTAAACCATATCCCTTAAATTGAGAACTGTGTAGCGAGGAAGATGACACATACCTAACAGAGTTAGATGGACAAGTGACGGGACCAGTGTTCTAAATGGCAGCCTGGGCGGCCGCCTAGGCGCTTGGAGGTACCCCGCCACCATGACTATACCCCTAGGTGTTTTATTTGGCGCTCTGGGAGGTTTGGCGACGGCCTTGGCGGGCCTTGGAGGGACTAAAATGTGGTGTTTTAAATAAGAGGGCTTAATATGTAATTTTACAAAATGATATATATATACACACACACTACAGTAATTACGCATTAGTCCACATCACTTCCAATCGGCCTACACAATCGAAGCCCTAACTCCAGGCGCAACTCCAGGCCTGACTTCGCCAGACTTCGCTGAATGCCTCTACGTCATGTCGCCTGACTTCTCTCTCTCGCCTCTCTCCCTCGTCTCTCTTCTATCTCTCTCTCACGTCTCTATTTTCTCTCTGTTATGACGTCTCTCTGGTCTCTGCTCTGCTCTGCTCTCTCGTCAGCCTCTCCTCTCTCTAACTTGGAAGTTGGAACACTAATTATGGTTTGTAAAAAAAAGAAAAAAAAACCACCGAATTGCTTGGCGCTTGGAGGTGGGTCTCCGCCCGACTACCGCCAAGCGCCATTTAGAACACTGGACGGGACACGAAAGGACACCAACGATCAAACACGACGATTTTCAAAAATGGAGGACAAGAAATGTCAAGGAGTCAAGGACACATTAAAAACCTAAAACTCATGAACTTTATAGTATTTAGGGAAGTTCTATAATGTAACAGAAATTAAGGAAAATAATAATCTGCTACACAAATTCAACAATCAACACCCATATATAATTCACTCTCCCATATATCCATCAAACCAACTAATATTAACTGCATCATAAATGCAGCAGTAGCACAAATCATCTACAAAATATTTCTAAAATTAACAAAACTCAACAACGGGTGATTAATAGGATGGGGGGTGCCCGAAGAATGTTCTGTCGTGCCGGTGTCTGACACGATGCCCACCTTCTTAGAAGTGTTCACTTATAGGAAATGCTACTACCCATAGTTATTAAAGAAGATAGGCACCGAGGCCACACAAGAAGCAACATTGTCTAAAAAGACACTTTCTTAAGCATAATTATCATTTACCTTTCTTCACATTGTAACCTGATGATTTTAGGAAAGGTGTCATCTTTGATTCAATTTCATCATACCTGGGAAAAAAGAGGTATTAACTTTTAACAAATGAAGTACAGAGAATCCCAAACAAAGAAAAATTGGCAAAGCACCTGTCTTTCGACCAATTAACAGTAGGATCATCCATCTTATTTACGACAACAAGCAGTTTCGACACACCCAAGGTCTTTGCAAGTTGAACATGTTCGCGAGTCTGTCCACCTTTTTCATATCCAGTTTCAAATTCACCTTTTCGAGCAGATATAACCTGGCACATATAAATAGAAAGAGATGGACGTAAATTTAGACACACACACACACACACATATATATATAGACACTCCGGTTCCCATGAGGGATACCAGATTTTAAGCTTTGTGCGGACCTCTCATCACAGCCGTTGGATCTAATCCAATGGCTCCCATTTTAAAGAGCATCTCGCGGATCCCATGCAAGGTTGGGACAGGTAATTAGTTCTCGGGTCACTGGTTTGAGAAACAAATGGATCCCTTCTTTCCACTTTCATTTCATTTCAGCATGAAACACAAAGATAAGGGAGAGAGAGATGCGACGAAGACGATTTTGACGAAGAACAACGAAGGTCTCTCTCTCTCTCTCTCTCTCTCTCTCTCTCTCTCTCTTAGATCTGGACGATTACTAGAAACGAACAAGGTCTCTCTCTCTCTCTCTCTCCCTCCCTCCCTCTCTCTCTCCCTCCCTCCAAAACCCTAATCCTTTCTTGCTGTAAAGAAGAAACATGAAAAAGAAGGCGATTTAAGAACGAAACCACACAAGTAGATTGAAGAGAAGATCGAAGAACTTGACTGAAGAGAAGAACGAACGACTGGTATCTTTCTCTCTCTGACTTGAAAAGCATCATAGCAACGAGACTGCAAAGAAACAAAAAATAAAAATCTTTATGGTTTGTGATTTCCAAGTCTATGTTGAAGGAAAAAAAAAATTTGGACTAACCCCTTGGACGCAAAGCAAAATAAAAGAATGGACCTTTATGGTTTGTGATTTCCAAGTCTTTGTTCTTGCTTCACCATAGATGCACCTATTTTTCTAATGGAATTTTGAAAAGGCCCTGTTCGTAACATCAGTCTTTTTAATGATTTTAATGGTTCAACTATCACAACTATGAACTATTGCTACTTGTTTGTACAGATCTTATATGTTAAGGTTGATTATTAATGGTTGTACAGATGTTATATGTTACAAGCAGAAATGGAACAAGAAGATATTGCTAGCATCAATCCAACCCCCTTGTTTCGACCACCACCAGCAAGGTATATATATATCTCTCTCTCTCTGTGGTGTAGAAAAATAGTGTAGTTACCAATATGGTTGTTAGAATGCTGTTTTCGTAATGTAGTTACCAAAATAGTTATTGTTTTGTCTTTTGGTGTTTAGAATGCTGTCTTTGGATGATATACAATTAGCCTCCCCATCACCATCTCAACCATGTGAGGAGTCTGCTAATTCTTCCGAACTACTTTACACTCCTCAAGTTAAAACCGAAAATTAGAAAACAATTTGACAACTTAGAAGAGGTTAAGAACTTTTACACCGATTATGCTAGGGAAGCTGGTTTTAGTATGCAAATCCATTCTAGCAAGACAGATAAGAACAAGGAAATCATTAGGAAGGAGTATGTTTGTTACAAAGAAGGGGTGAGGAAAATTTCTGCAGCCAATATAAGGCGTCAGGGTTTAACTAGAGAGGGTTGCGGTGCAAAATTGTCAGTCATGAACAACCGGTCAGGTGAAGGGTTGGCTGTATCCCAATTTGTCGAGGGGCATAATCACCTTCTTACGACGCCAAAGAAGGTGCATTTTTTGAAATCTCATCGTCGAGTGTCAGATGCACAAAAATCCTTAACACAACAACTTTCATCTGCAAATGCAACATCCTCTCAACAAATGAGTATTTTTGAGTTGCAAGCCGGGGGGGTCTTGAAAATGTTGGATTTTTACGACGAGATCTTTACAACTATGAAAGGGATAAGAAGAAATTGTTTGATGGACATGACGCCAACATGTTGTATGAGCATTTTGAGATAGACCAAAAGAATCCTGGTTTTATGTTTACATTTGAGAGAGATGATCAAGAAAGGATGACTCATTGTTTTGGGCCGATGCGACCCCTAGGAAGTCATACCAATATTTTGGGGACGTGGTGGTGTTCGATACTACATACAACACAAACCGATATTCTTTGATCTTTACACCTATATTAGGGGTAATCACCATGGGCAAACAACGTTTTTTTGGTGTGCATTCTTAGGTAGCGAAACAAGTGATTCCTTTGAGTGGCTTTTCAAGGAATTCTTGAAAGCGATGCCTGGACCACTGCCCAAAATCATCATAACTGATCAAGATCCAGCAATGACCAAAGCATTTGCCAAAGCAATTGTTTGTGCTCTTCCAACTACGTTTCATAGATATTGCATTTGGCACATTGTTAGTAAATTTTCTGAAAGGATGGGTGCATTGGCATAGAAACAACATTATGACGAGTTCAAAAAATGTATTTGGAATTCCGAGAGCTCCAAAGAGTTTGAAGCAACATGCGTTCTCAATCAAGTCGAATCATTCTCTTCTTCTTCATCATTCTTCTTCTTCGTCAAAGGGGTTCAATTTACCCTAATCGAGTAAAAGGAAAAAACCCTAATTTGTGAGATAGAGAACGATCCAGAGAGAGAAAGACCTTGGGTTTGATGCCCTTCTTCCTCGTTCTTCGTTGAAATCATCTTCGTCGCTTCTCTCTCTCTCTTCTCTCTATGTTTCACGCTGAAATGAAATGAAAGTGGAAAGAAGGGATCCGTTTGTTCCTCAAACTACTGACCCGAGAACTAATTACTCGACCCAACCTTGCCAGGGATCCGCGAGATGCTCTTTAAAATGGGAGCCGTTGGAATAGATCCAACGGCTGTGATGAGAGGTCCACACAAAGATTAAAATCCGGGACCCCTCATGGGAACCGTAGTCTCTGTGCGCGCGTGTGTGTATATATACACACTCAGGATTCCATGACCTTACGGCCTTACCGTAAGGGACTCCTCTTTTCCAATCGAATTGCGACGATCCAAGCCGCTCAATGTATTCAGAACGTGATTTTAAGGGTACTCGCTTGAAATTGTCCAAAAAAATGACCGGGAAGGGCTTGATCCAAGCAGTTTTGCATAAAATGCATTTATAGTGTTTTTATGAAAAACTGCTTGGATCAAGCCCTTTTCGGTCATTTTTTTGGGCTATTTCTCTTTGATACCCTTAAAATCGCGTTCTGAACACATTGAGCGGCCCAGATCATCGCAATTCGATCGGGAAAGGAGAGTCCCTTATGGTAAGGCCGTAAGGGATCCCTCATAGGATCCTAACTGTATGTATGTATATATATATATATATATATATATATATAGTGAGGTTCTAATAAGAAACTTTAAATGAGGACCTTAAATGCGGACCTTATAGTTTGGAGCCTTCCGAGTCATATTTTGATGATCCAAATAGTTCAACTTGTTTAAAACATATTTTTAAGGATACACGCGAGAAATCGGCTCAAAATATGACCGTGAAGTGCTTGATCCAAACATTTTTTACGTAGAATAGTTCTTGTCAAGCTTTATAAAAAACTATTTGGATCAAGCACTTCTCAGTCATATTTTGAGCCATATTTTGAGCTGATTTCTCGCGGGTATCCTTAAAAACATGTTCTAAACAAAGTTGAACGGTTTGGATTATCATAATATAACCCGGAAATGGAAAGTCCGCATTTTAACAAAATGAGGGATCTCTTAGTAGAAAGGGCTCCCTCATTATATATATATGTTCTATACACATATATATATACACCAAGCTTGGGCGCCCTTAATTTGTTAAGGATTTCCCCTTTCCCGATCAAATTTTGATGATCCAAACCGTTCAATGTGTGCAGAACGTGATTTTAAAGGTACACACAAGAAAAAATATGACCTAAAAAGGCTTGATCCAAACATTTTTTTCATAATGACCGGAAATGGCTTGATCCAAAAACTGTTCGGATCGGCAAAAAATATGACCGGAAAGGGCTTGATCCGAACAGTTTATCATAAAAAACTGTTCGGATCAAGCCCTGTCCGGTCATATTTTTTACCGAGATTTCATACGTGTACCCTTAAAATCACGTTCTGCACACATTTAACGGTTTGGATCGTCAAAATTTGATCGGAACAATGTCAAACTCGTGAGGTCCTTAACTTAGCAAGTTAAGGGCGCCCTTAGTAGAAGGGGACTGTATATATATACACACAAATATATATATCAGTCCATTTCAAATGAGAACCACCTCATTTTAGTTAAAATGCGGACCTCCCCATTTCTCCCTTTCTCCCAATCGAATTTTGATGATCCGAGCCGCTCAATATGATCAAAGCGTGATTTTAAAAGTACCCGCGAGCAATCAGCAAAAAAAAAATGACCGGGAAGGGCTTCATCCGAACAGTTTTTTATTGAACGGTTCAATAAAAAAACTGCTCGAATCAAGCCCCTCCCGATCATTTCTTTTGTCGATTTCTCGCGGATACCCTAAAAATCACGTTTTGAACACATTGAGCGGCTCGGATCATTGAAATTCGATCAGGAAAGAGGAGTCCGCATTTTAACTAAAATGAGGACCTCCTCATTTGAAACAAACCGCACGCACGCACACATACACACACACACACACACACACACACACACACACATAGAGTCCTCTTCTCCCAGGGACCACCTAAACTTAATAAAATGAGGACCTCCATTTCCCGATAGAATTTCGATAATCCAAGCCGCTCAATGTGTTCAGATAGTGATTTTAAGGGTACCCACGAGAAATCAGCAAAAGAAAAAAACAGGAAAGGCTTCATCCGAGCAATTTTTGTTATTTTTTATCGAACGGTTCAAATAAAAACTGCTCAGATGAAGCTCTTCGCAGTCATTTTTTTTGCTGATTCCTTGCCGGTACTCTTAAAATCACGTTCTAAACACATTGAGCGGCTCGGATCATCGAAATTCGAACGGAAAATGGGAGAAATGGAGAGGTTTTTATTTTAAGCTTATGTCAGGGATCCCTGATATAAAGTCAAGATCCAATCAGGGATCCCTGACATAAGCTTAGGTCCAGAAAAATTACTGGGAATGGCTTCATCTGAACAATTTTTAATTGAACGGTTCAATAAAAAAAATTGCTCAAATCAAGCTCTTCCCAGTCTTTTTTTTAGCTGATTTCTCGCGGTTACCCTTAAAATCTCATTCTGTACACTTTGGGGGGCTCGGATCATCGAAATTCGATCAGAAAAGGGAAGGTCCTGATAATCCTAACCTTAAGTGAGAGAGATAGGAAACTTGCTGCAAAGGATAAGGAAAACATTTTACAAATAACTTACTAGTACACCGATGTCTGCTTGAGATGCCCCACTGATCATATTTGGCACATAACTTTTGTGACCCTAAAAGAAAAAACAAAAATAAATGACAACTGAAAAATTGCATGTTCCTTACAAATGAAAAATAATGCATCGTCGTGATGAATGGCTGAGACACAGAATGTTATTTTTCCCACACTAGGGAAATATTAATGAACATCACAGCAGAAATAACTAGGCAATCGTAAATACCTTCTGGAGATGGACTTGGTCTTATCGGGAACGTTGTTCAACCTTCTCAAGCATGGCAATTATTGACTTCTCCCTATGCGAAATCTCACATAAGACCTATTTACCGGAGCGCATATCGTTTCATTACAAGGAATGGATGTAGTATGCCACATTCTCAAAATTGTGGTACAGTAAGAATAGGCTTCTATCGATTAAGTTACATTAAAATGTCCTTGCAAGAGATCAACACCCAACATAACGGAATATGTTTATCCATATAAAACTCATTTTTAGAAGTCTAATGACAAGTTTTTCTTGTTATTTATCTTGCCAAAGCTCCAATCTCTCGAGTTTTTGCAAGAAAAATTTTGGATAGCTAAATTACCCATTTTGAAATTTAGGTAAACCGTATTTCGAAAAGTGCGTTCCAAAATGCAATTGGCTATGGTATTAGCATTTTCTGGTAACATAGCATATGACTAAAGAGGGAAAGGAAACTGCTATTATTTAAAATCAAGGGAACAACCTTGAAGTGAATTCTTAAAGTTAGGAGTTCTTGATACGTCTCCACATGTATAGATATGGACACTAGACACAAATATGACACAACACGGACACACTGACATGGCATTCTCCAAAACAATAGGCGCTAATCACCAAGAATTCACATTCTACAAGTATCCATTAAAAAACTACAAGATGTTCCACATGTGATAATATACAATTACTATTTTGATAACATAAAATCTACGTGAATTTTGAGGGTCCTCTACACCCAAGGATTAAGTCTGGTCTGATTGGAAAGCCATACCGGAGGATAAGAAGGTGAAGTTTATTAGCTTTAAACTCAAAGGCCGTGTCCTTGTTTGGTGGAAATAGGGCCAAAGTAAGTAATACTGTAATAGAGCTAATAAGGGCAAAGAGAAGATTAGGACATGGGATCGTACGAAAGAGAATCTTCGATGAACGTTCTTCCCGCCTAGTTACTCAGCCCCGTTTCAAGAAGTTTTACAATTTGAGACAAAACATTAAGTCCATGGAGGAATAGATTACTCGCTCCAAGGCTAGAAATGATTTAACAAATGAAAGGAGCAAATTGTAGCCCATTATGCGTCGGGATTGCCCAACAATATTGATGACATAGCCATGGAGTGGTTAGACAAGTCTCATAGGTTTTGGAAGCCTAGACCAAAGGCTAAGGATAGCACGAGCATCAAGAAGGCTTTTTGGTCCAAAAATAAGTGTCCTTGGTAGTTGGTAGTTCAAGGGTCATCTATGGTAGTTTGGTTAGTTAAAGGGTCATCATGAATTTAGTGTTGCATTAATATTCATTGGTAGTTAAAAGGGTCATCGTGTACTTAGCGTTTGCATTAATAATCATCTAGATGCATTAAACACATGTTAGTAGGTTCAATGTATGCATTTATGTCTAGGTTCATCCTCACATCTTTTTGGATGTATTCATTAATTAGGTTCATTTTATTTAGAGTTCTAGGAATTCGAAAAGTCTTTCCCATGGATTATAAATCGAGATGTAATCTTTCATTTGGAATAGAGTTGATTGATGAATTGAGTTTTACAAGGCTAAGGCCATTGTAATTGCCAATTGGAGTTTGGGCTGCAGTCCTTCCTTGTAGAAACTGCCTAACCCTTGCGACGATGAAGCACCTCTATCTTTCTTTCTCTCTCTTTCTTCTATGCGCACACTCTTCTCCTTCTCATTCCTCCCTTTCTTCTTCTAAGCACACTTATCCAAATTACATTCTTCTAAGCGCAATTGTTGGCAGCAATACTCTAAGGGTTCTAAATCTGTCCTACATCAGTTTGGTATCAGAGCTTATGCTCCTGCACCTTCAAAGTTGATCTATTTACAATGGTGACAAATAGCGAACTTAATTCCAAGGTTGACGCTCTTTCCAAAGAGCTTCAGGCTACTCAAGAAGGTGTTGCAACTTTAAAAAGTGCTGTAGAGGAGATAAACACATCACTGAGTAAATTGACATCTTTTGTCATGGGAAAAAATCCAGAGGGCTTTGCCCAAGAGTTTGACAGAGGTCGCAGCGATTGCAAGAAGATCTTAGAGTAAATGAGGTTGGCAGAGGTGCAAAATTGGAAGTTGGAGACTTTCACGGAGCAACAATGCGGAAGTATTTCTTGATTGGTTACATAGCCTAGAAAGTTTCTTTAAGTGGTACCATTTGACAGATGAGCGAATAACTCTTCTTTGCGGAGGTTAAGTTAAAGGGAACAGCTAGAATTTGGTGGACAAAATACCAACAAACATATTATTCTACCATCAAAACGTGGGAAGACATGAAAAGCGCGATGACTCAATACTTCATGCCTGCTAATTACAAGCAACGTGTTAAGCTACAATTCACACAATTGGTACAAGGCAGTATGTCCATTGACGAGTACGCTGGAAAATTCTATAGCTTGGCAACCAGTTCTGAATTCCCATGGAATGAGGATGTGATGATTTCAATGTATCAACGAGGGTTGAATACAAAGATCTCTTGTGGTTTAGCTGCTAGTCGACTCTATACCATGGCAGATGCGGTTCAAGTGGCTCACCAAATGGAGGAAGACTTGAAAAAGAACACTCCCGTGAGGTCTACAAGTGAAAGCGTTACCAGGACCTTTGTGGATGAGAATCGAAGTAAGTTTACTGATAAGCCACAAGGGAACTCTTTTGTTCCTAACAAGTCCTCTCGTCCTAGTGCATCTTCATCTACATCTCAAGCAAGTAGTACTTCTAGAACAAGATGTTTCAATCGCCATGGTTATGGTCATTTATCCTTTCAATGTCCAAGCAAGTCAATTGCCGTGGTTGGAAAGGAAGTCCTAAAAGAGGCCACATCCAATGAACCACCAACCGATGAAGAGGTTTGTGATCCCCTTGATCCTAATTTGGAGGTAAATTTTGATGATCTAGATGAATGCGTGGGCATTATCCGTCCTCTTATGGTAACGAATAAAAAAAGTTCCAAAAGCGATGAGCATATTTCTTATCAAGGGAAAATCTTCCAAACAAGGGTTAACTGTGGCGGAAAATTATGCTCATCGGTCATTAATACTAGTAGTTGCACCAATGTGGTATCCGAAGAAGCTGTCAAAAAGTTAGGGTTGAAAGTTGAACCACATCCAAAACCATATCATGTGGCTGGGATCACTAATACAAAGTTGAAGGTTGAGCAACAATGTCCTGTCACCTTCAACATTGGGAGCCTTAAAGAGACAGTCATGTGTGATGTTTTGCCACTCAAGCTTTGCCACATACTCTTGGCAAGAACATGGTTGTGGGATCGTGATGTACACCATGCCGGGCGTGCAACACTTCTTTATTGATGGGAAAAAGAAGTATACTCTTACTTGTGCCACAGTGCCCGATCATTGAAATTGCAGAAAAGTTCTTTCCTTCTTCAACAAGCTTTTCCACATGCTGGTATTTTGGAAGTCGCACCTAACTCGCCAAAGTCGAGTTCTTTTCAGCAAAGGAGAATTGATGACATAGCCATGGAGTGGTTAGACAAGTTTCATATGCTTTGGAAGCCTATACCAAAGGCTAAGGATAGCACGAGCATCGAGAAGGCTTTTGGTCCAAAAATACTATTAAGGTCAAGAGTCAAGATGGAAAAACCTTGTGGGTTTATTAAGGGCTACGGCTGCATATCTCTTCCCCCTTCCTTGCCATTATCCACCCTTCTACTGGTGGATTCAAGCCACCCTGGTCAATCCAGTGTTTTCTTCATCTATCTTTCTCCTTGGTGTAAAGCCCCCTAGTGACTCTTGGCCTCTAAGGTTTTTCAAATTTCATCTTCTCTCTCACCCTCAATCTTCTATTGTGTGAATTTTTTATGAAATATAGGAACTGCACTTTGATTTATTTTTTGTTTGAGTTTTCAACAAGCATCACTAACAGAAAGCAAAAGTACAAATTACATTTAACAGTATCGACCCATAAACGTAGTCACCTAACCCTAGAGGCAATGACTCCCATAACCTTTAGTCGAGAAAGGACACACTAGTCAAAAAACAAGTCCAAAAACTTCATCATTATGTTGAAACAAATAAAAAAATCTAAATCTGCAAAAGACAAATGGTGTGTGGTTCGCTTCCCTAAACTAATCCATCTTGGTACTGGAATTGTGCTTCCACAAATAAAAGGGTAAGGTGAAAAATTATGTATGCATGTCATGGCAGATGCCAGGTTACCGGTGCATCCAGAATTGTAAATCTTGTTGTCTCTGTCTCGAAATGTGCTCTTCCAACTTCAACTGTTTTTCCCTAAAGTCAGCATCACATAACAAAAAATGAATAGATAACAAAAAATGAATATATAAGACAGCATAAGCGTTGGGTCAAAAGTTAATGAATAGAGTACAATTTGAAATGCTGAACTAGAAATTTGATGACATAAACTCGACAGAAGACTAATACCTTTACCCTCTCCTCTTCATTAGTGTCCATAATATATGCCATATACCTAGCACGTAAAAGATAGCCCCCGTCAAAAGGGGCAACTATATAAAGCATCAGAACTTCCCATAACATAATTATCACATATTCAAGAGCTTAAAGCAGCATTCTGAACAACGATATCCATCCACCTAAAAATACACTAGAAAAGCGACAACGAAATCATTACGTATCTATAGCTGACTAATATTTTTAACCAGTACCAAGTACCATTGTGCCAATGAGCAATAAACCAGATCTTGCAGATACTTCACATTGCATTAGGGACGTAGTTGGAAAATATTAAAAGGAAATGAACACTACGGATAATCAGACAAAATCCCTTCTGCATGAGTACAAAAAGGGCAGTGCAAGGTTAGTATAAAACTAATTCTACTTAAAACTAGTGGAGTTGGCATGCCCAGTGCATGTTAAGCATTTAGAAACAAATGTGATACCATGCAACTTATCTAACTCTATTTCAAACTCCCCCAAAAGTAACCTCTCTCCCTCTCTCTCTCCCAAAAAACAATTAAAAGAAATAAAAATACTGTCTTAGGAAAGTTATAGTTGATAGTTCACATAGCGAAATACGGAATAAAGAACAGGATATAAAATCAGGGCCCACAAGTAGGCCAAGTGGAACAATGCAGATCCTCAGTGACGTAAATGTACAGATGCTTACTTGACATCAGGAAATTATGTACAGTACCAAGATGACAGTGCTTCGGATAATTAAGAACAAGTAAACACAAATTGCTACTCCTCTATGGGAATTCGTTAACTATATGAGCTTCCAACTTTACAAGACATAAGATTAAGATCATCCACCCGGTCACAGACTCTTAACCGGAGAACAATATAACTCAGATTAGCCCATGTGTGGCAATAATGCAATAGGTTGGGTGCTTATATCCAGGGTGTCATGCAATTATTTTTTGCAATGGTATGAAATTTCTGCTAATATTCCCACAAGCAAAATAGAGTTTGGGGAGCAGATGAATAACCAACTTTCTGCTATCAATTAAAGAAAATAAAGTGAAAGATCAAAATATAAACCACAAAAGGAACAAGGAAGAGAGAGTAAACTTGGAAAGCTACGTCATAAACTTGGGAAACTATGTCAACAAACCTATAGAGTGTCAATGATTATGGCCTAAGATATTCTATTTGTGTCATGAATACATAGCAAAACTATCAAAAAAGCATCCAAAAGCTTAGAGCAAAGCTAACAGTTATCAAGGTCTGAATGGACTACACCTTTACAAATTACAACCAGATTACTTGAGGTGCATCAACTCAGTTATATAGTGAAGCAAGAAATATAGGTTCTCAAGTTTCATATGCCCTCCGATAATAAATCTATTAAAATAGTATTACAATTCTAATCCCATGGAGGGAAAGAAAAAAAAAAAAAAGGTCTAACCAGCTTTCTCGATTTTTATCCTTTGCTTCTTTCTCATATTTTTGAATCGTCCGATCGTCAACCTTCCCGCTAAGGAAAAGTATCTGCCCTCCAGTAGTGGACTTCCCTGCATCTGTCGCCCAAAAGAAATACTTGTGACTTTTGTGAGAAGCAATTAAGTGGAGAAGCATAAGCATCAGCCAAACACGCGTTCAGAGTAAATTACTGAAAATCACTGGTACAAATGTACAAGTTCACAAACACAAAATTACAGTGTCCAGGTTGAAGGTGATACCACAAATACTTAAACAAAAAAAGAAGAAAAAAGGAAGAAGGAGGTGATACCACAAATGAAATGAGGAAAATGCAGGAAGGGAATGTAAACAGAAGCAAATGTTTGAAGCTGATTCAGGAAACATGCACAGCAAAATGAGGGGCAAAATTACAACGAACACTAGAATATTTCTTGGCCTAGCATATAAATCATAACAAAGATCAATCACATCTAAAGAGCTTGACATGGGGATAAATAAGTTTCTACTCTTATTATTTCTTGCATACCCTATCTGCGGAAGATTCAGTGGTTTGATCTCCCTCCCCCTCTGGTCTGTTTACTATGAAATCAGCTTGGACGGCTGTTAGGGGCAACTTTGTCCCTCAAGAATGGTGCAAGGTAGTATGGTTCTCCAGGCATGTTCCTCTGTGGGCCGTTATTCTACGGATGGCTATGCAACAAAACCTAAATATTAAGGATAGATTACTGGTCTGGCGAGTTGTGTCTGATGATTTCTGTGCTCTTTGCAATAATGGAGGTTCTGAAACACAGTCACTTGTTCTTTGATTGCCCTTACTCTAGGGAAGTGTGGACTGCAGTTCTAAGGAAAAACCAGGTAACTAGGGATTGTCCTTAAGCTTTCACTGGCTGCAGTTCTGTATGGGGGGGAGAGAAAGAAGATTGTTCCAGCCAAGGACTTTTGATCCCTTCTCTCTTGGCTTGCTGATAATAAATGCTATTAGGGACTGTATGCGATCCTGGAGAAATATGAAGCCTAGTCAAAAGACTAGAGACATTTGTAATGTGTGGAATGTTGATAATCCCTATTTACTCATCGTTATGTATGAAGCTTTTCTAGTTAGAATGTAACAACAGAAAAGAGAACACAAACAATTTCAAAATGACACCTATGTAAGTTTTTCAATTCCACACTTAGTACCAAGATTCAAGGCTTTCCAAGTGTCCGAGGATGAACGAAACTAGAATGTAATTGCCGACACCCTACCAATATTTTTGCTTTTTGTTTCTCTTTGTGATAAGTGTACTAATTTCCAACCATTATTATGTGTACTGAAGAGTTCATGATGTAGTATGTAGTAAGGGTACTTTTGTCTTTTTGTATTGAGTCTATATATAGGTGGAGTCCTTTCTTTTGATAGCTTTTATCATTTTGAACAAATATTATCAAGAGCTAGTCTCTTTTGTATCCCATTTGAGAGTTTCTCTCTCTATATTATCTATGGGTATCTTTGGTTGCATCATTTGGTATAAGAGCTTCTAGGCTCGATCCCCACCGTTCATCTCGCCGGAGACTTCACCGGAAACCTAAACCTTGCTAGATTTTTCCCCGGAAACCTAAAACGGCGCCGGAAAATCTCGCCGGAGCCCCCAAATCACTCCAAATCCTCAGATCTATCCAACCCAACACCCTATACTTCGATTTCGACCTTATTTAACCCTGAATCGAACCCAAAACCCTTCGGATCTGACCTGTTCGAACTTGAATCAACCATTCCGGCACTGTTCAAGCTCGATCTACCCATTTTGGCACTGTTCGGACCTGTTTGAACAAGACCCAGCCTTGTTCGAGCTCAAATCTGCCATTTCGGAACTCAAATCGAAGTTTCAAACCCAGATCTGCCTATTTCGGAGCTGCTACAGTGATTCCGAGTCTGCTACAGTGATTTCGGAACTGCTACAGTGATTTTGAGCACAGCTACAGTGATTTCGAAGCTTGCTACAGTGATTTCAAGTCAGATCCGTGGGTTTTGAGAGTTTTCGGACTGATTTTTGCTGATTTCGGACAAGATCTAAGGTGGGTAAGTGTCGATTCCTTAGTTTCTTGCTGGGTTGTTGCTAGATTGCTCCGTAGTTGTCGATTCGAGTATGATTATTGGTGATTAAGTGTTTTTGGGGTTATTTTGTTGAAATTGGTGGCTGAGTTGACTAGGTTTTCAATATTTGGGTTGATTTGCTTGTTTGGAGTTGATTGCTGGTATTGTAATGGCTTATCGGGCTAGAGATAGAAGAGGAGGTAGAGGTAGAGGCTTTGTGGTGAACAATGGTGAAGAGAATGAGTTTGGCAACCAAAACCATGAGATTCAAGAGTTGAGACAACAAGTTGCCATCCTAATGGCGATGGTGCAAGGCTTGCAAGTGTCGCGTGCAGGTAGTGGAGGGTCCGAGGACTCTCAAAGTCACTTTGACAATCCTTTTGGTGATCCGAATTGGCGTAGACCACCTTCCACTCACTCTCCTTATAGGTGGGAGAAGAACATCAAGATTGAACTTCCCGAGTTCAATAGAAGTCTTAACCCGAATGAGTTTGTTGATTGGATTAATATGGTCGAAAGAGTATTTGATTATGGAGACGTCTTCGAGGAGAAGAGGGTGAAGTTAGTGGCTATCCGCCTTAAAGAGCTTCCGCTTGGTGGGAGCAATTGCAAGGAACTAGACTATGAAGAGGAAATGAAAAGCTTAGAGAATGGGAGAAAATGAAGAAGAAACTCAATGAGCAATTCTTGCCTTTAAACTATATGCAAATTCTTTACAAGAATTTGCATAATCTCAAACAAGTTGGAAGTGTTGATGAGTACACGAAGGCTTTTCATCAACTTGTTGCTAGAGTTGATTTGAATGAAAGTGAAGATCAAATGGTTGCAAGGTACATAAGTGGGTTGACAATCACAATCCAAGATGCCCTTGCTATGCAAACTTTGTGGACGGTTTCGGAAGCTAAAAATCGGGCCTTGGTGGCCGAAAAGCAAGAAAAGAGGAAGTTTTCGAGATCCGGACAACAATATCAAGGCGGTTCCAAGTCTGGGCAGCCCTTTTACTCTTATGCTAGGGGTGGTTCTTCATCTAGTGGTGGTCAATGTGCTTCTTCCGGGGTTGGTACTCAAAACCGAGCGGATAAGGCTTCAACACCCGCTCAAAGTCAGCCTCAATTCGGTGCTTCGGGGGCTCGAAATCAATTCCAAAGTGGGGGTTTTAAGGGGTTCAAGTGTGGGGAACCGGGTCACAAGTCTTCGGATTGTCGTAAGGCTTCCGAAGGTCGTAACAAGGCACTTTTCATTGAGGAGGTTACGGAACAAAGTTGTGAGGATGATATTCCCGTTTATGACGAAGAAATATGTGAAGAAATTGGGGGTGATGAGGAGGAAGAAGGCTATGCGTTGATGATCAAAAAGACTCTCCTTACTCCTAAAGATGCTAGTAATGAAGATTGGTTGCGTACTAATATTTTTTACAGCACTTGCAATGTTGGCGGTAGAGTTTGCAACATGATTATTGATAGTGGAAGTTGTGAGAATGTAGTCTCTCAAGAGGTGGTGGACAAGTTACAACTCAAAGTGGAGGAGCATCCCCATCCTTATACCCATCTTGGTTCAAGAAGGGTAATGAAATCAAGGTGACTAAAAGGTGCTTGGTATCTTTCTCTATTCGGCAAAAATACTTTGATGAAGCTTGGTGCGATGTGGTTCCTATGGATGCTTGTCATATACTACTTGGTCGCCCGTGGCAATATGATAGGCATTCCATCCATGATGGAAAGAAGAATACCTACTCCGTCCTTAAGGAGAAGCGACAATTCACTTTGTTACCTATGAAGGAGAAGGTGACTACAAAGCCTCCTCCCACTACGTTGCTTGCTTCTAAGGGATTTCTCAAGGAAAGTCAAGAAACTGGGTATGTTCTAGTGTTGGTCCCTATGGCGGATATAGGTGTGTCGGATGTTCCGAAGGCGATTTCTAAACTTTTGAAGGGGTATGTTGATGTGTTCCTCAAGAGTTGCCTCCTTTGCGAAATATTCAACATGGTATCAACTTGGTACCCGGGGCGCCCCTTCCGAACAAGCCTGCATATAGAATGTCCCCAAGGGAGAGGGAAGAGATTTAAAGGCAAGTTAGGGATCTCCTAGAGAAAGACTACATAAGGGCAAGCCTTAGCCCTTGTGCGGTGCCGGCTCTTTTGACTCCGAAGAAGGATGGTTCGTGGAGGATGTGTGTGGACAGTAGAGCTATCAACAAGATTACTATCAAGTACCACTTTCCCATTCTGAGGCTAGATGATATGTTGGATTGCCTTGCCGGTTCAAAGGTCTTCTCAAAGATTGATTTAAGAAGTGGTTATCATCAAATTCGAGTTTGCCCGGGATGAATGGAAAACGGCTTTCAAGACCCGTCATGGCCTTTTTGAATGGCTTGTGATGCCTTTTGGTCTTACCAATGCTCCAAGCACTTTTATGCGGGTAATGACTCAAATGCTTCAACCTCTATTAGGTATATGTGTAGTTGTGTACTTTGATGATATCTTGGTGTATAGTCGATGTTTTGAAGATCACTCATCCCACCTCCAACAAGTCTTTGAAATCTTGAGAAGAAAGAAATTTTATGGGAACTTGAAGAAATGTAGTTTTGCCGTTGACAAGGTGGTATTTTTGGGGTATGTGGTGTCTTCAAAAGGGGTTCACATGGATGAAGACAAGATTAAAGCAATTGTGGAATGGCCAACGCCTACAAGTGTTCATGAAGTGAGGAGTTTTCATGGGTTAGCTACTTTCTACCGAAGGTTCATTGCCAACTTTAGTAGTATCGCGACTCCTCTTACCGATTGCCTCAAGCAAAGGGTGTTCATATGGTCCGAAGAAGCTGCCGAGAGTTTCAAATTGTTGAAGTCCAAGCTTACCGAAGCTCCTATCTTGGCCTTACCTGACTTTGACAAAACTTTTGAGCTTGATTGTGATGCTTCGGGAGTGGGAATTGGTGGCGTCTTAAGCCAATGTGGTCAACCTATAGCTTTCTTTACCGAGAAGTTGAACAGTGCTAAACTTAAGTACTCTACTTATGACTTGGAATTCTATGCCATTGTCCAAGCCATCAAGCATTGGAGTTACTACCTTGCCTATAAGGAATTTGTCCTCAACACCGATCATGAAGCTCTTAAGTACATCAATAGCCAACATCTCAATAAGTGGCATGCCAAGTGGGTGGGTTATCTACAACAATTCACGTTCTCTTTGAGGCACAAATCGGGGATTCTCAACAAAGTGGCCAATGGTTTGAGTAGAAGAGTAGCTCTCTTGGTGGAAATGAAGAACAAGGTTGCTGGGTTTGAAGAATTTCGCACTTTCTATGCTAAAGATCCTTACTTTAGTAAGATAATCGATGCTTTGCAAAGGAGCTATAAGGTTATTGATCCATGTTTCATGTTGAAGGATGGATTTCTCTTCAAAGAACTTAAGTTGTGTGTTCCTACATGCTCTTTAAGGGAGCAATTGTTGGCCGAAAGTCACAAGTTGGGTCATTTTGGCAAGGATAAGACTCTAGCGTTGCTTCAAGATGCATACTATTGGCCGGGAATGAGTAAAGATGTGGGAGGCTATGTGCAAAGGTGCCAAACTTGCCAACGGAGTAAGGGGACAGCCATTAATGCGGGGTTATATTTGCCTTTACCGGTGCCGGAAAGTCCTTGGATATGCGTGAGTATGGATTTTGTCTTGGGGCTTCCTCCTACGCAAAGGCGGAGTGATTCTATCATAGTGGTAGTGGATCGGTTTTCAAAAATGGCTCATTTCATACCTTGTAAGAAGACTATGGATGTGACTAACATTGCCAATCTCTATTTCAAGGAGGTCTATAAGTTGCATGGCGTCCCTACTTCTATTGCTCCGATAGAGATGCTAACTTTCTTGCCCACTTTTGGAGGACTTTGTGGAGGAAGATTGGCACCAACTTATACTTTAGTACTTCTTTTCACCCTCAAACCGATGGTCAAACGAAAGTGGTAAACCGGAGTCTTGGGAATTTATTGCGATGCTTAGATGGTGAACATCCAAAAGGTTGGGATGGAATTCTTCCCTTGGCGGAGTTTGCTTACAATTCTTCTCTAAACCGCACCATCCACACTTTCCCATTTGAAGCGGTTTATGGGTCGAAACCTTCTAGCGTGGTTGACCTCGTTCCTTTGCCAACCCCTAAGAAGGGACACTCCAAGGCGGAAGATATGGCTACGTTTATGAAGAATATCCACTCTCAAGTTAAGCTCAACATTGAGAAGTCTAATGCAAAGTATAAGGCGGCCGTTGATGCACACAAGAGGGAGGTTTGTTCAAAGAAGGGGATCTTGTTTGGGTTATCTTGAGCAAGGATAGGCATCCTCACGGTGCTTACATGAAGTTGAACGATCGGAAAGTGGGTCCTTGTGAAGTCTTGCGGAAGATCAATGACAACGGTTATCAAGTCCGCTTACCCTCTCTCTTGAGCATTTCCAACACATTCAATGTGCAACATTTGGTGCCCTACTTGCCGGAGGACACTACCGTAACTTGAGGACAAATTTCTTTTTAGTAGGGGAGTATGACGTAGTATGTAGTAAGGGTATTTTTGTCTTTTTGTATTGAGTCTATATATAGGTGTTGGAGTCCTTTCTTTTGGTAGCTTTTATCATTTTGAACAAATATTATCAAGAGCTAGTCTCTTTTGTATCCCATTTGAGAGTTTCTCTCTCTATATTATCTATGGGTATCTTTGGTTGCATCAGTTCAATATCTCCGGAATACATATGATAGAACCCAACAATTCAAACCAAGCAGATACAGCAGAAGTAGAAGCCATATGTATATCCATTTCGTACATGAGAACTATGAAACACTATTGCTTCCAAACTCGCTTGACAGAAATCAGCTGACAATTACCGTCTGCCAAAACCTAGTCCCATTTTGCAATTTGACTTTACAAAACAAAACTAACAGTTCAATTTTTCAACTCATAGATCTCCAAATAAAATCCCAGATTGGAACATTTTAGCATCAAACAGGGTCAAGTTAGATGTCAGTTTGAAAGCCTAAGTAGTAAGAAGTTCAGCATCTACTTCTATGTCAACAAAATATCATCAAAAAAAATTTCCTTTCATTTTTCCTTTCTTTGCTTTAGTGAGGTTGAGAGAATAATTGCAAAGCCAATTTTACATCCCTCCAATGTTTTAAGAGAAGATTCGTATATCTCATCTGCAAACTAGTGAGTACTTCATGTGAAACATAACACCTAGGGACAATTTATCGAGGTGTACACATGACATGATGACATGTCCATTGATTCGACCTTTTAATAACATGACATTCACAAGGGATGCAATCATCCCAACTTGTCAGACAAGTAAATGTGCTTATTGTGTGCAAAGATCTAAGAAGCCCAATCATGGGAATTTCTCAGATACCGTGTTCCTATTGACCAAACCATGGCTAAAAACATAAGCAAGCACGTGCATGCACATATCCATCGCGCTGTGCACAAGCAGAGGGAGAGGGGCTTATTAACAGAGCTTGGAACAAAAATAGTAAAAGTTCAACCAAAAGCAATGATTCTGAAATTCAATACGTCTCAACCTCTTACTCTTAGGTCAGCGAGTCAATGATACATTAGTATGGGTAAACTTCAGTCAGCGAGTCGATGATACATAAGTATGCGTAAACTTCAACAAAATCAATAGTCATTAGCTACAAAAACAGATATTGGGCAAGTTATTAACAAACAAACCAATAATTTGACCAGACGTCATGGCAAGAATTAGGCCCTTTAAAGAAGATCAACCTACCAACATGGCCAATAAATACGGCATTGAAGTGCCGTTTTTTTTCCTCTTCCTTCTCATCTTGAATATCTTCTGGAGCAGAGACATCCTGACATTTAACTGAAAATAAAAAAAGATAAAAACCATAAATAACCAGTTAAAATGAAGCCAATGGAAGCTACCTCAAAATTTCACACATAACAAGCGTAGCATCCAGAAGTATAATGCTTAAAGAAAGACTTCAAATACGTGCAACATTGGAAGCCTCCAAACATCCCCATGAAAACCACACACATGCACAAATACAGACAAGTAGACAACTAATGTAACAAACCTTCCACGGCGCCTTTTGGCTCCACCTGCCCTGGTTGAGAGTTTACATTCACCTCATGGTCCTCATCCCTCCAATCTGAAATCACCCCCAGAGAAAAAATACTTTTCATCAGTTCCACATAAAATATCAAGTAAAATATTAAAAAGCTTAACCCACTGTGGCAAACACATGGGCAGCAGCCCTAAAGGAGCAACTGACCAAGGTCACAAATTCAGTAGACTGTCACTTTGTTTTGTCTTTTTTGCTTAGGGTCTGTTCGAGGCCGGGATCCAAAATATAATCTCACAATATATAACCCAATTGGGGCTTAAGTGGAATATCGCCAACAAATCAGCGGCAAATAATAACTTCTTACAATAATTGTCCACTTCTATACAAGATGCCCCTTCAGAGGACACTCAGAATTCAAACACGAGCATAAAGAAATGAATTCAATGTGGAATAAGGTCGCAAAAAGGATGTGAAATCAGTCAACATAATGGAATATATGGCCCTTGAAAGCAATGGTGAAAAAGGATTCATATAGCCGACTGGGGTTGGCGGATTCAAGGGCTAGTTTGGTTTGGCTAGAAAATCGATGGAAACACCAGTTTCAAGCTTGTGAAAGCGGGTCTATGACGACAAGCTTGCACGAACATAAATCTTCAAACCACATACATTCTTCTACATGTAAGACTTCCTTCCCATAAATGGCAAACCCTCATTTTGGTCCTGTTTTCTATACCAGTCAGAGTCCTGTTTTCTATACCAGTCAGAGTCTGTTGGAATAAAGTACAAGTCATTGCAAAGCTAAGTTCAATGAACTTTTTTATCCTGCACATACATCTGTTCCAATTTGCTTCACTCACTGTCACATGGAGCACTTCCACAACTGTGTTATCCTCACCACTCACGGGAATTCTTATAAAAACATTAATAGTCAAGCTTAGAGGCCCACAAGCACAACCACAAGGAGAGACGATTAAAATAGAAAAAGGCAGATAATTGCTTTAACAGAGAAACCTTGGGCTGCTTTAAATCAAAGGGTATATGAAGACACTCATCCATACATATTAGATACAATCATCCAAATTGCCAAAAGGTAAGGCATTGCATAAGAAAACAAAAATACGAAGCTAAATTTCAAATTTCTTACTAGTATTGAATGCAATACTTTCAAAGGGTTTTAGGTGAAAGAATCAACTACAGAAAAGGGCATCAGATAGCAATCAAGCAACTAGCACAATTTGTGTTATTCCACCCAGTACCTACCTTCTTCCATCTTATCAGGTTTTCCAACTTCCTCAGGCCTCAGAACTTCTGAGCTTGCTATAGCATCGTTGTCTTCTGCTTACATTAAATTAAAATTCAAAAGTCATTTCTAATTATTTCGTCAATTAAGAAAACAAAAGAGGTAAATCATAGAGAGGTACCAAAATACTGTCTAGTATATCAAAAAAAACATAATGTCATGAAGGAAAGCAAATCCGAAAAAAGGAAAAATAGAGAAACATGACAATGAAATAAACTAACTACACAAAAATCACTCATATGAATGACAGGAACAATGGAATCCGGCCAAAAGCACGAATCCAAGCGCATTTGATTCTCCCTTTGCTTATTGCGGTAACAAGCAATAAGCTCATTTGGTTCCCCAGTTCGTGCTTATTGCTCTTTGCTTCCGATCAATAACCAAATAAACAGTAAGCCAAAAAAAAATAAGCAATTGTAGGCGTAGCCAAACAATTTTTCTTCTCATGGATTTTAATGACCACTTATTTAACAACCAATGGACCAAAAGGCCCATCAAATGTAGAAGTATAATACTCATCTTAAGCACAACAATAGCAACTAAAACTAGGGCTGCACAAAAAATCCATTGAACCGTGAAACTGGGACCAGTCCGATCCCCACCTTTTGGATTTTGTCCGTGGATTAATGGTCCAAACACGGATTCAAAAATTAAAAAACCGTGAGATACGAATTAGGATTGGATTTTCATTTAAAACATGTGGATTATCCGAACCAGACTGTGAGATATTTAAATATATATATAAAATCTAATATCTGTGTAACACATAGTAAATAGTTATATATATATATATATATAACATATAGTAAATATATTTTTGGTTTTGGACATTCTTATTGTGTTGATGTTCCCCTGAGACGACTGGTAGACTTTCTGGAGATGGTTAAGAGGTTTCCTTGTAGTTGTGACTTGTGAGTTTGTAGATGTCCTTATGAATCGCACTTTAATTATAACCTTTCTGGCTCTAACTAAAATACAATAGTCTTTAAAAATGATGTCAATGGGATAAAAGTCAGTTGTCTGGGATGAAGCATTTGATCAATATAATCTGTGGACAAAACCAGGACCGAACCGTGACTCACGGTTCGGATTGGAACCGAACCATAAGACTTTTGGTCCAGACACGGATTTCATTTTCAAAAAACTGTGACTCGTGGATTAGGATTGGATGCATAGAACTCTGAGATCCGGACCGTGCACAACCCTAACTAAAACCATGATGATTCTCATACCTGATGAATCAAGCTGCAGTGCTCGGATCTCCTCCTCCATATCTGGAATAAGAAACAATTTAAACATATCATCTAAAGAATCTCTACAAGTTCAACCTCAACCTCGGCCGAAACAGTGACCATGCTTGGAGGAGAATATCCATATTACATATGGCAATATAAAAATTGCACAACAAGATGTCAAACATATCAACAAGCTCTAAAGAGGCAAATAGATTATTCAGATATGAGTGCGAAGCTAAGTAGATACAGAGAACACAAGAGGAAAGAGAAGGATTCAAAGCGTACCCATAGATTGAGGCTATCAGAGCCTGCACGGGCACTAGGATTTCTGCTGGAGAGAGAGAGAGAGAGAGAGAGAGAGAGAGAGATGTAAGGGCGATTATACCATACAAAATACAAATGGTGCATGTGTTTGATTCAAATTGCTTCGTCAACTGTAACAGTCATATACTCATAAATTTGTCAATCCCCCCATCTAGCATACATTGCTCAATTATTTTTGCCAGAGTCTAACGACTCTAACCCTAGTGGTTTGAAAATACACAAATGAAATGGGCAATGAGATACATATGATTCAAATTTTGGATCAAATCCAAGTGTCCGTAATAAGAGATACCCTTTGACAGTTTGACTCCTAATACTTTATTCAAAGCTTTATTATTTTCTCTAACAGTTACCAGAGAATTACGTAGCAATAATAACCCTACATGGCATTTTAATCCAATGTAGTTATGCCACACCCATAAAGATTTAAATCCTTCGCATTCAAAAAACTGTAAATGGAAACTCATCAATTACAATCTTCCCTGCTAGAACCTTTGTTACATGAACTAACACTAATATTTCTTGTCACAACATTTGCAATGTTTTCCCCATCTTCCTCTTTATTGGTTCAAAACCAAGAATACATAAGAAACCCTTATATTTCTTGCTATTTCTTGCTTAACGGTTATTTACCCGATGTATCAAAAGAGCCAACTTGAATTTGTACCATTTTTCTTGGAATGACAAGCACAAGCATAAGTAGCTCCACAACAATAGCATCTTGCCCTAGGGTTAGCACCCTTCTACTATTGGGGAAAAAAAGCTAGTAACAAGGAGATCTTCGTTACTAACCATACCATCACCATTCTTTTCAGTACAAGACTCAGATTTTTGTTTTTTATGAACTTGATCAGACTTCTCAACACCATCATCCAACTGATACAAACTCATGGGTGGAACTCACCCTTGAAAGGAGAGGGTGCCCAAGAGCTTATGTACACAAGCCCAATCCCATACTTAGGTGATGTGGGATATTAGGATCATAACATACCACCACACTCCACAACGGACAACCACGACAGCCCACTCTATCACCACTGACCCGATGGCAGCCTTACTGTTCTTTTGGCGGCTCCACTCATCTATCTGTATTCTATACTTTTTAAGTATTTTTAATTAATCCAGCCTATAGGTTGCCCCCTCCGCAGGTCGAATTGCAACGCAGTGTCCAGCTCTTATACGAAATGATACAAACTCATGGGTAGAAACTCACCCTTGAAAACCAGCTTACAAGGGAGGGTGCCCAAGAGCTTATGTACACAAAGCCCAAGCCCATACTTAGCCAATGTGGGAAATTAGGATCGTAACACCAACTTACAAACTTCTACTTCATTCATTACCATCACATGATTCCGATCCATCTAGGCAAAAAATTAGGACTTTCACGAATTAGGGCACTGTAGGGCGTTAGCGATTTACTAATAACATAGAAAGGGCAAACCCAAAACCTATTTCTGATAATTATAATTGGGGGTTTCGTAGTGTACTGAGCTAAAAACAATAAAAACATTTTGACAAAACAATACCCATCCCAACTGCAAACACACACATATATAAATATATATATACACATATATATTGGGAGAATCTGAATCATACCAAGGAAGTTAGAACACGTTTCGGAGCAGTTTAGGGATGTGCTTGGATTTCTCTCACTGTTTTTGGAATTTGAGCGAATCTGATCGAAGCAGCTAATACTGTATTCACACGCTACTGCTAAGAAACTCGAACACCGACTGACAATCTTCCGCAATCTACCACCACACCACCGTCGTATCGCGAGAGAGAGAGAGCGCTCTTCTGATGGGGAGAGAGAGAGGGAGGAGTTTGGCTGAGTTTTTGGGCTGGGGGTTTCTTTTTTTTTCTTTTGTTTTTTTGGGTACGTCGGAAATTCTTTTGGGCTGGGGTTTTCGTTAAGAGAATCGTGGGCAGTAGGATTTGAGTATCGTTGGACGGCTGAGATTTAATCTAAGCCTGTTAAAATACAAATACAAATACTACTAGTAATTTTGGGGTATTACCAGGAGGTTTTACATCAATTACCCACAGGTTTCATGCTTAAGTGCACTCCAAGAAACAAGTTTAAAAAAATGGTGCAATTGCATTTCAGTGGGAACTGGGGCAAATAATGTCCAACTTGAAGTTTTTTTGAAATTAAATAAATATGGAACGGAGGAATAAAAAATCCCTATGCATGAAACGGAGGAAAAAATATTCTCCATACATGGAATTGGTTGTAATCGAATCTAAATTTCCTAAATTGCCCTTTCTATGAATTTAAGTTGCCCTTTATATGGACCTAAATTGTCCATTTTATAAACCTAAGTTGTCCATTCTATGAACTTCCTCGGTATTCAATTTCTTGAGCATTTCTTCAATCTCTTTATCATTTCTATTATTTTCTGAGAAATTTGGGATCTAGGTTACTTGCAGATTTTGGGTGAAACGGACGAACTGAAATTCTCCATGCATGAAACGGAGAAAAAAATTCCCAAAACATGAAGTCAGTTTTGTGGGCACGCCCCCCAAAATCCCGGATTTTGTTGTTTAAAACATTGGGTGCGGCCCTCTTTAGAAAGCGCGGCGAGACGCTTTGATTCAGAGTCGCCACTCTGGTTTTAGCGGTGAAAACACCCAAGGAACCGAACTCAAAAACGCTTGCTACGTTTGTTTGATTTTTGAAAAATGCGTAGACTGGTCCGTCATCACCTTCGATATTTGAGGTTCGGAAGCCAGGTTACGAGAGGGAAAGGGTTTTATGGCACCCCTCTCGCCCAATTCGGAGATCGGTCTCTACTCAGGTATTTTGTAAAACGTTTTGCATTTCTCTCTCGTTTGATAATTTTTTTAGCCAGTTAGGGCGAGGGACAGTTAATGGGGATTAAAACTGTAACAGTTTGCAGTTTATGTGAGAAAATGTTCATGGATGATGATTTGCTTGACTTGATAGATGAATATAGATTGAGAACAAGAACTAAAAATGGTTTCAATGAGCTGATGTACGCTGTCTTCTAGGTGTGTAAACAGGCCACACTGGTGTGCATTGGGCAAACCTCTGCGCGCCACCAGGGCCTGCGTACGCCACCAATGGACTGGCGTACACCACTCATTTATACTTACAGTCCTTGTTTGCAATCTTCTGGGCTCTGGAATAGACCAACACACACCTAGAACAAACCACACAGTTTAAATAACAGCATATATACAGATTACAGATAGACAAAAGGGCTGTAAGCCAAGGAAATGGACAGAAAACCCCATGAATAGTGTGGGGAGAAGATAAGAGGCCAGGATTGAATTATGATGCAAGGGCCAGGCACGGAACCTTAGCCAACATGCCGTACGCCACCCTTAAGGGGCCGTACACCAGGTTTGCCTGCTGTTCAGTGTTTGGCTTTACACCATCTGGGCTTTGAAACATGACCAGAAGTAACCCAGAGACCCTCTAAAGCAAGAAAGAGACAGTTATTGAAAGTTAACAGTTAACAGTTCTAGAATACAGAAAGCAACAAACTGATTTTTAGTATACTAAGGAGGTGATGAACGGAAAATAAACAATAAAATGACGATCCATGATCCCCACGCCAGCAACGCACGTACCGCCAAGGATGGCGTACGGCTTTCTTGTACTGGCGTGCGCCATGGTGTGCCTTGCACGATCGTTTTATTTTACCATTCCGGGGCTAGGACTAGTATTGGTTACTAGCCTGGACCTTTCTGGTTCCCTTCAGGGATTGAAAACAGAAGGCCACACAAAGGTGGTATACCTTTGGTGAAAAGGTTGATGGATGAGTTTGAACTTTAAGGTTGAAGATGGAGGCTAGATGGTAACTGGATGGTAACGTGGGAGTGAGGTGTTCTCTACTTCTTGCTCTTTCAATGGAGGAGAGAGAGAACAAGAGGAAGAAGAGAGGAAGAGAGCTTGGGCTTCTTGAATGTGATTAACCGCATGCAAATGAATGCAAGGGGGGTATTTATAGAGGAGAGAGGGACTGAGATCAGTTGGGTTAAGGCCTAGTTTGGCTGGTTGGGTTAAAAGGGAAGCCTCCCATGCATTAAATGCATGGGACTTGGCTTGATAGGGGGTGTAGGAGAGAAAGGGGGACGGGCCAGACGAATATAATCATCAGGGGAACTGTTCCCTGTACTTGGGGAGCCGCAAAAGTCTCGAGCGCTTGGCAGAAAAACAGTCATTTGACTGGCTTTGACCATGCGTACGCCATCTAGATATTCTGTGTGCGCCAGTCAAACTGAGTCAACGGTCGATAACTGACACGAGGCAGTGTACTAGCGCACGCCAAGTTAAAGGTGGCGTAAGCAAGTAGGGTTTTGCTGGGGCTTTTCTGGCTCTGGATTTGAAATGGGTTTGGAGGAGGAAAGTCCCACGCTCAAAGCTCAAAATCTCCCATCGACCTAAAGATGTTCTCGACCTTTATCATCACCGGGGTAACAAAGACAGTAAGATAACTAAATCTGGACAGTCTAGAATGGGGTGTCTGCAGGTTTGTAGTCAAATCTGAATTTGAACCTAAGTTGCCCCTTCTATGGAATTAAGTTGCACCTTATTTTTTCTAAGAAAAATAGCCAGTGAAGAGAATTGGTAGTTAGTAGCATAACTTCTTCATATTTTCAAGTAAAACCAAATAAGAAATTTCAAGTGGCAATTCCTAAAATCTAAAAGCAAAAGTATAAAGAGGATGCTAGAAAACATACATTTTATTTTCTCTATCATTTCTCTTTCTAAAAAATTACCCAAAATACACGAATCTCAAAATATTTTAAAAACTCAAATCTGCAAGTAACCCAGATCTCAAATTTCTGAGAAAATAATAGAAATGGTAAGAAGATTGAAAAAATGCTCAAAAAATTGAATACTCAAGAAGTTCATAGAAGGGGCAACTGAGGTTCATAGAATGGGCAATTTAGATCCATGTAAGGGGCAACTTAGATTCATAGAAAGGGTAACTTCAAAAACCCTGATTCGATTACAACCAACTCCATGTACGGGGAATATTTTTTCCTCCGTTTCATATATGGGGATTTTTAATTCCTTTGTTCCATATTTATGTAATTTCGAAAAAACATCTCCCTGAGTTGGACATTATTTGCCCCAACTCCCACTGAAATGTAATTTCCCCAAAAATTATCTTTAGAAAATTTATACAAGATTTACATGGTTGACCAGTTTTCATACTTTCACTGCACTACAAGAAAGGACGTGTATACTCATTTCTTTTTCATTTTTTATCAGCATGACATGATGGCCATGTTTGATAGCTGGACTAGAGCCTGGGATAGGATTACCAAAGTGAGCTTGTCTCCAAAAACCATGTTTGGTGTGATTTTGTTGGGTAGGATTAGGAATCCTATGGGATACTTAATCCCCCCCAATTGATGGGATTAGCCAACCCAAGGGGGAGGTGTTATTAGCAAACCTATCCCATGGGATTAAGGTTGGAAAGATAATTTTGTTCACAATCCTATCCAAAACAAGCATGTTATTCACAATCCTACAATCTAATCCAATCCAAGACAACCACTGCCTAGTGCAGTTGGTATGTCATCTCTCCCCTATGAGGGAGGTCCTGGGTTCGACTCCTGCTGGAGCAATACCATTAGGGTCCCAAGCCATGGATAGCTTCTGGACTCCGTGCTAACTCTAATACCCCCTACTAACCTCCGCTGATGTATGACGATTGAAAAAAAAAATCCAATCCAAAACAAACATGAATAAAAGATTCATTTACTCATTAATAATCCCACCTCGTTATCAATCCCAATCTTAATGCCACCTTATTACGAGTCCTCCCAAAATGAAATCTGTTATCAAACACGCCCAATAAGTAGTACTAGTATTTTATGGCTAAGTTTTGCGAAGGGATTTTTGGATTTTTTTCTTTTATTTAAATTTTTTGTATTTATTAATTTTGTGTTTAATTTTTTTGATTCGTCTCGTCAAGATGAATCGAAAAAGTAAAAAATTATGACTTTTTTCCAAATTATTTTGAAAATATATCCAAGTTAAAATCCAAAAAGCCGTCTTGACAAAAATTAGACACAAAACTAACAAATACGAAAAAAGTTGAATAAAGACAAAACAAAAAAAAAAAAACCAAAAATTTTAGTAGAATTCAGCCTAACTCAAGAAGTAATTGATATGGACTACAAGTCAAGTAGCATCACAAACAAAATTGTGTAACTCACTGCTGAGGATTTTTTGAGATCTTTGAGTTTATCTTGGATATTTTAAAAAATATGTGAGTAAACATCATAATTTTTTACTTTTCTGATTCGTTTTGATGAGATAAATCAATAATTTATAAAAGTTAGGTGCAAAACTGACAAACGCAAAAAAAAAAAAATTGAATAATGACAAAACGAGAAAAAGCCCAAAATTTTAGCGAAACTTAGTCTCGACAAGGTTGGCATACTTTACCTATCCAACGAGTCTTTCTAACTGAGCATTCTTTATTTTACTATTTTTTTTATAGCGTGCCATATCGTAAACCACTCTAGATTTTGTCATTCAATGGGTATGGGCCATGAACAAGGCCAGGATTTTGCACGACGAGATAAGGAGATGTTTGGTAACTACTTTACTTTTGAATCATAAATGTTTGGGTAAATTTTAAATACACCGTTTGTACTTTCCTTGTTTTTCAACTACACCTCCTATATTTCATTTTTAAACACTCACACCCCTTGTACTTGAGACTAGTTTGAAACGGTTAGTATTTCCGTTAATTTTAATGAAAAGACTAAAATACCCAATCGTATTGCCCTTCCTTATTCCTCTTTTTTCAAACAAGGACATATTACAAAGGATTCCAGCTTGTGATGGCATAACCAAACTATTGCGTTGCCTTTTCAATTTATTACAAGGGAGACACCAATTTACAGCATTGGTTCTACTGGATTACATAACCCATAAACAAAACATTGAATTGGTTCCACGGGACAAGAAATATACTGGATTACATGCACATTCTACTAAGATAAATATAACATCATAAAACAGATAATGGCATCCCAAGTTGCCACTAACATCCCCCTCTGCCTTCTTTCCTCAGCCTTGCTTTTCTTCAACTCCCTCTTTAAACAGTTAACATTCTATAACAGCTCATCCCTTCCGCAATCACAAGCTGGGGGGTCAACCCACTCAAAAAATTCACATTTTGTGCACTGTATTAAAATATATATTACATCAGCACTCATTTTTGATATTTAATGTGTATGATCATTACATTTAACTTACCAAAAACCTTGCACACCCGTAAAATCGTCTTCCCATGGATGATGGTATGTCAGACGTAAGTAGAGGAGCTGGTTCACCACAATGGCACATGGTGGCCTGGTTAGGTTGATTTCAAGTTGAGGGGGAGCGGGAGTAAGAAAAAGAAATCATGGGTGTTTTTTTAATCCTACCAGTGGAAAAAAAAATAACATATAGGATGTAAATAGGTTTTAAGGGCAAAATGGTTTTATAAAAGATGTTTTAGGAGAGAAACTTTCCGCCAATTCACCATTACTTGCCTTTTCGTTAAAATTGACGAAAATACTAACAGTTTCAAACTAGTCTTAAGTACAATGGGTGTGAGTGTTTAAAAATGAAATATAGGGGGTGTAGTTAAAAAATGAAAAAAGTACAAGGGGTGTATCTGAAATTTACCTTAAATTTTTATTGTTTATTATAGGTTTTGAATTGTAATCATCATAAATTATAAATCTTTGAAAGTGTTTCGTTGATATGTGTTAAATAAAATTTGCAATAGAGTAGTGTTTGAAATAAAATCTTGAAAATATATTGGGTTGTATTTTCTGGACCATATTGCCGTTTCCTATAATGTACATAGGTATAATTTCTTGATGGACTCCCCGTTCCAAAAGGGGAAATAAATCCTTATTTTTTAAGAAAGCAATTTCAAGCTAAAAAATAATGGGTTTATTGAAATCTACAAATATGCAATATGGATCTTGTTTGAAAGATCTCGATGAGATCTTTTATACAGTACAAAAAAATCAAAAAATTATTTTTGAGTTTGAAAATATGAAATAAGTACTTATTTTTTAAGAAGGTGTTCTGGAATGGGACCTAAGGGGTAAATTATAAACTGGTATTGTATTATTGTTGTAAGGTAATTGGAGAATGCAAAATGAGAATCCCAAAAGATTAGTCAATTTTGAGATTTGATTGTGGCAAGATGCATTATCCTAATTGGCTCCCAAATAGTTAGAATACGAAAATATAAAAGGCAAAATCCAAAAATAAGACTCTCAAACACTCCCAAATTAGTTAAACAAATACTCTCTCTCTCTCTCTCTCTCTCTCTCTCTCTCTCTCTCTCTCTCTCTCTCTCTCTCTCTCTCTCTCTCTCTCTCTCTCTCTCTCTCTCAAAACACAGCTATCACACCTTTTTCCTCCTCTACTTCCCCTTCCTCCCCCTAAGGTTTAAATCCTAACGGAGCGGTTGGAGGGGAGGAATCAGGCATTGCCTTCAAATCTTGTTTTTCTTTCCCCTACTCCACCCTAAACGCTTGTTGTTTGTGCTGCTCCGCTTGGGTTGCAACTGCGAGGTTGCTGGTGATTTCTTGGGTCGCCAGTTTTGGAGTTTCAAACGATTGGTGGCTAGGCAAGAGAAGCGTTGTTCAATGACGGAGGGGAGTGTATCTTTTGCCTTATCTCATTTTTTGTTAGTTGTTTCAGCTTTTGGTGGTCGTCGTGGGTTCTATCCCTTTGGTGGGGCTTTCTCCAATTGATTTATTGATAAGCACCCGATTATGTAGATTCTTGGTGTTTAAGTCCTTAGTTTTATCGTATTTATGTTCATAAAGTTTGTATTTTATTCGATATTGTGCATAAGGTGTGTTTTGTAGTGTTTTCAGGTAAAACGTGCAAATAAGGCGCATTTCAATGCAATGGATGGCCCAAGTGCTTCCACGTACCCAAAAGATTCTGTTGGCCCCTTAAAATCTGTCTAAGTATGGAAAAATGACTTTCCGAAAAAGTATCAATTTTCGGAATGAAAAATGACGGTAATTGATTCTTGAATTTTTCTAAAAGTAACTACAAAGTTGTAAGGTTTTATTTGAATAATAAGGTTATGTTTTGAGCCATTTCCTCTAGAGAAAAACGTGCAGTTTTCTGTTTTTACACTTAAAGTGGGGGTTGACATTTTGATATAATTGGAATTTTGATTTTCTGGCAATGTCATTGTTTCTAAATGGGAGATACTTTCTTATTTTTATTAAATAAATGAAAATAAAGAAAAGTTAAAAGAAAGGTTATAAATGTAGTCTTTACTTAAGTTTAGGAAGTGAAAATAAGATGTTATGGAAGTTGTTGAGAGCTGTTTGCTAAAGATGAGGCCAAGGAAGCACTGTCCCCTGTTTCTGGGCTATTGGTATCGATATCTCTCTTTTCTGGTATCGATACCAATGTCCCCCGTTCTGGGCCATTTCATCCAGTTTTTTTTATTGTTTTTTTCCAATTTTCCTTTTATGGAAAGTTTTCACTTTTGGCAAGTTTTTGAGATATTTTTGAGGACTTTTTGGTCCTTTGTAACCCATCTTTTAGGCCCTATATATATGGATGTATGCCATTTATGTAACTTTAGGCCTAAGTTTTCTAGTTTCTTGCTCTCTAGGATTTTCATTATTGTTCATAGTCTTTCAAGCTTTCAATCTTCAAGAACTCAAGTATTTTAAGTGTTTTGATGTTTTCTTGCTTATTAAAGTTATACGTACGGACTAGATTCTCCTTAATATCAAGTTTGTTTTTGTTTTTATCGATTAAATCTTATGCCTCAATTTCTTACCTTGCTTAATTCTTTGAGCATGGTTGAGCAGTTGATTGGCTAAGTCTTAGGCTAATCTAGCCCAATGATTTAATTGTTTGTTCTCATACTTTCGGGCTTCAAAGAATGGTTTTCGGATTAGAACTAATCTTGCAATTTTTGGTCTAAACTAGGATTGATAACTTCTTTGATACCGTGTTGACAAGTGGTCTTGGCACACGGTATGCTTGGAACTCTGTCATCCTACGTGTTCAATTTATTAGTTCAAACAAGTTAGTTCGATTCCAGTAAATCATATCATTTGATTAAACATAATCTTTAAAGCTAAATCTTCCGAGCGTGAGCGGCGGTCGCAACTCTCACTTGGAGTTATATTCGAGAATCGATAACGGCCTAAGTCAAGGGATGGACAATCCTTAGACTTGCCTCTTTTAGTCCATTAAACTCATTTCTAGTCTTTTCGAAAGAAATCTCCACCGTTCAAAGCAAAATTGACAGTTGGCCGTCTAAACGCCACAAATCTCACATAAAGCCTACAATCTAAACCGGTTGTATTTGATTCCTTGTGCTACGATCTCGGTCTTACCAAGTTTTTCTGCAAACGACTAGAAGCCCTACACTTCAGACTATACATCCAGGAATACTATCTTCTGTCGTAGGCATTTATCCACATCGGCATCTTCTCCCGATCTAGTTTCCCCAGACATGAGCGGTGGTTAATAAACTGAGATTTAGTTGTGAATTTGTGGTCCCAGATTTGTATCTAGTCTCATTGTGTTCGTGAGATTTGCTGGCTTTTGTCATTTCACGTCTAGAGCTCGCCGTTACAAAGGAGGCTCACACCGGAGTAGCGTCTAGATGTTCGTGGCAGCGAGGACCCGTCTATTGGCATTTGATTGTCGGTGATCTGTGGCCTTCTGACAAGAACGTGTCGGCGATTTTGACTTTATTGGGTAGCAATTCCGGGGGGTTTTCCATTGGCGTTTGTTGGGTAGTAGCTCTGATTGCTTATCTACTAGCGTGTCAAGGTTGTTTGGTATGGGGTCTAGTCTTTGGACTGTTTCCTTGCCGTCGTGGTTTCTTGTTCCATTATTTTGGGATGAGTCTCATCCTAGATGTAATGATTTTTTTGGTGATTTTAATATCAACTATTTTCGTTGTGGAAAAAAAAAACTCTCACAAATTAAAAGAGAGAAATCTTCATTGAAGAGATTTCAAAAATCATTAATGACATTTAGATTTTATTAAATTTTTTACTGTTGGGATTAATAATTCTCACTCAAAGTATCCAAATACACTTCTTGTTATTAGGCACTAGTGTTTGTGCCCGTTCAATGCACGAAATAAAAAAAATCACATTAATTTTTTCGGCCCCGTGTATCAAACGGGCACAACGCTAGTGATAAAAAAGATAATTTAATAGTTTTCGGTCCTGTGTTCGATGCATGCAGGCATTGATCTCATTCTATGCACAGAAAGACATGTGTGGTGAAAAATGAATTTGGAGTACCATGTGACGATACACCCTGCAGGGGCATAGAATAATTTTTCCTCCGTATTCAACCCCAAGTCTATCCCACCCTCCCTCTCCCACATTGCTCTCTCTCTCTCTCTCTCTCTCTCTCTCTCTCTTTCTCTCTCTCTCTCTGTCTATTTTATAAACAAAAAAATAAAAAATGTAGAAAATTAGGATTAAAGGTTTGGAAGCTTTTGAAGGCAAAACACATTTGCTTATAGTATGTATTGCTTACTTACATTTCAAACATTTTGGTATATTATTAGGAAGTGGAGGTAGGTAGAGAGAGGTCAGAGCTTCTCTCTCTAGAAGCTGCTGTCTCCCCCCTTCTTTTTCTCCTTCTCTGGTAGCTCTGCCCCTTTTTGGTCAGCTCCGCTCTCTCTCTTCCTTATCCTCTTCTCCCTCCTTCATTGTTGTATGGTGGTTGAGACTCTCTTTCTCAGTAAATAAGTTAATTCTCCCACTCACCCTTCATTTTTTGATGGTGGTAAACCAGATCTAGGTTGTTTGGACCTTAGATCCTATCATCCAATTGGTGTTAGATCTGTCGATTCTCCAACAGGAGCGGTGATGGCACTAAGCAGTAGCAACTACGGTGGGACAAAGGAACGGTGAGTTTTTGCGCCAATGTAACTTCCTCCAACCACATCCACGAGCAGATCAACGATCTCTAACATCTCAATTATTATTACTCACGACCTTCTACTTTTTCATTTTTTTTTTGTTTGGACTTTTTGGCTCCTTTGTTGTTTTAGGTCTATGGGCTGTGTAAATTGTTTCTGATTTTTTCAATATTAGTTGTGTTTGTCGTTTCTTTAAAATACTCCGTCCCATTTTGTTGCGCCTGTTTCCTGTTTGAGACGTCCCAAAAAATTGTATATATCTCACAATCTATAATGTTTTTTATGATTTTGAAAACTTTGTTTAAAAAAATAAATTGAGATCTATCAAACAATATCTATATTGAATATATAAAATATTATAGATTGTGAGATATAAACAATTTTTTGGGACGTCCCAAAAAGAAAATAGGCGAAACAAAGTGGGACAGATGGAGTATTTCTTACTTTAAACATACATTTCTTTGTGAGAGAATTTTTTGCTAAAGGGATCATAATTTTTTCAATATTAGTTGTGTTTGTCGTTTCTTTAAAATAACATTTTACTATTTCTAACTTTAAACATATATTTCTTTGTGGGAGAAGTTTTTGCTAAAGGGATCATCACTCGACTATGTGTACTGACCCATTGTGGACTAAGGCTCCGTTCCAGAAACCTTCTTAAAAAATAAGCAGCTTATTTCATATTTTTAAACTTAAAAATAATGTAAATGAAAAATAAATTTTCAATTTTTTTTTGCATCATATAAAAGATCTCGATGAGATCTTTCAAATAAGATCCATATTGCATATTTTTGATTTCAATAAGTCAATAATTTTTGAACTTGAAATCTTCTTAAAAAATAAGGACTTTTTTCCCGTTGCGGAACGGAGCCTAATAGTGCACGGATTGGGAGTGTTCATTTGACAAAAAAAATTTGCAAGAAAAATTAAGATTTAGTTGTTCATTTGTCAAGAAAAAAAAAAACTTTCGAAAAAAATTTGTGAGTGTTCACTCATTTTCCTGGCGACGCAAAATCCTGTGTTTTTTGCAGGATCACTTTTGCAGGAAAGTAATTTCTACAGGAAAACTTAAATTGGTAAGTCCGAGAATTTTTCTACCAACTGAACACTAGGAAAGTTATGAAAAAATTGATTTTCTCATCCTTTCTTGTACTTTCCTGGTAACTGAACGGGGCCAAACGAAACAAACGAAATAGATCCTTTAATTATATCTCCTTCAATAAAAATCCTCCACCTATGTTATCTAATTGAACTCAAGGCTAGCATTGCACGTGGAAACCAATATTACAATACCAACTGGAGAAATCTAGGAACACAATTTTAAAGCATAGATCCCGAATATATTGTCCCTAACTGTCTGATGTATATGTGCATCAGACGATTCTCAACACAGTTCTATATGAATCTGTACACTAAAGTTGTATTCCTAGCAATGCTCATTGCACAATACAACATGATCTTTATCGTGCTGGCCCAACCCCACGGAACACAAATATAATCCATTATAGGAAATTATTCACACTTCATTTTTTATTGCATGCACTCCATTTTCTTGTGTGTTAGCCATTTTATGGAATTTACTAAAAGAAAGGAAATGGAGTGAATTCATAAAAAAGGAGTGCAGAATATACCAAATAAAGATTACAATATAAGATTCCCCAAAACTATTTGTAGAGATCTCGATATACCTAATCGACTTCTTCCATTTGCAAAGTTCCTTCAGCCCAATGGTAGAAAATGACGGCAAAAAAATCATGAAAGATTGTTCAATTGGAGAACTACCTAAACTCGATAGCATAATATACCCTAACCTTCACCAGCTAATAATAGAATTTCTGATTCATTTCTAGCCCCTAATAGCAACAGGAAATTCGGCAACAAAAACGAAAACCTGCTGTCACTCCCCAAACTATGAACCTCGAGAAACTAAGCCCCTATAGGATGGTTTCAACTGCTCCCTTTATACCTCTTGGAGTTCTATAAGATGAAATATTGCAGCACTTGTAACCAACCATATTTCCAACCAGAACATAAGCAACGAACATGCTGGCCAAGGCAATCTTGAACATCTGACTTGCAGCTCTCTTGGGCTGTGTTTGTATCATGGATTTGAGGAGGGATTACAAAGGACTCTGATTGAGCCAAACTCAGAACGAATGTCTCTGTATGTCTAGCAATAATGTTGAGGATGAAAAGCAAAGCGCATCCCTCCCATTCCTTCAAATGGTTTAAGGATCAACAGTACGGTTAAAGTCCCAGATTGGAATTGTGTCCAATGCCATTGGAATCTGCATTAGGATAAAAAGGCGAGCATAGCTCCCCAGAGTCAGATGACTTATGAGACTTGTGGTTTTCAGGAATAGTTGTGTAGGTTTCAGTTGAACCTCTGCTTGTAGAATACCAAGATGATTTTGGCAAGCCAGTTGGATCAGTACTCAGGCTATAGCCCCTCTCAACCGTCTCGGCTTCAAGTGGCAATTCATCCAATGTCTACACAAAACACAAGTGGGCCAAAACAACCATAAAATTTCACAGATCAGATGCAGCAAGGGATTGGTGCTGTAAACTTCAGAAAAAGCAGCATATTTTTTATGACATGTTTATGCTACTGTGATAGAAACTTCATTAACAGCAAAAATTCTTGAGGGCAAAGTCTTATTTAAGAATATATACAAACACAGGCAGAGACACATCAACTTGGTACAAGAAGTCAATCCGACATTGCCAGATGAGTATGCTTATGAGATCCCTCTTTGCCAGAGGAGAAATCATTCAGTACTCCTGGGGCAATGCCCCAAAAGTGATCTGGACACATATTTGCACGGGGTCCATGAATTTTTTTCGAACTACACAAAGTATTTTTTTAATAACTCAGCGTGTCCATTAACTACACAAATGAACAGTCCAAATCATTGTTGGGCCATTGCCCCTTGATGATGTCTGCCTTCTTCTTTGTACCTAGTCAATTACAATGTTGACATTGCCCCTCAAAACAAATTACTCAAGAAAGAATGCGTATACTAGGTTCAGGGAGTGTTAATCCCTCAATTTTCTAGAAGGAAATTAATTACTAATTGATTATGAGTTTTTGCACTAGTTGTGACCCCAAACTTTCTCTACCTTTTATAAAGAAGAAATCCATTTTTTTTTTCTTTTTTTCACGAAGAAGAAATCCAATTAGGAACAACACAATATTGTAATTCAATGAAGTCAAGGACATAACCTCACTCAAACTATCTGGACAAATAAAAGAATACAAGTCACTTTCTCAGTCGAAAACAAGTTAAGGAAGCCATTTAACTAAAGCTATGTTGGAAAAATCGGTCCACTTGAATAGGAAAAAATGGTGTCATCTATCCTTCGAAAACTGAAACACAATAGCACTTCGAGGCGCATTAATGAGTCGCTTTCCTAAAGACAATATTTGCCTCCACTAGAAGGTGTGCACCGGGTTATAGCAAATTTGCCTTTAAGATAAATCGAAACCTGAACTCAAGGTTCTTTATGTCTGCATTTGCACAAACGAAGACCGACAGAATATACACTATGCAAATGTAAAAGAACCAAGAACTGATATTTTATTTCTGCAAAATAACACAATATCAGTATGCCTAAATTTCTAGGTAGAGAGTGCGTAGAGAGAGAGAGCGCAATCCAATATGGAATTTTTTGTGTAAGGAATGACTTTACAAATGGTCATAGACTTATAGGCACTCCCTTGTGTGGAAGATTGTGTCTTTACTAGACACACATTAGGAAGGGTCATTTCTTTTAAAGACTATTAACTAGAAAGGACCATGCCTCTTAGTAGGCACCCTTTTATGAAAACAATTAATTAAGAAGGGTCATGCCTCTTGGAGGCAACCCCATGTTTCATATCCTTTCCCAACAAACACATCCCTTCCAAATAAACACACCCCAATTTTTGTGTGTTATAACCAATGTTTTAAAACCCGGGCCGGCCGGTTGAACTGCCATCCTGTCCCTTGTCCAGTTTGGTTCAATGAAAAAACCGCTTATATTAGAGAACCGGTCTAATTTTGAAAAACCGCCTCAAATGTCCGGTTGAACCGGCGAACCGGTAAAACCGTTCTGGTTTTGGAGATCCAAACCGCTGAAAATTTAAACTTATTTGTACTCGAACATGGGGTCTAGCTGTCCACTGTTTTGCCTGGGACAGCCGTATAGCTTTGATTACGCACACTGATGCCTTGCTAGTAGTTATACACGTGAGGATTGCCTCTTGTTCCACTCATAGGCAATGTGGGATTGCAAATTTCTTCAAGTTTTCCTCCTCTTTTCATGTACCAGGTATACTTTTATAATTTTTATTTTACTTAGTTTTATAAAATAAATGTTTTTTATTTAATTATGACATCACGGTTCAACTCTAGTTCGACCACGGTTGAACAGGTAACCCATCCACCCGGTCCCTTTTCCAGTTCGATCACCGGTCCGGTTTTAAAAACATTGGTTATAACTATTCACATAAAATCACAACTCATGTGAAAAGGTGTTGCAACAATTCACAAAACCTCTCTCAACATCTTTTCAAAAAACCCAAACCAAAAATCCATTTATTATTTTGAAAATTTCCAACAAGCTACTGAAGGAGACAAAACGGTTAGGAGACTGGTGTATTGCCACAGGCAATCCTGTTACAAACCAATTAATAGAAAATGCAAGAAACAAAATGCAACCAACCCGGAAAGCCTGCTGAAGAACACGGAGTGTCTCCCTTGTGTGCTTTCTCTTCATTGCCACCTCATCAGGTTCTTGCAACATCTCTTCAAACAGGTTGTCTCTGTTTCAGAAGATAAGTTGAATGCATAAGCATCATAATCGAATGGCAAAGCCAGGTCTGCATAAGCTCCAAAGTTACTGAGCTGAGTAACTCAAATCAATTTTATTGGAAGAACAGCAGTAATGGTCTAGCTCTTCTTTTAAGAACAAGGTCAAATGAGCGAGTCATATCCCGGAACATTGACTACCTTTGTGCAGTCTTACCTGTAGAGTTTTTTAATGAAGACATTGTGCAGCTCTCTTCTTGTATGGTTTACCTTGCAATGATAAAAATATAACAAAGATATTAGAATCAGCTATACTTAACTACAATGTTCACATGTTCCACGCATTAAAAAGACATAACTAAAGCATGGGAAAAAAAATTACCACGGTAAAAGAAATACAATACAACCAGATAAAATCTTCATGACAGAAAAATGACAAAAGAACAAGCGCAAAGCATTTATAAAAACGAGATATGCCTTGTTATGCCTTTTCATGGAACAACCAAAGGTATCAACACATAACCCATCCACATAGCAATCTGTGAACCACATGAACTAATGGTCAGAGAGGTAAAAAAACGGAAGATTCGTACAAACTGTTTCGAAAAGAAACACCGGACTGTCCCCAGAAGTACCAGAGTTATATGTTCTACATAAAAGTCCACTCAGATGAAGCATATGAAAACTGTTCAACTTAATATACTGACTGGAAGGCACAGAAATGATGAAAACAATTTCCAAGAGTACGAAGTATGAAGATGGAGAATGATCAATTCTCACTGCTTAAAAGTGTATAATTATTTATTGAGTTCCCTAAACATGGGTTTAAAAAAGATAACTTTTGGCCTGACATTATCACATCAACCCTGATGAGTTGTAATTTTCAAACTGCTTTTGATCAATTCAACTGATCAATTGTTTCAGATTATACTCAGCCTGAGCCACCCCTATAAAGTTCAATTACAACTCCACCACCCTTGCAATACAATCATGCATATTCCATTGGAAGTTATAGATATTCATTAAAATCTAACAGGAACGTTGAAAGACTGATAGAAAAGAAAAAAGATAAAAGGCAAAGAAGTGGTTCAACCATCAACGTGGTCGCATAGAAATTACCAGGAAGTGCATAATTGCTTTCGGAACAGAATCCTCTATGTTTTTTCGGACAATGTCATAGTATGACTTCAACAGCAGTTTAGTGACTGCTATTTCCATACCCTCATGATCTGAACGGGTTTCTGACGATCTCAAGATGGTTGGCGGCTTCAAAAAAAACACAAACAGACAATTGTTAGGACCATGGGGACATAAAAGGTCAAGGCTCAATAGTCAAACCAATTGAGTAGTCTGGACTCTGGACATAAGACCTTTTCCACAAACCTCTCTCAAATGAATCATAGAGACAGCATGCTCAAAGCTCTGAACAGGTTCACTGAATGACATGTTTGTTGAGTTCTCTTTCATAGACACCCGACCTTCGGTACCACCAAAAATAGATGAAAAACCCCAACTTGAACCATTTGTGTTGGCTGGTAAATCATAAGTCACACCCAGTAAGGCTATTTTCAATGCAATCATATAGCTAATCTCACTTCAAACATGCTGGCAAGATATAGAAAAATTTAGTGCTTTCTTGCACCTTTATCACATAGGAATGAACTATAACTTATATGCAGCATATTAATTCATATAAGCGATCAACATGACACCAAATGCTGAAGATGAAACTAGAAACACCAAAATTACGGTAACTATTTACCAGATGATGGGGTTTTCTCAACATGTAAATCAGGCCGAGCTCCCTAAAACATGAGAGAATCGCAATAAGAACAGCCAGACAATTATGTAATTCAAAAGCAACATATTTGCTAATTGTCTTATACAAACAGTGAAGACAACCTAACAAGAAGTGTAATATTACAGCAAGTTGTTCAACAGAATGTAGTGCAGTTGACAAAAGGAAGCAAGGAACAAAGCTACCTGCTCAGGGACAATTCCATTTCCAGATCTGGAAAGAAAAGCACGAGATTTAAGACTTCTTTCAGTTGTTGGTACCTTCTCTGGATCCGCATCCTAAAGAACAAAATGCATCTAATTTAGATCTATTTCTAGGGAGGAGGTGAAGAAGAAGTTCAAATGGCTGGCGCAGATGCAACATACATAAAACCAAGTGTGACTACAGACGTCAAATAAACATACCTTCTGGCTCGTGGATGCAGCTACACTATTGGACTTGATCTGTTGCAAAGCTATCTCCATAGCTTTATTCCCACCAATAAATTTTGGATGTGAAGTATTGATGTAGTCCATCTATAATACAGAAATGGAGACCATTCTAAGAAAACATGGAAATGTCCACTGACAAATACATCAACATGAAAGAGGTCTTGCTGAAAAGACACATGCACTGAGAATGAGTAGGAGTATTTAGATTTACGGTCACAACTCTGACTTATACCACCAATCCAACGATGGCATGCAGAATGTTAGATACATAATCATGAAACAAGCATCAAAAGGAGTAAGCACATGCAGTGTATTCATAAACTCCATCATCATCCCAAGCATACGCGTAGGAAAAGACAACTGATCATACTTAAAGGAACAGGTAAGAGTATTATGATAAAACCAAGCCATACTTGAGAGGTTCTAAATGTGGAAACTTTATATCCAACCCAAAACTAATTGGCAATGGGTGGAGAGGTTCCTTGTGTCATTAAGCGATCTCTCATTCCATACTCAAACAAAGGGAGACTATTCTTTAAAGTACAAGAGTTCCTGTTCAAACATGAAAAGTCATGGCATGAAAAATCTATCAGAACAATGAAATATGTTGTATTCATGGGTGTACAAATTTGCACAATGTGCAGAAGGATACTGCTTCAAAAATACAGAAAGAAGTCCGGATAAAATAGCAAAAGAAAAATGATGTCACAACTTGGAATCTGGGAGCAGCTGCACTGACATCCGCAAAAGATGCAAGAAAAATCCATCTTTCAAGAGCATAAATACAAGGCCAGGAAGGCAAATATGTTTTATCACGACCATGTATCTCAATCTTGCATAAGCAATATGCATCAGGAGCTATCAAACAGATTAGAAAGCCCCAAATTCACCATACCTCCATTTCAATAAGGTGCCCAATCATTGTTTGTGAAGGTTGAAGGCCATCTCGTAAAAAGTTCCCAACGACATCATCCATGCGCTTTCTCAAAACAGGGAACCTCTGTCTTTCATTGACCATACAGAGATGGCTCATCTAATATCAGATGCATAAGTCACTCCCTCAGAGCAGGTAATAACACTCCACAAAGAAGGACACTAAGAATTCGCTTTACCTTAATTAACTCATCATAGATAAACCTAGCACATTGGAGGCTTGGATCTAATAGACGAGCTATTTGCTTTCGCACAAGAACTTCAAATGGAACCTGCAAATTAGGAGATTAAAGATGGCATAACAAAAGCCATACCCGTAAGTTGGAAATTGAAGTATTCTGAAAATAGAAACCACAAGCACATAAGTCCTACCACTGGTACAAATAATGCGCATTTAGGCCCAGTTGCATTCTGAATTGCAGTACGTATATCATCATCAGTCAAACCCTCACATGGATCTACTTCCTGCAAATAATTCTTCTTCAATTTGATAGCTTAATAGAAGTAGAAAATTCAAATTCAACTGTGTCCCATTTACAAGCACAACATCTATCACCATAACACCTAAGAAGCTGGCTGACCGATCCATAACTTGAATGGGGTAAAGTGGCAAATGACTAACAAAAGCACATTACAACTTGCAACTTTCAGGACTAATTTTATGCCCGTAAAGCCCATAGATGGACTAATTAGCCTTCACAGCACAACACATACTATTTAATGGCTACAATAATAGAGAGGGAAAAGTTTAGGGGGAAGAGTAAAGCTCTATCATAAACAATCTCATAAACAACTTCAGAAAGGTTCCAAATATATTTCATCACATCTCCCTCTAGTACCTGCTACTAGTTCATACACAACATCTAAGACACAAAGGCTCTGATAAAACTATTTGCATTCTTTGCCTGATGAAATTATCTGACTAGGGTAACAAACCAGTTAGAAAGTTAAAAAAAAGAAAGAAAGGAAATGACGACTAATGCCAATAACACACCTCCAAACTCTTCACATATATTGACTGGAAAATGTAATGGATCCTTGCACCACCAGAAAGCTCAGATGTTGACATTTCTTTATTTTTCCCCTCTATCATCGACGAAAGTGCTGCTTCCAATAAAGAACATATGATGTATCAATAAAACTCAAACACTGACAATCCGTAAGGTATTATGGAGAACGTAAATATTTATCGCCCCAAATGACGGCTAAGATGGAGCGAAATCCACTTTACCTTCGGAGTACTTTGACAAAATGTTCAGAAGAAGAGCTCCCTGACCAGCCTAATGATAGAATCAACAAAAATAGTAAGCAAAAAAAATGTGTAGAAAAGATCATTGGCAGCAGCAAACTTAAGGCACCAATAAACATATGCTTACACACTGGGAATAAGTGGGCAGAAGTTACTAAAACCATAAGAACTATCGTAAAAACCTCAAAACACAAAAACCTATATAACAGTGGAAAATTATTTCAGTTGAAACCACATCCTACCAAAGTCCATTAAACCCTGCATGACCACAAGAGTAAAAGAATTCAACTTCCATCACCCAATTGATAGCTATCTCCAGCATAGTTTACTCAGGATCTACTCTATTCAGATGCTCCGCCACTAGAAGTTATCTACCATTCTAATAACTATCTCCAGCATAATCTATCAATTCTTTTAGACATATTATACGATTTGCATTGGTGCATAGAGAAAAACCAAAGCCATGAGTAGAAACAGTCTGCAAGATTATAGCAAAGTCTCAAGGCACAATATTTTGATAACTTTGGTAAATAGGATAGGACAGGCCTTTGATTCAGTGATTTCTCCGTAGCTAGCGTGCTCCTTTGCGACGGAAACTAGTGCAGCACTTATGCGTGATTTCAGCCCTGGAAGTATTGCCTTGATGTGTTGAACGAGAATCTGCACAAGACAAGAACAAGCTTTAACAAAACGTACAGCCTTCTCAAACTATCTATCAGCTAAAAGAGTTCAATGTTTTGTGATATGAAAGGGTTCAACAGAATTTTTTTTTTGTTTTTTTTTCAGAAAAACAAGGGACAAGCACCACCTGGTGGCATGAGTGAGGGAGCAGAAAAAAACCAATATGTCAGTATATGCATATAGTTTGAAGACACACGAAAGCAAAATGCAAGCATACTTCATGGGCGTTGTATATTCGAATGGGCGTTGCAAAATGCAACCAAGATGTCAGTGCATGCAAACATCAACTCCAATATAATGTGGTTTTAAATATGGCGATATCTCCATAATGCTTTATTCAAAACCACGTTGAAGAATTTTGCAAGGCATACTTAAATGAATCATCTATTTTCTTAGTAAACATCTGGCGAGAGAAACAATTGCAACTCTGTGTTGCAATGCTTTACCTGGTTCAGCGTCTTTGCCAACTGGGGGATGCCACAGCGGTCCGCAATGTCGCTATACACCTAAGTAACAGCAAAAGACATGGGTATTTGTAGTTATCTAATCAACACGAGGTTATGATGCAAAGAATCAGTGGAAGACTTGCATGGACATACTGGGTGACTCCGAAAGAACTTTTCCTCCGCCACAAGGGCATCCTTGATACTCCGGTTAAGCATAATGTCCTGTTTAACAGTGATACCCATTAATCAGATTACAAGTGCATAGCCTTACAAAATTCACAGACCAGCCATTCCCCATGTGTAATTACAAAGCCCAAGATAATCTCAAAAAAGGCAAATTTAAATGGCTTGCCTCCTGACTGCGATTCACAACGCCCACGTAACCAAGTCGAAGAGGAATAACTTTTCCAAGCAAAAAATTGCGAGCATTTGTACCTCTATCCATAATGTCCAACTAAAGAAAACCAAAAAACACTAACCCCAATCAGAAATAGAACATCAATCGAACATTACAAAGGAAGTTCTTGTGGATGACTAGTTAGCATTCTTTTGTTTGCACCTTCGTGATCACACCAATTGTTCTATGACCTGAAATCAGAAAGTGTCATGTTTAAACAACACGGTTACATGGTGATCCAAATCCACTAATGAATACAGCTTATTCAGCTGATTTTGTCTAGAACTGTAGAGATATAAGGAGCATAACTCACCATCAGGATCGGCATTTCCAGCGATCTGGAGAGCATCTGAATTTGCTAAATCAGCATTTGCTGGTGTAACAGCTAATATCAAGCAGCTTGGGAGTTTAATATATGACATTATCATTGTTCTAATCCTTGCTTCAATGTCAGAAGGTTGGTCACCGACAGGAACCTTTGTTATACCAGGCAAATCCACAAGTGTGATGTCAAGAACATTTGGTGAATAAATCTTCAAACGAATCTGCTTGTCGGAAACACCCTTGTTCCCTCCTGCTTCCCTCTCAGTCTCAGCCTAAAGTCAATAATGACGGTGGCAAGATATTAACACTAAGCAAACAAAAAAAATGCCAGGGCAAAGAAAAAGTAGCAACATCAATAATAAGTCTGCATTGAGGCGAGAAAATTCTCCAATTCTTATACAAGAAGCTTCTCAACACTTTTAAGTCCTCAACTTTGATAAATTAGCTGAACTCTAAAGTAATCACAAACGTGGACAAAAAATATGATGGTGGTTTTACAACAGCAAAAAAGGATCTACTTATACAACCAGTGAACCACTGATTTTGAAATAACTAGAGGCTATGTCAAATAGGTGGACTGCCGACGATCAGATATTATACACGTGTTCATACTTATAATTTCTATTTATTTGCCCCTTGCACTAACTTTTTCTGTTAGGTAATTTATTAGGCCACCATCAAATAGTAGAGATTGAATAACACCTAACTGTTCTCAGCAACTTGGAGAATTCTAATTGACAATTTAGTACTCTAATAAAATAATCAAATTATCCATAAGGATCTTTCAAGCTAAAAAACATACTCGATTACGAAATGAAAGGATGACCAATCAATAAAATGATTTGGTATCCCTATCCTTGTTAAACAGTAAAAGCAAAGTTGTTGAGACAGTTTGATAAGCAATTTTGTTTAACAAAGGGGTTATGAAATCTTAAATAAAGTAGCAGACTCAGAGAACCGGAACTAACTTTTAAGTCGGAGATGATATGATGACCCGCTATCCTAGTGTAACAGAAGAATTTAAAAAGAAGCTCTGTGAACCCGGGGCAATAGTTTGGATTCTTTGGAAGCTTAAATCACCAAAACACAGGAACTGGGAGCAGTGATAGTAATCTAGAATGTAAAAATATTATTGCTTTGTATTTCTCTCTTGGTGTGTTTTTGCTTTTTTATCGGCTAACTCAAACTACAGAAAGTCTAATAGGTGGCAAAAGAATTCCAGGAAAATAAAATTAGTAATTCTCAGTTCCACTAATAAAAACATAGCTTCCGTAGAGGGCACTGATTCAAACTTAGCTAAAAAGCTAGCTTAGTAGCGTGTGCTGGAAAAAATACACAACAATTCAAGCTTTGTTGACCAATATCTTAAAATGCTCGTTAACAAGATCCTAAAAACGTAAGAGAATAAAGATTTTGCAGTTATGATATAGTCATATAGATATACTACTTGAACATAATAAATGAGGAGAAAGCTATGGTAGTCTGTACTCTAGAAATGCTACCTACTTGAGTACTTGTAGGTCTTTGTTACACGTTTTCTTGTCTAGTTGCGAATGAGTGGTCACCATGAGAAAGTTCTTCATAGGATTTTTTTTTATCGGCAAGTTCTTCATAGTTGTGGTTAGTTACCAATTTTATGGTTCTTGTGCTAACGTGTGTGTAACGGTCTTCCGGAAAAATTGTGTTGCATTATGGCTCAATTGTTACAATTACTTGTCATATTACTGCATCTCGTATTATCCAGACTATTTACAAAGAGGTACCTACATACGCACACATATAGCACAAATTATTTTAATAAACCAAAATATTTGGTACTAGTTAATGGAGGGGTTGATAAATGAGCCAAGCAGATAATTCATCAAGGTTGATTTGAAAACTGAACGAGATTTAAGTTTGAGCTTATTTATGAGACGAGCCAATCTCAAACAAGCTTTAATCAAGCCGAACATAGGCCCATCTCATGTAGCTTGAACATTTTATAATTGCCAAGTAATATCTTGCCCTTGCTTGGTTTGAAACCTTAACGACCTTCAAAAATATATTTAAACTTCGGTTCAAGGGCGGGGTCCTGTTCCAAAAAAAGTTTTATTTTATTGTTGTAGTACGCAAAGACACGAGTCTAATAGGTCTATGTGAACAAGTGACTCTTGACAGAGCTCAATGGAAGAAACGGATTCATGTAGCCGACCCCAAGTGATTGGGACATAAGGCTCGGTTTGGTTTGGTTTGGTTTGGATTAGGCATCTATCGGTATCGAAATAACATATCACAAAAACTTCCATTTAAAGACCACCGGAGAAGTGAAAATAAAGCTCCAGGACAAAGCTTGACTTGCACTTAACCTTACTCTTCATATTTTTGCTAACAATGTAAAACAAACCAGTAGACTCCCGTTAACAGTGCCACCCACGAGCCTAAATCCCGTCTCTGCCACTGCAGTTAGGTATGTTTATGTAAGAAACCGATCTTGAGCAAACTTTAAACAAACAAATACGGGCTCGAACTCAAATTAGATTGGGTTATTTAGCAGCCCTAGTTAAGGTGTCCAATAGACAATACAAAATTAAAACCACAAAACATAGTGCACCAATCAATCATTACCTGAATTTCCTTGCGAATCTCAGCGAAATCATAAAACCTCTTCCCAGGCAAGTGCAAAAACTCCCCATACTCCTCCAGCGATCCACCGGAATAATTCCGGTTGGTCTGCAACAGCTGAAGCACCAGCGGCCGCCGCGTGCAGATATCCGAGCCCCTGGGCAGGAAATCGCGGCCGACCAGGGACTCGAGGACGCTCGACTTGCCGCTGCTCTGGCTCCCGACGACCGCCACCTGGGGAAGCTCCATCGTCGACCGGCTGCCGAGCTGGGCGAATATGTCCTGGAGCTTGTTAGAAATTGGGATCACAGAGGAGCCCAGCGGGGGCGCGTTTGGGGACGGAGGAGGAGAAGAGGGTTGGGACGAAGGTGCGAGTGGTTCGTCGGCGGCCATGGACGAGGTGAGGGTTGGTGGTTGGTGGTCGGTGGAGAAAGAGTTGTTTAGCGGTAGAGGAGAGAGTGCGGGAGGGAGAGCGTGGAGTTTGGGGCCTTGAGGGAGCGTTTCTCGTGGTGCCCAAGCAAGCAAGACACAGAATATGTTGCTGTGGAGCTGCAATGCGTACATACATTCATATAGGCTCCGTTCAGTTGCCAGAAAAGGACAGAAAAGGATGGAAAAATCAATTTTTTCATAACTTTTCTAGTGTTTAGTTGGCAGAAAAATTCTAGAACTTATCAATTTAAGTTTTCCTGCAGGAATTACTTTCCTGCAAAAGTGATCCTGCAAAAAACACAGAATTTTGCGTCGCGGGAAAAGGAAAATGAGTGAACACTCACAAAATTTTCCTGAAAGTTTCTTTTTTTGACAAAAGAACAACTAAATCTTAATTTTTCTTGCAAAATTCTTTTGTCAAATGAACACTCACAGGGAAATAATTTTCTTTTTCTTTTACTTCACCTCACTTCATTTTTTCTGGAAGCCAATTTCCCACACAACTTTCTCGACAACTGAACGGAGCCATACAGAATCTAGTCCTCCTTGATGTTTATCAAACGTTTTTTTTTTAATATCAGAATGACTAATTTTTTAATAAGTCCGTAAACAAACTATTTCTACAGAAATGAGACCTACACAGATGAATAATGCACAGATGATTTTGCACTTATCGAGATGTGGGGTCCACTACGGATTCCATACAAATGATTCAAGCCGTTCATTAAATTTAAAACATTTTTTCAAAGGCCCCCGTGAAAAATCAGCTCAATCCGATACCTATAAATACTCGATTCAATCATTTAATGTTTTGTTCAGTTTCGGATCCGCACGAAAAGTTAGATGATTGGATCGAATACTTCTTGATATTGGATTGAGTTGATTTTTCGCAAGAGCCCTTGAAAAAATGTTTTAAATTTAAGAATGGATTAGATTCTTTGTGTAAGACCCGTAGTGGACCCCACAACTTGATCAGTGCATGATCTGTATGCTATTCATTTGTGTGAATAGACGTCTCCTCCTAATTATTTTTGAAAAATCTGAAACGGGTAAAAGAGTCTATATAAAGTGGTGTATGTAATGAATGTATGTTCTCATTGACTTTTCGTATGTTGTTGTGTGTTGTTGAAGTGGTGCGACCGTGCTAAGTCTGTATGCCGTAAATCGTATAATTTGTTTGCGTGAGCAGGTGCAAGAACGCGAGTGTAAAAGCGCCTTTAAAACACATCTCAACTTATTGAAATGAGCACAGTACGAGGATGTGGGATATTTTGATGTACTCCATTCGTCTCAATTTGTTTGTCTACTTTTTGACTTTTAAGTGTCTCAAAATATTTGTTCAATATGAGTTTGACTTGTTAAAATTTCCTTAATGCCCTTTTCTTTCAAAAAATAATGCATGGGAGAATGTACATTCCCATTTAATGCTAGAAAATTGAGGGGCATTCTTGGAAAATCAAAACCTTTAAAGAATAATTATTATGTTCCCTCAAAAAGTTGAAGTTTCAAAAATGGACAAACAAATCAAGGCGGGAATATTAATGTGTAAGCAACCTGTCCCCGTGCAGTGGGGGTCTTGTGGGAGCGTCTCTCGTGCTGCCCAAGAAAAGATGGAGAGCATATGTTGCTGGGTTGTTTCGACCCTGCAATTCAATTCCAAAGGATGGGTGTCGTACGATGTTTTGGGCGCCCGAAGCGGCATCTCTAGTCTAGTTTCTACGTACACACCTTTTCTCCGCATCACACAAATATGGTAGGAACTAGGAAGGAGTAAAAAATTTGCAGGGTAAAAGTTCTCCGTTGTAGGAGCTTTTCATTTCCCTAATCGTCTCATTAATTCTCTTGCTTAGGTCATCAGTATTCGTCATTTTCTTTCTCTTTACTAATAAAATAATATTCTTCCATTTCTCTCCCTCCTAAATCCACTCATCACCGTATTTGTGGTTAAAAATTAATACTCGTATGTAGCCAAGGGCAGAGCCAAGATTCGGATACGAAGGATGCACTGAAAATTTATTCATACAAGTGTTTTAATTGACATGTTTGTGAATTTAGCTTCTATGTCAATATACACTCACTATAATCCATGAAAAAAAAAATATGAAATAAAAAAACTAAACTTGTGGAGAAAAAATTAATGTTCAAATGTGTTACGTTCCTCTTCAATTGGTGGGAAAAAAACAAACAATGTGGGAATTTTTAATAGAAATACTAAACTTATACAAAAAACATTAATCCTCCAAATACGTTACGTTCCTCTCCAATTAGCGAAATAAATATATACCATGTGGGAATTTATGCAAAAAGAAACATGCTAAATACTGAACTTGTAGGAAAAAAAATTAATCTTTAGATGCACATGACAAAATTCTCTCCAATTAGTGAAATAAAATACAAATCATGTGTGAAAATTTTTGCAAAAACTTAAAATGAGAGGGAGAAAGAGAGCGGAAGGATTGATTGTTACGTTCCTCTTCAATTTCTGGGATTACGAAGTCTAGCTCGAGGGTCTCAAGGCACAAGGTTGAACCACTGAGCTGAAGCAGACATCGTGTAAAATCTTTATACTTTTATATTTAAAGTTTTTTCAGTAGTTTTTTATTTTTTTGAAAATTTTGAAACGGGGGTGGTACGTGCAATCTCTCCCATACTAGCTCTGCCCCTGTCTATAGTGGTTAAAATAGAATGAATGCTATGATCAACGGAGGAACCCTTTTTTTTTTATTTACAATGGAAAATAAAAACTTTTTTAGTATTTTAAAAAAAGGGCCCCTATAAAGCTTGGCTAACCCCTTCTTGATTCAGTGCTTTTTCTAATACTCCATTTTTAAATCAGAATACCTGTGAAAATTGACTGTTCCCTAGGCAAGTAAAAACTAGACATGGCAGAGCAGCTGTGCTGCAACAAAGTTAGGGCTGCAAATGAATCGAGCAACTGCCAACTCGCTCTCTTGGCTCGACTTAACTTGTTGATGCTTGCTTGTCTCGGCGTGAGCTCGAGTTTTCGGCTCGTTTAGTGAACGAGCTGAGTCGGCTCGTTCGAAAAAAAAAACTCAACTTGTTAAGAGAGGCTTAACTCGAATAAAGAAACTCGTTCAAATGACTAAGCTCGACTCGTTAAGACTCGCACTGAACTCGAGCTTAAGTTTTTGACTCATTTAGTAAACAAGCAGAGGTTAAGCTCGACAAAACTCAACTTGACTTATTTAGTAAATAAGCTGAGTCGAGCTCGACAAAACTCAACTCCGCACGTGACTCAGATGCGCCAAACCGTGAATCTGCACCTATCTGACCGTCAACGACTTTACAATAGTAATGTCCACAAAATAATTGTATCGCGAATAATATATTCCTTCCGTCTGGATTTAATTGTTTCTAATTTTATTTTAATTGGCTAAAAAATGAATTATATTTTTAAATCCGTAATGAATTTCATATCGAATATGGATATTGTTTGATAAATATCAATTAATTCTATAATACAATATTTTTGAAATCACACTAAACATTATAAATTGGAAGATATAATCGATTGAAAAATGACACGAATTTAAAAAAAAAAACTATTAAATTCGGAGGGAAGAAGTAATATACAATGGACCAAAATGCACAAGCAGTTACCTCCAATGAAATCATTGGCAATGGAAAGACAATTAGATGCATCAACGAATGATATGACAAGTCGACGATTACATTGGAAATGAGCATGCGACAAGCTGTAGATGGTGACAATTGGAAATTCGCTAATTTTTATTTTGAAATTGTTAAATGAAATACTTTTACTTGATCAATTCGGCTACTAAAAACACTTTGATCTAAAATTAGGCTAATAGTTTCATACCGCAAAATTAGAAAAATCTTCTAAAATTGATAAAAGCGAAAAAAAACTTGGGGGTTGCTTAATAATCTTGCTTGATAAAGCCTAAAAAACTTGCTTTATTTTTGAATATTTTAAGAAATATTTGGATAAAAATTATAATTTTTTCTTTTTCAATTTATCTACAAGATGAATTAAAAAAAATCAAAAAGACACAAAATTAATGGACGCAAAATTTTTTAAAAAGTTTAGTGGGTTTAGCGGAACGGCTTCTGAGTTTTGCTATCTTTTTAAACATTCTTTTTCAAAAAGAATATAATATCAAGTTCAAATATAATGAAAATAAAAAATAATTTTTCAATTTTTTTGCACTGTTAAAAGATCTCAATGAAATCTATTAAATAAGATCCATATTGGTAGAAAAATTATTTATATAAATACATAATTTTGGAGCTTAAAATTACTTTTTTTTTTCAAAAAATATTTTTTCCTCAAAACCAAAATGTGCGGGTCGATTAGATATGGACCGATTCAGAAGTTGTTCCACTTTTTGAAAAAGAAGGTAAATTTTAAGGTAAAAAATTATGTATTTACGCAAATAATTTTCTTACTAATATGGATATTGTTTGGTAGATCTCATTAAAATCTTTTATTTTTTATTTTCGTTATATTTAAATTTAAAATTATTTTATTTAAAAAAAAAAGATTTTTCAAGAAATCGGAATGGCCTTTAACAGATCAACTGATTTTTGTTGCAGCCGTGTGAAAGATGCGGTCACACTGATCCAACAGTCGCGGCACGAAATGAAAATTCGCTAGCGGAGCCTTTGACTAATTCCCAAGCTCACGTGGACTGCACCGCACCTTATCATTTTTTCAACCCTTATATAAGAAAGAGTCCGCAAAATGGTTGCACAAGAACCGTTGCCCAACTCCTGATTCTCTCTCTCTCTCTCTCTCTCTCTCCAGCTTCTCTCTCTAGGGTTCTGCCGCCGCTATCTGGAAATCATGGCTCGCCGTAGCTCAGGTGCTGAATCTTCGATCCTCTATCTCTCTCTCACTTCCACCGTCTTTGATTCATTTAGCTTTCCGATCTATTTGGCCTGTTTCTCCTTTGGTTTGTCTTTATTTTTCTTCTCGATTATCAAAAATGAAAATGAAATCTCTGAAGAATAGACTTGTTTTTTTTTTGAGGCTCCGAGTCCGAGACAGTCGGCCATATTGTGTGATTGTTTATTTTTTCATGGGATATGTATGATTTGAATTTTTTTGGGAACCATTTTCTATGTTCTTGCGCGATCTGGGCTTGTTTCGAATTGTTTACTATGTATTACACTTAATTCATTCTTTAGGCTGCAAGTGTACTCTCTATAGGGCCTAATTGTCGTGTTGCATTTTTTTCATTTACTATTTTCGTATACTGTTTATTATTATTATTCAATTTCTTTGCTTTATCTTGAATAGCATTGGCCTTTATCCATTCAAGGTGCAAGGATGTTATTCTGGGATTATATGTGTTTGTTTTATATTTCACTTTCATATGATAAGTAAAAAACAATCGCTATTGTATGCTGATTTCAATTTTTTGTGTTCACGTGATCTTACGAGTTTGGACACGATATTTGTGTTGTTTTACCGTTTAGACATTGAGGCTGCAATGTTCGTTCCATATTGGGTTCTCCACACACAGAAAAGAGTCTCAAGTAAAATTTAGAAAGTAATACCATGTGACCCACACTTCCAAGATTTTCCAAAAACCACGGCGGCCATAGTTACCCCTGCTGTTTATAGTAGAGATATAGATGTTCTGATTTTGCATATGGATTTTTCATATTGAATCTATTCAACAAGTGAGACAAGTATTTACGCTGTAGAATAATGCTAATTTCTGTTTTACAGTGTATTATGAAAATTCAACAGCTAACGTCATAGGTGATTGAGTGGTTCCAGGCCTGTCAAAGTAGTTTTTGTTCCAAACTTTTTGTTGCAAATTTACTGAGTTTACATCTTTTAAAGGAGTAACTATCCAGTGTTTCTGGAGAACTACGTGGTACTCCTAGCCATTTGCTGTGCGACAAATTATTCGGTAGCGACGCTAACATTCACTTTTGTTGGGTGGTTGGAGACAAATAGTGACCTACACTGTGTTGTGGCGATCTTTTATTTGTAGGGAGTGCTATATGGCAATGCCATATGGTGCTCCGGGAGCACCCAATAATTGGCCCTTTTAGGGATCCAAGTGGCTTATGTTCATAATAACTGCTCTAGCTTGTCCATCTTTTTATATTTAGTACATATAATTGCTCTAGCTGTTTATTTATTGGCCACTTACCCGCACGCGCGCGCACACGCACCAATTTGACATTTTCCTAAAAATGGCACTCTCTAATCTTTTGGCTGTTGTATGGTTTCTGTTGCAGGAAGATCAGCACCCCGTGCAGCACCTCGTGCTGCACCAGTGCGCAACCCCCCTCAGCCAGGTGCTGATGTCATGAATTATTGATCCCTATCATTTAAGCTTCTATCATATAGTAAATGCCATACACTTGAAAATACGTGTTCAACCTAATATGTGCAGTCTTTTTAAGATAGAATGTTACTGTCCATTGATGCAGCAAGCCGTGCTCCTCCTCCTGCTCCTGTTCAAGGTGGCAGTGGTGGATCCATGCTTGGAGGTCTTGGTGCAACAATAGCTCAAGGTATGTGGATATCGTGATAACTTTCCTCAAGCCACATAAAAGGTCCTTATATAAGTTTGAGTTTTTTCTTTTTCTCATTATTTCTTTTTTGTAGGCATGGCATTTGGCACTGGCAGTGCTGTTGCTCACAGAGCCGTGGATGCTATTGTGGGTCCTCGCACTATTCAACACGAAGCTGTTGTCTCTGAAGCTGTTGCGGCTCCAGCAGCCACCACTAACAGCTTTGGCTCTGATGCTTGTGGTGTGCATACCAAGGCATTCCAAGATGTATGTACTGTGTCACTCTAGCTATCATTTGCCAAGCTTCATAATTTCATGAAATTATAGTTAAGAAGTATAGATTACTTCTTACTTCACTTAAGAGTAGTGCAGGACAACCATTATTAATATTTTTTTTTTTTTGTGGTTGGGGTGTGAGTAAAAAGTGTTGAGTTTAGGGATGAGAACTTGGGTATACTAGTGGGTTTAGTCGTGCCATGTGGAATTCTATGATCCAAGTGTGAATCTATAGTGAAGTTTGACATTTTTTTTAATTGAAGAGCTTTTCATCCAGTCCCAATCACATTTCGTTCGGAAGGCAATATTTATAGGCTCTACGAAATTGTAGGTTAGAAGTATTGGTTACTTATTACTTGCACTAGAAGTGTATGACAGCCCCTTTTTTTTTGGTTGATAGTCTTGGAGCTGGGTTGTGAGTAAATAGTGTTGGGTTGAGGGATAAGAACTAGGAATGGCAACGGGTCAGTTTGGTCTGAATTTTGCGATATCCATCTACACCCAAATCCAAAGCAATACCCGAAGGGTATGATTTTTAGTGCACCGTAACCAAACCACACAGGGTTTTGGTTTTACCCAGACCGCACCAAACCCACTATGTTTTGATTCCGTTAATGAACATGTAAAGATTTTTTTTTTCTAAAATTCAAAAATTAACATGCAAACAAAATAACTAAAATTTTCTATGGGAGACTCTTGAGATTTTTAGGGAGTTTGAGAGGAGTGAGGGGAGATGAAATGAAGAGTCACTAAAAACTTGAAACTTAAAAATGAAAATTACACATTTATAAATTTGTGTACATATACATTATAGTATTATACATATATATTTGGTTTGGTTCAGGTTTGAATTTGGTCTGGATACTTGTACCAAATCCAATCCGAAACCAGCTGGGTATTGTGATTTTAAACCAAAACCGTCCCATGGGTAGGAAAAATCCAAAAAAAAAGGCCCTGATAGAGTCGAATTGGTTCGGTTGAAATTGCCATCCTTAAATTGAGAACTTGGGTATACTAGTGGCTTTAGTCATGCCCTGAGGAATTCTAAGATCCAAGGGTGAATCTGAAGAGGAATTTGCCATTTTTTGAATTGAAAAGCTTTAAATCCAGTCCCAATTGAATTTCTTTAAGAGAGCCATATTTATAGGTTTTTGATCCCTGAAGACACCTAAAACTTTGATGGGTTACATGCAAGTTCGAGCTAAGCACTTTGATGGGTTACATGCAAGTTCGAGCTAAGCATATTATAGGATGAGTTCCTGCAAGAAAGGAGTTTTAATCTAATTTGATAGTGAGCCCTGGAAACAGGTAGAAGACTACTGAAGCAGAAATCTGTGAAAATAGATTGCCTTACAGCTACAAGGACCCCCGACAGACCTGGAAGTGAAAGTCTGCAAGGATTTAACCATCTCTGAGGCCATAAAAACTTCAGAAAATGAAGCTGTAATAGGTGAAGCTCTGTGGTGAAATCTCAAGGCACTTGGTCACTTTAAATTTCTGGTTGGGTAATTCTTTCTGGTTATGTAGTCTAGGGATTCCTTGTTCATTAGGCATCTGTTGTGCAAGGAGATGGAAGTCTAGAGAAGTCAATTTGAGATTTATTGAGGACATTCTAGCAATTTATTTGGTAATTGCTGTGTATAACAATCAAGTTGGTCATTTTAGTTCTGAGTGATGCATAGCAAATTGCATTGTACGCCTAATCCTTCTTTTTGGGAGAACCATGGGGTAGAAGAGGGAGGGAGGGAGTTGGGGAAGGAGAGGGACAGGATTTTTTCGGGGATAGTGAAAGCACATAATTTTGATATACAGATATAGATTCACAAGTATTCTTGAATTTTGTGAATCAATAAAGTGTTGTTAGTGGTACCCTAAGAATGTGTAAAATGGTTGTTGGCTAGGATTACTTGGAAAATCCATAAGAGGGCCTCATGGAGTTGCTATATCAGGAAGAAGTGATTCTGTCTTTAGCTTGCTTGGTTATGCAACTTATGCCTTCAGTTTCTGTAAAATACAAAAAGTAATTGAACAACCAAACGGAAAGAGAATTGGTCAAGTGTATTCCTGCATCTTTCCTCAAAAATGAGTTCTAGTAGCTTGCCTAATAATCATAGTACGTTGTTTTACATTGGGCTTTAGTTATTGGAAACATCAGTTATTGCAAACATTCAGTAAAAAACTAACTTAAAGGACCTTCTAAATGTGTTTCCTATGTCTACGTTATCCTGCAGTGCCTGAACAGCTCTGGGAATGATATCAGCAAGTGCCAATTCTATATGGATATGTTGAGCGAGTGCAAGAGGAACTCTGGTTCTATGATGGGTGCATAATTACCTACGGTTACGTTTCTCCATCCTTCTGGCTAGCTGGTGGAATGTTAGTTGATTATGATGGAGGAATGGCCTTAAGTTGTTGATGACCAATGGACATGGAGTTGTTTTGAGTTTTAAACTTTGAATAATGATTAAAACTTCTTGCTACATGGACATGTTCCAACTTTGCAGCCCTCCACGACAATGTTAAGTTTGGACTTTAGGCAATTGCCTATTCCTATTTGCTACATGACTATACAATCGTTGTCTGAATGCTTTGAATGCTTTCTGTTTTTGTGGGGCGTGATCGTTTATTTGCCATAATTGTGCTTGCAAATTGGTATCAATTATTGGTGGTTTTCTCTCTCTCTCTCTCTCTTAATGTAACAAGCAAAGAATCCTTTCATGGCACTGGTCTGCACAGTTGAAGTTTCAAGTGTAATAGTTACCTGCATTGCACCAATCCCCTTCATTGTTGTGTAATTACTTCAGATAAGAGGGAGTCGGTCTCATGTTATGCGCTGTACTGGTCTGTATTAAGCTACTGTTGGGATGATTACTTCAGATTTTCCCCCATATGACAAGTTTAAAGCTTTTCACAGGTTCAGTTACTGTAGTGTGCAGTTTAGTATTTTAGCTGTGTGGTTTTGGGTTTGGCTGATAATATCTCAACCATGAATTTCTTTTCATACCTATTTCGAAAATTTAGTCTACTCCTATACTGTCCTCATCTTCAACAAAAGTTATTCGGTTTCTCCACGAGCCACCAATATTAGTGGATGTCCAGTGCTCCCCTGCCCCTTCACTATAGCATAACCACTATGAAAACTCATTCTGTGCTTTTCCTGTAAAATTTGCAGGAAAATGATATGGAAGTAGTTTTGGTTGAGGAACCGAATAGTAATTTGGTTGATAAGCTTGTGGCCCTCTACAGACGTGGCCTCCAAAGTCCTTATGTTCTCCAATCCCATATCTCACTCCTCCTCTAAGTCTTATCTTTGCAATCAAACTTGCCCTGAGTATTTAGGTGACATTGCGTGTAATAATCATAGCTAAACACTTCCTGTACTGAATTTTGTGGTCATCGATCATCCGAAACATAGGTTACTACTCCATCATGTATGATGCCCATCTAGACGAACCGAATGTACCAGACTACGAGCATAGAATGCTACATTTACTCGCAAGACACTATTCTACTTACGTTTGATAAAGTTTTAATGTGTAACATATATTTGTATGTGAAATTCTACAATTAACAGTTGATGAAAGTAGCATGATCAATTGTTCGCCGATCTCCGCACGCAACCTTGAGTGTTGTCTCCCAACTCCACCAATGCACAGTTTAGTCCAATGACTCCAACTGATATTTTAAAGCTTCCTTTGCACTTCAAGGAGCAAAAGAAAGAAGAAGAAAAAAAAAAAAACCTAGCAGATACTTCAAGGAACAACAAAGGAGAATAGTTGAGGTATGCGTAAGCTGACCCGGACACCCATGACTATCGAAAAAAAAGAAAAGCTTCATCACACGGGCCTTGCCCATGCCCACTCAAAAGTCTCAGGGGCAGTTTTCCAAATGTGCTAAAGAACTAAAAGTACTTTTTTTTTTTTTCACTCTCAAAATAAAGCACGTTTTTTCTTTTGTATTTTGTGAAGAAAAAAAAAAGTAGTTTTAGTACTTTTAACAAATTTGAAAAACTACCCCTACTTGAACAAAAACTTGGGATGCACTTTTAGCACACACATGTGTTGGTGTCCGACACGTTCAGTCGTGAATTCTATTAGTTGTCACATCAAGTATATGAAACATTTCAAAGATGTTTTATACAAAACAGACGAAATCAAATCGTATAAGTATTTTTATTACCAAAAAGTAAACATAGGACGGTGGTGGTGGAGTGGTTAGATGCATGTGAGATGAAAGTGGAGGTGCCATAATGTAGCAAAGGAATCAGGAAGGCAAATACACTTCAGAAATGGAAGCGACACCCCCTGATTTTTTCGTAATGATATTTGACGCCACAACGCAATTATTATTGCTGACTAATATTTAGTCGGCAAAAGTTAATTTTACCGACTAAAATAGAAACCACGACTAAGTTTTTTAGTCGTCCATTTAGTTGTTAAAACCATACATTAGCCGACTAAACCTTTTTAGTCGGCAATTACATTTGCCGACTCTCATTCCCCGACTAATTTGCCAACCAAATAATTTAGTCGGAAAAACCCTTTGGCGACTAAAAAGTGGACATTAGGCGACTAAAACATTAGTCGGGAATGGTGTAATTTGTTGTAGTGCTTACTAGTTACTATGAGTTTGTATTTGGATCAAACTCTCCTGCTGCCACCGTCCTGTAAGTTAAGTTTTCCCTAACCGAATTAAGCTCGAACACAAAGCAATGCAACTCCACACACACACACACACATATATATATACACTTAATGTATACACCATGCCGCCCTCCAATTGTGTATATATATACATTACTATAGGGATCAAGAGGATAGCAACAGTCAGAGGGAGAGAGAGAGAGAGAGAGAGAGAGAGAGAGAGAGAGAGAGAGAGAGAGAGAGAGAGAGAGAGAGAGAGAGAGAGAGAGAGAATGCTCAAGCTTTCGAGTAGCTCTTTCAACTGCTGCCTAATCCTCCAACATGCTCAAGAACCGAGAGCCGTCTAGGGACTGGACGGCTGGAGGGAGCTTGCAACTAGAAAGAAAACGGTCAAACAAAAACAATGCGCAACGGGCTCTCCGCTCCGTCTCACTAAGTAGTGCTATTCTATCCTCCGGGGGTCCCCAAGAGGTTCTTTCTCTCATGTAATTTCGCCCGCCCGTTCCACTTCCGTGCCGGAGGAAATGGGATTCAAACCCATGATACAATCTTCTTGTATGTCGACTTAGCAAACCAATGCCTTAAGCCACTCAGCCATACCTCCAAGTTGTTGATCGGAATGGAATTTGATGTGCCGGGTTTGGTTGGTTGCCCAAAGGGTTATTTGATCTGATCAACTGCGTAAGCTGTAGTGCGCCAGCGCGCGTACTTTTCCTCTATGAACAAGACTCCATCCAAATCTGCCACTCGTTGGGCAACGCCTTCTTTTCTATGAACACCCCACCACTGAATAATGAACTTTGCCAGTTTTTGCCTCCGACGCGACCAGGAGAGAACACACAGTCAAGCCAAGCCCGCTTGAATGGAATTAATATCTCCTTCGTCTGGTAGAGAAGGGAGAAAGCCCGGGGAACTAGACTGTGACTCTTCTATTGCATTACGGAGAAGTCCATTCTCGTTATGATCGATCCACGTCCTACCGTAGTGCCCGGAGAACCAGGCTTGCTTAGCAACTAAAGCTAGCTTACTATAAAACATGAGAGTTGAGAGAGAAAAAAACAACATGAAAGAGAGAGTTGAGAGAGAAAATAGCAATATGACTATTCCAATTGGCTACGTCTTCAGGCCTACTAATGAAGAACGTCTCGTGGACTATCTCAAGAAGAAGGCTATGGGTCAAGCCCTGCCCTATAATGTTGTTATTGAGCGTGAGATGTACAGGGCCGGTGTCAAAGCCCCGTGGTAGATTTTCACCGACAAAGACCAATGGGGGATATGCAAAATAGAGGACAACAAGGGAAAGGTGAAGACAGAAGGTACCATTTATGTTTTCACGACCTTGATCAAGGCCAGAAAAAATAGCGATAGGATTGCTGGTAAAAGCAGGGTTGCTAGAATAGCCGGTTGTGGCACATGGCACCGAGAGACCGCTCTTGAACAAGTACTGGACGATGAAGGTTGTGTAATAGGCAACAAGAGGACGATGTGCTTTGAGATTACAGATGAATCGGGAGCGATGGACAAGAGCGTGAACGGAGGCCACTGGATCATGCATGAGTACTCTCTGCCCGACGGTAATGCTATGACTGGGAAAGGCGAATACTAGGATAAAAAAAATGACTCAAGAGATACCAAGATATCTCCGAGAAAACGAAAGAATGTGGAGGCTGCTACAACTGATGATGACGACCTTGTAGTTCTGAAACCCGCAAAGCGTGTTAGAACAGAGTCTATGCAATTGGGATGTGAGAATGTTGTGGCACTGGAAATAGAAGTTGTTCCTTTCTCAGAAGAACTAGTTAGGCAAGATCAAAGTTTCGTAATGAGTGGAAATCCGAATGAGTTCAACTTTACACTTGAAGACTTTGATGAAGTATTAGCGTATCTTGGTGAACAAGGTTCTGTAGAGGAGCAGCAAGAAAGTTTAGGGTTTGATTATGATTATGATGATTTTGGCAATATCTCGTTGACAACTGAAGTTGATCCCTCGGGCCTTGCTTTAGCCTCTTTAGTACCTTTAGCCTCTTTAGTACTAGTGTCGATAAAGACTTCTGAAGACCATGGACAACGGTACTTGAACCCCTCTCACATATCGGTGCAAAATCTGCAAAATGCAGAAAACTTATGTAGTGGAGATCAAGAGAGTGATTTTTTCTTGACACCAATCACCAAATTTCATGCCACAACGAAACCATCGCCAATATGTTCTGTTTCTAGTAATATGCATGTTCAACAAGACCCTGAAACCATATGGCTGCTTAAGAACATGCCATGGCTAGAGAACAGTGTCCCTCAACATGCAGGTGAGATAGATCTGTAGTGGAATGAGGTATAGGACTAGCGACATCAAGAGCGAGAGAGTATGCATTGATGTTAGACTGTATTGTGTCGTGTGTGTGTGTTGTGGAAGAAGGAATGAGAAACAAAATAAATTGAATCCGTAGATGTTCGTTTATTCGAAGTTCATTGAGCCCATTCATAGCTCATTTATAAGTAATCAAAATTTTAACAAATTGCAGATATTATAGCTTTAAGTATGGAATGTTTTATCAGTTATGCTATTTTTCTACGCCTTGGAATGTAGGGAGCTTATTCTACTTGCCTAATTGCTTGATTCTTCTATTTGCCTCTTGATTTGCTCTTTCACTACATACTAAAGGAATACGATGAGAGGGAACCAATGGAGTATCCTTGAAATCCCAAAGCAATAGGGGAAAATATACATAATCCAAGATGCAAAATGAGACTCGCAATTACCCCATTAACGTAAAAGAGAGGGTAGGGTAAAGATAAAGTTCGACTATGGGTTCATCACATGTACACCAAGTTGTGTGGACCATGTGGTATCCACCTCAAACTCTCACACAATTTATTTGAGCCGTTCAATGGGATTAAAATATTTTATAATGTTGTAAAAAATTAATTCACTTGAACAATCAAGTGTTTGGTTTATTTGTTCATTTATCAGCCCTAATCATAGTTACCATCTTAGATGCACTGATAGTAAAGACTACTATGTACACACCACCCAATAATTAGGGGTCCCACAACATATTTTGACAATTAGAGTCGTTCATTTTATAGCTTAAGAGATGTATAAGAGTTTAAAGAATGTCACGAATATTGAAAAAAACCAAAGATATTGGGACGGAGGGAGTAAATAACAAGAAGAATTTTAACGACCGGTTCATCTCAAGAAAAATGTACAAATTTAAGATTGATCAAAATCGTTCATTTTATAGTTTTTGGCACAAAAAATATTCATATGATTTTAAGATTACTACCAACGTTCGATCAACCTAATTTTTTGTATGAGTATGTTTCAAGCCAAAAACAATACAATGAACGATTTCGATTGTCAAAATGTGCAGTGAAACTCACCCTATTTGCTGGGTGTGTGTACATGAGAGGTGTGTAAATAGAATTACCCAACTCTTATTTGCCCATATATATCTTCACCGAGAAAATCTTTTCTATGGATGTTTCCGTGAAAAAGAGTTTTGCAGAGAACCATCACGCACGTCCAAAGTGTATTGGATAGTTCGGATATAAATAAAACTTTTTCGGAGAATAGTTAAACTCTTCCCCGGAAAAGTTTCATTTAAATCCAGACTGCCCAAGACCGAAACAGACGGCCGCGATCGCTCACCTCCGTGATTGTCACAATCTCATCTTCTCCTATTTTCTCTCCACAACTTGCAAACCCCACGTAGTAATTAATAGGGGTATGTACTCATTAATTAGAACTCTCTGTTCAAGATTCCCATCAATCCTTTGATTGGCTATGATTTATCAAATTAATACACCTTTTTCCTAAAATTTCTCCCATCTTAGAGCATCCGCAATGGGAATAATCAAAATCAATAACCAAAATGTGTCACGTCAGCATTTGATTATCCATTTAGTTCATAATCAAACTTAACAACCTATACCTCCACATTGGTTATTTTTGCATCCCTAACCAAAAAAACCCCCACAATACACAATGCACCTATGTCCAATCGCAAATGAGTTTCAATCATGCACCCGACCACACCAAATTATTCATCTCGATGAGACGATTTCAATGTGGGGTGTTTTTGAGTTATTGAGTTTTAAGTTTGGTTATTGAGTTTGGTTATTGAATTTTGGTTATTGGTAAAAGTTGTTAAGTTTGGTTATGGAATGGGTGAAATTTGGTTATTTGCTAAAAGACTTGTAATTTTACTTATTATAATGTGAGGTGTTTTTTGAGTATTGTTATTAAGTTTGTTTATCCACACTCATTTGCTTATTACAATGGAAATGCTCTTATATCTACAAGTAGCAAATTTCCTAAATTTGCATCAAACTCTCCTGCTGCCCTGTTTAATTTCCTAAACCAAATTAAGATTGGAGCTAACCTTGGACACAAAGCAATTAATACAGCTCCACATATATACATCGCTAAGTTACACCCTAGTGCCGCCCTCCTATTGTGTATATATAGTACGTGAGAGTATAACAGTGACTCAGTAGCGTGAGAGATCAGAGAGAGAGAGAGAGAGAGAGAGAGAGAGAGAGAGAGTTGAGAGAGAAAACATCAGCAACATGATGACTGTTCCAAGTCGCTATTTCTTCAGGCCTACTGATAAACAACTTCTCGAAGACTATCTCAGGAGGAACTCTGCGGAAATTTGTGTCTTGTCTACGGAGATATTTTATCTTTGAGATGGAATTATGAACGTATAATATTCTTGTATACTATGTTTATTGTTCATTGACCAGAAAGAGATTTTAGATTTTTGTCAGCACATTGATAAGTTTGGCAATAAAAGGTAGTTACATGGAAATACTAGATATTTGTTAATGGTATTTAGGACAACACACAACCTCTTCCGGTTAGATAATTTGTCTATTTTTTTTTTAATTTAAGATATCAATAAACCTTACCAGTTTCTGGCAGATGGGTAAGTTTAGACTATGGGATGAGATGGTGATTGCTTGGACATAATGAGTAATCAAAATTTGAAGTAGGTAGTTTCACTTTGTTGAATTTGATGGTCCTCCTATTATGATGCTAAACTTTTGAAGGATTTTATGTATCTTGACTTTGTAATGATCAATTGTGGTGTTTAACCAACTTATAGTATCTAAATAACCTTTCTATTAAATCATTTGAGGGTGTCAAAAACTATTCTACATGGGGTAGCTTAGAAGTTCTCACATCGTAGTACTAACCATTAATGTAAAACTTTGCTAGGTTTAAGGAATATCCTATTTTGAGGGTTAGTAATGCTGTAGTAGTCTTCTTTATATCGTTATTGTTTTTAGGAGATTAATCAAAAGATAGTATCATGAATCCTAAAATGTTGAGTAACTATTGCTTGTGGTTTTGATGTGTGGAGTTACCTCTTCTTGGAAGCAGGTAGTCAATCAATTTGGTTACGTAGATGGCACAGTCGAGACCTCAGTAGTCGTTTGAGACCTCAGTAGTCAATATAGTTGTTCAGAGGAATTTCTTGTATTCTCACAACTAATAATTCTGGATCGTCGCGAAAACGATCGGAATCATTCCATTAGTTAAAGTCTAGTTGGATGACTATTCAGATAAAGAAGCTATGTGGGAAAAAAGGGGCACGTAATCAAAAGCTTTTCAAATAAGGTGTAGTCGCAATACGTTTAATTCCTAAGTTTCATCAAGTTTGGAGGATCAAACTTTTTAAGGTGGGGAGGAAGTAACACCCCAACTTTTAAAAATAAATAAGGCGATATATATATATATATATATACAGAAATTTTCAGGTCCACTCGTTCGGATTTTTTTATGGTCCGGATTTTCCATTTTCCGATCGATTTACGATGATCCGAGCTGCTCAATGTGATTAGAACGTGATTTTAAGGGTACCCGCGAGAAATCAGCAAAAAAAATGATCTGGAAGGGCTTGATCCGAGCAATTTTTTCATTGAACGGTTCAGAAAAAAACTGCTCGGATCAAGCCCTTTCTGATTATTTTTTTTGCTGATTTCTTGCGGGTACCCTTAAAATCACGTTCTAAACACATTGAGTGGCTTGTATCATTGTAAATCGATCGGGAAATGGAGCTAAGACACAAATCCGGACCGTAAGAAAATCCGAACGACCGGACCTGAAAAGAACTCTCTCTCTCTCTATATATATATATATAGACACACACACACAATACTAGTAATGAGCTATATAACATTTAAAACTGGTCGCTTGCTGTTAAGATTTAGAAAGTATAATTGTTATGAAGTAAAGTCTATAAAAAATAATAATAATAATAATATTTTTCTGCCTATGTGTCAATTTTTATTAAACTCTACCGATATCGCCCCACCATGTTAAGAACATTGTGACACGAGAATGAGGCACAAATCTCCGCGAGGTGGAGAACCGTGGGTTTCAAACAGAATAATCCGGAAAAGAGTAGGCGTCTTATTATAGGGCGAATCGGATTAGATATCCCTAGGGGTGAGAATAATCTAGAGATATCCCTAGATTTTGAGGATTCACTTGAATTCTATTAATTATGAGTAGATTTTAGACATAGATTATTCTAGATTTTTATTGAAGATAATAAAAGATTAGATATGAAATGATTGGATATGATAAGATCCTTCTAGATATATCCTAGATCTTGCTAGTCTACTATAAATAGGTATGCTTCCATTCCCTCACACACACCCCACACGACACACACATACACAGGACACACGCCACCAATCAAAGAAAAGAAGAAAATATAAGAGAGAGAGAAGGGTGGGGAAAAAGGAATAGTGGGGAGAAGAAAAAAGATTTTCGAAGGTGAGTATTCCTCTCTCCCTCCTTACTGCAGGCAGCACACACTCACACATTTAAACTCACTTTTTATGTTCTCCTTTAAATTCACAGAATACATAAACGGAAGGATGGTCTGCAATGGCCGTCAATAAATGATTTTGTAGGATTAGCTCAATTCGGAGTTGAATCGACTCATGGGTTTGCAAAATTGATCAATTATTTGGTTTTGATTTGGGGCTAAAAATGAATCGAGCTTCTTGCACAACTTGTGACTCGACTCTACTAGTTTTGTAGTTGGATCGAACTCGAACTTGAGCTTAAATTTTAGGCTCATTTGGTGATACCCATTTGAGCAATTTAACGATTTGGACACATGTAGTATTGCTTGGCTTGAGATAATAAGGAAATAAAAAAGGTGAAATAAATAGGAAAACAAGTCTTTTGTCACAACGAATTGGTATATCTAATTTGCTCAAAGTAGGATTAGTTTTTAATCTACTTAATTAGTGAATTGAGTCAGAGTAAAATAAAGCTTTTCCATATACACGCACCCTTCACGACCAACACTTACTACAGAAAACTTGTAAGGGGAAACCGGGACAAATTATGAAGAAGTTTTGTTAGGAATCCAATTTTAGAATTTCTGATTGTTTATGTATTGTTCTAGGACCGAGTACAATATTATAAATTTCGGATGCAAAAATATGAGTTATGAATTATCTCTGTTACATGAATTTTTGTAAAGGTTATGTTTTTTGACTTACCAAAGTACAGTTATTTAACATTTGAATTCTTTTGCAGCAAATATACCATGAAATTATGATATTTTAAACAGTTTATGGAAAAAGTATTATCGATACATCCGAATGATGTCCCTGGAATCTAGGGGACGTTAAAGATACTAATCGGAACGGTGTTATAAGGGCAGAATGGAAAGGGGCATAGCCGGGTGTTCGACTGAAATGATCAATTCACTGTATACGCGTTGGGGTCGCTCCCTCAGTACCGATGGTAATCATTGGATGGTATCATATTATGATATGTTAAATACAAATTTGTTTTGGTTACAACTTAAGCCATAAAAAGCTGCTTGAAATTATGATATTGGTTACAGTTCAAGCCATGAAAAACTGAAGTTATGATTCCTACTTTTATTCGATAAAAAAAAGATTTTAAAAAATTCTGTGGTAGGACATATAACCCCGATAATTCATAATCTCACACAAGTAGTGGCTTATGTTTGTTGAAATCTTTCCTTTTCAGGTAATCCGAAATAGTAGAAGGCCGGGCCGAGTATGTATACCATTAAGCTTATGTTGCGGTTATGTAGTGAAAGGGAAACAGAAGTTGTTCCTTTCTCAGAAGAACAAGTTGGACTAGTTGGGCAAGATCAGAGTTTCGTAATGAGTGGCAATCCAAATGAGTTTAACTTCACACTTGAAGACTTTGATGAAGTATTAGCGCATCTTGGTGAACAAGTTTCTATAGAGGAGCAACAAGAAAGTTTAGGGTTTGATTATGATTATGATGATTTTGGCAATATCTCGTTGACTACCGAAGTTGATCCCTCGGGACTTGCTTTAGCCTCTTAAGTACCAGTGTCGATAAAGACTTTTAAAGACTATGGACAACGTTGCTTGAACCCCTCTCACATATTGGCACAAAATCAGCAAAATGCAGAAAACCTATGTAGTGGAGATCAAGAGAGTGATTTTTACTTGACACCAATCACCAAATTTCATGCCACAATGGAACCATCACCAATATGTTCTGTTTCTAGTAATATGCATGTTCAACAAGACCCTGAAACCATATGGCTGCTTAAAAACATGCCATGGCCAGAGAACAGTGTCCCTCAACATGCGGGTGAGATAAATCTATTGTGGAACGAGGTATGGGACTAGCAACATCAAGAGCAAGAGAGTACGCATTGATGTCAGACGACATTGTGTTGTGTGTGTTGCGGAAGGGGGAATGAGAAACAAAATAAATTGGATTTGTAGATGTTCGTTTATTCGTAGTTCATTGAGCCCATTCATAGCTCATTTAAAAGTAATCAAAATTTCAACAAATTGCAAATATTATAGTTTTAAGTATGGAATGTTTTATCAGTTATGCTATTTTTCTATGCCTTGGAATATAGGGAGCTTCTTCTATTTGCCTAATTGCTTAATTATTCTATTTGCCTCTTAGTTTGCTTCTTTCACAACATACTAAAGGAATACGATGAGAGGAACCCGAGGGAGTATCCTTGAAATCCCAAAGAAACAGGGAAAAATATACATAATCCAATATGCAAAATGATACTCGCAAATACCCCATTAACATAAAAGAGAGGGTAGGATAAAGATAAAGTCCGACTATGGGTACATCACATGTACACCGAGTTGTGTGGACCATGTGGTATCCACCTCGAACTCCCACACAATTTATTTGAGCCGTGCAATTGGATTAAAATATTTTATAATGTTGTTGTAAAAAATTAGTTCACTTGAAAAATCAAGTGTTTGGTTCATTTGTTCGTTTATTAGCCCTAATCATAGTTACCATTCTAGATGCATTGATAGTAAAGACTACTACCCACACACCCCCAATAATTTGGGGTCCCATAACATATTTTGACAGTTAGAGTCGTTCATTTTATAGCTTAAGACATTTAAATGATTCACACAAAAAATTCATATCGATTAGTATTTGATTCAAATCAATTACTCTCTCCGTTCCAAAAATCTTTGTACTTTTTCGATATTTGTGTTGTTCTTTAAACTCTTATATCTTCCAATAAGAATCTCCAAATTAATATATGTAATATGGATCTTATTTGATAGTTCTCGATTAGATCTATAATTCAAAGTTTTCAAAATTATGAAAAATATCATAAATTGGGAGATATATAAGAGTTTAAAGAGCATCACGAATATCGAAAAAGACCAAAGATATGGGGATGGAGGGAGTAAATAACAAGAAGAATTTTAAAGACCAATTCATCTCAAGAAAAATGTACAAATTTAAGATTGATCAAAATCGTTCATTTTATAGTTTTTGGCACAAAAATTATTCATACGATTTTAAGATTACAACCAATGTTTGATCTACCTAATTTTTTGTATGGGTATTTCTCAAGCCAAAAATAATAAAATGAACAATTTCGATTGTCAAAATGTGCAGTGAAACTCACCCTATTTGGTGAGTGTGTGTATGTGAGAGGCGTGTAAATAGAATTACCCAACTCTTATTTGCCCATATATATCTTCACCGAGAAAATCTTTTCTATGGATGTTTTCGTGAAAAAGAGTTTTGCAGAGAACCATCACGCGCGTCCAAAGTATATTGGACGGTCCGGATTTAATTGAAATTTTTCTGGAAAATAGTTACTCTTCTAACTCTTCTCCGGAAAAGTTTTATTTAAATCCGAACCGTCCAAAACAGAAACGGACGGCCGCGATCGCTCACCTCTGTAATTGTCACAATCTCATCTTCTCCTATTTTCTCTCCACAATTCGCAAACCCCTTGTAGTAATAGGAGTATGTATGTACTCATTAATTAGAACTCTTTATTCAAGATTCCCATCAATCCTATGATTGGCTATGATTTATCAAATTCATGCACCTTTTCATAAAATTTCTCTCATTTTATCTCTACAAGTAGCAAATTTCCTAAATTTGCATCAAACTCTCCTGCCGCTCTGTTTTCCTAAACCAAATTAAGATTGAAGCTAACCTTGGACACAAAGCAATTAATACAACTTCACATATTATACAGCGCTAAGTTACACCCCAGTGCCGCCCTCCTATTTTGTATATATAGTACGTGAGAGTATAGCAGTGACTACGTGAAAGATCAGAGAGAGAGAGAGAGAGAGAGAGAGAGAGAGAGAAAACAACATTAGAGAGAGAGATAGAGAGTTGAGAGAGAAAACAACAGCAACATGACGATTGTTCCAAGTGGCCATTTCTTTAGGCCTACTAATAAACAACTTCTCGAAGACTATCTCAGGAGGAAGTTTGCGGGCAAATCCCTGCCCTGTGACATCATTATCGAGCATGAGATGTACGGGGCCAGCAATAAAGCCTCGTGGTAGATTTTTGCCGATGAAGATCCATGGGAGATATGTGAAACCATGGACAAGAAGATAGATAAACTGAAGACAGAAGGTACCATTTATGTCTTCACGACCTTGATCAAGGCCAGTGAGAATAGAACAGCTGGTTGTGACTCATGACACGAAGAGACCGCTCTTGAACCAGTATTGGACAGGAAAGGTTGTGTGATAGGTAACAAGAGGATGCTCTGCTTTCAGATTACAGACGAGAGCCTGAAGGAATGCCACTGGATCATGTATGAGTACTTTTTACCCGTTGGTAATGCTACGAATGGGAAAGGCAAATACGTTCTTTGTAGGATAAAAAGAGACGACCCAAAGGACACCAAGATATCTCCGAGAAAACGAAAGAATGTTGAGGCTGCTACGACTGATCATGATGACCTTGCAGTTCCGAAACCCTCAAAGCGTGTTAGAACAAAGCTTGTGCAAGAGCAGAAGATGGAATGTGATAGTGTTGTAGCACTGGAACCAGAAGTTGTTCCTTTCTCAGAAGAACCAGTTGTGCAAGATCAGAGTTTCATAAAGATTGGTGATCCGCATGAGTTCACACTTGAAGACATGGATGAAGTGCTTCGGTATCTAATTGATGAACAAGTTCCTGTAGAAGAGCAACAAGAAAGTTTTGTGTTAGATAATGATTATGATGATTTTTGCAATATCTTGCTTCCTACTGAAGTTGATCCCTTGGGCCTTGCTTTAGCCTCTTCAGTACAATTGCTGATAGAGACTTCTGAAGACAATGGACAACAGTACTTGAACCCCTCTCACATAATGGAGCAAAATCTGCCAAATGTAGAAAACCTATGTAGTGGAGATCAAGAGAGTGATTTGTTTTTGACACCAATCACCAGATTTCATGCCACAACGGAACCATGGCCAATATATTCTCTTTCTAGTAATATGCATGTTCAGGAAGACCCTCAAAACCCTATGGTAGCTTATGAACATGTCATGGCAAGAGAATAGCATCCTTCAACATGCAGGTGAGATAGATCTGCTGTGGAATGAGGTATGGGACTAGCAACATCAAGAGCAAGAGAGTATGGGTTGATGTAAGACGGTATTGTGTCGTGTGTGTGTGTTGTGGAAGGGGAATGAGAAACTCGAAATTGGATCTGTAGATGTTCGTTTATTAGTTGTTCATTGAGCCCATTCATATATCTTTTATAAGTAATCAAAGTTTCAACAACTTGCATATATTATAGTTTTAAATATGTTTATATCCCAGTTATATTGTATGCTTTGGAATACAGTGTGTTTCTTCTGTTTGCTTCTTTCACTACATACCAATGGAATACGATGAGAGGGAACAAAGGGAGTATCCTTGAAATCCTAAAGCGACAGGGGAAGGCACGTTTTGCATATGCCGTAGGAGAAGAGAAAAGAATTTTTTTTTCTGAATTAATAATTGATGATCGTAAATATTTTCCTTTCGATAAGTCTAAGAGCTAACCAAACCAATCCGAGCCTTACGTCCCAATCACTTGGAGTCGGCTACATGAATCCGTTTCCTCCATTGAGCTCTATCAAGAGCCACTTGTTCACATAGACCTATTAGACTCATATCTTTGCGCACTACAGCATTTAATGTCAATTTAGGTCTACCCCTCTCCGTAATATTGCTACCTAGAGCTATCCTATCCACTCTCTTAACTACTGCATCTTCTGGTCTACGGTAGATATGCCCAAACCACCTTAGCCTATTTTCCCTCAACTTCTCCTCTATAGGTGCTAAACCTACCATCTCACGAACTGTTTCATTTCTAATCTTATCTCGTCTAGTCTTACCACACATCCACCTCAGCATTCTCATTTCCGCTACACTCATTTTGCTCACATGTTGTTTCTTAACAGGCCAACATTCTGTCCCATAAAGCATCGCTGGTCTTATGGCCGTTCCATAGGATTTTTCCTTCAATTTTGTGGGTACCCTCTTGTCACATAGTACACCAGTAGCGCTTCTCCACTTAAGTCACCCCACTTGGATCCTATGAGCCACATCATCTGCAATCTCTCCATTGCTACTAATGATTGAGCCTAAATACCTAAAATGATCACTCTTTGGTATCTTCTGGTCTTGGATCATCACACTTTCTTCAAGCGCACTACTGGTACCACTAAACTTGCACACCATATACTCCATTTTACTCCTATTTATCCGAAAACCCTTTGACTCTAATGCTTCCATCCAAATTTCTAGTTTCGTATTAACACCTCTAGCAGTTTCATCTACGAGGACAATGTCATCTGCAAACATCATACACCATGGAATATCCTCTTGAAATTGTCTAGTCAATTCATCCATAACTAAGGCAAAGAGGTATGGACTCAGGGCTGACCCTTGATGCAATCCTACGGTGATTGGAAATTCACTCGTTTCCCCTACTGGTGATCTAATGGTAGTGACGGCACCTTCATACATGTCTCTAATCACCTCGACATACCCTTTGGTCACTCATTTTCTCTCTAAAACCCACCATATGATATCCCTAGGCACCCTATCATAGGCCTTTTCTAAGTCTATGAAAACCATATGGAGATCTTTCTTCTTTGCTCTATGTTTTTCTACCAATCTCTTTAATAGGTAGATAGCTTCCATGGTGGATCTTCCTGGCATGAACCCAAACTGTTTCTCTGACACCGTAGTCACCATCCTCAAGCGATGCTCAATAACTCTTTCCCACAACTTCATCGTATGGCTCATCAATTTAATACCTCTATAGTTGTTGCAACTTTGAATATCCCCTTTATTCTTATATATAGGTACTAAGATGCTCCTTCTTCATTTGTCGGGTATCTTCCTAGTCACAATAATCTTGTTGAACAACTTCGTCAACCAAGTCACCCCCAAGTCACCTAGACTTTTCCACACTTCAATAGGGATACCATCTGGTTCAAGGGCTTTACCCAGTTTCATCCTTTTCAAAGCTTTAACCACTTCGAACTTTTGTATTCTCCGATAAAACTCATATTCTACATTCTCACCAGGTACATACACCTCCTCCCCACCAAAGCCTCCTTCATGTTTCTCGTTTAACAATTTATCGAAATACGACTTCCATCTATCCTTGATCGCCTCGTCTTTCATCAACACTACTGAATCAATACATTTTATACATTTAACTTAAGAAATGTCTCTAGCTTTCCTTTCTCGTATCTTAGCAAGTTTATAAATAATCTTTTATCCATCCTTACCATCGAGTCTAGCGTAGAAATTCTCATAGGCTTTTAACTTAGCATCCCTAATGGCTTTTTTAGCTTCCTTGCTAGCTTGCTTATAACCCTAAAATTTTTCCTCACTCCGGTCCCTTTGCCACTTTTTAAAGCACTCCTTCTTTGCTTTTACCATGATTTGAACATCGTCATTCCACCACCATGTCTCCTTAGAAAATGGACCTTTTCCCTTCGACTCGCCAAGAACTTCTTTCGATATTCTTCTAATACCGTCAGCTATCGTATTCCACAAATTGTCACTATCTCCATCAGATTGATGGGAGGCCCATTGACTTGATCAACACTGAAAAACAAAAGCCTGTTTTTGAACCAAATTGCACAAACTTTTATGTAATCATTCATTCACTAGGAAGAAAACGAGAAATCCACTGTGAAAACTTCTACAACTGTGCAACACATGATGCATGGAAAGATTCAAGACCTTGCATGGAAAAGTAGCTAATATTTTGATCTCATTGCTACTCGTACATGCAGCTAGCAATGTCCCATCTTGAAACTTAAACAAAATTATGAAGTGACTTGCGGGTAAATTTCCAGTACGCGTGATGCCTTAATTCGAGTTTCACCACTGCTATTGTGTCTGTAATTTCCGGCCCCGTCTCATATTCCCCCAGCCAATTTGTACAAGGGGAAGAAAGAAAGCCTGGGTTTGAGTCTTGCCACAATAAGTTGTTGCTTCCTACTCCCCTGCTCGCTACTGATGGTTCAAAGAAACAAGTTCTAAAATAAAATAAACTCGTCCGATCGAGTGCTTTCGAGAGGAAGCTCACTTGCCTTTTGGCAATGTTAGTATCTAGAATGGAATACCAAATACACATTCAAATCCAAGTGGAACAGCTCTTTGAGCTAATCAATTGACAAACTCTATCCCTAGCTTATCAACAGAGCCCCTGCTTGAATTAAGCTGAAGGGCTACATCACCAATTACAACGTCGATTGAAGCAATTCATCACGGTGAAGCCCTGATCTCCAGCACCGATTAATAGGAATATTAGCAAACAGGTCTTGCATATGCCACCTTGAAGTTAGAGGTGAGCATTTTAGCATCAATCGCCTCTAGGGTCATAACTTTAGACGATAGAAGGTTGATGAATTATGGGTCTTTGATGTATGTATACTAGCGATCGAATAGGGAAGGATCATCGGCCGACAGAATGACTGGTTTTACTTGGTACTTCACTGGACCACAGTTCAATAGATAGAAGAATGGCAGGAACAATGTGGGGTAAGCAGATGCATGTAGAATCTCAGGTGGGAAGAAGTTTGAATATTGCCATTCAATCTTTGGATCAAACTGATCTTTTTTCAACATGTTCAAAAAACTGATCTTTTTCAAGAATGATCTAAATGGTGGACCTATAAAATGAACAAATAAAATCAACAAAATGAGATCATTGTATAAAACCTATAGGTAGGGGCGGCGGCATCGCTGTTTGAGGGGTTCAAGTGAACCCCCTAGACTCTAAAATTGCACTAAAATTTTGTATTTTTAAATATAATTTTGATTTTTCTTTCATACTTTTTCATATTGTTGGCACTAAATTGTTCATGAGTAGTCGAAGTAAAAACACTTCACTTAAATTTGTGAGTATGTAGATAATATAACTCAACAAAACAAAATAAATTAAGCCCAATTCATTTTCAATCATATAATAAAAATGTCATTTTACATAGAGCTTTGTATACAAAAAATTTCTTTATGTTTTTGTCACCGACTCACCGCTGAATTAAAATCCTAGAGCCGCCGCCGCTCATAGGGCTCAGTAGCACCATCCAATCATACAGTTTGAGCACTAAAAATAGAGTATTTTTTCTACCCGAAAAAAAAGAGTATTTTCGGAGAAACAATCTCCTTAGCAAAAAATGAGTTAAAAGAATAGTGATTTATACATTCCCATTTTTACTATGGTCACTCTTTTTTTTTTGTTAATTCATGTTTAATTTACCATATTGACCTTCCATAACTTACTTTTCACATATCAAAAAGTAATGTGGTAAATTCACATGAATAAGAACAAAAAAGGAGGGCAAATGGTACAAGGGGATCGAAAATCAATTCCAAAAAAATATTTGTTCAGGAAAGCAGCTCCATTGGAGATTGGCTTTTCAGTCTTACTCCCACCGTTCCTAAATAAGAGTCCACTTTCACTATTACGGAACTCTAAAAAAAATGTCTATATTTTTCAATTTACAATAATTTATATATGCAATATGGATCTTTTTTTTTTTTGAACTACAACATTAATCTTGTTTGATAAATCCCAATTGGTTTTATAAGACAAAATTTTAAAATAATTTATAACATCATAAATTGTGAAATATAGGCGATTTCGTAAACGGCACGTATGTGGAAAAATAACTCTCATTTAAAAACGGATGGAATATCCGGAGTAATAAAATGCGGGTCCGAGTATGGTCTATTCAACTAGGCCTAAGCCTCAACCTTAATACGGGCTAGCCCATTATAGAAAGCCCAAAGTTGAATTCAATTTACATACGAAATGATCCAAATCGAAAAAAAAAGCGACACATTTTTCAAAAGGAAGTTAAACCGTCACAGCCCCTCCTTTTCTCTTTTGGCGCCATGAAATGAATCTCTCTCTCTCTCTCTCTCTCTCTCTCTCCTCTCTCTCTCTCTCTCTCATATTTTCATCATAAACATCGCGAGAAACTTTTATGTATACCGGGGATACCAAGGGTATTGGTATCCCCTCCGATCCGTTTCGGCTATTTTCCGATCATATTTGAATAATCAGCTCTGATTCATTTCGGCTATTTTCCGATCATATTTGAATAATCAGCTCTGATTCATTTTGTAGAATTCGGCAAAAATGTTAATTCTACCAAAAAGCATGTTCATCGAACTTTAGTAGATACATAATTGGTACATGTGAAAATTGCTAAACAAACAAAATTGGGTTCCGATTCAGTGTGGTTTTGGACCCAGTTTTGATTTTCTTCAATTTTCACATTTGCCGATCATGATTCTATTAAAGTTTGATGAACATGATTTTTGGTATAATTAAAGTTCTCGCCGAACTTTACAAAATGAACGAAGCCGATCATATAAGTTTGATCACGAAATGGCCAAAAAATTGGAAACGGACCGGAGGGGATACCAACACCCTTGGTATCCCTGGTATATATAACAGTTTCTCAATTAGCACCCTATAATCCTTAAAACCTAGTTATTCCCGTCTTCTGATCGCTCAATCCCCTCGTCGAGCTAATCTTCAACAAATCATTCCCGTCTTCTGATCGCCGGGTCAATCCCCTCGTCGAACTAATCTTCAACAAATTCTTCGACCTCTATGGCCGTTTTAATGCCACTGACCCTACCCACAAGCTGTTCAACGGAATCTCCCAACCAATTTCTTTTGTTTTGCCATCAGTGACACATGGTTGCTTTGGAAAATTTGAATACAAAGAAGATGTGGGTATGTCCTCTAGTATGCCGAGTGATTATTTTGAACATTTTAATTTCGTTATTTGTTTAGTGCTAAAAACTTCAGCCCGACAAACAAAGTTAAAAGATGGAGAGGTGCTATATGGGGTTTTCTTGAAACATGGACATCCCCGAATCACTTTGCGTCCTTTTTGATACTTTTGAATGCCTTCAGCCAAAAACTTAAGAACAAATTGGCTCTAGTCCAACTCCCTTATAGAGGACAAGTCCTTTAATGCATGGAGAAAACGCTTATTGACTCCAAATTCTGATGTTGGACATAGAATAGTCCACATTATGTATAACACAAATGAAACCTTGAAGTCATCGTCGTCCTTTTTGTTGTTCATCAAATGATTTTGTAAATGATCAAAAGATATAGAACCTTGGTCCCGTACTTTATGCTTCAAACACAATTCATGAATTTCAGTATATTCCCCTTCAAGGATCACCCTCTGGCCACCACATGGCAATCCTAAAATGTGGTTCACATCTAGTGGTGTAATTATGCAGTCCTTGCCATGCACATGCAAGCAAAGAGACACAGGATCGAAGTGTCGCACCAACCACTCACAAAGAGATCGATCTAACTTCGTACATTTCAGTTGTAAGAGACCTCCAAACCCCATAGCTTTTACACTCTCTACTTGAAGCGGATCAAGTTCTTGCATCCTATCATAAGCCGCCTTAAGTTGAGTCCTTGAAATAAAGGTGTTGTAAACACAAAATCAACAACTCTAATCAATTTCACAAGAGCAATAAAAACTGAAAAGCATATGAATGAGCATAGATACTATTACCACCTTCGGAGCCTTCGGAAGATCAAGCTTAATTTTGTGCTCTTTGTATTTCTCGGAACTCCTGATAGATTTTTTCTTGTACTTTCGCTTAGCATGGTCTCCTAAAGCTTTCCACTTTTCAGAAATTTTCTCCTTTGACTACAATTATTGAAAGAGTACAAATTCTAGCTTGAGAAGTTCAAAATCCACATAAGTGTGACACCCATATAGAAAAAATTAAATAGTTACCATTGGCTTTAACGAATCATTATCCTTCAACTTGTATTGTTCTTGGCTACAACCAACAAATTACAAATCAAATTACAATATCACAAATTTATGCCATTGCAATAACAGATTCACAAAGCTGTAAAAAGACATACTAGAAAAATATCCAAGCATTACGAGGGTGCTTCGGAACTTCATTACGGCATTCTTCATCCATTTCTTTCAACTCTTCGAATAATAGACCTGTTTTAAGTTAAGGAAACATTTAGTAGCCATGGGATAGACCAAGATTTTCAAATCGGGATACGAATCGTGTATTGGTAATTGTGGATCCAAAACCGAACTGCAAGTATCAGACTATCAATCTAAATGGATCCAAAAACTGAACTGCAAGTATCACACTATCAGTCTAAATGGATCCAAAACTAAACTACCTATAAGGCCATTGCATCCCCAGTCAAAACCCCTACTGAATAATCCTCTGCATAATTCTTGGTTACCCATGCGAACTGACTCAAATCACCTATTTCTTCTAACAACAATAACACTTTACTGCAATAAATCAATAGCACTCTCAAACTGTGCCCAACGAATTTTTCCCATTTTGTTTTGCTTACAAAGGTAAAATAAGGTAAAGAGTTCCTATTTAACAGAACACTACTGAAAATCATAATAAATACCCACTACGCAACACAAAAGTTTGATGAGAATGCCCCAAAAATTTCTATTTTCAGAAAACCCTAAATCTGCCCTGATTTTCACAAAACCCTAAAATCTTCCCCCATTTTCCCAAGCCAAGCAACCCATGTGAAACCCTAAATCTTACCCCATTTCCCAAGCATGTTTGACCGGGGGGGGGGGGGGGGGGGGGGGGGGGGGGGGTTGGTCAGAACCCACACTCTGTGTGTGTGTGTGTGTTTTGGCGAGAGAGAGGGAGAGGGCATGTACCTCGAGTGATGCTGTGGAGGAGCGTCCGAGAATGCTGTGGAGGAGTTGGTGAGGAGGGACTGCTATGGCGGAGGACAGGAGGAGGAGAGAGTCATGGCCGTGTCCAGTGCTCAGTACAACAGGCGTGAGAAGAGAAGATAGAGAGAGAGAGTGTGAGGAGTTTAGCCAGCTTAGAAGGTTAAGAGGAGAGAGAGAGGGAGATGGATCAAGGGCTGAGATTGAATCAGAAGATCCAACGGTTTAAAAAAAAAGTGGGGCATCGAAGCCGGACGCGTGTGATTTGTTGTTGCAAAATGCGACTCTTGAATTGTCTATGAGGTGTGGTCAAGCTGATTTAGACGGGTTTTTGATGAGATGCATGAAAAAGATGTATTTTGTTGGAATTTGATGATACTGCCTGCAGGAATAGTGCAAGGCTGGATGCTGGTCACGATTTGTTTAAGGCTATGTTTCTGGTCGAGGAATTAGTGCAGCACAATTCTTCCAGAGAAAATTATAAGGAGCTGAAGTAAATAAAAATGAAACGTACTTTCCTTTATGCGTTTACTTGATATCATAAATGTAAGAGAAAGTCAAAAAAGCAATAGTTTAATTAATAGAAACTAGCGTAGAAACAATATTCCTACAAAACCTTGTGTTTTTTGCTGGGCAAATTTGGAGGTAAAACTAATCTTAGCAGGAAAGTTAGAGAGTGGGTTCCCCAACTTTTCTACTGACTGAACACATTAAAAATGCTGGACAGTTAAACATTCTCATTCTTTCTTCTCTTTTGCATGCAACTAAAAGAAAAGCAGAGAGGAATGTGATTTTCTAGATGAGCATGATTTGTGGATATGTTAAGGCCGGTGACATAGTGGAAACTGGATACAAAAGCTCTTTTTGAGGAATGCCTATCAAAACTTGGCATCTTGGAATTTAATGATTTCTGGGTACATGGAGAATGGTGATATCAATGTTGCTATATTTTCTTTTGAAGCGATGCAAATCCATATGGGTGGGAATTGGAATGTGGTGATATCGGGTTTCTGCGAAGCTTAGAATCTACAAAAAAAATACTTTATCAGAATGCCGACTAGAAGTGCTGAATCTTGATCTATAAATGATGATTGTTAGATCAAAGCAAGTGGAGTTGATAAGGCTAGGCTATGTAGCATGGATACATAAATGGACACAGTGGGTGACATGGACATGGATATAAGACACGACAATTCTTACAACATAGGGACACGGACAAGCATGGGACGTGGTTAAATCTTTTAAATGTGAAACCTACATTGTGACCACTTAATACTTGGTTATGAAGCCAATCGAATGCATTATTGACCGATGGTGTCAGCCTATATATATACACGGAGCGATTCAACAGACATCTAAAAAAACACTCCAAATCTCAATCTCATAGTTTTTGATAAAATTTTGATGATCCGAACTACTCAATGTGTGCAAAACGTGATTTTAAGGGTACTTACAAGAAATCGGCAAGAAAATTTACTGGGAAGTGCTTGTTTTGGGCAATTTTTAATTTAACCGTTCATAAAATCTGAGTTAAAAACTGCTCAAATGAAGCCCTTCTCGGTCATTTTTTTTGCTAATTTCTTGTGAGTACCCTTAAAATCACTTTCTGATTACATTGAGCGGCTTGGATCATCAAAATTTGATTCTATTGTCCAAAAATTTTAAAAATATAATGGACACACCACGTGTGTCCCTGGAGTGTCTGAGTCTCAGTCTGACACATATATGGCATTCTGTGTTGGTGTTTCATAGATGGTAGGTGTTTCTTTGGTCAAATGCATGAAAAGAGTTTGGTTGGTTGATCTACAATGGTTGGAGGTTATGCTAAAAAGGGACAGGCTCGTTGTGGATTGCAATTGCTAAAGTTTTATCGGAAAATATGCACTTTTTTCTTACTTAACTTCCGGTGCTCACTAGTCACTAGTTTAATAGATATGACCATAATGTAGAAGCATTAACAAAGGCCTTTCAATTGTTTGAAATGGCTTATCACTAGATTAGATTTGCTAACAGAAGATATGATGGTGTTAGGATGTGTAATTGATGCCAAGCAGAAAGATTTTGTACCACTTCTACTTCATGGTGTTCATTCTCATCCTCATGCAATGGCATGGAAGACTCAAGATATCGGCATAGGAAACTAAAATTTATTGCACAAGATAATCCAGATGCTTATAAAACAAGAGCGGACAGCAGGCATAGGCTCATTCATTTACGCTTGATGATGGCCTTATGCCGGAAAAAGATTTTCTCTTATGCCAGAAAAAGATTTTCTCTAAAGATCAAGGTGGTTGGTCACCTGATCTGAACATGACATTTTGAAGGTCTGATTTTCAAGCAGGTTCGCAAACATATCAGTAGCTGTTCATGGGCAGTCTTGAAGTTTCAAGCAGTTGAGCAAGAGCACTCCAAAGAATCAAAAGCAAGGTCTATATTCTATTTATCGAGATTTAATACTTTGTCTGGCAAAGTAGTTAATTTACTAATCATTGTTATTTGGTCTTTGTCTATTGATGCTTTGACTCTGTGGTGAAAATATCGATGTTTAGCGTATTATGTAAGGCCCTGTAAGAGTCTTATCATTGTAGTACTCCTGCCTTAGCCTTTAATTGAGGAAATGAAATATAAAAGGTTACCTTTTTTATGCCAACTTTTTTGGTACATATGTGGTGTGGCATTGACTAAGTTGAGCCCTCATAAATCACATGTTGCAATTAGAAGGATGTTCCTCTGACTCCCTTGAGTGGACATTTCTAGGGTTGTTAAACTCCTCTAGACCCGAATATTGTACTCCCCGCACTCTCCGACTCCTTACCCAATCAAAATTTTACCCCCCTTCTATATCCTTCTATTATCCCACATATCTCCATTCCTGGAACCATGCATAACTAATCGCATATCTCTACAATTAGCTCTCGCCTTACTTTATCGCACATATCCCCTCCAAAATTTTGACCGCTAACAAATGAGACGTTTCCTCTTTTGAGTTCTTTCGGTTCCCTTCATAAAGATATGACAGGAACATTAAAAGTCAAACACTGTGTAATGAGTCTATAATAAAACACGAACCCTATGAAGTCTAATCTATAGTAGTCACATTAAAAAACACCTTTTTTCCTTTTGTTCAAGATTCTTCGAAATGTATTGGAATTGACCAGGCCCATCCCTGAGATTTTCGAGGCCCTAGATGAGGTTTGAGAATGGGGCCTTTCAAAATCTTGTATATATATATATATATATTAGTATTTGGAGTAGTGGAGCATAAAATGTTTGTAGTGCAATGGCAATTCGCTTGACCATTTCATTGGAGCTATTAGTTGCGTGGTCAAACCACGTCAACATCATCTCCAAATGATTTTTTGTACAAGTTTGAAGGTGTTCATGTTAAAAAAGTTGGATTGGATGGGATTCGAACTCATGGTTCGTGTGCAACACAAGTGCTCTTTACTGCTGAACTACATAAACCCACTTTAGAAATAATTGACATATATAATATTTATTAAGTTTCTTCTATTTTGGGGCCCTATGATTGGGCCCAAAAGCGGAGGCCCAAGGCGGTCGCCTGGTGGGCCTATGCTCAGGGCCGGCTCTGGAATTGATGGATTATGGGAGGAAAACTCAGAAGTCAGAACACATGATTAAAAGTTAGGGTGTGACAATTATATATAGCTGATTATTCAGACGTTTAGTGGAAATTCTGAAAACGATTTAAATGTTGAGAGGGTTCTTCAATAACAGAACAAGAAGAGATGAAACAAAGCATATGGAATTCAAAAAATTAACAATTCATATGATAAACCAATGAGAACAAGAAAAGAGGGGTCTTGAAGAGAGAGAGAGAAAGGGGTGGGCCTATGCTCAAGGCCGGCGTGGAATTGATGGAGGTTTGTGGAGGTTAAACTCAGATCTTGCAATAGATCGATTTATGAGTTGTTATTTAACCATGTTTCCTTTGATAGTATTCATTAATAATATAGGGCAAAGTGCGGAATACCTCCCTGAGGTTTTTCCGTTTGGCAGATGACCTTCAATAACAGAACAAGAAGTTTCAGATGAACCACAATGCCCCCTGTGGAATTAATAAAATGCAACAATTCATATTACCATCCAATGATGAACAAGAAAAGTGGTGTGTGTATGATACGCGCCTGTGTTGCATGTGTAGATGTAAAAAACATGTTTCCCTCCAAAAATGAGACTTTTTCTTCCCTCCCAAACCACAGGGGGGCAATGTGGTCATTAGAAAACCCTAAGGAGGTCATCTGCCAAACGGAAAAACCTCAGGGAGTTGTTATTTAACCATGTTTCCTTTGATAGTATTCATTAATAATATATGAGTATGTGTGTTTACTCATCATATAAATTACCATTAGAGTCATAATATTTTTAAAAATTATTACTTTAAATTTTCTCCCATCTTATCTCTACATGTAGCAAATACCCCTTACTAGTTTGTATTTGCATCAAATTCTCCTGCCGCCTTGTTTTCCCAAACCAAATTAAGATTGGAGCCTTGGACACAAAGCAATTAATACAACTCGTTAAGTTTTTATCTACAATATATACACCCTAGTGCCGCCTTCCTATTGTGTATATATATCTTTCTATAGTACTACATGAGAGTATAACAGTGACTCAGTAGTGTGAGAGATCATAGAGAGAAAGAGGGTTGAGAGAAAAACAACATTAGAGAAAGCTAGAGAGAGTTGAGAGAGAAAACAGCAACATGACGACTGTTCCAAGTGGCTATTTCTTCAGGCCTATTGATAAACAACTTCTCGAAGTCTATCTCAGGAGGAAGTCAGCGGGCAAATCCCTGCCCTGTGACGTTGTTATCGAGCGTAAGATGTATGGGGCCGGCAACAAAGCCCTGTGGCAGATTCTTACCAACGAAGATCCATGGGAGATATGCGAAACCATGGACAAGAAGACAGATAAATTGAAGATAGAAGGTACCATTTATGTTTTCACGACCTTGATCAAGGCCAGTGAGAATAGTGACAAGATTATTAGAACAGTCGGTTGTGGCTCATGGCACGGAGAGACTGCTCTTGAACCAGTATTGGACAAGAAAGGTAGTGTGATAGGCAACAAGAGGATGCTCTGCTTTCAGATTACAGACGAGAGCTTGAAGGAATGCCACTGGATCATGCACGAGTACTCTCTACCTATTGGTAATGCTATGAATGGGAAAGGCGAATACGTTCTTTGTAGGGAAAAAGAGACGACTCAAAAGACACCAAGATATCTTCGAGAAAACGAAAGAATGTGGAGGCTACTATGACTGATGATGACCTTGGAGTTCTGAAACCCTCAAAGCGTTTTAGAACAAAGTTTGTGCAAGAGCAGATGATGGAATGTGATAGTGCTGCGGCATCGGAACCAGAAGTTGTTCCTTTCTCAGAAGAATCAATTGTGCAAGATCAGAGTTTCATAAGGATTGGCGATCCATATGAGTTCACACTTCAAGACATGGATGAAGTAATTGGGTATCTTGATGAACAAGTTCCTGTAGAGGAGCAACAAGAAAGTTTCGTATTAGATTATGATTATGATGATTTTGGCAATATCTTGTTGACTACCGAAGTTGATCCCTCGGGCCTTGCTTTAGCCTCTCTCGGTACCAATGCCGATAGAGACTTCTAAAGACTATGGACAACAGTACTTGAACCCCTCTCACATAATGGAGCAAAATCTGTCAAATGCAGAAAACCTATGGAGTGGAGATCAAAAGAGTGATTTGTTCACCAGATTTCATGCCATAGCGGAACCATTGCCAATATGTTCTGTTTCTAGTAATATGCATGTTCAGTAGGAGCCTGAAACCATATGGCAGCTTATGAACATGTCAAGGCCAGAGAACAGTGTCCCTCAACATGCAAGTGAGATAGATCTGTTGTGGAAAGGGGTATGGGACTAGACATCAAGAACTTAAGAGAGCACGCATTGATGTAAAACGGTATTGTGTTGTGTGTGTGTTGTGGAAGGGGGAATGATAAACAAAAGAAATTGGATCTGTAGATGTTTGTTTATTAGTTGTTCATTGAGCCCATTCATTTATAAGTAATCAAAATTTCAACAAATTGTAGATATTATAGTTTTGAAGTATGGAATGTTTTATATCAGTTATATTCTATGCTTTGGAATATAGAGAGCTTCTTCTATTTTCCTATAGAGAGCTTCTTCTATTTTCCTAATTGTTTGATTCTTCTATGTGCCTAAGTTTGCTTCTTTCACAGATCACAGATACAAAATTTATTGTTTGATCGAAAGGCATTCTGTTATAATTTGGGATGTTTTTGTTTTTCATTTATGTAGTTTATGCATTTTCATAACAGTCTATAGTCGTAAAGTTTGAACACTCCCATCAAACTCATGTCCTTTTTGAGAGGGTAAGTAAACAGTTTTCAAAAATCTTTAATTGATGGGGTTTTGAAACTTGTTTTGTAAATTTTGTGACAAAGGAAACATGATAGGAAAAAAAAACACCCATCTTTGTTTATCAAACATGTTTTTCAAAATCATTTTCCTGAAAATGGCAACAGAACATGGTCGAATGGGCTTATCCCAGATTAAGGAGCTTTGACAAAGTTGATTTGGTTAGTACTTGTAATCACAGGGCACACTTTTTGGTGCCCGATGCGGGTAAGCTGACATGGACACCCTTAGCTATTTTTTTTAAACAATAGTGGGCTCACAATGGTTGGAACTTGGTAATTTAAGGTTACAATTCTTTTACTGGGAACTTCAGTCATAGAGGCAAGAGCTAGATCAAAAACAACTACAAAACAACGAAACTTACTACAAAAACAAAAAAGAAAGGACCATTTGCAGAAACTATTAGAACAAATGACAAAAGCACACTAAAAGTTTTACAAGAACCATAATTTTGATGCCATATTGCGTTCACCTAATGAGCTATGTTTAGATACACTTTGGATTTTTGATAAGGCTAGTAAATGAGTCGAATGACCTAAGTAACGAATTGATGATCGTAAATATTTTCCTCTCGATAAGTCTAAGAGCTAAATATGGAATTTAATGGGGCACCACACTCTCGGTCAGATTAATGGGAGGCCCATTGACTTGATCAACACTGAAAAATGAAAGCCTGTTTTTCAACCAAATTGCACAAACTTTTATGTTAAATCATTCACTCACTAGTAAGAAAATTGAAAATTGCATTTTGTACTATTCTTCAAAAATTTTGAAAGAGAAATTCATTGTGAATACTTCTATAACTGTGCAACACATGATGCATGGAAAGATTCAAGACAATTAAAGTCCGACTATGGGTACACATGTACATTGGATTGTGTGGACCATGTGGTATCCACCTCGAGCTCCCACACAATTTATTTGAGTAGTTCAATTGGATTGAATATTTTATAATGTTGTTGTAAAAAATTAGTTCAATTGAACAATCAAGTGTTTGGTTCATTTATTCGTTTATCAGCCCTAGATGCATTGATAGTAAAAACATACATAAATCTTACGAGCTTTGCTACGTACACACCACCCAATAATTTGAGGTCCCACAACATATTTTGACAATCAGAGTCATTCACTGTATGACGTTTAAATGATTCACACACAAAAAATAGATTAATTGCATATCGATTAGTGTTTGATTCAAATTAGTTAAATAACAAGAAGAATTTTAATGATCGGGTCATCTCAAGTAAAATGTACAATTTTAATATTACTATATTAATGTTTGATCAACCTGATTTTTGCATTTGTGCCAAAAACAATAAAATGAATGATTTTGATTGTCAAAATGAGCATTGAAACTCACCCTATTTGGTGGTGTACATGTTTGAGAGGTGTGTAAGTAGAATTACCCAATTCTTACTTATTTGCCTATATTTTCCCCTATTTTATCTCCACAACTCGCAAACCCCACATAGTAATCGTAGAGAAATATTTATTTACGGAGGTGTTGTAAACAAGTGTACTTGTTTATGGCACTCAATCGTAACTGTTCAAAAATATTTTGGATGGTCGGGATATTAATGAAACTTTTCTGGGGAAAGTTAAATTTTTTCTAAAAAAGTTTCATTAAAATTGGACCGTCCAGAACACTTTTAAATGGTTGTACTTGGTTGGTGCTGCAAACAGTGCCGGCCCCAACATTTGGGTTGTCCTAACCCAACCTTATGCTTTGTTGCCCATTTACAATTAAGCATACAAAATATAAAAACTATATATACAAGTACAAAAAAAAAATCAAAATTACATTTATTTTAGCTTGAATAATATCAAAATGTAAACATCAGTTATAATGTTTTATGATTAGCACGATCCGATTCAAAGAAAATAAATTCTCCTTACATTTTTTGAAGCAAAATTTTCAATTGTGTTATCGTACTTTACTTATCCAAGAACTTGGGACCCGTTCCGCTAACTTTTGATTTTTAGTTTCTTAGTGGAACGACGCCTCATTTTCAATTGATATCATAGTCAATCTCTTTAATCTCTCTTGTAAAATGGTAGTTTGAAGGTAAAAATAAAAACTGTGTTAGCTCGCTCAATTTGCTTTAGGGAGAAAGCTATGGTACATAGGGTATATTGTATGTTTAAATTATGACAATTTGTGATTTTTATTTTGCCAATTTTTGGTTTTCTAATGCATATTTATGATGCTAGTTACGACTTGTTCTTTAAAATTTACTTGTTGAACAGGTCATTAGCATGTTACCCATAATTAAAATATATTGTTATTATGTAACCATAATTATTAGTACCAGAATCCATAATACTTGTACCCCAACCAAATATATGCGTACAATATCAAAAATTAAATAATGCTACCCACAAATGTTATAACAATACCATAAATTGGTATTATCTTACCACAATGAGTCATCCCAAAAATTCTTTAACTCGAATGATATTTCGTAACAAAATCAAAATATATCGTATCAGAATCAACAATTGTTATCCCCAAACCGAAAATATTTGTAAAATATCCCAAATTTTATAAAATAACCACAATTGTTATGACAACACCTAAAATTGTCATTTTCTTACCGCAACGTGTCGTATCAAAAGAAAACATATGTAAATACCACAAATTATATAACAAACCATAATTGTTATGACAATACCATAAATTGAGGTTTTCTTACCACAACGTGTCTTATCAAAGGAAATCGATTAAAAAATTCGGTAATAAGACCAAAATATGTCATACCATAATCAATAATAATTATACCCAAGCAAAACACGTCTAAAAAATCACAAATTCAGTAACAATACCATATATTGTCGTTACCTTAGCACAATGTGTTGTATGAAATTTAAACTAAAATTATTTTTAATTTCTGCCGCATTATTTTTTTAAATTTTAAAATTTCTGCCATATGATCTTAATTTTCAATTCCATCCATATTATTTTTTTGAAATTTTAATTTTTCCCTATACAATACCTCAAAATTTTAAACTAAAAATGAAATTCTCACTCAAAATTTTCATCCAAGAAATTCACCAAAAAGTAAGTATTATACCCAAATTTTTTAATACAATTGCAATTTCCTCTCAAAATATTTCTCCAAATCAAATTCTCTCTCTAAAAAATGTAATCCAAAAAATCAAAATCCCTCCAATTTTTTGTGGATAAATGAGAGTTCACTAAAAAATTAATTATTCAACTGTCTCAAGAAAAAAGATTTGGGTTTGACCTTTCAGGTGAAATGGATTGAGTATGACTGTCAAAAGTATGACCAATTTTAACTTAAGTTTTATTTTTTAATTTTTTGTTAGGATGATCGATCTAAACCATTAGGATATCAAATCTTATGATATTCAACATTGTTACTAAAATAAAAGATTATCGGATATTGACAAGTACGTATCAGAAGACATTAAAATTTATTAATGTCATGTTGATCAAATTGGACTAAAAAATTGATCATATCAAATTGTCTAACTTTATTGGTTTATTAAATTATTTATTATTTCCATAATTTTAAATTTAATAGTTTAGAAAGTAAAAAAAAAAACATATTCCCCGAAACCCCAATTTCTAGTCCACCCAAATTGATATTGGACCGCATTTGAAAGCGCATTAAAGATAGAAGAGAGAGAAACTTAACAATAGAATAAGTGATAACTGGTTAGACATGTTGCCCTTTTTTTAATTAAAAAATTGAACGGTTAATATTAGATTATCTGAAATCCAAGAGAATATATAGAGGGTGCGTATAGTACACACTTATTAAGGGGTGCGTACCATTGAAAATGATACTAAAAGAAAGAAACTAAAAACAAAAAAGGTACCTTTCATCGAGGCTGAAACCAACATAAATTTTTTCCCCTGAACCACGCCAATCAACATACGTTGAATGGATTATGAGATCATATATTTATGGGAGTTCTGTATGCGTGAGATCGAAGAGCAAATTATAAATAGGTAATTGTAGATTTTAAAAAGGAACGTGTTTGAATTAGAACAGCTATCATAGGTGAGAATGGATTTTTTTCCAGATAGGAAGCGTTACATTGTTTAAATTTAAAATAATCATGTGGCAATTTGATTCTTTTAAACTTCGAGTTATTATTTCATTATATAGCAAATTCATTAAGATTTTTTCAATGCATATAACTTGTCATCACGTGAGGCCTTCTCACGAAAGGACCCCTTTCGCTTATTCTCCATTCTAACTTTTTTGTCAATTCTATGGGTCCTCGCCTTTCTCTCTCTAAAAACGGGAGCACCTCTCTCTAACCCTAAAACAGCCGCCGCACTTTCTCTTCTCATTCCCCTCCTTCCCCCTTGGGTTTATACCCTAATTTGGGTGACGAGAGGGGAGGGACTAATCCCTACCTTCAGATCTGGTTTCCCTTTCCCCTTCTCCACCAAAATCGCTTGCCATACGCCGCCGCCGCACCGCTTCTGGGTTTGGAGCTGCATGGTCGCCAGTGGCTTTTTGGGTAGCCGGCTTGGGAGCTTGACCGGCAGGAGGCTAGGCAAAAAAAGGGCTACTCAATGACAAAGGAGAGTGTATTTCTTGCTTTATTTCATTTTGTATGGATTTAGTCCAGTTTATGTCCAGATTTAGTCCAGTGATTTGTTGGTTATATGCTTTGTATTAGTATTATTTTCTGCGAACCTGATCTCACTAGGTGAGTTTGAAATATGGCTACACATACGGTGCTTTGATTGCCCTCTCTAATGATTTGCCCGGTCTGTGGATGCTCATTTGCCCCCATGGGATTCCTCTTTGTTGTATAGGCTTTTCGCCTCACATTGGAAAACAAACTTCTCACATTTGCCCCCAAAAAAAAGAAAAAAAGAGAGCACCCCTTTCGCTTAATACTATATTGTTTCGATATATAGTATTGAAGTGCACAAAATATGGAATGCGTCCGTTACAATAAATAATAGCAGGGTGCCAGATTTGTGAATTTAGAGGAGACATTTTAGGTTTCCATATTATCCTTTGTTTCAAATGTTTTATTATGCTTCTTTTTAAACCTCATTTGACCTTCAAAATTTAAAACTCTTAAAAATCAAACGGAGTAAGATCAAGGAAGGAAGAGAATTCCATATTTGTAGTGGAAATAGCCATATAAGGTATTAAATTCCAAAACAATTATCCCACAATTTAAGGATAGGTCAACCAAAAACGATTATCCCACAATATAAGGTATTCAATTTTTTTGGTCAACTATTATGTAAGAAAATAAGAAAGTAGAAATTAATTTTTGTCGGCCAATTAATTTGTGCCACTTGTCGCATCCACGTTCCTTGTCACTAAAGACCCTTTGCTTTAATTAATACACACACAAGCTTCTAAAGAGGGATCCCTCATTTTGCTTAAAATGCAGACCTCCCATTTTCGAGTTATTTTGATGATCCAAATTGTTTAAAACATGTTTTTAAGGGTACACGCGAGAAATTAACTTAAAATATGACCGGAAAGTGTTTGATCTAAACATTTTTTCATGTCAAGCTGAAAAAATGTTTGGATCAAACACTTCCCAGTGATACTGAGCTGATTTCACGCGGATACCCTTGAAAACATGTTTTAAACAAGTTTGAACGATTTGAATTATCAAAATATGACCCGAAAAAATAAGGTCCGCATTTAGCAAAATGAGAGATCCCCCATAAGGAGGGGACTCGTGTGTGTGTGTGTGTGTGTGTGTGTGTATATATATATATTAAGCAAGGCCCCACGCTAAAAATTGGAGCCATTCAACTTGTATGAAACATGTATTTAAGAGTCCCCGCGAGAAATCAATTCAAAATATAACCGGAAAGTACTTGATCCAAATAATTTTTCATAAAGCTTGACAATAACTATTTTATGGATCTCATTTTTGGATCAAGCATTTTCTAGTTATATTTTGAGCTAATTTCTTGTCGGATACCCTTGAAAACATATTTTAAACAAGTTGAATGGTTTGAATCATCAAAATATGACCCGGAAGGCTCCGAACTATGAGGTTTGCACTTAAAGACCTCTTTTAAGGTCTTTATTAGAAGGGTACTGATGTGACTTGGTGACGCATATTTGGTCCATTGGCTCTTTCCTGATGCATGATACTAGTATTTACTATTTACTACACAGGAGAGGAGAATGTGGAAAGAGCAACTTTCTTCCGCGCTTAGGTCATCTGGGCAGCGGTTCTGCTTTTTCTGGGTCTCAGAGTTGCAACTCACTACTGCGCTATGGCCGATGGTGGTTGTATTTCTCTCTTCCATTGCATAAACTTGCTAGTTGCTAGTGGAGAATTTTGGGTATCTATCCTGACGTGCCAATCTTACTTGGTTTCTGGATCTGAGGCCTTCCACGATGCCCATGGTGGTGTAAGGCTATCCGCAACATTTGCTAGTTTTAGCATAGAAAGTAATGATGAGGTCCCAAGTACGGGCATGTTTGGAAGTTCGTCATTCATGCTTGTTTGTTTAATTTATTTATTTGCATTTGAATCAAGACAACAATGAGCAAAGATTCAAACACGAAATAAGCAAACTAATCAACGAAACTATAGCAAGGTTATGAAATGGGTCCCAAGGTACATTACAAATAAAAAAAAAAGTGGATAAAAGGGAGTAAGGATACAGAGAAGATAACAGAGAAGGCAAAGGGAAGAGTCCATGAATCATTGAAGGGTTCGTACAATACACAGAAGAAAAAAGAAGGCAAATACAACTACAAAAATCACAAAAATAAAGGATAAAGGAAAACCCACTAGAAGAATAACGATTTAAGCATCTTGGATTTGTTGTGATCCATCAGACGTTGTAAAAGCCAAGGATTCTGTATTTCCCAAGGACACACCATCACTACTAGGAAAATCCTGCCATTGTCGAGTCACTGTTTTGACCTTGGTGTAGAAGTGTAGTCCAGCCATGCCTGCAAGTAACATTGCCACCCAATTAATCTTCAAAAATCTGTAATTAAAAAAAAAAGTCTAAGGTTCTCAAAATTGTATCAGACTACATACCATATTGTGCATAATGATAGTGTTATGTATTCATCAAGATATTTATCCTAAAATAAAGTCTAATGTTTATTTTGATGTGTTTGTACGGGTATTGTATTAATGCACAGGTATTTAGGCTTAAATAAGGACACAAAACCTTGATTTTTCAGTTAACTAATCAATATTACATCATCCAACCATGGAGATTGAAGCCGACCAAAAAAAATAATTACCATGGAGATCGAAGACGACAAAAAGCATTTTCACCTGTTTTCCCATGATATCCTGTTTCCAGCCAGCCAACCACCCTTTCCACCTCCAGAGTTACTATTTTGGAACTAACCCTTAGCTAATAGCCTAATACCCACCACTGACAGACACCAAAGCAAATCCATTCACAGTGGAAGTCCGTAACATAAGTCAAAAGGTACTTGGACGATTCTCTAACATACGTGTAAACAAATACATGAGACCCTCTTATCATTGTCTCAGTCCCTATATTCAGACGTGTCCAGGAAAACTTGTGTTAATGCACCCCTTATGCATACTTAGAAAAAATCTACGCATAAGTTATCAATATGTTTATATGTCCAAGTATACGCATGAAAATTCTATAGATCGCGCTTTTGATGGCTGTTATTAGTGTTTTTTTTTTTATATTCATATGTGGGGTGGTGTTCAATTCAGATCTCCCCTCTCCTTCGAACCTCCTGGAACATGGGTGCATTGGGTAAGCCTCTCTTCCACCTAGCTCTGCAAATGGAACAACCGATTTGTGCCAAGCAGGCCGAAGGTGGCTGGAAGGCACTCTGATGATTAAGTTAGCCCTGAGCTCAAGAAAGTGAAATCACAGAACTTAGCTCCGAAAAGAAGGCATTCCTTCTTAGGATTTGTACTGTTGTATTTATAGGAGTGCCTTGCTTTGGAGATCAAGACCGCGCGTGTCGGGCATGTGCCGTGGTGACGTTCACTTTCTGGCTCGACGCTGCACCCGATGATCGCAAATCGCCAGGCACTATGCTGTGGCGAGGGAGGAAACCACGCCACATGGCAAGACCAGATTGGAGCCACGTGGCTGGTCTGTGCGATTATGGAATCCCATGCTCAGTACGCTGCGTGGCTGGGCCACATGGCAGGACCAGATGGTGCCATGCGACGGGACCATATTCTCAGCAAGCAATATGCTATGGTACGATCGGTGCCACGTGGCACGACTAGACCGGTGCCACACGGCCGGACCGGAACGTACCACACCTGCATGTTCCACCCTGACAGAGTGCCAAGCTGTCAAAAGACAATTGACTGGGCCACATGGCCAGGCAGGTAGATGCAGCGTATAGTATCATATGTGGAATGTGACCGTGCACGACCCGATCCGATACCTTGGCCCAGCCGCTGAGCCCCGGGTGGACGACCCTTCCAGTCGCCAATGGGCTCTGGTCATCTCGTCAATTGGGCCACCACCGAGTTGGGCCTCATTATCCAGCCTGAATGGTTGACCCGCTATCCAGCCTTCTACATCGTAGACTGGGAAAGATGGAAGAAAGAGCAAAGGAAGATTGCAGACAAATTGACTTTTGTTTACTTTCTTCGAAGTTCATTCGACTTAAGCCTTTGGAGTTTGGATATCAGGTATGACGGCAAACTAGATGAAAAGTCCCAGATATCCAAATAATACGCTATCGAAGAGAAAAATATCGGAAACAAATATAGTTGTCAATTATACTGGTATTTGCACTGCCCTCGCTTTTGGTGTTCCTTCGTAGATGGTAGGTTTTCACCGCTAATATGTAATGTAATCATTGGTTAGGATCGATAACATTTGTATAAACTGCTTGCATAGCAGAAAGAAGATATACAGAATGTTATCACTTCTCGGTTAGTATTTATTACCAGAGAAATTGAGATCTCCGGAAAAAGATGCCTTGGAGCCGTTAGAGGAGAAAAAGGGCAGTGGGGCTGCAACAGGAACATTTATGCCAACCTGGATTAAATAAAGCTTATGTCAGTAGTTCATAAAGAAAAACTAAAATTCAGCTATGGTAAATATGACATGTAAATATGATTATGAAGCGGACGGGTACCTTTACACCATCAGATAACAGAAAACTAGCATCAAACATCACCATATAGTAAAAACAAAACAAAAAAAATTCAAAAAAGACTATCGCTGGTTTGCAAACATAATACAAGCAGTTAACGGTCTAAACAATTTTAAAGCATCTGTGCTATTTGTTGAACCAGAAAAAGGACATGCTAAGAAGTGTTCTACCTGCCCAGCCTCAATCTCACTCTGGAATTTACTAGCAGCTGCAGCAGATGTTGTGAATATGGAAGCTCCACTGCTATATCTGTTCGGAGAGAGCAGGTTAAAATATAACATGAAAACACAATGCTTCAATAAGTTAAAAATTATTAGGGTGCTCAAGATATTGGGACATACTTGTTTCTGTTAACGAGGTTTATGGCCTCCTCTAAACTGTCAGCCTGAGTAAAAAGCACAAAAGAAAATCATAGCATCAAACTTCCAATGATAAGTGCATGGGTAGAAAAAAAATTTGGAATGCCACACCAACCTCCATGCAAAGTAGCACTGGGCCAAAAATTTCCTCCTGCACATACAAAGATCAAGTGTTGTTAAGGCTCAAATCTACCCTTCCACCAGGTATAATACAGCAAAATTTGAAAGTTCCATTTACACACATATCAAGCTACCTTGTAGCACTCCATCTCAACTCTGACGTCAGATAATATGGTAGGACCAATAAAGTTGCCCAGTTCATACCTTGGCACCTATATGTCATTCTCAATTAAATCAAATTAAACCTTGGATATTTAACCAAAAGAAAACCGAACAAGGTGCTCATTATCTCAAACAAATCACAACGGAGACCGGTATATATAACAGCATCATTCAAAAAGTGAAACCAATACACTTGTAGATCGTGTTTCAGTTACTTACATCAGCATTAATTGCCATCACTACATAGCAGCTTCTATCTATATAAGTCTGAAAAATAGATCTATTTAGTCCACACTCCACAGGATAACTCTCCATCTGGGAAAGGTCTTCATACCCTAGGCCAAGCTTGGTTAAAATGACCAAGGGGCTGCGCTGTAGGTTCAGCCTCTTCCAAATCTTCATTTGTGTTACAGACTAACAGTGTTTGCGATGAGAAGCCTAATTCAATAGGAAACCTTGGTGTAACCAGAAAAGGAAGCTTCCACTTCATCCCGGGATGGAATGTGTGAAGTGAAATGCCTAGTACCGCAATATTATGAAAGAAGGCTACCTAACCTAAATAGCTAGCTTTTAGGGTTGAGGAAACCCACGACCGTGTCACAGTTAAATAGGCTCAGACAGTCTCCTCGAGCTTGCTTTGGCTAATTTTGGCATCCAGAGATGAGGAGTAGGCCATGCTCTGTTCAGTAGATTGCAATCATCTGGATATAGATGTAAGTTGATTGTGTATGTGGATGGCATTATAATTGCAGGTGATGCTTGTAACGACATTAATTGATTGGAATGGTTTCTGCACAACAATTTTCGAACCAAAGATCGGTTAGCCCGTTCCAGGATGCCCCACGGTCAAGTCATTGGGATGTCATTAAGCACATTTTGAAATATCTCATGAGAAACAGTTGCTGGCCTATTATATCATAATCATGGTCACACTCAGACTCGGGGTTATGCAGATGCAGACTAGGTTGGATTGCCATCTCATAGGATGTCAAATCGACAAGTACTAATGGATATTTGATATTTATGAATGAATTATTTTGGTGGAACCAATTGCAGGTATGAAAAAGTAACAGAGATTACAGACATGAAAGATGTACCACAATGTTTCTGCCATCAAGTGCTAGTTTGGCACCACTATCAATACCACTCTGAATCAATCTGCATAGGCGCTCCTTCGCCTGTGGATACAACAGAAAAACCAAATGCGTAAAATTTTTAAGCGGGAAAAAGAAATGACGGGAGCAGCAACTATATATGGTTACGGAATTAGTCTATGTATCAACCTGTTTGCTAATCACAGGACCAAGGTCAGCATCCGATTCAGTTCCAGCATTTACTATAAGTGATTTCGCAAGCTCCACTAATTTATCTTCCCTAAAAAGGAACCGAAAGACCAAGTTAATCAGATACATGCCATTTCCAGCTAGAAACATAAATCACAGGAAGCACCACCTCACTTTTTGGTTTCAATATTTAGAGAACAGCAAAGGAGGTGAAATTTAACAGAGCGACCTCAATACAAGTTACACAACAGCCCAAAGAAACATAAGCTACGCACTCCCATGATCCTCATCCTGGTTTCTGTTTTCAGTGAATAGTTGAATACAAAGATTGCTTCAACTGTTTGCATGAAGATTTTCTCATGGACTATGACAAGGAAACACATTCAAATTTGTTATCTAATTCAGTTATAGGATCACTCTGTGATTTGCTAAGTTCTTTATGCTGATCAATAGGAGCTATAGAGGTCTATGCAGTATAGAGTATAACACTATTCATAGGTGACTCAGAAAGGCCGGTAGGGGAGTTCTACGTCAAGTCTCATCCAGCCATGCTCCCTCAACAAATACCTTAAATTCCTTAAATTTGTACACCATGCCAATGGTTCAGCCACACACTTCAACCCATTTGAACACAGCAAGACATTCTCTAGCTCTCAAATATATCAAACATAAATAGTTTGTTATGCCTCAAAGGATGTCAAACAACACACTCAAAATGAGACGAAAACTCTGGATATCAACAAAATATAATGCCATGAAAACTCTCTCAACTCACAAATCCCACACTCTACCTCTATGCAATACACATACATATAGGAATAGAAATCAACGGGGTTAGCTCAAAGCCTTCAAGGATTACACGTGAATTAGTTGAGGAGGTTGAGCTGCCGACAGCACCTGGATGGGAAAAAAGGATCCTCTACATCTGGTACCTCAATCCACTTGGTAGGACTATATTTGACCAAGTAAACAATCACTCCTTCCGACCAAGTGGTCAAGCTCCTCCTGACCCCGCACTCCCTGAACCAGAGTCCTCACCAGTCTAGTCTGCTACACCTTGAACCAAGGTAGGTGTCTGCAACCCCTTACTGGGGTGCCATGCAAGGGTCATCTCCTTGCAACCTGTGACCCCACCTCCCCTAATCTTGCAGGAATTCCGCACAGGATGGGAGGTTGACCACAGGGATGGTCAAGGATGCCCTGTTCAATAAGGAGGCTCGAAGGAATGAGATAGGGACATCAGCATACGAAGGCACAAAGGCTTTGGTAGCCGATGGCAGGGTTAGTACTCAGGGGAAAGCCAACCGGAGTTCCAACAAGGGGAGATCAAGATATAGAGGTCGTAGTTTTGTCTGCTTTTATTGCGGCTAGGAGTCACATATCAAACGGAATTGCCCTATGTACAAAACAGAGAGAGGAACCAAACTTCTGAAGCAGTCAGTGTTTCAGACTTCAAGATTAAGGACCAGGCGTTACTGGTCAGTGCAGCTGGCCAGCATTGGGAAATCGGACTGGGCGTTAGACTCAAGTTGTTTAGACCACATCTGCACAGACAAGAAGAGTTCGCGGTTTAGGAGGCATACGACAGTGAATTGTCAGGATGGCCAACAACACAGCTAGCAAGAGAGTCGGCAAAGGAACATCCGGTTATGTATGTCAGACGGAAGGAGGGTGAGGTTCACAGATGTCTGACATGTTCCGGGATGGAGGAAGAATTTGATTTCTCTCGGGATGCTGGATACACGGGGTTGCAGATTCTCAACATGTATGCAATTTTCAAAGTCTCCAAGGGAGACGGTCCAAGGTTGCAAGGGAGAAGGGTTGGTCAACTGTATAGGCTGGAAGGGAGTGTTCTGACAAGAGGAGCTACTGTCAAACATGGTTCTGACGGTACAAGGATGAAACAAAGTGGACAGGGAGCGAGACGGTTGCACAGATGCACAGGGAATTGGCACGGGAGGAGTCGTAGGGCCCATGTCGATCCTCAAGAGCGAATAGTAGCCACACAGGGTGTGCAAGAGCTCCGAGAAGTTCACAAGGAAGCTCAGAGTCAGAGCAATGGGATGAGGTCGTGTTTGAAGACTTGTACAGCGCCACCGACCCCAATGACCAGACAGGTCTCATTTGCTCCAAATTTGATTAGTGAGTGATAAATGTTACACCTCTGGAAGAATTCCTGCAAGATTGGGGGAGGTTGAGTCATGGGCTACAAGGTGATGACCTTGCGTAGCACTCTGGTCAGGGGGTGCAGGCACTCCGATGTGAGGGGGTGCAAACACCTTGGTTAAAGGTGTGGCCAAGTTCAGACTGCCGAGGACTCTGGTTCAGTGCTTGCGAGGTCAGGAGGTGCTTGACCACTTGGTCAGAGGGGGTGATTGTTGACTTGGTCAGTATAGTGCTCCCAAGGGGATTGAGGTACCAGATGTAGGATTTTTTTTCCCCTCCCGGTGCTGTCGGCAGCTCAACTTCCTCAACGACTTCACGTGTTTTCCTCAACGACAACATTATGATAAAAATCGAGAAACGCACGCTTCAAGTTTCAACATACCTATCCTCAAATTAGTTTGGGACTTCAGAGTTACTTATGTATATTGTTTATGCTAAATAGGAAGAGAAATATGAAGGCAACCCAACCAAGATAAGGAGATTAATAAAGTGCACCCGTGCCTGTACAATACAACGGCTCATACAATTTTTACTACAACAACGTATGTGAATGCATAGGAACAGAGAAGACAATCATAATGCCATTTTGTGATGCTTGACAGATGTTACTGCTAATCAGTCGTTTAAGATTATTCCCTTCACCGAAATGACGGTCCAAATGAATTTTTCCCGCTAAGAGAAATCAACCTCTACTTACTGTAATGCCTATGCACTAATAAATCACACAGGTCATCGTTAGCATCAAGTAATTGCCACACATGTAGCCAGTAAAACCCTCTCAAATGCAGAAAGACATTCAAAGACAAGCACCACACTCTAAACTCAGAAATAGGTGGTCAAGTTAAGTGGTGAAAAAATCTCCAGCTTAAGGGATCTTCAACCCCTAGACATTAATACTTGTCCATAAAAGGGCCTGAAAAGATTAAAAATTCAATTGAACATGTGGTGGAATAAGAAAATTCATGAGTGCTTGAAAGAAGAGGGGCAAAACATATACCACAAATTTGATCCTCCAACAAAAACAACCGTGCTGATTGCCATGCACCTTTGTCCTGCAGCACCAAAACCTGTGGCAACTAATGCATTCAAGGTCGTGTCCATGCTTGCATCAGGCATGACAATTGCATGATTTTTGGCTCCCCTGTTACACTGAAGAGAATAGTCAATCATCCAAATCTTGTTCACAGTGAGGGGCGTGGGAGTTAAAATACTTGCCCACAAGTTGCAAGGGAAATGCATATTTGTTCCAAGAGCTAGATAATCTGCAACTACCTGAACACGTTTACCACTAGCTGATGCTCTTTCAAAAACATACACGCCAGCCTTGAAACAGAAATTACAGAACAAGGATTTAGTTAAAAACTAATAAACCTACAGGCTCAAGCAAAAATTTAAGCAGAAGATTTACAACTACTTTGAGAAAACCTAGGAAAGCCTAAAAAGGAATCAGATGGACTTGTACATATTAAAATGCACATTGTTTGCATAAGTTATAAGAACAGCATTTAAAAAATAAGCCAGATATGAAAAAAATCAATGTCAAAATTAAAGCAAGCATTCAATGTTTCATAGACGAGATTTAATATTATCACGTAGAGTTAGGAAGCAAGAAACATTGTAAAAAATACTAGACATAGAAGGCAAGTTTCCAGAGAAAAAAATCTGTTTGGGTTTGGCGCATCTAACTGTCACCACAGGCATTGTCGCATATATATATGCTTTCCCATATCTTGGTCCTCCAATCTATTTGTGAATTGAAAGCAAATTGCTCAGGGAGCCATGACACTTTACATAGACCTCCCCAACTAGCCTTTCTGATTCACCTTTGTATAGCAGTGTGCGTTGTTCCCCTCATACTTCTATAGCTCCTAAGTAAATTGTTTTAGGTCCCCCAAAAGCTCCTAAAATAACCGGAAAATGTATATCACCCCCTCAAACCCCCCACCCCCCCGGCGTTCATTTAATTTGATTTTTTTCTAAATTTCATCCAGCTAGGACTCCAGCCCTTTTACGTTTTGGTTAGTTTATTTATATCCGGACAATTTTTAATTTTTGGAACTTCATGGTATCACTAAATTCACCACTTGAAAGAAACTGTTCCATGTTTCGATGCAGGTGCACGAAACCGTAGATGTCAGGTGTTGTTAGAGAGAGAGAAAGGAGAAAAGTGTTTAGGGTTATTAACTTACCCTAACACACACAGACTTTATTTATATTATGAGATATTCATTACAATAAGATAATTAACCAATGTGGGACTAACATAAGCCTGACAATACTCTAACACTCCCCCTCAAGCTGGAGAGTAAATATCACAAAGTCCCAGCTTGTTACATAACAACTCTAACCGGGACTTGAACAATGACTTAGTAAACATGTCAGCTAACTGAGCACCTGTAGACACAAAGGGAGTAGCTATCACACCACCAACTAACTTCTCACGCACCAGATGACAATCAACTTCAATATGCTTAGTCCTCTCATGAAATACTGGATTGGATGCAATGTGAATTGCTGCCTGATTATCACAATACAACGGAATGGGTAATTGCATCTGAAATCCCAGCTCCTCAAGAAAGGATCTCAGCCAAACAATCTCACATGTGGTATGAGCCATAGCACGGTACTCAGCCACTGCACTAGACCTTGCAACAACAGTTTGCTTCTTACTCTTCCAAGTAACTAGGTTGCCACCTACAAAAGTACAATAACCAGTTGTTGAACGTCTGTCAGAAGGTGACCCTGCCCAATCTGCATCCGTAAATGCCTCAACACGAAAATGGCCATTAGAACGGTAAAACAAACCGCGTCCAGGATGAGCCTTAAGGTACTTAACAATGCGAATACATGCTTCCCAATGTGGAAGACGAGGAGTAGACATAAACTGACTCACGGTACTAACAACAAATGAGATATCAGGACGTGTATTGGTAAGATAATTCAACTTACCAACCAATCGACGATACTGATCTGGACGAGGAAATACCTCCCCCTGATCAATGCAGAGTTTCACATTAGGATCCATTGGAGTCTCCACAGGTCTAGCTCCCAATAAACCTGTCTCCTCTAGAATATCCAACACATATTTCCTCTGGGATAGGCTGATCCCATCCTTGGACCTTGCTACCTCAATGCCTAAGAAATATCGCAGCTTACCCAAGTCTTTAGTGTGGAACTGACTATGTAAGAACTGTTTCAGCTCATCAATCCCTTTTTGATCATCTCTAGTAATAATAATGTCATCTACATCGAGAATGAGCAATACTTTCCCTCGAGCCGACATAAGGGAGAATACAAAGTGGTCTGACTGACTTCGACACATGCCAAATTTCATAACTGCATCACTAAACTTGCTGAACCACGCTTTAGGAGATTGCTTAAGTCCATAGAGTGCTTTGCGAAGACGACATACCTTATGATACTCCCCCTGAGCAACAAACTCAGGTGATTGCTCCATGTGGACTTCCTCCTGGAGATCGCCATGGAGAAAGGCATTTTTGACGTCGAGCTAGAACAACGGCCAACCAAGATTAGCAGCAAGAGAAATAAGAATGCGCACAGAACCAAGCTTGGCAATGGGAGAGAACGTTTCTGAATAATCAACACCATAAGTTTGGGTGTACCCTTTGGCAACCAAACGTGCTTTGTGGCGCTCAACAGTGCCATCAGGAAGGTACTTGACAGTATAGACCCAACGACAGCCGACAGGAGTTTGACCAGCAGGAAGAGTAACCAACTCCCACGTGCCATTATTATGAAGAGCAGATATTTCATCTTCCATAGCTTTCCGCCACTCAGACCGTGATAATACCTCCTGAACAGTGTTAGGAACAAAAACAGAGGAGACAGTAGTAGTGAAAGCACGAAGAGATGGAGAGAAATGATCATAGGAGATAACCTGAGAAAGAGGATGAGAAGTGCGAGAATAATTAGAAAAACCATATTTAACCGGTGGGTGGCGATTCTCACGAGTCGGATAGCGAGGAGCAGGCGGATCTGGCGTCAGGGGAGAAGACGGAGGTGCAGGCGAAGATGGTTCGGCAAGCGAGGAGTGGTCTGTATGTGGAGGCTGGGTTGGTGCAGGAGGCTGGGGTGGTGTTGGTGCGGGGGTACGCCGAACATAAACCTGCAAAGGATTTGGTAGAGGGCCAATTGGAATAGCCATAGGTAAGACAGACTCTAGGGTAAGGAGGTCATTGGTGGTAATAGGGGCCGAGTAATATGGCAAGGACTCATTGAACGTGACATCAGCACAGACAAAGTGACGACGTAAAGTAGGAGAGTAACATCGATACCCTTTTTGAGTGTGTGAGTATCCCAGAAAAATACACCAAAAAGACCGAGGATCAAGTTTACTTCTATCAGGGTCAAGAGCATGAACGTAACAGGTGCACCCAAAAACTCGAGGGGGTAATGAATGGAGAGGCCGATCAGGAAATAAGACCGTATGGGGAACCTGACCACCTAGCACCGTAGAGGGCATGCGATTGACTAAGTAACAAGCAGTGAGGATAGCGTCACTCCAATATGACTTAGGAACCAGCATTTGAAATAATAAGGCACGCATAACCTCAGACAAGTGTCGAATCTTGCGCTCAGCAACTCCATTTTGTTGTGGAGTCCGAGAGCAAGACGATTGGTGAATAATGCCATGATCATCAAAAAATTGAGAAAGTGTACTATGAAAATATTCACGGGCGTTATCTGAACGAAATGTCTTAATGCGCGTATCAAATTGATTCTTCATCTGCATGTAAAAGGATTTAAAAACAGATTTCAATTAAGATCTCTCTTTCATTAGATAAAGCTATGTGATACGAGAAAAATCATCCACAAAGATAACATAATACTGAAACCAAAAATACTAGGCACATGAATAGGCCCCCAAATGTCTGAATGAACTAACTGAAAAGGACGCGACGCACGACGCTCAACCCTAGGATAAAAACTGACTCGACGGTGTTTACTAAACTCACAGACTTCACAAACCAACTTATTAATGGAACGACACGAGGGCACAAGTCGCTTCAAACTCTGAAGAGAGGGATGACCAAGACGACAGTGCTGCTGATATGGAGACTCTGATGTCTGAAGGGCAACAGGTTGAGATACTGTTAAGTAATAGAGGCCACCTCGCTCAATACCCCCACTAATCTTCCTCCCCGTCGTGAGATCCTGAAAAACACAACCATGAGGAAGAAATGTAACGGAACAATTTAAAGATTTTGTAAGACGGCTTACAGACATAAGATTAAACGGGAAACAAGGAACATGTAATACAGATGTCAATGTAAGAGAGGAAGAGATAGGAACTGAACCCAAACCAGTAACAGGAATGGTAGATCCATCAGCTAAGGTAACATGAGATGATCTACCAAATGGTTGTCGATCACAAAGGAAAACAGGTGTACCAGTCATATGATCTGTAGCTCCCAAGTCAATAACCCAAGGAGAGGAAGAAGAGGAGGCAACACAAGTAATAGATGGACCAGTCTGAGCAAGCGTAGCAGTGGAAGATCCTGTTGCATTTTGAAATGACAATAAGCGCTGGTACTCATCAGCTGAAATAACCAAACTATCGGCAGAAGATTGAGCAAACTGTCTAGTATCCTCAGAGACAGTTGCCTGATGAGCCTGAGGAAAACCGTACAATTCATAACATGTGTCCACCCAATGATTGGTCCCCCCACAGTAAGTACACAACCGAGCACCACGGCCGCGACCACGGCCTCCCCCTGTCGGGCAGCCACCTCGACTAAATGTACGATCACCTCGACCACCGATAACAGTATCTGGACGGCCACCAGAACCATGGCCATGCATCCCAAAATCACGGTCACGACCTCTAAACCTAGAATCACTGCCGCGACCACGACCACGGCTGACTGAGAACACAGAGCTATCAGAAACAGCGGAAGTTAAAGCAGAACGGTCAGGAGTCAGTGCAGAAATAGATGAGGACTGACGGAGACGACTGAAAACCTCACTGAGAGGAGGTAAGTCACGAGTCCCCAAAATCTGATCACCCACAGGACCAAAGTTCGATGATGCACCGGAAAGAAATCGAGTAACCCTCATACGGTCACGCTGGCGCCGCATAACCTAAACATCAGTAGAAAGTGGCTCACAAATATCCAATTCATTACAAATGCGCCGAAACTTGGCATAATAATCTTCAAAAGAATCATCACCTTGAGTTATAGCAAAGAAAGACTGATGAAGGTCATATGTGCGACGGAGATTGTCGACACCTGAATATAATTCTTTGGCCTGGGTCCACAACTCTTTAGCTGTATCACAGAACATCAGCGTACTAGCAACTTGTTCAATCATACTATTCCATAACTCAGAACGAATACGGGCATCAATAGCTTTCCATGCCCGATATGTCGGTCCATCAGTAGTAGCAGGAGCATCGTCAATCAAATAGGAGTCCTCAGATTGACCCATATAATACACCTCAACGGCTTTAGCCCAAAGAACATAATTGCCCCCATTTAATGGGGTGGAGGTGATAGGGCGCCTGTCGCAAGACCAAGAACCACTAGATAAGCTACCAACAATAGTAGAACCAATGCTAGAAATAGTACCAGAATCAGAATACTTCTTCGGCTCAGACATTTTACCGGTCAACGGAGGGGCACCAATCAATAAGAACCAACAAGATCAACTAACAGGAGCAATAACCACCAACAAGTGAACATCAACAGAAGCAAGAACAACTATAACTGACCACAACCATAAATACCCAACAGATTGGACGTGGGTTGGACACAACAGTCACGGATACAAACTCCATAGATGATGAAGACCCACTAATAACTAAACAAGATAAATCGAACACTGTCCAACCCAAATAAACTGAATAAAACAACTCCAAAAGGTCCGACTTACATCAATATTGAGTAGAAGATAGAGAAAAGATGATCAAAATGGCTGAAATACCAGCAACACAGAGCACAGGAGGCTGAAATCACATGAATCCGTAATGAGGAGACTCGCCGGAGTCAGGCGAGGGTCGCCGGAGACTGGGTGACTGCCGGCGAGGGTCGCCGGTGGCTGGGCTGTGGGTGGCGACGGGTTTGAGGCTGATACAAAGGTATGTCGGCAGAGAAAGCAGCAGATCGGATAGAGAAAGAGGCAGATCTGGTACAGAAGAGACTCGCCGGAGTCAGGCGAGGGTCGCCAGAGGGTCGCCGGAGTTAGGCGATGGCCGGCGAGGGTCGCCAGTGACTGAGCGACGGCCGGCGAGGGGCGCCGGCACCTGGGTTGGAGTTCTCAGGCGTAGATCTGATGGTCTTCAGAAAACGCCACTGTTCACAACCGAGATTACTGTTCACGACTGTTTTGGGGTGGTGGGTGACGTAGGATAGGTATGGTTGATTTATGGTGGGTTCCTCTGATACCATGTTGTTAGAGAGAGAGAGAAAGGAGAAAAGTGTTTCGGGTTATTAACTTACCCTAACACGCACAGACTTTATTTATATTATGAGATACTCATTATAATAAGATAATTAACCAATGTGGGACTAACATAAGCCTGACAATACTCTAACATCAGGTAGTGGTACTTTTTATAGCATTGGCCAAAAGAGACGCTAACTTTCCTAATGTCAAACTTTTTCTTCTTCAAAGGGGAACTGATAGCACGTTTGAACTGAACTACGAGTTGCCAATTTGGGACAAGGACGTGAGACCCTAGTAGTTAAAGCTCTGCCATTATGGTTTTCGCCTGGACTAAGTCAATGGTCTGTAAATCCAATTGGCAGTTGCATCACCGTGTCAAATGGTCATTTTATCTTTTCCTCATTTACTTGGATTTCAATAGATTACCAGTCATTTAAGTGCTGAGAAGATTCAGTTTGCATACTGTCTGGCTCCTTGCATACCCTTTCAGCCTTTCAGAATTTACAGTGATAGATATTAACTTGAAATCCATAAAGACACCCACATGTAGGGGCATTCAATAACAACAAACTAGGAGTTGAAAACAGAAACTAACTCACAATATCTGAACCAACAAACGATACAGCTTTAATATCATCATCATCACAGATGGAATTCATGATGTCCTGCCAAAAATTGAAAAAAAAAATACATTAAAAATGAGACATCAACACATTGAATTGCCCAGTTTCCTGAAGAAGAAATGAAAAGCCCAATGACAAGATATGAGGTTATGTATTCTGATAAAGCAGTAGAACTCGAAATTCAGGTGAAATAAAAAGCAAAATGTGCATACTGGATATTCAGCGGACCAAAGAAAACACATCCAGTTACAACAGTTACCATCTACTTCATGTACATCTTTCGGTTCCCATTCACCACAAAATGTGTTGGAAAAGATTCAAAAGATTTGCAACTTATTCGAACCTAGCTAGTTTCACGAATGGAATGCATTTATGCCATATAGAGTAAGGATGTGGTAGCACAGTATCACGTCCGCTTCAAAAGACATCCACATTTTTCATGGAGTCTAGTTACAAAATATTACATGGGTTAAGAGGAGTTCTCAAATCTAAGGAAATGGGTTCCCAGTGAGATTTTTGGCACGAATATTGGGATGCAAATGGCTGTGCTGAGGCGAAGTTCCATACCTTTCCATGACTGCAATTAATTTGGAACATTTGCCTACATTGACCATTCCAGGTTTGGTTGGCCCATCGGAGTTCTTCTCCAAGTTGTATACTTTTGTGGCTATCGGTGGGGGATATGGAGCATTCTCAGTCAACAGGGAAAAAAAAAACACCCTTCCCTTTTCAAAGACTATGGTTCCATTACTGAGCACCAACATGAAAACTTAAAACCCTAAAATTTTCGAGAATTCACTTTGGGATACGCTATCATACAAAAGGAGAGAGAGAAAAGGGTACTGCAGAGATCAAAATGTCCATGCCGATGCTCACCTTCCAGTTCAATAGACATCCTCCTACTTTTCTTCATTCCAGGATGTTATAGAACTAGAACATATATACACACATGCATATGTACCTAATGAATCAAAGAAGTCGGACGGCTGGAAGAGGTAGAGGGAGAGAGTACAGAAGGATTTAACAGCACATCATTTATTCACATTTACATCCTGATCCAGACTTCATACATATTGAATCGGACGGCATTTTTTCCACTCAGTCTGCAAACGAAAATCAATGTCGGACCGGACATGGATGGTTATATTCCTAAATTGAATAGGATGTAGTCAATAGAATGCTGATTGCTGAGTAAAACCATCCTCGGTCAGTTTTAGCCACTCCAGTCCGTTTATGCGGCTTTAATTATGCTGCTATTTTTCAGCATGTAGTGCACTACGGAGCATTCTGAGTTATAGGAAGTTAAGAGTGCACTTATTGTTGTTTTGTACCTACCATTATTTTGTTTTTATGGCTGACTATGATTACATGCTCCTCACGAAATAGAAAAAGGACTTCAAGATCAATTAACTATGTCACATCAAACTAGGGCCGTAAATGAACTAGGCCATTCGTGAACTGTTCGAGGCTTGGCTCAGTAAGGGTTCGTTCGAGTTTGATTCGTCTATTAAATGAACCAAACCTGAACCTCAATGTTAGGCTCGTTGATAAATGAGCCGAGCCTAAACCTCACAGTATTCAGCTCGGTTAGGCTCGCGAACCTGTAGTTAAATATAAATTAATAATTCTTTAGGGGTCTATATACAAATATAAAAAAATTCAATGTTATATATATAATTTAATACTTATTTTTCTCCCCAATTCTATATGACCAATGAGAGAGTTTGGGTTTGGTTGAGTTCAATGAGCTGAGCCGAACCAAACCTGAGCCTTGACGAGCTCAATTCGAGCCTAGATTCGGCTCAGCTTAGTGCGTTTGAGTTTACCAAGCCGAACTTGAACTTTGAAAAATTTTAATGAGCCGAACTCGAGCCAAGTTGTTCGAACTCGAATCGAACCCGAGCCAGGAAGAGGTAGAGGGAGAGAGTACGGAAGAATTTCCAAGCACATCATTTATTCAGAAGGATTTCCAAGCACATCATTTATTCACATTTACATCCTGATCCAGACTTCGTACATATTGCATCGGACGGCTTTTTTTCCACTGAGCCTGCAAATGAAAATCAATGTCGGACCGGACACGGATGGTTATATTCCGAAATTGAATGGGACGTAGTCAATAGAATGCTGATTGCTGAGTAAAACCATCCTCCTTGGTCAGTTTTAGCCACTCCAGTCCGTTTATGCGGCTTTAATTGTGCTGCTATTTTTCAGCACATAGTGCACTATGGAGCATTCTCTGAGTTATAGGAAGTTAAGAGTGCACTTATTGTTGTTTTGTACCTACCATTATTTTGTTTTTATGGCTGACTATCATTACGTGCTCTTCACGAAATAGAAAAAGGACTTCAAGATCAATTAACTATGTCACATCAAACTAGGGCTGTAAATGAACTAGGCCATTCGTGAACTGTTCGAGGCTTGGTTCAGTAAGGGTTCATTCGAGTTCGATTCGTCTATTAAATGAACCAAACCCGAATCTCAATGTTAGGCTCGTTGATAAATGAGCCGAGCCTGAACCTTATAGTATTCGGCTCGGTTAGGCTCGCGAACTTGTAGTTAAATATAAATTAATAACTCTTTAGGGGTCTATATACAAATATAAAAAAATTCAGTGTTATATATATAATTTAATACTTATTTTTCTCCCAAATTCTTGTTGGGATGGTTCGGGTTCCCAATGGGGTTGGTTCAAATTCCATCCAAGTCAAAGTCTTGCACAGGTTTAATTTCTCTCTTGGTTTCGAAGTTTGCTGGTGATAGCTGGTCCCTTGTTCTTCGTTAACATGCGTGGCTTTACATCTTCCTGCTTGGAATATGTAAGTGTATTGATTGCATGGGTTGGACTGTTGGAGCCTATATAATGGCATTGAGGGAGAGTTTTTCGGGAGGTACAGAGAGAATAAGAGTGGAAAAAAAACAGTTTGTGTGGGGGGCAGCTCCTTTGGGAGGAGCTGCCGGGTACAAGGGTTTTTCTACCGCAAGTTTTGTGTGTGCAAGGGTCAAGTCTAGTACTTGGTGAGAGTGTGTTCTTGTATGAGTGAGTGTACAAGGGTTGGGTGTGGGTTATTTCATATCCTTGTGTACTTGTACGGAAACTTCTCATAGTGAAAGAACGGATCCTCTCCGTGGAGTAGGCGATTTTTGCTGAACCACGTATATCTTGCGTGTGTCACTCTATTTTATTTTTCATCGAACTTCTATTGGTTGCAATTGTGGTTGTGTCTAAATCTCAGTGCTTGGGTGCTTCCGCGTTTAATCCCAACAATTCTATATGACCAATGAGAGAGTTTGGGTTTGGTTGAGTTTAATGAGCTGAGCCGAACCAAACCAGAGCCTTGACGAGCTCAATTTGAGCCTAGATTCGGCTTAGCTCGGTTCGTTTGAGTTTACCGAGCCAAACTCGAGCTTTGAAAAATTTTAACGAGCCGAACTCAAGCCAAGTTGTTCAAGCTTGAATCGAACCCGAGCTAGACTAGTACCTTAACGAACCCGAACCGAACTTAACAGGGTTCGGATCGTTTACAGCCCTACATCAAACCCTAAGAACCTGTCCTATCGAATTGAGCTGGCAATAACATAATGCTTGTTACAAAAAACTTGGAGCTTACATGGGTGCCATGAACAATATTCAAGACACCTTTAGGCAAACCAGCCTCCACTGCTAACTCTGCAAGCATAACCGAAGCACCTGAACAACACAAGAAAAGTCAACATCAAACAGATACTCTTCATAGACATATCACAGTTGAGTGACTGCTCTATCCAGTCTTAAAAACTACAAGCCAAGATAATAGTAAAAAAAAAACAAACCAAGAAATTCAACAGAAGGGATCTAGAACCAGGGAAATGCTCAAGTACTTTGTATAACCAGCATATGAATATAATGAAGGGAGAATGCAAGCAAAAAATAAGTATAATAAACGAAAATGATAAGCACGGTGCCAGTGGCAGAGCTAGGATTAAGATTCCCGGGGGGCCTGAAAAAATTTCAACCTCAAACATCTTTCTATTCCTTACTCAACAAGTAAGTACAAAAACAACTATCAAAATCCTTGCATTCTATAGTCAAAGAGAAAGCAAAAAACACATTTTTCTAGATTGATCATCCATCAAAATAGAACAAAAGTAGTTTAACAATCTATCAAAACAGAAAACCGACATGTTTTCAAATCTCAAAATCATATAAGATTGACCATGAACTGAATTTTATCAAAACTTTCCTTTCAATATATGATATATATAACGGAAGAGTCTGAGAGAAAATCATACTCCATTTTGTTCCGAAGTCTGGTTTTGATAATCTTAATTTTCGAAAAAAGATCGTTTTGCCATTGCGGTAGAAACAGTAAGAGTAAACACGTGTGATTACTCGATAATTCTAGTATAGATTGAGACTTGGGAGCCGAGGATTTTTATTTCAATCAAAACAAAATCGAAAATTCTAGTATAGATTGAGACTCTTTTTTTAATGAATCCAAGGAGATAGACTTGTTTGTTTAGAAATGAGATTTCGAATCTGTACTAGGAGTGAGGTGGAAGACTGCAATTTTAGGGGAAGGATTCTTTTGGAAGCAAATGTCGTGTCAGGAGTAAAAGGATTTTTTGTTTACATAAAAAAAAAAGTGTGTGTATGTGGTGGGGGGAGGGCGGGGGCAGGCCCCTTAATACCTCTGCCACTGCACGGTGCAAAGATCGCTTGAGAATCAATTATATCCATCGATATATAACTATATTCCTTAGGATGCAAAGAGAGATTTCTGAATGCTAGAAAGGAGGCTCTCCCAAGGGTAACTCATGATTATTCTACTGTTATACTTGAGAGTTGGCCTTTGAAGTGGCACCTACTCCATTCAGATTTCGGATACACGAAGTTTGAGCACCATTTTTTCCTCAAATGATTTTGAGGAGTGGTGGGCTAGTTTTAGGGCCAAGGAAAAAGGAAGAGTTAAATTTACAAGGAAACTTCAAATGGCAAAGGAAAAGTTCAAGGTTTAGAACTATGTAGCATAGGGACATAATTGGTACAGGTTACAGCTGCATGTGTACCGATTACATGAAAAAAGGAGTGACCTCTTCCAAAAATTGCGGTGAACGCAAATCAGTCTTGATCAAGAATAAATGCATAGAATAGTTCACAAATTTTCAGCCTGTCTAACCAGATAACATTTATACCATACCCAAATGATTTACGTATTGGGAATGCACGTCCAAAACATGGAAGAGCTTCACTCCAAAACGATGATTTGGCCATCCAAGAAATGCCCAATTTTTTCCTTGTTATTTAGCATTTTCCTCAGGAGAAAAATATCAATGTACTAAACCAAATGTCTAGAGAGAATGGAGCTTTGACCAGACCCGAAAAAAATATCATCATAATAAACCTAAAAGAGTTTTACGTAAGTGATTTTGAGGTATAATACTCTTCTATCAGATGTTTATCGCTTAAAATAAGTAGGACATTCAAAAAATTAGGACAGGTGGTGTACCATAATCCACATTCCAAGTAAGAGAGGTTCCAACCAAGTAAAATTCTATGGACTTCCATAATCTAACAAAAGTAACAATATCCAGAATATCCATGTGAGTCTACCCAAACACCAAATTCAATCGACTTTAAGCAAACTAATTAACATATGAAGATTTTCGGAACTGTGATGAGCTAAATATGATGTAGAGCCATTCATTAACTATTGACAAACACGCTAATCAGCATAGTTATTAATCTCGTACCGGACCATGTACTGGTTTTGTTACAGATATGGTATGTGTTGGTAGCATAACAGTATGTTCCTGTTTTGGATTTATCGCTGAAAATCAAGTGGTGCTAATTGTGCTGTGCTCATGTGGCAGATGATTAACATACTTGATCCAATTGGATTTAACTAGCTTATTTGGAGAACAGAAAGAATTATTCAACCATTTTGGTTGAGTTTGAAGTCTCTTAATTTATTTTATATAATTATGTTCCTGCATACTGTTTTGGATTTATCGCTGTAAATAATTAATATCTTCCATTATAGATATCATATATACTTAAATCGTCTTCCTAAAGTCTTAAGTACTTTCAATCTTGAAATTTCAGAACACTCGAGATATTTATGAGAGTTGAAAAGAAGCCTGTCAATGCCTTATATCTAATTGCTAACTACTTATACCTACACTTGCTCTCACGTCCTTGCTTAGGTGGATATGTGCTTGTAGAGGCTCTCTCTCTCTTTTTCTTGAAAAACTCAAGAGTCTAGATCTACCCTTATTTTACAGGTGGTATGTTTGTTACTCTACTCCTCCTTGTGTCCAAAGACAAAAGAAGAGGAACAGTCATCAGCCCCAAATCAGTCCTCGTCCGACTCGGTTCTCCTCTTCCTATTTCTTTCTACTGAAATCCACCAGCACATCACATCCGGCATTCATGGATCTCTATGAGCTTACCTCTTCCTATTTCTTTCTACTGAAATCCACCAGCACATCACATCCGGCATTCATGGATCTCTATGAGCTTACCTTTTCGGTGATGAAGATCCCTTCAACTTATATTTATCACTCTACAACAGGAACAAACACCTCCGGGCTTTGTAGCGGTCAAAAATACCCAAACGAGTGTCATGTCTCCCAAATCGACACGTGGAACGAGAGCAAAGAAACGACCCGTTAAACCGTGGGACCACTTGACCACGAGGTCCGACCGGGAGGGCACCCGACCACAAGGGCTCAGTCGCGTGGCCTAACCCACCGTGGGAGCTTTTGGCCACGGGTCCAGCCTGACCGCGGCGATTACCCAACCGTAGGGCCTAGCCTGACCACGGGGCACCCGGCGCTTCCAGGAGGCCACAGCTCCCAGCTTCAAGCACCTTATTTTCATTCTCTAAACTCAAGTAAAAGACTTTTCTTTACTTTAATTTATTTAATAAAAATAAGGAAGTATCCCCCATTTGGATCCAATGGCATTGCCAAAAAATCAAAATTCCAACCATATCAAAATGTTGACCCCCCACTTTTTTTGCAAAGCTTAGCAGCAGGATCCTTCTAAAATGAGTGCGCTCCCTAGACGGGAGCTCGAATCAGCGCTCCCAAGACGAGAGTTTGACGGGAGCTTGCTCCCCTCAAGACGAGAGCTCGCTCCTAAATAAGATGGGAGCTTATCGGGTCGCTAAGGCAATTATTCTCTTACTTTTAAGGGAGTCATGCCATTCTAGAAATAAGAATATGAGAATCATATTGCCCAAGAAGTTTTGCAAATTGAGAATATATAACCTCCAATAATTACACTTTATGATCGGAAAAATTTCCCGTAAGTACCACTTTTCCCTTAATTGTTAAGTATTGAATTTTTATATAATCTATATACGCTCCTTGGGAGCTCCCAACCTTAGGAGCTTCTAGGTGCCTCCGCTTCTGCTCTTGCCTCCGCCCCGCTTAGTGCTACTAAGGTGCAAAGCACAAAATTGCACATTTTTCTCTAGCGGTAATGGTTCGAAACATGACATTGCTCTTCACATAAAACCACGCAAAGTTATGGTTGCTCTTAGAAAAATCCAAGGATCAATTAGCGCCATTTTTTATTCTGAAAATCGGTACTTTTTTGGAAAGTCATGTTTTCATACTTACCAGATTTTAATAAGAAGACATAGCAGGCTCTCGAGCCCCGACTTTGATCTTTTGGTTCGAGAATGTGAAACCCGCCTCCATCCCCAAATACTTGAGGAGATTCAATTATCGAGAGAAAGGCAAGCGTGCCATTCTCGGATATAATGCAAACCAAGAACCGAAACGTGGCTCGACATGCTGTGGCTAGTGTCACCCAAGTTTGGGTAAGAGCCAATAAGGGACCAATTGCGATTCCCCGAAGATTTGGGAATGATGCCTACCGCATGGGCCGCTTGGGGCATTGCCCGCAAGGGCTCCTAGACGCTACAGTGGCAGCAACCTTGCCACATAACAATGGACTCCGTCAACTGGCACAACAGCAGGGCCGCCAACCCAAGAACTGGGACCAGCTATTGGTCGCCTTTTGCAAGCGCCGTCCACCGGTATGGAATGGAGAAGTTGACCACATAGCTGCCGAGGCTTGGCTGAAACAGATCGCCAAATTCTTGGACACCATGAGCATCACCAATGGGGAGGACCGCATTGCCTTAGCCGCCTTTCAGCTGCAGGACCTGATTAAGGCCACCAACAATGTCACAACCATGCCGTGGCAGCAATTTGAGGATCTCTTCAATGAGAAGTATTTTCCGGAACCAATCAAAGACACAATGTTGCAAGAATTCATGGATCTAGAGCAGAGGACGATGACTGTCTCACAGTATATCACATGCTTCGAGAGTTGCAAGAATTCGGCTAGGGACTCTACCCTGCCATCCGGAGGAGCATAGTGTCTCAAAGCTTTAGCACGTATGTTGCAGTCATTCAGTGTGCACTCACTGAAGCATGAGAGCGCCGATTCCAAGGCTGTGTGGAGTAACCTGAAGAAAGGAGGATTATCATCCAGAGGACCGATCCGCAACAACAACAGCAACAAAGGCTACGCTAACTAGAAGCCATACTCTCAGAACAATAATAATCGCCCGCAACAACAACAGATGAAACCCTGGAGGAGCAGAGTCAAAATCAGATTCGCAGACCAATCCGCTGCTACAATTGCAACAGAGAAGGGCGCATGAAGAACAAGTGCACCCATCCGAAAAACAACTTCGGGAATCAGCCAAAATTCTCACAGAGACTTGCTGGACATGGAGCTCAGCCTTAGAACAACCAGGCTCCATTGAGGATTGGGTGATTCCGATTGGGTGGAATCAGAACCAGAACCCAATAAGAATTGGGTGGCATTAGAATCAGGGATAGAACCAACAGCAGAACTGCCTGCACCAGAACAATGTTGCGGTAGAGCACCGGTGTTGCGGTAGAGCACCGGCGAAGAACAATCAGGCCAATGGAGCTAGTAGAATCTTCGCACTATAGGCAGAGGACAAACCGAGCGATCCCTCCATGATACAAAGTACACTTGTACTTTTCAACACTTGTGTACAAGCTTTATTTGATTCTGGAGCATCACATTGTTCATATCTACTGCATGCATGACATCACTCAGACTAGAAACAAAACCCCTAGGAATAACAATGCAACCACCATTAGGGGGTACGATATCAGTTGGATTAGTTTGTAAATGGTGCGAGATAGAAGTCTCTGGACCGTGGATAGCAAACCTAGAGTTATAGACATGGTGGACTTTGATGTGATTTTGGGAATGGATTGGCTTTTTCCCATCGAGTTGTAAGATGGACAACTTATTCAGAGGATGGGACTTGCTTCAAATTTAAGGGAGATAGGCAAGATCCCGCTTCCACTTCTACTGGGATGGCTAGCTAGTTTGTCACCTCAGATGGACTTAGACTTACCCCAAGTGGTGTGTGAATACGAACATGTATTTCCTAAGGAACTGCTCGGACTACCTCCGCAGAGGGAGATAGACTTTACCCTTGAGCTTCAACCGGGTACAGAACCAATATCCATGGCACCATACAGAATGGCGCCAGCAGAAAGAAGGAATTGAAGATTCAATTGCAAGAATCGCTAGACAATGGTTTTATTCGGCCAAGTACATCACCTTGGGCAGCCCCAACACTCTTTGTCAAGAAGAAGAACGGAACTTTGCGGTTGTGCATCGACTACAGATAGTTGAATCGTGTGACAATTAAGAACAGATATCCACTACCGAGAATCAACGACTTGTTTGACCAACTGAGAGGGGCAACTTGTTTCTTAAAGATTGATCTGAGATCTGGATACGATCAACTGTGTATTAGGGATAGCGATATTCCTGACTCCGTTCGTTTTGGGATTTTGGATTTGTAGGTAATGAGTGTAGAGATAAATAGAGTAATGATTGAAAATAGGGGTAATGATTGGAGAGAGGTAGAGAGAAAAATGAGAGGAATGATTGGAGAGAGATAGAGAGAAAAATGAGAGACTGAGAGTAATGATTGGAGAGAAATAGAATAATGATTAGAATCTAAAATCCACAACCCTTAAAAGAACGGGTCCCTTTGACCGCATTACGGACTCGATACGGTCACTATGAGTTTTTGATGATGCCATTTGGGTTGACCAATGCACCTACAGTGTTCATGTGCCTGATGAACAAGATTTTTCAAACGTACTTGGACAAATTTGTTATGGTCTTCATCGACGATATCTTGGTTTACTCACCATCAGAGGAAGCACGTGAGGAGCATCTGAGAATTGTACTGCAAACCCTGAGAGATAGTCAATTGTACGCTAAGGTTAGCAAGTGCGAGTTTTGGATGAAAGAGGTGAAATTGAAAGTGACTAACGACAGCGTTTGAGATTAAGACCTCAAGGTTCATTCAAGATTTCTCCGTTTTGTCCAAGCCCATGTTCCGACTACTCAGAAAGGAGTTATGTTACGCCATTCTTTTTGGAAAGTTATAAATACGGCTCACGCCTACTGAGCCGCACTCAGTTGGTACAGGTGACAGCACAACTGGCACAGGTGATGGTCTCTACGTCCTAATGCTCCAAAATAAAATAAGGCTTGTACACAAGTGTTGAAAAGTACAAGTGTACATTGTATCATGGAGTGATCGCTCTGTTCCTCCTCTGCCTGTAGTGCAAAGATTCTGCCAGCTCCACTGGCCTAATTGTTCCTCACCAGTGCTCTCTACCGTGGCATTGTTCTGGTGCAAGCGGTTCTCTACCCGCGGCATTGTTCTGGTGCACGCGGTTCTAATGCCACCCAATTCTCGATGGGTTCTGGTTCTAATTCCACCCAATCCTCGGTGGAGGTAAAAGGCGTCCAACAGCTGGTCCCGGTTCTTGGGCTGGCGGCCCTGCTGTTGTGCCAGCTGACGGGGTGCATTGTTCTATGGCAAGGTTGTTTCCATTGCAGCGGCTAGCACCTCTGCCAACAGCGTGAGAGAAGCTAGGTCACTACTCGCCTAGTTCACTGCCTGTCCATTCATTTGCCCTCATTGACGTTCGCCCAGTTTGGCATACACTCGAACAAGATAGGCAAGTCGAGCAAAGTGAGCGGGCGGGAGAGTGAGCGAGCGAGCGAGCAAAGTTGCACAACCAAGCATGGTGAAATGGGTTGCATGGGCTAGACCGCGCGAGCTAGGCCGAGCTAATTAGCTGCGAGAGCTAGGCCGTATGCCTAAGGTTGGGAGCAATAACCTTGGCGATGAGCAGATTTGATTAAAGATAGACCTATTGAGAACTAATTGTGGTTCTTTGAGGCTTTAGGCATGACGCAGAAGGACGTCGACCTCCTAAATGTGACCCGGGCAATGTGCTTTACTCTAGTTAGCTTGGTAGGGCACGAAGGGAGGCCATTTAGAGGCTTGGTCACAACAATGGCACGATCGACGAAAGGTCATGACCACGCCGCTTACAAGACGATGGCAGGGACAGAACCAAGTCTTAACTAAGCCCAATGGCAGCAATGACGAGACCGAAGTAGACCTCGACCACACCGTTCACATCAATCCTGGAGATCTTGTGGCTTGGTGGATAAAGAATAAGGGATCGCCACAAAGAGGTGCTCGCGGAGTAGCAACGGCAGGTGTCGCGGGGACCGCTCCCTGACAATACGGAAGGAATATTTGCACAAGACTTGTGCGACATGTGTCCGAAACTTGTAAGTCCCCTCGGCACTGAAGAGAGGCTATGTGTACTTATAAATAGGGTACTCCCTCGCACTTTGGGGGGACAATTAGACACAGTTCAAGGGCGATTCTAGATAGAGAAACTCTCTATAGAAATCGCACTTGATCCTTGCTCTAGTTGGGTGAAGATTTTCTGCCAAGGATTCTCTCCTACTGTTTAGCTTTGATTCTTTCACCAGTTCAAATCGTCCATTTAATCCGTCTTTAATCATCTATTAATCACATCCCTCCCTAGCACTTTTCGAATTCTACCTCTCTTACTGGCTTTTATTCTTTTTATATAACTGATAGACACCAGTACGTAGCCGGTACGTAGCCGGCAAAACAGACGGGAACAGCCTGAAGCGTCTGAAAACAGAGCGGTAGTTAACCAGAATGGAACATAGTGTTGAGTGTCCCATTTTCTACCATGTACCCGATATCGGGCGGTACAGTACATGATTCATAACTCAGCTAATAGGGGCTGTTCAAACAAATTTTAGCAATCATATTTTGATGGTAAAAAATTCATGCTTAAGAGCTACATTCACCATTGCACAAAACATCATTAATAAGAATGACATGGATAAATAGCCAAAAGTCATACATCTTGTCCAAATCTTAAGTAAAGCCCTCCCCGAATTAAGGCTCCATTTGTTTGGACATAAAATATTTTTTTGGTAAAATATTTTACCCATTTTCCATTGTTTGGCTAGAAAAAGGAGGAAAATATTTTCAAGGTAAAACATTTTGCACCAATGGGGTGAAATTGTTTCCCTCTAATTTTGGCCGCAAGTCATTTTTGCATTTCAACCCCCAATGGACCAACATTTCCCAAAAGCACATATTTCATTCCCTTCTTCTCCCATATCATATTAAATCCAAAACAAGAGAGAGGAGGAGAGAGAGAGAGCGCTTACTCGATTAAAATATTTCTAAACCAGCAATCTGCCATTGTTTTGGAAAATATTTTTCATGTGCCAACCAGACACCGGAAAATAAAAGTTTAAAGTTTGTTTTTAAAAAAAATATTTTACATCGAAACAAACGGAGCCAATAACAAAACTAAAAAGAAAAGAAACTAGAATTTACGGTAGCAATTAAGCTAGGATCCGAAATCATAAAATAAAAAAGAGAAAACGGTCCTGGAATTCTTTAATGGGAAGAATTGCAAAAGCAATCACCTGGATCTCTCTCACATGGCTTTAGAATAAATGTATTACCACAAGTAACTGCCAAAGGGAACATCTGCAATGAAACAATATTTGTAATTATTTTTGTTTCCATAAGTCAGGGAATATAAGAATACTGAGGATCCCAGAACCATGAAAAACCATGAAAAATGTAGTAATCTAACAAAAGCACAATCATACAAAGGTTACTCATAATTTGTCTCAGATTCTTCCTGGGAAGACTTATTTATTTATGACACTCATGATAACAACATGAAGATAATCCCGTCATTTCACCAGCAAGAAAAAGTAAGCACCGTCCAAATAGAACTGCCTCATTATGGAAGGCATTGAGGAAGAAAAATATTGATGAGGAAAAGAGAAGCAGATCAGACTTACCCATAGTGGAACCATTGCTGGAAAGTTGGAAGGACAAATCCCAGCACAAACACCAAGTGGCTCTCTAATACTGTAGCTATCGGTTCCATATGATATATTTGAGGCAAACTCCCCCATTTGCAGACTTGCCATTCCACAAGCATGCTCCACAACCTCTAAATGGGAAAAAGCAAAGCTTTAAAGTGCATAACAAAACCAGTTGATCTTAAAAAATCACTACATCATTTTAGGTCAAAGAAACAATAAAGACACAAACCTAGCCCACGTAACACTTCACTGTATGAGTCCTTCAATGTTTTACCCAGCTCGCTTGTAATATTCATCGCCAACTTATCCTGAGAGAACATAAAACGAATACAATTAACTAAAAATGTACTGGTCAATAAGATGTATGGCACTGACAGCATAATGGACATACAATATCTCTCCTGATAAGTTCTTGGAGCTTGAACATGATCCGTTGACGGGTTGTGACTGGAGTGCTTCGCCAGGATGAGAAAGCCCTTTTTGCAGCAAATACTGCAGCCTTGAACTCTTCAGGGGTGCTTAAGGGAACTTGGCAAACAACTTGCTGTGACGCCTACCAATGAAAAATAAATTCATAACGAACTATCCACATGATTTATTAAAATAACAAAAGAAAGAAAAAAGGACATCTCTGGAATTTTTCTGTACTTACAGGATTTATCACGTCAATGGACGCCAATGATTGTGAATCAACAAATCTACCGGCAATGAGATTGGGAACCCTCTGCCAGATATAATCAACACCTTCTAGTCTATTACAACAACAAATACAAACTCACAAGGAAAGGAGAGAGTAAAAAAGCACAAATCTTGATGCATGACATTTTCCAATTGCTAGTGTCCTAAATTCTGGCCTATTATTTCTCTGAATCTATAAAATAACAGTTTACATTTTGTTAAGAATAAGCATTGGGTTCACTTTGTTTTGGCTAAGTTCATTTGATTGACATATCAGCTTACCGGAGGGTTTCGCTGGCGCCAAGATGGCTCGCTAGTTGTTGGTAGATTTGAATTTCCAACACCAGATGTTTGGGGTCTCAATGTCTTGAATCTCTTCACTGAAACATGGGAATACCAGTTTTTGGTGAGAAGAGAAGGAAATCACCAAGAACTAATTTACTGCAGACTTCCTAGCATTCTGAAACAAACAACAGCATGAACATATCAATCATACCGAACGTCTCTCGAAGCAACATTCAAAACCTTTCACAAATTTTAAAGGGCAAACAGTATCTCATATATTCGCCACAACATTTTTTCCAGGATAAGCATCTCTTACCCCAAAAGCATCTTTCTTAAAACAAAATTTTGAAAGTTTCACCAGGTTGATGAAAACCAACACTGAGGGAAAAGAATTCCCACCTGTTTAAGTATGGGCACAACAACCGATAATAGAATAGTGGCACAATAAATGTACAACCCTGCACCTCAAAACAATAAGTATAACTAACTATTGCCAAGCAATCCTTGACAAAGGCAGATCATAAGATTTATAGGGGCGAAGTGGTCTTTCTGACGCCATAATCCAAAATGAGAATCGAATCTTTGGCCATTTTAGGGAGTTATATTATGCATTAATCCATTCTAAAATCCCTGTCAAACCGTCCATACCCAGTCCAGAATCCATTTCGACAATCCAAAATTCGGCCATGCCAAACACCGTCTTTAAGGGTGAGGATTTATGGCCCAAGCTATAGGTCCAACTCATAGGAGTCAAGAGGTCCGATTCCTCTTTTATCAAACACTAAGAAGGATATGTCGCAACATTTGATCATTGTGCGATGCCAAGACACGCGTAGCTGACGTACTAACCCTTAGCCTAACAACGTGGCTCAACAGTTATAACTTAGGTTAATAGTAGCTAGTGGGCATTACCTTAATATGCCACTCAACATTTTGATGTTAACCAATGTGGGATGGGATTTCACAATCTCCCCCACTTCAGATCGCACCGTTCCTCGTTGCGCCCCATGGTCCAACAAGTTCCACCCATCAAGCGATGGGAAACAAGTACCCGCTTAAACATTTCAAGCTTGTCTCATGTGGGACCCACTCAAGCATGACAAGCACCTCAAGCTTGTCCCTTGTTGGGCCCACCCCACAATTCCAGTTGGTGTAGCCTCTGATACCACCTATAAGTTTGTAACGACCCGCGCGAGCTGGCCTACTAACCCTTAGCTTAACTTGCTAACCCTTACCTTAACCATGTGGCTCAGAAGTTATAATCTCAAATGATTAGAATGGAAATATGCAAGGTCAAACTATTCTACATCAGTACCAATAACTGAACCAGCTGCGTTGCGGGCAAACTAGAACTTCTAAAGCTGTAGGAGGCTCTATACTATAACAAGAAGCCTTGTGAAGCTTCTATATGTTACTATTTGGTCTTATATACATGTCGACAAGTGGCCAGAGGACACAGAAGGAAAAGAGACAATTTTTCCACAAGCTCATAAGAAACGTCGAATTTATCACTCTAATCTAGAGATTCCAGACACATCTCACATCTCAACAGGAAAACTAGTTCTTAGTGGACTTCAGCAATTGCCTCGTGAAAGGAGTAGCCTCAATCACAAGTCTTGTGATCTACGATGGAAGACTCCATATTTCGCATTTAAACAGTGAATGATGACAAAAAGGAGGTGATCATGCTGGAAACAATTTGGAGACTGCATCCTACAGAATAGCCACATAGCCCAATCAGTGCCTCAATTGACATATTACCATAAATCTGGAGTCTAATAAGGAAACCTATGGAGCTCCGCTCCGAAAAGAAGGAGGTAGACTGATTAAATGAAAAGGTGGACAATGGATGTGTTATCTACATTACAATTAATGTGCCAGGTTAGCATAGAATCAAAACAATAAAACAATGATACAAACAAAGAAATTTAATACGAAGTAACCTATCAAAAAAAGGAACTTCATAAGAAGTAACATAGTGAAAAAAGGAACTTGATATGCAGTGGTAGTGTAGTACATAATACATATCTTGTCTAGACGGGGAATAACCTGTAGGGTTTCCCTGTCGGAGCCTAGACTTGATGTTGTACACATGCTTTGGCGTCGATAAAAGCTCTGGATTACTCTGCCTCAATCTCTTTAAAATTTGGCGTGGTTTTAAACCAGCTTCTGTCATCTCTTTAATAAGCAGCACCTCTGACTCTGAGAAGCGACGAGCAGAAGGATGCTCTGAAATGTCTTTTAAAGGTTCATGGTTGTGTGAACCATTTTTTATGGTTAGTACCCAAAATCCATCATCCTTTTTACCCAGACATTCAAATGGACAATTGGTAAGCCTAGAACCTGTTTTCCTCTTCCGGGCATTTTCACCAGATGCCTCGTCAATAGTTTTTCGCCTACTCCGATAAACACCTCCTCTGTCACATCCGAGGATTACATCTCTGTCCTTCCTAGACTGCTTAATAGTTACAACATATCCCTGGGACAAGGCAAACTCCCCCACATGTTGAATAAGTTCTTCTCGATCTAGAAAACTACCAGGAGGAGGAGGAAGCATTTGTAGGGTTTCAGAAAACTGTATTAAATCGAGGGGGTCCATCACAAATAACGAAGAATAAAACCCTGCATTAAAGACAAATCCATAAGAAAACAAATATTAAAAAAAAAAAAAAAAAAGAACTCAGCTTGATAAATCTAACTCTAATAAACTATGTGCTTGACAAAAATAGAGGAATAGACTAGGACATCTAGATTTCAAGAGTTCAATTTTTCCATGGAAGGTAAAAATTTTAACTGTTCTTTAAACTCTTATTATCAGATGGGTTTGTGATCTTGCACTAGCTGCATTATTCAATCACATACCTTTCCAGTTGAGTAGTTGACTATGATATACAGATCGACATTGGCTAGTTCTCCAAATTCTGCATGACCTTAGTCCATATCCAAAACACCAAGAGAAGAAGAGAGTCTAAACATCAACATGCAAGTAAAATATCTTAAGGCATTAATCTGGCATATCGCAACAAAGGAGAGTTAAATGATTGCTTTTTATCTATTTCTATCAGTGACAATAAAGAATAATACCAGGAAGAAAAGATAAAAACCAATACAAGGGTGACACATGAAGGTCGTGCTGAATTCTAAGACCATATCTGAAATTGAAAGAGGCCATTAAATCCTATTTTCCCATCCGCTGATGATATGAAGTGTGATGAGAAACTAACTAACTTTTAAACTCCATACCTTCTTGAAAAGGTTAGTTCATATATTTTGAAGACATATCAATATTTAATGCTTTTAACAATGTTCTGAAACAATCCTACAATTTAGAATGCCCTTTAACCAAAGGGGGAAACCAAGGTTACCAAAATGGTATTATCCTTCCTAAAATCTTGGAGATGTGTCAATAGACAATAGCCAATTCTTTCAAGTTTTCAACAATCTCCTTGAACAACTGAGTTAAAGATGGGAACAGAAAACATCACAATTAATTTTTTACCCGACTTCACTTTTCAAGGAAAGTTACCTGCTAACCTATCTGATACAACCGGTGTTATTTATTTTGTAAGCAACAAAAATGATTAAAGAGGAAAAAAAACAGCAAAAACTAACCCAGCCAAAAACCATTCCCAACTAGAAAAAACATCAATGTCGAGCCCTCTTTCCAAAAGCTTCCTTATCGCATCTGACATATATTACAACCAGTGGCGGCGCTGCATACAACTCACCATGGTCACATGACCACCCCAAACAATTTTTTTTTTTTGTTAAAATATATATAGAATTTTAGGATAGCTCATCCTTTGAAGTAGTTTGAACACCCAATCCATACATCAATGAACACCCAATTCACAAAATTTGAACACCCAGTCCTTTCATCAATGACCACTAATCAATGGTAAAATTATGGCTCTTTATTCTCTTTATTTGAGACTGTTTATATATTTTTTCATCATATTTTTCAATATATAAGCAGTCTAAAAAATATTAAGTTCTCTAATTTTCAATCTGTTTGAACCAGTGGGAAGATCTTATTTTTCTGAAAATTTTATTCTAAAGAATCATAATTAATTTTTGGCTCTAGGGCTGTCATATTCTCATGTGAGAGCCCTAACAGAGCCGTAGAACTAAATGAAAAACGTATACTTAATTATGAGAGCCCTATGGACAAATATTAATCATTAACATTTAGGATAAAATGATCATAAAAATAAGATTTTCGCATCGGTTCAAACGGATTGAAAATTGGAGCACTTAATTTTTTAACCATAGTTTTTAATATATAAACAGTGTTAGTCTCTTTTATTTATTTTTTTTAAATTTCAGCCCATATTGCCTTAAAAATAATCTCCTAATATTTTAAAACAAAATGTTGAATTGCTCGGCGTCACCTAGGCTGGCTTGGTGCTTGGCGGTGGGTCGCCGCCCGACTAGCAATGAGTGTTATTTAGAATATTGGATAGCATATTGTAGGGTTTTTTTTTAATACCCTCTCGAGAAACCCTGGAACCGCCACTGATTACAACTTAATCCACATGAGCTTTGTCAGTAACAAAAGCTGAAGTGACTTCCGGATGCTCTTCCAATAAGTATGATTAAGCCATTAAATGCGAGAAGGTTAACAGGTAAAGTCCCCTGTTTCCACCTTTATTCTTTAGTGACGAGGGCGGGTGGGATTTTGATCAGTCCAATCCCAGGTCATGTAGTCCTCATCCGAACTATACAAGGTAATATCAAGCCTAAGAAAGACGATAGAGTGACTGGCTGGAATATTTAACCATTGGTCCAAACCCATGACTCTCCACCATTTGTGCAGGCATATATCCTTGTTGGCTCCCCGTTTCACACATACCAGGTAAGTATCGGGTGTATCGTGAATTTAATTCGTGGCTAACCTAGTTGGTTAAAGCAGACAATGTCCCTACCTCTACGGCTCAAAATTAGGGGGGAAACTTAAACTGAACTACTGAAGGTCCCTACCACCACATTTACTTTTAAAGTTACTAATAATCCATACCTTCTAAAAAACGGTAGTTCATAATATTTTGAAGACATGTCATATTTGATGCTTTTAACAATGTCCTGAAACAATCTAACAATTCAGAACACCCTTTAACCAAAGGGGGAAAACCAAGGTTACCGAAATGGTTTCATCCTTCGTATGATCTTGAAGACATGTCAATAGTAAATTCTTTCAGTTTTCAACAATCTCCTTTAACAACTTGAGTTAAAGATGGAAACAGAAAACATCACAATTAATTTAAACTCAGCTTCACTTTTCAAAAAGAAAGTTAACTGTTAACCTATCTGATGCACAACCCGTGTTATTTATTTTGTAAGCAATAATTGAAGAGAAAAAAAAACAACAAAAATCCTAACCCAGCCAAAAACCATTCCCAACTAGAAAAACATCAATTTAGAGACCTTTTTCCAGAAGCTTCCTTCTCGCATCTGACATAAATTACAACTTAAGCCACATCAGCTTTGTCACTAACAACAGCTGAAGTGACTTCCGGATGCTCTTCCAATTAGTGGCGAGAGTGTCGGGAATTTTATTCTGAACAATCCCAGGTCAGGTAGTCGTCATCCCAACTATACCAGGCAATACCAAGCCTAAGCAATAGGATAGAGTGGACGGCTCCAATATTTAACCGTTGGTGCAACCCCATGACTCTCTACCATATGTACAGCCATATAAACCCATGACTCTCCACCATATGTGCAGCCATATCCCAGTTGGTTCCCCGTTTCACTACCATGTAATTATGGGGTCGTATCGTGATTTTTTTTAATTCTTTGTGGCTAACGTAGTTGGTTGAAGCAGACAATGTCCCTACTACTACATTTACCCAAAGCAAAGCTCGAACTTCGGAGAAAAAATTAAACTGAACAGTATAGCATATTAAACATAATAACACTCGGAATAAATAGACAGAGAGATTGTGGAACTACTGAGGGCTTTATTAAGTTTATACAAGCATTAAACAGACAATCAGAAACAACGCAGCTACATTCTCCGCGACATATCCATTCAACTAAATGTATTTAATATACAAGTTTGAGAGAGAGAGAGAGAGAGAGAGAGAGAGACCTGTGGGAGGAACGAAGGAACGATCAATTAGGTGAAAATAACGAACAATTGACTCTACTCCAAATCAGGAAATCGAATCCCCAGCGAAACAATTCATCTGTGCATGAAGCCCTAGCGCAGTGTTTCCTTACTCTGTGTTTGGAAGTTAGGAAAAGAGAAGAGAAGTGGAAAGAATGAGAAGTATAGTTTATTTTGTGAGTGCTGCTATCCGTACCGACGGATTTCCCACCGAAATCGTACCGACGGCCTCGGCGGGCCGTCTCCGGCCACCGGACGGCCGATCCGAGCCGTCCAATAATTCTAAAAAAAAAACCGAGGGGGCCTACGCGAGAAATAAAGGCATCCGATGTGTGTAGGATGTTGGATCAAGCACCCTTTTTTTCGTATATATATGTTTACATATATACACGAAACATATATACACGAAAAAAAAGGTGCTTGATCCAACACCCTAGACACTTCGGATGCCGTTATTTCTCGCGTAGGGCCCCCTCGGTTTTTTTTTTTAGAATTATTGGACGGCTCGGATTGGCTGTCCGGTGGCCGGAGATGGCCCGGCGAGGCCCGTCGGTACGATTTCGGTGGGAAATCCGTCGGTACCTATATCTTTATCGTTATTTTGTCCCTCCATCCCAAGAAAGAAGATATTAACTCGGTCTCATTTTGTTTTGTCCATCATTTATTTTGTCTATTTTGTATCTATTTGCGTATATCGTTCGATCTATAATATTTTTTACAATTTTCGACAATTTTGAATTATAGACTAACTTAAAATACATTAAATAAGATTTATATTACATATTTTTGAAAATTCAGATTGAGAGATATACATAAATAGATACAAAAGAGACAAAAATGATAGGATAAATAAAATGGGATATATGGAGTATCAATAACGTTATTCACATCTCACAAAAACTAATTTATATATTGTAATTTATAATATTTTTTTGGAATGATTTTTAAAAAAAATTGTTAACTAAAAGTAAGTTAGATTTATTAAACAAGATCAATAGTGCATATAGAAAACATTATATATTAAAAGATATAGATAGTTGTTTCAGAAGTGTGAATAGGTATTTTGGATATACTTTGTGGAGCGGAGGGAGTAGTGTTTTGTTCTAGAAATACCGCAATCAAGAAATTTAATTAAGGAAATACAAAGAGATTAAATTTCTTCTGCCACTAGTAGAAATTATGGGTTTTCTCTTCACGGTGCATTAATTGCCGATCTAAACCGTTATAAAACGGACATCGATAGGTGTATCAAATTTTAAATTCTGGTTTATAAAACGGATGGTTATTGACAATTCAACTTTTAATTGATTTATCGATATATAGTCAAGCTGATTTTTTTGCATAAATTTACTACACTTTGGGCCCTACAAGATAAACAATTCAGATTATAAAAATAAGCATATGGTGGGATCCACAATTGGTGGCCGTGGACAACTCATCGTTACCACCGCCGGTGGAAAGAATTTAATCTCAAATACAAAATATGTAGGAGTTATTACTTTGTTGGTTGTTGAATGAAAAGAATATTGAAGGGAATTGTAAGAGACAAGAGAAATAAGAAAGAAAATTATTTTGCTTTAATATTTCCCTTCATTAAATTACAAAACAAATAAAGGATGGATTTTTAAAATTTTCTCTGCCATTTTTTTTCTTTTCCTCTATGTTCCAAGAAGAGCATTAAATTATCCATTCGATTCTACTACATTTTTCATTGTTGCTACTGGGGTCATATCTTAAATGGATGTGAGATGAGTTCACAACGACCAGGACATTAACATTTTATTACTACTCAAAAACTAACTTTTTTTTGAACTTTGCAAATCGATGATCCTAGTCCAGCTCACTTCATTAACATTTGATTACTACTAAAAAATTAGGGAAAATGATGGTTAAGAAAGTGTTTTGATAATTAATATCCGCCAATGATATTTTCAGCATTAACAAATGTTCTCAGTATGTCATTAGCCGGTATTAATTATCAAAACACGTCATTGACCACCATTTTCCCCAAAAATTATAAAGTTGTTCTTATCATGTACCTACTAGCTTGTGTATAGGACATGCTAGAAAATTAACTTTTTGAACTTCTTATGTCTTTTTCCTATAAAAAAAAAATGAACTTCTTTTGGCTTCTTCTTCTTCTTCTTCATTTTTGATCGGCTCTTTTGGCCTTTTCCTAAGAGAAAAAGTATAGCTTTTGGAGCTTTCAAGAACAATTTTGGACTTATTAGAACGTACCCGGGGGCTTTGCTGCCCCACGGGCACAGTAGCGCCTACTGGGGGCAAAACGGCAACGTTTTGTTTAAAAAAAAAATTTCAACCACCGATTTGCAATCCTATGGAGTAAAAACGTGATTATGAGAGCCTTAGAGACAAAATTTGATTATGTCTCTTTAGAATAATATGATCAGAATAATAAGATCTTCACACCCATTCAAACGGATTAAAATTTGAGTACTTAATTTTTTAACTATATTTTTTAGTACATAAACCGTCTCAAAAAATTAAGTGCCGATGAGATTTGCTCTCCATTTGGCTGCCTTTGAATGAAATGGCGTCGGTTTGGTAATAATATAAAGGCCGATGAGATTTGCTCTATTCTATACCGTTGGTCCTTGGATCCATTTATTTAATAGGTGGCGCCTTCTTGTTGAAAGACAATCACCACAGGCATCCTTATAGAGGATCCGGATCCGAGAAGAAGAATGAAGGAAAAATAATATTCTAACGTCTATGATTTCAATTCCTCAGTTTCTAACCTCCTAATAAAAAATGAAATGGGAATCTTTTCCTCTCCTTCCTTTCATCTGCTATATGGACAAAAATGAAACACAAAATGAGTTCTCACTCTGCAATTTCTTGATCTCTGGGTTGCCATCTAAAACAACATTATTCACTGCCATTATTATCATAAAAATATTGTCCATTTCATTTCGGACTGTACGTTGTGGTTTACAAAAAATGAAAAATACAATTTGTGTTTCTTAAATTGTCGTGGTGCCACTCTTTAGTGGCAAGGCTCTTGAACCTGCGTCAGCTGGGCTGTCTCCCACATCGAGAGTTTGGATATTGTGTGTGTGTGTGTGTTTAAAGGGTCTATTATGCCTCTCTTTAGTCAGCAATTGCCTAGGTGAGTTGGTATGTGAAATTACCTTCTTGTTCTCCTCCAAAACTCCTGCCTTCTTGGGCCACAAATCATATCTTCAATCAGGGCAGCAATTTCCTGATCATCCCTATAAGGCCATTCCGTTTTCCACTGCGAAAAAGAAATGAGGATGCTTCAATTGGTCATAAACAAAAACTCTTCATGGCCTTGTTTGGTTTCAGTTATGGAGAACACTTGTTACAAAAATGTTTTTGAAAACATAAGAACTCATCGTTTCCGCAACATTAGTGTTTCCTATTTCTCAAAAAACACAAATTCCAGAACCGGCAACCACACAATTTTGTGTATTTTTCGAAAACAAATTGAGGAAAGAGCTTCTGAAAACTGCAACCAATTTTCATAACGCATTGCTCCTTTTTCATGGTCTCTAATACTGCTTAGCTCCACAACCTCGCCTTCAAATAAGGTTGAAATACCCCAAGCGTAGCGCTAGGTCGTCGATAGCATAATAACCGGAAAGTCCGGAATCGTACCCACAGAGAATCAAAGGATGGCTTAATTGGATCGTAAGTTTTATATGGTGGGTTTCGGAATTTAAGACGGCCAACTTGGTTTTGCTTTAAACGGTGGAAATACTAAAGAAAAAGACTAGAAATGTTCTTAATGAACTTAAAAGAGGCAAGTCTAGGGATCGTCTTTCCCTTGACAAAGGCCGAAACCGGTTCTCGAATATAACTCCAGTGAGAGTCACGACCGCGCGTTCACACTCGGAAGATTTAGCTTTAACGACTACGTTTATCCAAACATGTGATTAAACGGAATTAAATCAACCTATTTTTGCTAATGTATCTAACACGTAGGAGGCCACGAGGCCTCAGTATGTCGTTTGCCAAGAGCGCTTGACTAAACGACATATCAAAGAGTTAGCACCCCTCGTTTAGACCAAATGACTAAGTTAATCCAATTCCAAAAATCATGATTTTAAGCTCGAGGGTTCGAGAACCAAACAACAACCTAAGTCATCAGGAAAGAGTATCCCAAGACTTAGCCCAAACTCACACATATTGAAAAGACTAGAAATTATGCTAGGAAGTGAAAACATGATTAATTGATAAAAACGGAAATAAACTTGATATTAAAGAGAATCTAGTCCGTAGCTACAACATTAATAAACGGAAAATTAACGAACAACAATTACCTTAAGAAATTCTTGAACAATTAAACTAAGAAAGCTTGAGAAAAACTATGGAGAAAACCTAACCAAGAACATAAAAATTAGATAATCACTAAGGGGGAGAGAGAGGGGTATATATACATCTCACCCTCTTTCTCCACAAAATATCCCAAAACTTGCCAAAAGTGGCAAGTATTTCATAAGTGAAAAGTTCAAAAAGTAACAAATATTTGGCCGAAAGCTCGTAGTATCGATACTAATTATGGGAAGTATCAATACCACACTGCTAAGTTGAAAAGGCCATTTCCCTGTAACGATCCCGTATCTATACAGGTTAAAACCGTATTGATACAACAAAACCTGCCTTCCTATGAATCTAATGCGTATCAATACGGAATAAGGCTGTATCGATACGGGGAGGTTATCTCCAGTTCTGCCTTCAGCTTCAGCAGACAGCTCCCAGCAATTTCCACAACACCTTATTTTCATTCTCTAAACTTAAGCAAATACTACATTTTAAACCTTTCTTTTACCTTTTCTTTACTTTATTTTATTTAATGAAAATAAGAAAGTACCTCCCATTTGGAAACAATGGCATTGCCAGAATTTCAAGATTTCAATTATATCAAAATGTCAACCTCTCACTTTTAGTGTAAAATGGAAAACTGCACATTTTTCTCAAGAGAAAATGACTCAAAACAGGACCTTACTTTTCAAATAAACCTTGCATGTAGTTATTATTAAAAAAATTCAAGGATTAATTACCGGCATTTTTAATCTCGAAAATCGATTTTTTTTTTTCAGAAAGTCATTTTTCCATACTAGGACAGATTTTAAGGGGCCGACAAGGTCTTCGGGTACTTGGAATCACTTGGGCCATGCATGGCGTTGAAATGCGTTTTATTTGCACGTTTTACCTGAAAACACACCTTACATGCAATATCACTGTAAAAGCTAAATAAACGCAAGTTAAAACCACAAAAAACGGGACTAGTCACACCAAATATCTGCAATATTGGGTGCTCATCAAATACTCACAGAGCTCCAAGTTAATTGCATCTTTACAGTAGTGAAAAAGTACTTTACATAGTTCACTCCCTCTAGTGCTGAAATGGGGTGCCGATTCTGCAACCTCATCAATTCATCATACTTTTCCAAAAATCCACCTACGAAAAAGAAAATCAAGACATTGAACTCGTTTGCTTAAAATTCAACGAAAGAAATCTATGACAATGTCAATGGCATGAAATAAAGTACAACAAATGGACTATATCAGGGACTATTCGAGGAGGCAACTTGTAGTAAACTTTATAGCTTTGGTTTCTGGTATAAATGCAACGAGTTTTTTTACCACTACATGTACCATAAATGATTACTGAAAAAAAGTGTGAAGCAGGTTAGAGAGCAACCTCTCATTTCAATTTTTATCATAATAACACAGACAATCGCAACAATTACTTCACAGGATGTGTTCAATCTGAGTAATCTGGGACAAACGAAAGGGTAAACAGTCCATCCAGTGATTAACTTTCAGTGATTTCTTAAGGCTGTATCTGAATCGATTCAGGTAAGGAAAAAGAAAAGTTAAAAGATCTCATGACTCACAATGGTCAGATCCTTCAACTTCTTCATTTCTTTACCAAGTTTTTGATCCAAATACAAAATAAAGAAATGTACCATTGTCTCTTTTTCAAAGAAGATCAAAATGAATGTCCCTTGTTGTCTAAGAATTCCCTTGTACTACCTCTACCTATGATTTGTGCCAGATGAATTTTCAACATATTTTACTGATTTAGATGAGATTTAGTAATTTCGACACGATTTGTGACAAAATATTAAATCCTAGTTAATACTACAGATAGGATTCATGCCAGAGGATTTGTGGATATGATGTAATGATTTAGATATGCACTTACTTCTTTATCTAAGTAATTATGTCATAGACTCATAGTTAGACTATTCTCCTAAATGATCTGTGCCAGATACTTCTTTATTGACATTTAAAAAACAATCATAATCTTGAAATACATATCTCAATTATTTAAACCAAATTTTAGCAAAAAAAATAACCAAATTTTAGCTATCCTTTAATTGGTTCTAAACATAGAACAATTTGCAGGCAACCTAAGAGTACAGCAAGCCAAAAAACACTAGCATACCACCGAATTTTCGTTGCATAACACAACAGAGCCCAGACATCAAATGGAAAGAACTGCAATGCTCAACAACTCCCTAGCTATTTCACTGTGATTTTCTAACGCGTCAACTAAACCACATATGAAACATCGAAAAATCATAGAGCTACACTGCAATTTTACAAGTTATGTTCCAACTTGCGATTTCCCCCCCTAACTTTTTTAAACTGCATAGAAAACAAAAGCATTTCCAATGCACTAAATAAAGAAGAACTTACCGTGGTGACATATCGATGTCACGGGAGCTAATTAGGGCATCACCAGGGCTCTCCTCCATGTTTGAGTTGAAAAAGTTCAAAGATTCATCGAATCCTTCAGATTCATCCCCTTCGTCACCCTTCACACAAACCTTTGATTTTCGCCTAAAATACCTCAACTGGTCTTCCAAAAAGACCCCTCTCTGACTCGTGCTTCATCACAATCCATCTCAATGATTGGATTACTTCTTGATCATGGATTTGCTTTTCCTCAGCCAATCTACGGTACTGTTTGGCTTCCATCTCGATCAAACTCTTCTCGTTTTGAAGACGCAAAATCATCGCCATTGCTTCCTCAGAAGCCGTGGCAGCTGCGTTTCTCTCCTTTTCAAGTTCCACATAAAGAGCATCTGCCCTTTGCCTCTCAATATTCACCAATTCTCTCAATGCCTTGGCATCAACTTCTTCATCTCCATTTACTAACTCTTGTCCATTACTTTCATTGCCAAATTCCCCATGTGAATCAAAATTTTCCTTGACAATACCATCCCCTTTTGCAAATTCACCAAATTCCCCATTAGAAACAAAATTTTCCTTCACATAATCACCATTTCTCTTCTCAACTCCATTATTTTCCTCCAATTGACCAATTGATTCTGAATTCCTCAAAAATTCCAATAGCCCACAAGGTTTTGAACAAAGTTCATTTCCCAAATCACTTGATTTTCTTCTAAAACCACAAGAAACTATCGTTTTGTATTTCCCATGATCAGTACAGCTTTTTGAACAAAACTCATTTCTTAAATCACTTGATTTCCCTCTAAAATCAAACAGCAATTGAATTAAGCCCTTGAGGTGATTACCCAACTGCAGGACCTTCAACCCCAAACTGAACACCAAAAAGAGACATAAAACGTTGAATAATTGCCTTAAACACCCAAATACAAAAAACCTACATCCATAGTCACTCTTCTTCTGTCCCACAAACTTGAAGCATGAAAAACAGTCCATCAATGAAACCCTACTATGTGGTCCCAAATTTCTCTCGTAAAAAACCAAGAAAAACAGAGCAAACACTCGGATATATAAAAAAAACTCACCTAGAATTTGAGTATGGAGTTGAGTATAGACCTTGTTAATTCAAGTTTGAATAATAGATTACAGTTGATGCACGAAACCCATTAGAGAAAGGAGTGAGTAGAAGAAAGGTATGGAGCAACTGACCTTGTTTAGAGAGAGAGAGAGAGAGAAGGGTGGTGAATTGGGGAGGGGAGGCGTTAAGTTCGAAACCATGAGCAGAGAGAAATTCAGAGTCGGCAACGGGTCTGAAAGAGGAGAAATTATTCAATGCCTATGCGGCACCCAACAAGTAGTACCATATCTATTCTGCCCATCAAACGTTTGGGTCGTGTGACAGAGGTATCAAACGGGCCGAGTTGGCATCCGCGTCAACCTTGTTTCGTCCTGTTTTGTTCTTTAATCGGGTCGTGCTAGCCCATTTATTTAATTGTATTGTGCTTTTTTTTAATCGCGTCGTGCTGTGTCTTTCTTGCCCATTTCCAAACTAGCTTCGTCCGGAATTTTTTTATGTAACAACTAACGGCTTACTTATTGTGCCGTTTAAGGTTCTCGTCTAGAACCGTCCCTTGCTCAACCTACTTCAGTGTTGTGCCCGTGCCCAGCCCGTCTAAAATTATGCCCGCATCGTGCCCATGCCAACCCGGCCTATTTGACAGCCTTTGTCCATCACGACGTATATGGACTCACACAAATATAATATACTAGTGTAGAGAGAGTTGAAGCACCACTTGACGATCTTTATGGACAGCTGAATAATCAGTCATGAAAAGATCTCCGTCGGACACGCGCACGTTGGAATCTGGGTAGTAAATTAGCAGTCCTAATCTGTGGGCAGTTTCGTTATTCTCCAGGGGATTATGTCGATTTGATGTTATCGATGGAACAAGTGTCGTTTGCGGCGGCAAGTGACAAACAATCATATCGGGATTATCTGCTTTTAGGAAATCTAGGCTGGGGTCTTGAATTCGTGCCTTTTTTTAGTTATCGGTCCTGCTAATAGGTGCTCCGAAAGCAATAGTTTATGTGTAACAAATGTACTTAGATATATGAGTTGTGTTTATGGAATACTCACAACCGATAAAGTTTCACCACTATTTTCTAAACTAGCCACTTATATTACTTTTTTCTACTAGCACTCCATCCTTAGTGTATCTCGAGAAAGGGAAAAAAAGAAACAGAACAATTTTTCATAATATATTCGGAAAATCAAACAATTGGATAGTACTACAACAAACAATTAAATTAACTTATGAGTCCCGGCTTTCGAAGTCCAAAAGAGAGGGAAAAAAAAATATATTAGCACAACAACTATACAAAACATGATCCCAAAAATGAAAATGAAGGCCTCTTTGTCACTGAGAAAAAATTGTCCTGAAAAAGGTTGAAAGCCATTTTTCACTAAATTGTTCCTCGTTTTGACACTGTCACAGAACTCAATATTATCGTCTTCTTGAGGAAGCTCTCAAGTCAAAATTACTTCTTCTTTTAATTTGGTTTGACTCATGCTCCAGATATTTATCATTCATTCTCCTACCATCCTACGTATTGAAAGACCGTTATCTATTAAACATAGTTATACAAAAAAAAAAAAATCATCTAGTGAAAATAGAACAGGAAAAAATCTTTCCATGTAACTCTAAAAAATCTATGGAGATGTTGAAGAAAAATTCATACCTCAGTTCGGTTGGTGCAACGGTAGAATTGGTCTGCTTTGAGAGCAAGCATATGAAGTGCTTGATTGAAGTCTCAGAGAAAATAAAAGTGGGGGGTTCCAATTCCCATTTTTCCTCTTTTTGCTTTTTTATTTTATTTTAAAGGCAAATGCCAAGGAATGCCCCTGGGGCACTTGATGAAGTGCAGTTAATAATGCATTTATTGTTAATGGTTAATGCTAGTTTCTTGTTCCCATGCAATGATTTATTAGCTCCACCAACTTTCATTAACTGTCATGATAGAAATAATTTTAAGTACCAACTATACCACCTTTGCTTGAAGGTTTTTTTCCATGATAATGAATACTTCACATTTTGATTTCAAATAAAAAGTCAATACCATAGCATATTGCAGTAACATAAAACTTGACTTTTGTTTTTGTTTTGTTTTGTTTTTTTTAAATAAAAGCTCACCCTTCGTCGAAGCTGGGAGAGAAAAAGAAGAGAAGATAGGATTGTTCCTCCAATTCACTGTTCACATTTTCCAAATCCTGGCCTATTTTATTCATCTAATGTGTATGTGATATTTGTAGCCTCATAAAATTGTTATTATTCAAAAGATATTTTCAATACCTGTAATTTAAGATCCATATTCGATATGTTATAGTAAAAATGAACCGGAAAAGTAAAGACTTTTACCCAAATATTTTTTGAAATATCCAAGATAAAGCCGATTTTTTGTGCTTCTTGGGTTTTATCTTGGATATTTTCAAAAAATATTTGCGTAAAAGTTATACAATTTCACTTTTCTGATTCCTTTTGTCAAGAAGAATCAATAATTAACAAAAGTTTGTCACAAAACTAACAAATGCGATTTTTTTTGAATAAAAACAAAAACAAAAAAATCTCTTAGCGGAACGCCACCTGAATTTGAGTTGAGCTAAATAGAGCATCTTTCCAAACCAAATTTTCGTATTTTATAGGGAGATTTAGTGATAGATCTACTATAGACATTTTATAAGCCTATAAGTCCACCTAATAGTTTTGTAAAATCACAAGTTCACACAACCTAAACCTTAGGGTACCCTATAAAAGTGTCTAAAACCTTAAACCCTATAAAAGTGTCTAAACCACTAAAACCTTATCTTGGTCATTTTTGTCATTCAAAATACTCTTAAGCTTCTTTTGATGAAATGATTTGTATTTTCAAAATGGTTAATTAATCACTCTTGAGATGGATATAACAAAGTGCAATTAATGTACCTTAACTTGTATCCCAAGGGCACCATTTAGAATTTGTCTTTAACTATTTATGTTATGGAAACTGTTACGGAAACTCACGGTACGCACTGACTGTGCCTAGCGACGACACACGGTACACACGGACCGTACACCGGTCGGTCTTTCTACTGTCTGTTTCTTCAGTTTTTTCGGTTATTCATTGGTCGAACAAAAAGTTATTTATTGAGAAAAAGAAGAGAAAAGGAGTAAAAGTCAGAAGAAAATAGACGGGAGACTTAAAAAATCATCCTTAGAATCTACTCCTCGTAAGATTTCATTTTACTTAATTTTAACACTTATGTTTTCATCCTCACAATTTTTTAATCCCAGAAGTGTCCTTATATGCCCATATATATACCCCGCGAAAGAATCCGCGATCCCCCTGATTTCGTGGCATTGATTTTTGGAATGGAATCTTAAATTTGGAGGTCTAGCTCTTATTAGGGGATAAGTTTTAGGTACCCAATCCCGAAATCAACGCTTACCTATTATATACAACAGACCCTTCCCAAACCAATCATCCACCCCGTTTATTCGGCATATGCGTTTGTTCTCTCCACAACAAATATAGATATATCTATACATAAAATTTTGGGCTCATTCGGCTCTTTTTTTTGTCCTTATTCAATTTTTTTCGCATTTGTTAGTTTTTCGTCAATTTTTTGAGAATTATTGCTTCGTCACAACGAGAGGAATCTAAAAAGTAAAAAATTAGGATTGAAATGCAATTTTTTTTGAATAAAGACGAAAAAATTGGCTTATTTTCATCTTTATTAAAAAAAATTTAGGTTTTGATCGTGATATTTTACTTTTTAGATTCCTCTCGTTATGACAAAGCAATAATCCTCAAAAAATCGATGAAAAGCTAACAAATGCGGAAAAAAATTTGAATAAGGGCAGAAAAAAAAAACCAAATGGCTTATTTAGCCGAATGAGGCCATAGTCTACAATGATGTGCTGAAAAAAGGAATATTCCAATCAAATCACAAACTTTAGAAGGTTGGGTTTTAAGAAAACTATCATCGTTGCCTGGCTAATGCCTAAACCCTACGAAAAAAAGAAAGAAATAATTTCGCAAAAAAATTGTATCTATCAATTAGTTTTGGTTCCGAATAAAAAAAAATCAATGAGCTTTTGGTGAAGTGGCTCAAAGAGAGTAAAAAGTACTCTATTTATTGTTCCATAAAAACAAATACTGTAACATACAGTAGCTGTCAAAGATTAAATTAATTTGATAAAAGTAAAATTTCCCCCAAAAATTTCAAATCTAATTATATTTGTGCATTTTTTTTTAATTTTTCATGATTTCGTCCGTGTGAATATTATCAATTTCAATTCCATATTGCAATTAGTTGATTTTTTCTTGTTGTATGTTAGAAGGAATCTACACTATCGCGACCTCAATTCAACCTCAACGTCAATGCATTAAAATTCAAGGGAAAATGACGGCCAATGACGTATTTTGATAATTAATATCCTTCAAGGACATTTTCAGCATTAACAAATGTTCTTAGTTTGTCCTTGGCGGGTATTAATTATCAAAACACGTCCTTGCCCGTCATTTCCCCAAAATTCAAACTCTTTTACTTGACATTCATTTCACGCTCTTCATTACATTTTCTTTACTCTTTATTTAGTTGTCAACTTAATTTGAACCAGAAGTTTAAAATAATCACATGGATAAAGGCAAAAGACAATCTAGCTAAAAAACCAACCCTAAATCATGTCCAAACCCTCACCCAGCAGTGTTACATCCTGGTCAAATTTACAAGATTGAACTTTATTATTTATTTATGGCAAATGCTAACCAATGCCCCTGGGGCACAAGTTAAGATGTAACGAATATGGAATATGCATAAGTTAACGTGAAATAAATATGGAAGGTGCACTAAATATGAAATATGCACAAACGAACAAGGAAACAATTATCAGCGAGTACTCATTTTATGTCACAACTGATTTCTACGGAATATATTTTATGCTCTTATATCAAATATATGCCAATACCATATTGGTCCGACCTAGACTTATAATCGGGGTTGATTTCTCCACTTCATCTTCCCTTTTTCACTTCGTCTTCATGTTTCTTATCCAATTGCGGAGTATGAATATTTTTTCCTTTTCATCTACATTTTTATTTTAGAAATTTTCTTTTAGTTAATTTTTTTTTATCGGTTGTGGCGTTTCAGATTATAGGGCAATGAATGAAATTTTTTTGGACAGTGAGTTCACCCAAATGGAATTGGAAAGTATATGTTCTTATTATGGTAATTTTTAATAACTTGCTAAAATCATGGAGTATGTATCTCTTATTTAGATCATTGTTGACTTTTTTTTAGAAAATGACATTAAATATAAGAGAACATTCCATATTTATTTTATTTTAACTTGTGCCCCGGGGGCACTTGTTAGCAGAACCGTTTATTTATATGTATATATATACACATATATATACACATTTTTAAGGCTTATTAGCAGCCAGAAATTCAGTGCCCTATAAAGCACGAGACAATAGGAATTCTTTTTAGGCTAGATCCTAAACTTCCTCGTAGAGTAAAAAATAATTCTTTTTTTTTTTTTTGTCAATCGAGTAAAAAATAATTCACATTTGACTAAAACAAGCATCACATGTGCACTGTTGAGAGCCAACAATTCCCTAATAAAAAAAGAATGTCAATTTGGACATTTCCCAAGAAGGATTACGGCAGCCATTCATATTTAAAAACCATGAATTTTCGGGGAATTTATTGGAAGAAGGGAAAATCTAGGGAAAAGTATGAGAAATTAACAAAGTGAAAAGAATATTTATTTCTCTATATTTTTCTTGATAAATCGTTTCTAAATCTTTTACTACTACTCACATGATGGTTTCAACAATATTCATTATCTTCCCTGTACTCTTTTTTAGAGGGAAATATTTTGTTTGAGGGAAATATATGTCTCCTATCAGTCCTATGCCTACTAGATTGCAACAACGAGAATCCGAATTTTTCATTTTGTAAACCTTCATGTATAAAGCATATGTCCACACAAAATTTCAAATTGATTGGACATTGGTTAAGATCTGGCAAAATCAAATTTGGTTGACGAGGAATAACCTTTTAAGAACAAGTATTGTTCGTTCAAATAGATGTTGATATACGATCATCCCAATTTTTTACTTTTGTGATGTAAACGTCAATTACCTACAAAATGAACTACTTCGTTCACCCAAATGCAACCACAGAGAGTTCGATTTGCGTCATATAAGAGATAGTCAAGCGAGCGAATCTTGGTTCTTTTTATCTGTAAAAATGATGTAATTCTCACAAGGAATGGATCAGTTATTCTTTTTTTGGTAGAGAACAAAGGGTCTAAGATTTGTACGGTTTTCAAGTGGTATGCAAGGTTCAGAATACCTTATTGATAGTTGAAATTATCTAATGCGCTACATGTAATATCTCAGAGAGGGTAAATGGGACAATCAATTTAAATTTAAATCAACTAACAACTCAAACAACTATCCAATCTCCATGCCATTCAATTCAATTTACCAATATAAGTAAAGAGCGTTAAAACTAAAGAACGCAAACACTGAGATATACGGAGAAACTACTTAGGGTCGACGCAACGTAAGCATAAAACCATAGCATAATCTGCTCAAATTTTCATAAATCAAAAGGTTAGGCAAAAAGACTACAAGTTAAGAATTATCGACTTTTACCCCAAATCACACCCCATCTCCACTTCTTGCCATGCACCTTGTGCCCCTAGTTTATTCCACGGACTCCTCGAGCAACACCATCTCGATCTCCGCTCTAGAACGGCTCCGGCATCATCCGGCCATGTAGATAGGAAGGCACCATTCAATCCAAATAATAATGATGAAGATTTTTGGTAGAAAAAATCAATCTAGAGTGTATTCATGGGGTATTGAGAATAACACTAGATTGAAAAGTGAAATGATCAAGCACAAGGTTTTTACAAAAACAAAATCAATCTAGAGAGAATACATGTGAATTAGAATATTTCTCTAGATTGAATAAAGATGACCAAGATACAAGATCTAGATCATAGAAAATGCAAAGGAGTGCTCAAGTGAATAGGGAGAAGAATGTTTTTCTCTCTCTAAAAATGGCTGCAAAATTCATGCACTAATTGTGTGAAAATGGGTATATATACTAGCAAGGACAAAACCCAACAAGGGGCCAATAAGGGAGTGACAAGTAAGTGCTACCAGCATTCCTACACACAAAGCAATAGCACACGCTAGCCAAGGGCTACCTTTTAAACGCGCTAGCCAGGCGCTACCAAGCGCTTCCTGATAAAAAATAAGCACTCTAACGCCTTAGAAAATATTGCCAGATTTTTCAAAGCACTACCATGCCTTAGTCAAAAGGTTAATCAAAATGTCATCCTAATGTAATGCATGAAAAATATATAATTCAATGAAATGCACGGTTATACCTTATCGAACCGATTTCAACCTTTGCCACGAGCATCTTCTTTTACAGCACGCTTCACACACCCGGTGGAGAATCTAGACACACCCTGATACCACCCAAGCCCAAACGAAAAATTATATGAAAGGCAATACGATTACAAGCAAAAGTGGTTTGTGAATATCCGGAAAACGCCAATCACCTTTACAATCTCCCCCTTTGACTTTTCTGGGACAAAACCACTTAAACCAACCTATTACAAGGAAACAAATACTAGCTATATAGAGAACCTTTAAAACTCTACAAAACTAGATAAAGAAGCTTCCATGAGTTGACGAAAATACCTGCATCCAAATATGTACAAACAATATAGGATAGCATGTGAAAGGACACAACAATATAGCGCAATGGAAATAGATAACGAATTCACATGCGTTTACCAATCCAACGAGATAAGCATAACCATAAGCGATTCCAGCCACGAACCAACAAGCATGCAAGGTAAAGTAGCTCACCCCCTCACATAAACAGAAGGGCATCGACACTTCACATGAACATCCACTATACTTTTCTCCCCCTTTTTGTCCCGAAAAGACAAAGACCCCGAAAATATGAGAAGAGATCAACAACGGTAACGTGTGCTAGAAGTTCTCGCACCATCTCAGGACAAGCATCAACATAACCCGAACACACACCAACCCAACCTCATTGATTGAAAAATTGTGAGATACCGAAACCCACAAAGTAATAAACGAGAAAAATACGCTCAATCAGTTTTTCTCCTCTCTCACTCAAAACATTTTCACAAAATTTACTCCCAACTTTAGAGACAAAGTAAGAAAAACCAACTGTAGACTTAGGGGGACAACTCCAAGCACTTCATAATATTTGCACATCAATTTTGAATTCATAATATTCGCATGCTTGAGTTTTTATCTCGATGTTATATATGAATCTGTAAACAAATGATGGATTTTCATACAAAGGCTATGAATTCCTACGCAAAATGTTATGAATTCAAAGCATTTCAAGGATACATACCTAGGCGCTGCCAGCACGCAAACAAATGGACGGCCAATAGGGGCCAGATCGTATGGCGCCACCTCATGCCAGCGTCTAAGAGGAAGCGCCTCGCTGGAGCGTGGAAAGAAGCTGATTCGATAAGATCTGAGCTGGGACAGCTATCACACGGCTTGGATCCGGTGAGGAGGGCGCACAGTTGGAGTGTCACGTGACACGCACGAGTGAGAGAGAGGCAGGCGCTTGCTAGCGCATAGAAAGCGCCCCTCAAGCACTAGTTTCTGATCAATTTTGTGCAATCCATAATTAAGAAAAAAAAAATGGCCCTCAACAAACCCTCCTAGAGCAACGCTACGAAAATTTTGAAGACTGTCCACGCCCTCTACGAAGGCACCAATACTATATTCAATGATGAAAACAGGAATTTCAAAAATGATGCCGATAATATAAATGAACAACCACAACAATTAATAAGCACATGCAACTTTCAAAAGAAAAGCTAGGCACACGGGCACTTCCTAAATTATGAACACAAAAGCTAGACCAAGTCTCGCCCTTAGTCCAGACTCCAACAACTGGGTGTGCAAATGTTCATTACAAGCATTCAAGTGAAGACACTCAAATCTGAGACCGAGAAGGTCCCCTTACTCAATTCAAGATCACAACGATATTAGAATGTAAGGAAAGGGCCAGGGCCACACTAAGATGACACCAAATTTACACAAATACTCCCCTGAACTCAATGCACCTAAGAAAATGTACAATCAAGCATGCAAGCACACTAATTTTCCAAGCATGCACCAAAGCTGAACTCTCCAAGCATCATGCCTAAGCACATAATTTGAGAACTCCCCCTCACTAAATGCCCACAAAAAAAAAAAATGAACACACAAGCATTCACAAGGCACTAAAGTTCAAGAAAACACAAAATATCAATTCTCAAAATATCATACCCAAACACAAGGTTAGGAATTTCTCAATAAATGGGCATTCAAACTCAAAGACACCAATGATAGCATAGAGCGAAGTATACCAAGAATATATCATTAAGCAAATCATATATCAAGAGAATCTCATGCTCTAGACTACCAGGTGAACAAGTGGACTTCGTGAGGGTGGTGCAAGACCCTTATATGTTCAAAGGGATACCCAAAACGACTTCTGTGAGGAATTCACACAAATTTGATGAAAGAAGTCAAACCATAAGTCGGTTGGACCTAAAGACTTTAGCACAAACCCCATTTCTCATTCTTATAGACCCAAGAGACATGTACCCCTAGGATGATGCAATGATTAGGTAGCCATTCGCCCTAGGTGCGAGATCGCATAAGAAAAGGGGGTGCACTAGAGCAACACCCTCAAAACTGGAACTGCATATAATTTTTTTTTCTTTTTCTGTCGTGTTTGTATTTTTTTCCTTTTTAACAAAAAATATTTAAAAGAAAATGAAAAGACAATAAGCAAGAATCTCACTCTTTTGTGCACCAACGGAAGCTTTCACACTAATCCCTAGGCAGTCACTCGAGTAGAATCAATGGGGGAAAGCATCTAAAGGTAAACCTCAACCATTTGGTCAATTTAAGATCAAGACAAGTAGAATTCAACCAAGAATAGAATCAAGCACCCTTAGACACCAAAAGGACCAAGGCCCAAAAGAGTGTGTACAAATGGAAGAGAGCATGAATGATAAAAAAAAAATAAAAAATAGAAGAGAGCATGAGATTCCAGCGACACAAGAAACACCTCATGATATATGCAATATATGCACAAAACCATGGCCGCAAGAGGTGTCTACAAGGCTCAATGCTCAATAATCATGAAAGACCAAACTTATCCTTAAGCATGATACAAAGAGAATATCCAAAGCAAGCATGCAATCGCACGGACAAGCAAGCACACTTAATGGCATGAAGCTAAAGATACCTAGACATGAAAAACAAAGAGAAATAGACATAATGAAAATGACATAAATACTAGAAACACATGCTCACTCTAGACTCACGCATGAAATGAAGCACACAAGAGTGACATGCAAGTCTAGCAAAATCAATCACGGAGAGTAAAACCCCTAAACTCCTTAGGAGTACCTAGTGGTTGTGCAGCACAAGGAACACAATTAACTTTCTTCCACACTTGATTACGTTCGTTATGAACAAGAACAAGAGATGCACCATTAATGTTCTTAGCATGCAAAGTCAACTTACTAATCTCATTAACAATGTAAGATGATTGTATAGCAAGATGATTTAATTGAGCAAAAATGTCACTATTTGGAGACTTAGGTTGCACATGAGTGGTATTTCGAGGTCTTCCCATATTGGGTTGATGGAGGACTATGCTCCGAGGGACAAAACACTTTTGAGGTCTTTGAGTTTGACTTTTTTTTTAAAACTCTCTCCTTAAACGGTAACAATTAGGTCGAATGTGATCCTCAACACCACAATGGTGACATGTAAGCACTCTCTTCTTAGAGGATTCACCAACCCTAGAGTTAGGCTCGCTAGGCAAACAGGGGCTCTCAACGGTTTTGGCACTAACAAAAGTGATCTTATTCGGCTCACTAGCCCAAATGAAAAATTACACGAAAGGCGATACGATTACAAGCAAAATTGGTTTGTCAATATCTTGAAAACGCCAATCACATTTACAATAGTGGCACTTGCACCATCTTTATTGTCCAATGCATATTAGTATTTGGTTGTGTTTATATTTGTATGTGTAACATATGCCTATATTCTTACTTAAGAAGCTTAAAATATTTAATCCACGTGAAAGTATATAATAAAAGATTGTAAAAGTAGTGATTAATGAAGATTGTATATTAAGAGATAAAGAGAATCACAAATTTTTAATATAAAAGAATAAAGTATGAAATTGCCTCCTAAACAACAAAAAGATAAAATGTTTTATGACCGTACTCACCTGATACCGAATGGTACTCACCGGTATTTCATGGTACTAACCAACATTTTCTGGTAGCACGAATCTGTATGTGAACTAAAAAGAATATAAAGGTACCGATTTTATTAGACGGTATATACTGGCCGGTGCCGCCACGGGGATGCCATGTGCATAGCCGCACTACAGAGCTACCTTGTTTCAGACAAGAAGAAATGGAAAACAGTTCCATTTGTGCAAGACTAAACACTTTGCAACTACAAGTTTATACCTAGTCTTCAAGCACAATTTGCATGAGAGGGATTTGTAGTACTAGTGCGGTATTTCTTGGGCAGGACTTGAAAATTTAGATAATTTCTTTGTGTGGTGATTTGATCTGAAGTTTTACAAATTTGAGAACAGTTTGGCCGTTGCAGTGCCTATATCCTTAAATATTCGTGATTTCATGCATAAGGTTGAGGGAAACATATCTATCTTGAAAACGAAAATTAATGTTGTTGGAGTTACAGAGGGTGTTTTGCTTCGATATTGTCTACTTATCTCCTCCTTTGTATTCCGTTTTTCTATGTTTTACTTCGTTGGGCTAGTCTATGCAGAACTTTGCTTCGGCTTTAATTGTACCTCAACTAATGGTTGGTGGGATTGGTTTTTTAAGATTAGTCGAGGTATGGAAAGCTCCCGAATGCCCCGGGCGGATTCAAATTTCTCATTCCTGCAACGGATTACTACACTAAGTGGATCAAACCCGAGCCATTGGTCAACATTGAAGAAGCCGACGTTGTCCGTTTCGTCTGGCGCAACATTATCTCACGCTTTGGGTATGAGTGGCCATCATCACCGACAATGGCAAGCAGTTCGTTGGCCAGAATCAAATTAGACATATCAATCCTTGCCTACCCTTATAAAAATGGTCAGGTAGAAGCATCTAGCAAGTCTATCTCATCTGGGATTAAGCGTAGGTTGACATCTTGGCGGGGTAAATGGGTTGAAGAGCTCCCACTGGTGCTATGGGGGTACTGAACCACTCCTAGACGTTCCATTGGTCGAACACCTTTCTCCCTTGCGTTTGATATGGGGGCTATCATCCCCCTCTAAGTAGGGCTCCCTATTATCTGAACCGCGCACTTCGATGCACCGGTCAATGATGCCACCATAGCAACTGATGTGGATCTGGGGCAGAGAAAGGATGGGAAAAAGCTTAGATAAAGCTTGCTACTTATCAACAAGAGGTAGCCAAAGGCTACAACCGAAGCGTCCGCCTCTAAGCGTTTCTCTATGCCGGACAACCTTGTATGGAATAAAGTGGTTGAGAAAAGCAAAAGATCTACTCATGCCCAATTGGGAAGGTCCGTATCAGGTGGTTAAGAAGTTTTATGCAAAGAAGCAAAAGAAAGAAACTCATGCACCCTTATCGTGAAATCTCGGAATGCCAACAACTGTTATGAAAAAATGCAATTCCATTACTTCGAAGAAGTTAATGATTAAAATCTTGCACGACTACTACCCAGCTTCAGTTTTGACCTGGATATGTGTAGAAGAAAATATGTCAACTTTTGTGATGTTTCATTGTATCCCCCACTGTGGGTAGGTGCAGGTAATTGTGTTCATTGCTACTGTTCTACACTCCGAAAGTACCCTTAAATATATGGCATTACTTGTCGTGTTTCTAGGATGTCAATGGTTGCGGTTGCTTTTCTACATTTGTCGGAAATTTCGAGTTGAAAGTTGGAACTTCCTTTAAAACTTGGCAGATTATATTGTCTTTGTTTCTTGCCTATGATGCAAGGGAATTCCACTTTCTCCCTCATAGAGTATACAAAAAAACTAAACATTAAGTAGATTAATCAACACAAAGTAATTAAAAAAGGGGGGAAGCCATGCACCACAACAAAACAAATTCACACATTAATGTCAAGGAGGGATGCATGGGAATCCCACTTTCTCCCTTAGCGAGTATTAAAAAATACAATATTACCAGAGTGGCCGACGAGAATGAGCAAAGGAACAATTTTCAAAATCTGCACGGATCAACCTGCGAATAAAGAACAGATGAGTTAGAATTGTAAACAATGCTAATTACTAATTGGGAAAAAAACTAATGGTCCCTATAGTTAAGTGTTCGTGTCAATTTGGTCCTTGTAATTGTAATTGGCTCAATTTACACTCTGTACTTTCTATTGTGTTCCAACTTGGTCCAATTACTAACCGTCGTTAGTCCTTTTAACAACAAAATCAAATGGACCCTTTTTTGGGGGTTAAAACAGTAATTCTCTTGTTTCCCTATTACCCTAATAATAGGGGTGTGCACGGGTTGGGCGGTCGGGTTTGACCCCCGAGCCTGACCCCGACCTGACATGGCGGTTGACATATTTTAGGCCCGCAAACCGAACCGAAAAAGGGTAAGAACCGTCCGCGATCCTGATTCTTTACGTCGGGTCTGGTCGGGTCCGACTAAAAATAGAATTAGTTTTATGAATTGTTCTGGTCGAGTAAGAAACGCACGAACCCGGACCCTGAACCAAAATCTGATTTTTAATAGAAAATGAACCCGTACCCATCCGAAGCACATATTCGACCCCGTCCAGGACCCTTCAGGTTGGGTCAGCGGGTGGAAGGATTTTTTGCACAGGCCTAGCTAATATACCTCTGAATCGAAACACAGCTCATTCTTCCATTCTCCATTGATAAGGAGGCACCTGAGAAAAAATTTGGCCATAGTTTCTGCAAAAAGTTGCCCTCTAATTCAGCATTTTTATGATCAGCCATGAGGCAACATAACCACTAGTATTGTCTACCTGTGTAACTTGTGGACAAACACTAAGATGCTTTCTTTTTCTGCATAGTACTGAAAATGCATATAGAACCATGTCTAAAAGTCACAACATGATATAGATCTAAAAGTCACAACATGAAAAAGAATCATGTTCAAAAGTCAGAATATTACATAAACTCAGGGGTTGTTAGGCTAAATAAGCCAAGTGGCTTATTTTTTTGTCCTTATTCAATTTTTTCGCACTTGTTAGTTTTTTGGTCAATTTTTTCAGGATTATTGCTTCGTCATGACGAGAGAAACCTAGAAAGTAAAAATTACCATCAAAATGCAATTTTTTTGAATAAAGACAAAAAAATTGGCTTATTGGTTTAGTTTTGTCTTTATTAGCTTATTTTTGTCTTTATTTAAAAGACTAACGGTAGTTAGCAATTGGAACAAAATGTAAAGTACAGAGTATAAATCGAGCCAATTACAACTACAAGGACCAAGTTGACACAAATATTTAACTACAAGGACCATTTCGGTTTTTTTCCCTTACTAATTAGAACACAATTTAGTAATAAACATTACTGATTAAAATACAAGTCCACCGGTGTCAAGATCCATTGATCCAAGATGAGGTATAATACTATATTCAAGAATCATGAATAAACTATAGGCCTTTCAAAAAATAAATAAAATATAGTTATATAGTAGATTACCAACATATCAGTTAGCCGCACGAAATAAGAATGCTGCACATTAATCCGCCACCCGCATTACAAACAAATCTCCAATTCTGCACAAAAAAATAGAGACATCAAGTAAATACAAATACGTGTTGCTAACTCCCAAGTCCTAATTCATAAACAAAATGAGAAGAATATGACAGAACGGACAGAAGAAATACAAACGAATACGAGTAAAGAAGTAACTTTACCAATACATGAGGCAAGAAATCGTGCAATTGCCGATTGGGTTCCATGACTGTAACTCACTTGGTATCTTTGCATTGCAAATATCGTTCGGCTATCTTTGCATCACCAATCTCCTCAGTCATCACGATTCCATGACTGCGACTGCTGACTGGGTTCTCGAGTCTCGACATCGGCTTTTTAAGGACCCAAAACCAAGGAGAAAGAAAGGAGAGAGAGATTCGAGGAGATTGAGAGAACTGAAAGAGCTAGATTTCAATTTTCGACTGAAAGAATGAGATCGACCGCCGATGCTAAGTGAGGGTTTTTTCAAATGGTTTATGGGTTGGGGGTGTCGTGTGTTCCTAGCTTTGAAAACTTTTTTTTTTTTCAAACAATTGGGGTGGCTAAGAAAAAGAGTAGTATCGCCAATAAAAAAAAATAGAACAATGTAATATCTGTTCTCAATCTTTTGTATAAAATCAAATGTACTATCTGTTCTCGATCTTTTGGCAAAGAGCAAGTGCAATATCTTTTCTCGGATTTTTTGCTATGATCTAGTGTAGTATCGTGGATTTAAAAACAAAAATTAAGTTTAGTATCGGCCAATATGCCCTACCCACGAATGTTCCGAGAATCTGACAAGGGAATTTTCCTAGCTGCAATTGCATGGAAGTCGTGCTAGATGTTTCTTTGATGGGGTGACTAATAAAAATCTTTTTATCGATTGGAAAAAAAAAATTACAAAGTGCTGGATTTCTGCCACATTGCCCTTCTTTAGGCTATAGCCTCCTCGTAGTGTATGAAAAAAGGCAATTCCATTACTTTGAAGAAGTTAATGATTAAAATCTTGCACGACTACTACCCAGCTTCAGTTTTTGACCTGGATATGTGTAGAAGAAAATATGTCAATTTTTGTGATGTTTCATTGTATCCCCCACCGTGGGGAGTTGCAGGTAATTGTGTTCATTGCTACTGTTATACACTCCGAAAGTACCCTTAAATATATGGCATTGCTTATCGTGTTTCAAGGATGTCAATGGTTGCTGTTGCTTTTATACATTTGTCGGAAATTTCGAGTTGAAAGTTGGAACTTCCTTTAAAACTTGGCAGATTATATTGTTTTTGTTTCTTGCCTTCAAGTGGCGTAGCCAAAATTTCGTGTTGGAGGTGGCACCTAACACAAAGACCTTATCAAGTCTCAATACTCCACACTCGTTTAAAAGGGGGAGCCATTGCATCACTCTTTCTCCCTTGACAAGCATCACAACACAACAAATTCACACATTTAATGTCAAGGAGGGATGCAAGGGAATTCCACTTTTTCCCTTATAGAGTATACAAAAAAAAGGAAAGTCCACTTTCACCCCCTGTGGTTATCGCCATGTGCGGATACCCTCCTTGTGATTTAAAACTGACCACATAACCTACCTGTGGTCTTAAAAATGTGCGGATAGACCCCTGCCGTCATGTTTTCCATCCATATTAACGGACACAATATTAAAAGACCGTTATACCCCCATCACGTCCCTTGATTCTTCTTCTTTTTTAAATCTAACCACACCATCCTGTATACCAAAAATTGAATCCAAACCGTTGATATTATAAATTTTGACGAGTACTACGTTTATGCTAAAATTCAAGTCAATCAAAAAATGAAAAGCTCATGGTCAAATCGATTTTGTTATGAAATTAAAATTTCAAATTTGAATTGACTAAAAATTAGATCACTGAGTTATTGATGCCTGATCGAGATGATTTTTTACAGAGATACTCTATTCTTTATTTAATACATTATGAACGACTCAGAACACATTCTAAAGATGTGTGAGTTACACCTCCGTTAATATAGATGGAAAACATGACGGCAGGGGGTCTATCCGCACATTTTTAAAACCACAGGTAGATTATGTGGTCAGTTTTGAACCACAAGGGGGGTATCCCCACGTGGCGATAACCACAGGGGGTGAAAGTGGACTTTCCTCTACAAAAAAAACTAAACATTAAGTAGATTAATCAACACAAAGTAATTAAAAAAGGGGGGGAGCCATTGCATCACACTTTCTCCCTTGACAAGCACCACAACAAAACAAATTCACACATTAATGTCAAGGAGGGATGCAAGGGAATCCCACTTTCTCCCTTAGCGAGTATTAAAAAATACAGTATTACCAGAGTGGCCGACGAGAATGAGCAAAGGACCAATTTTCAAAATCTGCGCGGATCAACCTTCGAATAAAGAACAGATGAGTTAGAATTATAAACAATACTAACAATACTAATTACTAATTAGAGCACTATTTAATAATAAACATTACTGATTAGAATACAAGTCCACTGGTGTCAAGATCCATTGATCCAAGATGAGGTATAATACTATATTCAAGAATCATGAATAAACTATACGCCTTTCAAAAAATAAATAAACTATAGTTATATAGTAGATTACCAACATATCGGTCGGCCGCGCGAAATAAGAATGCCACACAGCAATCTGCCACCCACATTACAAACAAATCTCCAATTCTGCACAAAAAATAGAGACATCAAGTAAATACAAATACGTGTTCCTAACTCCCAAGTCCTAATTCATAAACAAAATGAGAAGAATATGACAGAAGGGACAGAAGAACTACAAACGAATACGAGTAAAGGAGTAACTTTACCAATACATGAGGCAAGAAATCGTGCAATTGCCGATTGGGTTCCATGACTGTAACTCACTTGGTATCTTTGCATTGCAAATATCGTTCGGCTATCGAGTCAACATCGGCTATCTTTGCATCACCAATCTCCTCAGTCATCACGATTCCATGACTGCGACTGCTGACTGGGTTCTCGAGTCTCGACATCGGATTTTCAAGGACCCAAAACTAAGAAAAAAGAAAGGAGAGAGATTCGAGGAGATTGAGAGAACTGAAAGAGCTAGATTTCAAATTTTGACTCAAAGAATGAGATCGACTGCCGATGCTAAGTGAGGGTTTTTTCAAATGGTTTATGGGTTGGGGGTGTCGCGTGTTCCGAGGCTTGAAAACTTTTTTTTTTCAATCAATTGGGGTGGCTAAGAAAAAGAGTTGTATCGCCAAAAAAAAAATAGAACAATGTAATATCTGTTCTCAATCTTTTGTATAAAATCAAATGTACTATCTGTTCTCGATCTTTTGGCAAAGAGCAAGTGCAATATCTTTTCTCGGATTTTTTGCTATAATCTAGTATATTATCTTGAATTAAAAAAAAAAAAATCAAGTTTAGTATCGGTCAATATGTGCTACCCATAAATGTTCCGAGAATCTGATACGTGAATTTTCCTAGCTGCAATTGCATGGAAGTCGTGCCAGATGTTTCTTTGATGGGGTGACTAATAAAAATCTTTTTATCAATTGGAAAAACAAAATTACGAAGTGCTGGATTTCTGCCACATAGCCCTTCTTTAGGCAATTATTGCCTCCTCGTAGTGTATGAAAAAAAAGGCAATTCCATTACTTTGATTAAAATCTTGCACGACTACTACCCAGCTTCAGTTTTTGACCTGGATATGTGTAGAAGAAAATATGTCAACTTTTGTGATGTTTCATTGTATCCCCCACCGTGGGTAGATGTAGGTAATTGTGTTCATTGCTACTGTTATACTCTCCGGAAGTACCCTTAAATATATGGCATTGCTTGTTGTGCTTCTAGGATGTCAATGGTTGCGGTTGCTTTTATACATTTGTCGGAAATTTCGAGTTGAAAGTTGGAACTTGCTTTAAAAATCGGCAGATTATATTGTCCTTGTTTCTTGCCTTCAAGTGGTGTAGCCAGAACTTCGTGTTTGAGGTGGCACCTAACACAAAGACCTTATCAAGTCTCAATACTCCACACTCGTTTAAAAGGAGGAGCCATTGCATCACTCTTTCTCCCTTGACAAGCATCACAACACAACAAATTCACACATTTAATGTCAAGGAGGGATGCAAGGGAATTCCACTTTCTCCCTTATAGAGTATACAAAAAAACTAAACATTAAGTAGATTAATCAACACGAAGTAATTAAAAAAGAGGGGGGGAGTGTTGCATCACACTTTCTACCTTGACAAGCAGCACAACAAAACAAATTCACACATTAATGTCAAAGAGGGATCCAAGGGAATCCCACTTTCTCCCTTACCGAGCATTAAAAAATACAGTATTACCAGAGTGGCCGACGAGAATTAGCAAAGGAACAATTTCCGAAATCTGCGCGTATTAACCTTTGAATAAAGAACAGATGAGTTAGAATTATACAATACTAATTACTAAATAGAACACTATTTAGTAATAAACATTACTGATTAGAGTACAAGTCCACTGGTGTTAACATCCATTGATCCAAGATGAGGTATAATACTATATTCAAGAATCAAGAATAAACTATACGCCTTTCAAAAAACAAATAAACTATAGTTATATAGTAGATTACCAACATATCGGTCGGCCGCGCGAAATAAAAATGCCACACAGCAATCTGCCAACCACATTACAAACAAATCTCCAATTCTGCACAAAGAAAATAGAGACATCAAGTAAATACAAACACGTGTTCCTAACTCCCAAGTCCTAATTCATAAACAAAATGAGAAGAATATGACAGAAGGGACAGAAGAACTACAAACTGTTGGAATACTAGTATACTTGTCTACTAGTATATTGTGTTTAGTCCCACATTGCTTAATCATATTGTGTAACGAACTATCTTCTTATATAAATAAATGGTTATGTGTGAAGGTTAATTAACACCTTACACACCTTTTCCTCTCCAAACAACATGGTATCAGAGCGGGTTCTTAAACCGCCCTTGAAACCCTAAACCCTCACCTCTGACAGCCACCAACATAGCCGCCTCCCACCCTAGCCACCCATTCTCGGCAACCAACAAAAAAACCCTAAAATGACCTACCCAAACCGTTTAGAATCCTAAAACAACTTACCCACACTCATCAAAACCCTAAAACACCACTGTTCACGCAACTGTTCACGTCACTGTTCACGCGACTGTTCATGCACTGTTCATCGGTACTGTTCACACACTGTTCATCGTACTGTTCACGTCACTGTTCACACGATTGTTGGCGTCGATCTTAACATTTTCGATCAGAAACCCCTATTTAATTTGCTTGTCTCTTGGCAATATGATTTAAGGTGATTTTCTAAGATACAATCTGTTCATTCTTCATCTTTGATTGTGCCAAGTTGTTCTCGATGCGGATTGGTGTTCATCGATGGTCTGTGGTGAAATATTTTTTGCACCTCTGATATGTCACTTATGTTTCTACAATCAGCTTTTGATGTCACCTCTGTTTGCTGATGGTATTCTAAGTTCTTCTCAATTGTGGGTTATTTGTTTGCTGCTGATTGGCTACTTCGGGTTCATGATTCCCTCTTGGTCTTGCTCTTTTACTGTTGTTCGCTGGTAATTGTGACTTGTTGATGTTCGTGGCTGCCTCTGTGTTCTTGGCCTAGTTTCTTGTTGCCTGCTTCAATTTCTTATTTGGTTACTTGGTATTTTTGACATGGGCTCCGGCACCGAATCTGTTTCTAGTTCTCTATCTGCAGGTAGTACTGTAACTTCCGCTGTTAGTCGTTCTTCTCGGTCTCGTGAGAGGTTATCTATTACCTCCACCTTGTTGAATGGTCGAAATTATGCTGTTTGGGCTAAGGCTGTTGAGGTCTATTATGTGGGAGAATCAGAATACCATTACCTTACTGATGACCCTCCCGCGGCGACTGCCGCATCATATGGTGCTTGGGTTCCTGCAGATGCTAAGATTCGTGTTGAGCTTTGGAATAGTATGGAGGAAAATATTAAGAATACTCTGGTTTTCTTATCTACTGCAAAAAAGGTATGGATGAAGGTTAAGGAGATGTTTTCTGGGGCTGATAATCTCCGTCGGACTTATGCTCTTCATCAACAGTTCTTTTCTCTTGAACTGGGCAGCTTCTCCTTGGAGGAGTATTATGCCAAGTTCTGCGGTGTTTGTGAGGAGCTCAACACTTGTGAGCCCATTTCTTCCGATATTCAGGTTATGGAGCGTCAGCGTGAGCGCTTGCAGGTAGCTCGTTTTCTGTTTGGGTTACCTTCGCCGGCCTATGATTCTATCCGGTCTAATCTTTTGGGTGATAGAGATTTACCTTCTCTCAGTGAGGTGTTCAGTCGCGTCCGCCAGGCATCTGTTCCTGACCCCAGTGCTGTTGATTTGACCCCTGCTACCCGCTCGGCTTTGGTTACCACGGTTCCTCGTGGTGGTACTTCTTATCGGGGTTTTGACCGTGGTGGTCGAGGTTTTGGGGGCGGCAGTCGTGGCCCTCCTGGCCGTGGCTTTGGTCGTAATTCTGGTAGCAGTGGTCCGGTGCAATCTGTTGGTAGCCGTGATTCTGGTAGTAATAATAGTCGTGCCCGTGGTCGTGGGTCTCGTTCCTGCACCTATTGCCACGGTACTAATCATACAGTTGATTTTTGTTGGATTCTTCATGGCCGCCCATCTGCTCATCAGGTTACCGTTTCTGAGGATGATGGCTCTGTGTCTGTGCCTAGCCCCGTCCCACGTGTTGTTACTATTCTCGAGGATGAGTATCATCGCCTGATTTCCGAGCCACTTTCTCATGTGCCATCCTCCTCCACTGCTCTTCGCTCAGAAAGGCTCCACCTTTGCTGGCCTAGCCTCTAATTCTCCGTGGGTTATTGATTCTGGTGCTACTGATCATATGACAGGCCACTCCATCCACCTCTCTGGTTCTCGTCCTCTTGTAAAGCCCTCTCGTGTCGCCTTGGCTGACGGTTCCTCTTCTGACATAGCTGGTTTGGGTTCTGTTATTTTACATTCTTCTCTTACCTTAGACTCTGTTTTACATGTTCCTCATTTTCCCCATAGTCTTATGTCTGTTAGTAAACTTACCCGATCCTTAAATTGTTCGGTTACATTCTTTCCTGGTTATTGTGTATTTCAGGATCTCCAGACGGGGAAGAAGATTGGTGGCGGTGTTGAGCGTGGTGGTCTATACTATTTTGACACTGGCAAACCTCCTGCCTCTGTTGCTCTTCAGGCTTCCGTATCTCCCTATGAACATCACTGCCGTCTTGGTCATCCCTCCCTTCAGACTCTCAAACAGTTAGTTCCGTCGTGTCGTAGTCTTCAGTCTTTGCCATGTGAAGTCTGTGAGTTCAGTAAACACCATCGTGTTTCTTTTCCACCTAGAGTAGAGAGTGTGTGTCTCGTCCTTTTCATTTAGTTCACTCCGATATTTGGGGTCCTGTGCGTGTTTCATCACGTGATGGTTTTCAGTATTTTGTTATTTTTGTGGATGACTATTCTAGGCTTACTTATGTTTATCTCATGAAAAATCGGTCAGACTTGTACTCCATTTTCAAATCTTTTTATATGGAAATAAAGACTCAGTTTGATGTTTCTCTTCGTATCTTTCGTTCTGATAATGCTGGTGAATATTTCTATAATGTTTTGTCTGCTTTTTTTGATGAGCATGGTATTCTTCATCAATCTTCGTGTTCTCGCACTCCCCAACAGAATGGGGTTGCCGAATGCAAGATTCGTCATTTGACTGAGGTTGCCCGAGCCCTTTTAATCCAGCGGGCGGTTCCCAAATCCTTTTGGGGCGACGCTGTCCTTACTGCTGGCTATCTCGTGAATCGTATGCCCTCTCGCGTTCTTGGGGGCCAGATTCCCTATAGTATTTTACACCCTGATTGTTCTTTATATTCTTTACCTCTTAAAATTTTTGGGTGCACGTGTTATGTTCATGCTCTTGATCCCGGCCGCGATAAACTTGATCCACGCTCTATCAAGTGTGTCTTCCTGGGATACTCTCGGACTCAAAAAGGTTATAAGTGTTATTCTCCAACTCTGAATCGCGAGTTTGTCTGTGCTGATGTTACGTTTCATGAGTCGTTACCCTATTTTCCGACTTTACCTCATGCAGATCAGTCTGAGTATATGCATATTTTGGTGCCTTCTGGGCAACCTCAAAAGCAGCACCCCCTGATGCAGGTATATGTTCGCCGTGCCAAAGCTGCACCACTGCCACCTCCGCCTGCCGCTGAGCCTTCTCCTCCGTTGCGAGATCCGAGTCCACCTCCTTTGGCCCCTACTGCTCCACCTTCTCCTCCCATTGCTCTTCGTAAAGGTATTCGCACGTGTACTATTCTCATCCTATTGCTAAATTTGTATCTTATGATCATTGTCCCCCACCCTTCGTGCTTTTACTGCCTCTGTTTCCTCTATCTTTGTTCCTAAAACTGTTCAGGAGGCCTTGTCTATTTCTGAGTGGCGGACAGCTATGGAGGAGGAGATCTCTGCACTCCATGATAATGGAACTTGGGAGTTGGTTTCTCTACCCTTTGGAAAATCCACTGTGGGGTGCCGCTGGGTATTCACTGTGAAATATCATCCTGATGGGTCTGTTGAGCGTTACAAAGCTCGCCTTGTTGCTAAAGGCTACACCCAGACTTATGGTGTTGACTATGCTGAGACCTTTTCCCCAGTTGCGAAGCTTGGTTCCGTCCGTCTTCTTATTTCTCTTGCAGCCAATCTTGGCTGGCCTTTATTTCAATTGGATGTCAAGAATGCTTTCTTACATGGCGACCTTCTTGAGGAAGTTTATATGGAGCAACCACCTGGGTTTGTTGCTCAGGGGGAGCGTTCTCAGGTATGTCGTCTTCGTAAAGCTCTTTACGGGCTTAAACAGTCTCCCAGGGCCTGGTTTGCAAGTTCAGTGATGCAGTTTTGAAATTTGGTATGAATCGATGTCAGTCTGATCATTCTGTTTTCTCTCTCACATCTACTCGAGGCAAAGTGTTATTGATTGTGTATGTCGATGATATTATTATTACGGGTGACGACCAAAAAGGTATTGATGCGTTGAAGGTCTTTCTGCAGAGTCAATTTCATACTAAAGACTTGGGTAGATTGCGATACTTTTTAGGTATCGAGGTAGCACGATCTAAAGATGGTATTAGTTTATCGCAGAGGAAATATGTGCTGGATATCTTAGATGAGACTGGTTTGTTGGGGGCGAAACCTGTCGATACCCCTAGGATCCCAATGTCAAACTATGCATTGATCAGGGGGAGGCACTGTCTAGTCCTGATCAATATCGTCGTTTGGTTGGTAAACTGAATTATCTCACTATTACACGTCCTGATATTTCATTTGCAGTGAGTATTGTGAGTCAGTTTATGTCTGCTCCTCGTCTGCCACATTGGGAGGCCGTTCTTAGAATTGTCAAGTATCTCAAGTCTCATCCTGGACGTGGTCTATTTTATAGAGCTAATGGTCATTTGCGTATTGAGGCCTTCACTGATTCTGATTGGGCAGGAGGCCCATCTGACAGGAGATCAACCACTGGATATTGTGTTTTTCTTGGTGGCAATCTTGTTAATTGGAAGAGTAAGAAACAGACCGTAGTTGCACGGTCTAGTGCAGAGGCAGAATATAGAGCCATGGCTCACACCACATGTGAGATTGTGTGGGTGCGATCTTTTCTTGAGGAGATAGGATTCAATGTGCAATTGCCTATGAATTTGTATTGTGATAACCAAGCAGCAATTCACATTGCATCCAATCCTGTATTTCATGAGCGGACTAAGCATATCGAAGTTGATTGTCATCTGGTGCGAGAGAAGTTGACTGATGGTGTTATAGCAACTCCCTTCGTGTCTACAAGTGTTCAATTGGCTGACATATTCACGAAGTCATTGTTTAAGCCCCGGTTGGAGATGTTATGTGACAAGCTGGGTTTGTGCGATATCTATTTCCCAGCTTGAGGGGGAGTGTTGGAATACTAGTATACTTGTCTACTAGTATATTGTGTTTAGTCCCACATTGCTTAATCATATTGTGTAACGAACTATCTTCTTATATAAATAAATGGTTATGTGTGAAGGTTAATTAACACCTTACACACCTTTTCCTCTCCAAATACATGAGGCAAGAAATCGTGCAATTGCGGATTGGGTTACATGACTGTAACTCACTTGGTATCTTTGCATTGCAAATATCGTCGGGCTATTGACTCAACATCGGCTATATTTGCATCACCAATCTCCTCAGTCATCACGATTCCATGACTGCGAATGCGACTGCTGACTGGGTTCTCGAGTCTCGACATCGGCTTTTTAAGGACCCAAAACCAAGGAGAAAGAAAGGAGAGAGAGATTCGAGGAGATTGAGAGAACTGAAAGAGCTAGATTTCAATTTTTGACTGAAAGAACGAGATCGACCCCCGATGCTAATTGAGGGTTTTTCAAATGGTTTATGGGTTGGGGGAGTCGTGTGTTCCTAGCTTTGAAAACTCTTTTTTTTCAAACAATTGGGGTGGCTAAGAAAACGAGTAGTATCGCCAATAAATAACATAGAACAATATAATATCTGTTCTCAATCTTTTGCATAAAATCAAACGTAATATTTGTTCTTGATCTATTGGCAAAGAGCAAGTTCAATATCTTTTCTCTTTTTTTTTTTGCTATGATCGAGTGTAGTACCGTGGATTAAAAAAAAAAATCAAGTTTAGCATCGGCCAATATGCCCTACCTATGAATGTTCCGAGAATCTGACACGTGAATTTTCCTAGCTGCAATTGCATGGAAGTCGTGCTAGATGTTTCTTTAATGGGGTGACTAATAAAAATCTTTTTATCGATTCGAAAAACAAAATTACAAAGTGCTGGATTTCTACCAAATTGCCCTTCTTTAGGCTATTATTGCCTCCTCGTAGTGTATGAAAAAAAAGCAATTCCATTACTTTCAAGATGTTATGATTAAAATCTTGCACGACTACTACCCAGCTTCAGTTTTTGACCTGGACATGTGTAGAAGAAAATATGTCAACTTTTGTGATGTTTCATTGTATCCCCCACCGTGGGTAGGTGCAGGTAATTGTGTTCATTGCTACTGTTATACACTCCGAAAGTACCCTTAAATATATGGCATTGCTTGTCGTGTTTCTAGGATGTCAATGGTTGCGGTTGCTTTTCTACATTTGCCGGAAATTTCGAGTTGAAATTTCGAACTTCCTTCAAAACTTGACAGATTATATTGCCTTTGTTTCTTGCCTTCAAGTGGCGTAGCCAAAATTTCGTGTTGGAGGTGGCACCTAACACAAAGACCTTATCAAGTCTCAATACTCCACACTCGTTAAAAAGGGGGAGCCATTGCATCACTCTTTCTCCCTTGACAAGCATCACAACACAACAAATTCACACATTTAATGTCAACGAGGGATGCAAGGGAATTCCACTTTCTCCCTTATAGAGTATACAAAAAAACTAAAGATTAAGTTGATTTATCAACACGAAGAAATTAAAAAAGGGGGGGAGCCATTGCATCACCCTTTCTCCCTTGACAAGCACCAGAAGAAAAAAAATTCACACATTAATGTCAAGGAGGGATGCAAGGAATCCCACTTTATCCCTTAGCGAGTATTAAAAAATACAGTATTACCAGAGTGGCCGACGAGAATGAGCAAAGCAACAATTTTAAAAAATCTGCGCGGATCAACCTGTGAATAAAGAACAGATGAGCAAGAATTATAAACAATACTAATTACTAATTAGAACACTATTTAGTAATAAACATTACTAATTAGAATACAAGTTCACTGGTGTCAAGATCCATTGATCCAAGAGCAGGTATAATACTATATTCAAGAATCATGAATAAACTATAGGCCATTCAAAAAATAAATATAAACTATAGTTATATAGTAGATTACCAATAAATCGGTCGGCCGCGCGAAATAAGAATGCCACACAACAATTTGCCACCCACATTACAAACAAATCTCCAATTTTGCACAAAAAATAAAGACATCAAGGAAATACAAAAACGTGTTCCTAACTCCCAAGTCCTAATTCATAAACCAAATGAGAAGCATATGACAGAAGAACTACAAATGAATACGAGTAAAGAAGTAATTTTACCAACACATGAGGCAAGAAATCGTGCAATGGCCGATTGGTTCCATGACTGTAACTCACTTGGTATCTTTGCATTGCAAATATCGTTCGGCTGTCGAGTCAACATCGGCTATCTTTGCATCACCAATCTCCACAGTCATCATAATTCCATGACTGTGATTGCTGACTGGGTTCTCGAGTCTCGACATCGGCTTTTGAAGGACCCAAAACCAAGGAGAAAGAAAGGAGAGAGAGATTCGAGGAGATTGAGAGAACTAAAAGAGCTAGATTTCAATTTTCGAATGAAAGAATGAGATCGACCGCCGATGCTAAGTGAGGGTTTTTCCAAATGGTTTATGGGTTGGGGGTGTCAAGTGTTCCTTGCTTTGAAAACTTTTTTTTTTCAAAAAATTGGGGTGGCTAAGAAAAAGAGTAGTATCGCCAATAAACAAAAAAAAAGAACAATGCAATATATGTTCTCAATCTTTTATATAAAATCAAATGTACTATCTATTATCTATCTTTTGGCAAAGAGCAACTGCAATATTTATTCTCGGACTTTTTGCTATGATCCAGTGTAGTATCGTGGATTAAAAAAAAAAATCAAGTTCAATATCGGCCAATATGCCCTAACCACGAATGTTCCGAGAAATAGACACGGGAATTTTCCTAACTGCAATTGCAAGGAAGTCATGCTAGATGTTTCTTTGATGGGGTGACTAATAAAAATCTATTTAGCGATTGTAAAAAAAAAATTACAAATTGCTGGATTTCTGCCACATTGCCCATCTTTAGGCTATAGCCACCTCGTCGTGTATGAAAAAAGGCAATTCCATTACTTTGAAGAAGTTAATGATTAAAATCTTGCACGACTACTACCAAGCTTCAGGTTTTGACCTGGACATGTGTAGAAGAAAATATGTCAACTTTTGTGATGTTTCATTGTATCCCCCACCGTGGGTAGTTGCAGGTAATTGTGTTCATTGCTACTGTTACACACTCCGAAAGTACCCTTAAATATATGGCATTGCTTGTTGTGTTTCTAGGATTTCAATGGTTGCGGTTGCTTTTCTACATTTGTCGGAAATTTCGAGTTGAAAGTTAGAACTTCCTTTAATACTTGGCAGATTATATTGTCTTTGTTTCTTGCCTTCAAGTGGCGTAGCCAGAATTTCGTGTTGGAGGTGGCACCTAACACAAAGACCTTATCAAGTCTCAATACTCCACACTCGTTTAAAAGGGGGAGCCATTGCATCACTCTTTCTCCCTTGACAAGCATCACAACACAACAAATTCACACATTTAATGTCAAGGAGGGATGCAAGGGAATTCCACTTTCTCCCTTATAGAGTATACAAAAAAACTAAACATTAAGTAGATTAATCAACACGAAGTAATTAAAAAAGGGGGGGAGCCATTGCATCACACTTTCTCCCTTGACAAGCACCACAACAAAACAAATTCACACATTAATGTCAAGGAGGGATGCAAGGGAATCCCACTTTCTCCCTTAGCGAGTATTAAAAAATACAGTATTACCAGAGTGGCCGACGAGAATGAGCAAAGGAACAATTTCCAAAATCTGCGCGGATCAACCTGCGAATAAAGAACAGATGAGTTAGAATTGTAAACAATACTAATTACTAATTAGAACACTATTTAGTAATAAACATTACTGATTAGAATACAAGTCCACTGGTGTCAAGATCCATTGATCCAAGATGAGGTATAATACTATATTCAAGAATCATGAATAAACTATACGCCTTTCAAAAAATAAATAAACTATAGTTATATAGTAGATTACCAACATATCGGTCGGCCGCGCGAAATAAATGCAAATACGTGTTCCTAACTTCCAAGTCCTAATTCATAAACAAAATAAGAAGAATATGATAGAAGGGATAGAAGAACTACAAACGAATACGAGTAAAGGAGTAACTTTACCAATACATGAGGCAAGAAATCGTGCAATTGCCGATTGGGTTCCATGACTGTAACTCACTTGGTATCTTTGCATTGCAAATATCGTTCGGCTATCGAGTCAACATCGGCTATCTTTGCATCACCAATCTCCTCAGTCATCACGATTCCATGACTGCGACTGCTGACTGGGTTCTCGAGTCTCGACATCGGCTTTTTAAGGACCCAAAACCAAGGAGAAAGAAAGGAGAGAGAGATTCGAGGAGATTGAGAGAACTGAAAGAGCTAGATTTCAATTTTCAACTAAAAGAATGAGATCGACCGCCGATGCTAAGTGAGGATTTTTTCAAATGGTTTATGGGTTGGGGGTGTCGTGTGTTCCTAGCTTTGAAATTTTTTTTTTTTTTCAAAATATTGGGGTGGCTAAGAAAAAGAGTAGTATCGCCAATAAAAAAAAATAGAACAATGTAATATCTATTCTCAATAATTTGTATAACATCAAATGTACTATTTGTTCTCGATCTTTCGGCAAAGAGCAAGTGCAATATCAAATGTACTTTAAAAAAAAAAATCAAGTTTAGTAATGGCCAATATGCCTTACCCATGAATGTTTCGAGAATCTGACAGGAGAATTTTCCTAGCTGCAATTGCATGGAAGTCGTGCTATATGTTTCTTTGATGGGGTGACTAATAAAAATCTTCTTATCGATTGGAAAAAAAAAATTTCAAAGTGCTGGATTTCTGCCACATTGCCCTTCTCTAGGCTATAGCCTCCTAGTAGTGTATGAAAAAAGGCAATTCCATTACTTTGAAGAAATTAATGATTAATATCTTGCACGACTACTACAAAGCTTCAGTTTTTGACCTGGATATGTGTAGAAGAAAATGTATCAATTTTTATGATGTTTCATTGCATCCCCCACCGTGTGTAGTTGCAGGTAATTGTGTTCATTGCTACTGTTATACACTCCGAAAGTACCCTTAAATATATGACATTGCTTGTCGTGTTTCTAGGATGTCAATGGTTGCGGTTGCTTTTCTACATTTGTCGGAAATTTCGAGTTGAAAGTTGGAACTTCCTTTAAAACTTGGCAGATTATATTGTCTTTGTTTCTTGCCTTCAAGTGGCGTAGCCAGAATTTCGTGTTGGAGGTGGCACCTAACACAAAGACCTTATCAAGTCTCAATACTCCACACTCGTTTAAAAGGGGGAGCCATTGCATCACTCTTTCTCCCTTGACAAGCATCACAACACAACAAATTCACACATTTAACGTCAAGGAGGGATGCAAGGGAATTCCACTTTCTCCCTTATAGAGTATACAAAAAAACTAAACATTAAGTAGATTAATCAACACGAAGTAATTAAAAAAGGGGGGGAGCCCTTGCATCACACTTTCTCCCTTGACAAGCACCACAACAAAACAAATTCACACATTAATGTCAAAGAGGGATGCAAGGGAATCCCACTTTCTCCCTTAGCGAGTATTTAAAAATACAGTATTACAAGAGTGGCCGACGAGAATGAGCAAAGGAACAATTTTCAAAATCTGCGTGGATCAACCTGCGAATAAAGAACAGACGAGTTAGAATTGTAAACAATACTAATTACTAATTAGAACACTATATAGTAATAAACATTATTGATTAGGATACAAGTCCACTGGTGTCAAGATCCATTGATCCAAGATGAGGTATAACATTATATTCAAGATTAGAAATAAGTGAACCTCCCGATTACCAAATCAGGGGGATAAAATTTTGATAAAATGTCATCTTCTTGGTATGATAGAACAATACCAATTAAACCATTGGAAGCAACTCTAATTAAAGTTCCATTGCGGTCTATATATATTCACGGCTATGATTTTATCAAGATTATCATATTCAAGATGTGAAAAGAGCTTCAAGTTCATCAGTCCAAGGCAAGAATAATCATGTAGTATTAAGGTGCAATAGGACACTGCCTGCTCATGATGCTGTTGAAACTTGATATTCTACCCAGGAGACAGTTTCTTACTATATGCCAAAAAGATATGTAGGACATATCAATCAGTCATGCATTAGTAGAAACGGTACTACCTAAAGGACTAGCGTGGTGCTGAGTTTTAAGCCTTTTGCATAACTTATTGACAGTTATAAAATTTTGACATAGTATGTTCGTTCTTCTTCTACTTTTCTATTCTCTGTTTTTTATTCTATTTCCTTCAAAAACTGCATTGTTTCATTTAATTCACTTCCAAAATCTATCCATTATCTTGACAGTGACTTAGTCATATATTATACAAACAATGTTCTTTTCACAAGCCTAACTACATATTCTTCATACATAGCAATGAAAAGAAATTGGAAGTAACTTATCTTCAGAGCGGCAACCAAAATATTAGGGGCCTCAAAGCAGGGAAAACAAGAGTTCCAATGTGGATAACGGGGACACCTACATATACAATTTTCACATTAATTAAGAGCCTTGACGATTCCAATGTTGATAAAGGGGACACTTGCATATACAATTTTGTTTTAGTTCGAGTATATTGAATATGTAGTCAATAAAAGTAGAGATATACCAACCTTCCTCTCCTGTTCTTTCTTAGAATTTTGCTCCCTCTTGCCCCTGTAGGCACTGCCATCCTCCACCACTTTATCTGACATAAATGTAAGACAGGAAGAATCTAGAGAAAAAAAAGGTTCGTGTACCCGGTGTGCAGCATAAGGTTGAAACTCAGCAACTCGAAAGAGGATTAGCAAGTTCACTTACAAGGTACATCTAAAAACACACCTAAAGCAAATTATACAACACACATCAATAATGAGTATAAAAAAAACACAAAAAAACTTGGTATTTGCTCAGTCACCTCAATTCATGTATCTCGGTCCAAACAAGAACACTTTGATGTGCGAATAAATCTTAAATGTATTAGGAAATAGAAATCAACCATTCTATTCTATGGTTCAGAAGTGAAGTACAGGTGATTATACACTTAGCAAGTATTCTCAAAAATCTTTGTAATACAATCACCTCTAAGTTGAACCTTTCTTCAATAAGTCCAACTTTAAAAAACCTGTGAGTCCAATAAGTACATCCAAATGAAATTTACTGGATTAAGGGGTCAGTACAAATCATTCGTATAAAAACAAGAGTTCCAATGTGTTTAAGATAGATGGACATGGACGAAGAACTCACCAGATGAGCAATGCACCGTGGGGATTCGCGTCGCGGCGGGACGGTCTAAATTTATGAGTTTCGATGATAGAGACGTGGAGGCTTATATGAAGCTCGGGATCAAATATTAACGAGAGCCGTCCAAGAACGCCATTGGGAGAGGGTAAAAAATCTTTGCATGCTTTGAGAGCAAGAGGATTTGTAGGAGATGAGAGAGAGTCGAAGGTCTAATGGAGGGAGAGATAGGGTTTCTGCTCCATAGAGCTCCTCAAAGTTGCTTCTTGACCTTAATAAATCATGGAAAATGTTGATCCTCAAGAGTCCCAAAATTACTCTTAAGACTGTGGGTACAGTTGCGCAGCATAATCTCAGGCCCCGTTCCGCTTTCTCTCAAAATCTTATTTTTTAAAAACAAGGTAATTTCAAACTCAAATACAACGAAAATGAAAAATAATTTTTCAATTTTTTTTGCACCGTGTAAAAGATCTCAATGAGATCTATCAAACAAGATCCATGTTTGTAGGAAAATTATATGCGTAAACATATAATTTTTGACCTCGAAATTATCTTCTTTTTCTTAGAAACCGGAACGGCACCTCAAACACAACTTCACACAGTAATTGTACTTTTACTTCCAAATAAAAAAGAACTGCAGGGTACTGATATAGAGTTTATTCTTAAAATGCCTAAAATACCCCCAAACTTAAATCCAGTCTTGACAAAGTACGAGGGCAATTTGGTAATTTCACCATGTGGCTTGGCAGGCAACACTAGATCTTTTAACACAAGTGTATTGATATACACACACACCAACATCTCTCATTCCAACTGTTGCCATCAACACAGAGCTCTTTCGGCTTCTTTTCAGGTTAACCCTCTTTCTAAAGCGGAGTAAGGTACCAATACCAGAGAAAGATTTATTGAAAGGCCCGACTTGTATGGCTTTTTCAATTTCTCGATAAAGAGAAATATGACCAACAGTGGTCACTCTTGCTACATCTTTTGTTGCCGCCCCCTATTTGGCCGAAAATGTAAATTGCACAGCTCCAAAAATGCTCTATATTGACTACCCTACTATCATTATGCCTTTGCAATGTTACTTGAACCCAAGAATTCGTATACCATTGCTCCTTTGCCCTCGCGAGAGACTTCTATGGCAGCTGAATAAAGGCTCTGCTATGAAAGAAATCGATGGACAGACTAATTTGGCCGGTATTCCCTAATGAGAGGCTTTAGGAGATAGGGTTAGGAGATTAGAGGTGGCAATTTTCAACCCGACCCATGAACCCACCCTTAGTAGCAGGATTCTTCTAAAATGGGTACGCTCCCAAGACGGGAGCGCGAATCGGCGCTCCCAAGATGGGAGCTTGACGGGAGCTCGCTCCCCTTGAGACGGGAGCTCGCTCCCAACTAACATGGGAGCTTATTGGGTGGTTAAGGCAACTATTCTCTTATTCGTAAGGGAGGTATGCCATTGTGGAAATAAAAATATGAAAATCTTATCACTCAAGAAGTTTGGCAAATTGAAAATATCTAACTTCCTATAAGTACCCTTTAAGATCATGAAAATTCTCATAAGTAATCACTTTTCCTTCAATGGTTAAGTATTTAAAGATACTTTATATACGTATTTATATGAAATCTATATACGCTTCTTAGGCGCTCCCAACCTTAGGAGCTTCTAGGTGCCTCCGCTCCCGCGCTCCAGCTCCCGCTTCCGCTCCCGCTTCGTGCTACTAAGAACCCACCCATACCCTATGTTACGCGGACTCGCCATTTTTGGAGGAGTACCCGTGTCGACATGAAAGTGAGGCGAGAGGAGAGTGCGTCGGGGGAGGAGGCTGGTGCCTAGTCGTTGCAGTGGAGAGGCATCGAAGAGATGACCTAGATCTGTTGTTGTTTTGTATACATAATCAGGTAAATTACAATTTTCAAAACCCATCTTTTAATTTATTACTTTGGAGCCCCCCATCTGCTACTGCAAGAGCTGCGGCTGCTGTTTGTTTTAACTTTAGGTCTGGGCCACTAATATGGGCTTGGGCCATTAAGTTTGGATAAGAACTTCTTTTAAAAATTTACATTCAAAACTAATGTTTCCAAAAAAAATGACATAAAATATATTTTTTTCTGAATAATATAAATATAAATAAAAAATATGGGAGGTACCAAAAATAAAAAATAGAAATTCTATTATATATATAAATAATATACATAATTATATACATATTCGGCGGATCCCCACACACGTATCCAAACTCGGATACATATCCCTGAATCCTCTATTTTCAGACTTAAGGTGTCCAACACCTAGATTCACACCCGCACCCGATTCTCGTACCCAAGTCCGAGCAACATAGCCCATACCCGCCCAAATTTGCCCATATTGTATTATGGGTCATAAATGGGTTAAACCACATTAACCCATACCTACAAGGGTTTAAATGGGTTGGACTCAAAGCCATGACCGCTCTCCAAGCTTCTCTCTCATCTACAACAAACCTTCACTACTCTCTCACCCCTACCCCCGAACCGCAACCTTCAACTCCCTCTCTCTCCTCACCACACCCGTATAATTCCTCTCTCCTCCCCACTCTCTCTGTCTCCCCCCTCAATTCACCTCCTCAAACCTCTAGATTATCTCACCGTCACCGTCTCTCTCAACTGCTCATCGCATCCCGACAACGTCAATTCAACCCCCAAAGAATCCACCTTTTTGGATTCCAATTTGCTTTCGGACTGGAGGAATCTCAAAAGGAGGGAATTGGCAATGAATTTTCAGGAGATAACACGAGAATCAATTTCTTTGATAGCAAGAATGCTTAGATTGAAACACAGACAAGTACACGACAAACAATCACACAACAGTATACTTTTGTGTATACATCAGTTACACCCCTTGAGATTTGCAAATAAGACGATGCGATCCCTAAGAGCATCTCCAACCCTTAAACCATTTTTCAACCCAAATTTGGGTGAAATTTTGGGTCAAAAGCTCTATTTGGTTTTGTCTTGTCCAATGCTATACCCATTTTTTTACCCAAATCTAGTACTTTTTAGGCGCGCTCTCTCTCTCTCTCTCCAAAATTTGAATCAAAATGGTACATTGGTAAACATTAAGGAGTGAATGGGAATGGGTCAAATTTGGGTAAGGAAAAGGGTACATCTCAAAATGGGTGGGAAAATGGGTATGCCATCGGAGATAAGTTTTAAATGTTTTTACCCAAAATTTGGGTTTGGGTAAGAAAATGGGTAAGGATTGGAGATGCTCAAGGTACTGGAAATTACTGTCCTCATTATAAGGGTCTAGGCCGCATTGTATTTACAATCTGTCGTCAACCATCAAACGTACAAAATACTACCAAGTTTAACATTGTTTTCAAGTTCCTGGTCTCTGTATTGTAAAGGTCAAAATAGTATAATCAAAAGGGACGAAAAGTTACTGTCATGTAGGGAAGGAAGTGGGCCAAAAGAAGAAATTTTGACAGAGGACCGGAAATTCAAAAAGTTTTTGCATGGGACAAAAAAATTCGACCGAAAATGCAAATCCTGAAAGTGGGACAAAGAGAGGGGACAGGAAAATTGCAAATCGTATTTTTTTAACTCTTTTTTCTAGATAAAGAATGTACAAATAGAGGAAAATAACCAGAAAGCATAAAATCAGCTCCACATTTTTAGCAAACTTGGTTTCAGAAAGGTTTTCTAATAGATCTGGGGGCATGAACAAACCTTTCCATTCCCAAGATGAAATTCTGACTTCAAATTATGATGATCCCTTGACAGCAAATACGTCTGTAAACCATTCGCAAACTTTGTGTCCTCTGCAACAATATATAACGGGCGAGAGAGAGAGAGAGAGAGAGAGAGAGAGAGAACAACATTACAAGGTTGCTTAAAGCTGAGGCAACTTTCCTAGATATAAGAGGAACTCAAAACTCTACCTCTGTATAATGCTAGAACAACATTGGAGTTGAACAATAACGCGTCGCCAAAATGATGGAAAATGCCAAATTAGAAATACCATGGAAGCTTTCTTGAGCAAGAATCACCTGCAATTTTTACCGGAGTATACCATTATGAAGAGTTTGCTTCAAGAATATATAGGAGTATATCTATCTACAACTGGTCTCAGAAATCTTTGGCAGCATAATAAAGCTAGAAGAAACCTTAGCAAATTTTGCCAAACACCCTCAAACCTCAACCTATACATACATTCACATATGCATCGAAAGATTACCAATTTCACCAAAAGAAATTTCAAGAGATTAGGGGTTCAAATCACCACCTCAGCAACCCTCAAAACAATTGATTCAACACCTATTGCTACATGATAGCCAATAACTTCCTTCAATATCAATGCTTTAAACCGCACATTTATATCCAGGCTTTAACCAGGAATCATTACAAAAGTTCCTCCATATGAAGATTCTCATGTTGCCCCAAGGCTAATGGGAACAAACAAAAGGTACTTGATGTCAGTAGTATTAGATTATTTTATTTACTTGGCTTGTGAGGACCAAGTGAATGTAGAACAGTGTCTTGAAGTTAATTTTCCACAACTATTTTTCCTTTCTTGATAAGTTTGAGATGTGCAATGTGGAAGAGGAATAGAGGATCTGCAAATGATATGGACAGTTTAATTATTTTCTTACGAACGAAATTACCAGCGAAACTACTGGAATTGGATCCTTGTGCATTTGAAACTTTTCAACTGTACTGTAGAAAAGATTGAGGAGATGAAACAAGTAACAGCAAACTAGTCCATAAACCAGGTACCTTAGCAATCTGAGTCAAAAGAAGACGGCCAGGAAACATCACTGATGAGTAAACAGCAACCAACATGTGCCATTCAAGGATTTAAAGGAGACGACAAATGTAGAGGACTACAGGAAACTAGACGCTACCAACTTCTCTCATTATTTCAATAATTTACATATTTATCGAGTAAAAAGAATCACTGATCCTGACAAAGAGTTTACGGGAATTTTTTTTGATGATGCTTCGTTTAAGCTTTCATTGGTTCACAAAGATCCACTAAATTAATTTCTTCATAAATCGAATTGAAGAAGAAAGAACAGCAAGCATAATTAAGAAGTATAACTGAAACTTACCGCATGTGGTGGCATCATGGTTGAGGGAAGCAAATACAAACCAAGTACATCCCTGATATATTGTTCCTGCACATGGTTAAAAAAGAACTAAAATGTGTCGCAATTCACCCTTTCAAAAGACAAACTCATTATTTCACCTTTCACCCAAACTTCGTATCAGAAAAAACAAATCTCAAATACCATGCGGCTGAGAAAGGACTCCCCGAAACCCTATGATTGAGCATTAGAAATTTAGAAACTGGAGAACTGGCATACGCTATGTGATTTGAGGCGGCTTTTCACTCTCGCAATTAATGTCATAAAATTTCAGTGGACAAAGTATTTAGAATACACACAGGTCATAGATGTTACCTGGGAATTCAAAATCTGTTGTGAGGTAGACTCATCTTCATCCAACGACTTGGAAGTATACCTCCACCATCAGTCGGTTCAAGGGCAGCTTTCTTTCGTAGCTTGTGGATTCTATTACAACCTAAACAATTCAAGATTACAATCATCATTACAAGATAGCTTTTGGATCCTATTACAAACCTAATCTATTGAAGTTCGGAACTTGTATACAAGGCTCCCTCCCTCATTCGCCTACTTATGAGAGCATCCACAAGTAACAAAAGTAATCACAAGCAGCTTTGATTTACCTCACGAGCAACCCCAGCCTCAAACAATGACTCGTCAGGGCGCAAATCCATTATCACCAAAATATCACCTAAACATGTGACTGAAAATGAATGTCAAGAAATTCATGATCATTTGCTATTGTATTTGAGGAGATAATGTCCCAACAGATCCTTACCATCTCCTGCAGCATCAATTTCCTCCTCTGTCATATTATCAGGGCGCCGGAAACCCCGGTTGATCTAAAAGTCAAAAGAATGTCATCTCTTAGTCATACAAGTAAATATTCAGCGAAATAATACAATTGATGTCTAAAAGGTAATTCAAGTGCTATTTCTGAATTAATTCCAGTCAGAATATAAAAGGTGGCTCCCATGGAACTAATACGTAATCTAAATGGACCAAGAACTTGTGCAAAATAGAGGTAACCAGTAGGACAGCTCATAGAGGGCCGATAAAGCCAGAAACAACAATGCACCTTAATATCAGACAGCTTCAAACAGTGTGTAGCAATGGTAACTTCTCCATGGGTTTGAAATCGGTTACCTTAAGACTCTCCTTGTCACTCAGGTAGAGTTCGAAAGAGCATGTTGTGGTTGTGGTCATGATATCACAAATTCCAAGTACCTGCATAAAGAAAATCCAAAATTCCAAATCCAATCAGTTTCCAAATGGATTTTCGAAGTCATCAAGGAACAAATGGCTATGTATGCAGTCTCATATTGGCAACCAAATGTAATGGGTGCTGTTCATGGCTGGAACAGAGGAACGAACGCTAAATCAAATAATCCCACCATGTATGAAGATTTCTTACCCCTAGAGCACATGGGCCAAAAAATGTCTTGCCACCAACCTGAACCTGTTGTAAAAGGAAAGGACAACATGATTAGGTACCATTTTCCTTTGATACATTTGTGCTTGTTTTGATAACTTAGCAGAAAGTAGTAGTTTAGCTTTCAAGAGCACGTGAAGTGGTTCTACTCTAAGTATCTCTTCAAGCTAAATAAACAGTGGCTAGGGGACTTTAAAAGTAAAAACTGAGAAACACCCATACTGTGGTGGAAAACATGAACATTCAAGGCAAGAGTAACATAAATACTTCGATATCAAAAGTTAGCGGGAAAGCAAATAACAGATTAGATGTGATCTACCACATAATCATACCAGAAACAAAACAATTAACAAAAAGTTGAAGGAAAGAAATAAAACTAAAATTAGATGTGATCTACCAAAATGTACAGATACACCAGATATGTAAAAGCCCTAAAAAAAAACCCTAAGCAAGGCTTTCTTTCGTTACCTGTCCAAAACTCTTGGAGTCGGGATTCCACAACATACTCAAAGATCTTTCCACCTAGGGCTCTGTCACTGGCGACACGGGGTACTGCTGAAACATTAATTGTCGGCTGCCTTCAATGGCGAAAACAGCAGGCTGGAGAACAACAGAGGGTACGACGACTGCAGTGACGGGAAGCGACCGAATGGCAGCGGCGATGACGGGAACAGGAAGGATTGACCCACGGAGGCCTGCGGCGTAGGAAGCAGTGGCTGTTGTTGGGTCGTTGTTGGAAGCAGCGGCTGTTGTTGAGAGAGAGATCCCGAGATCAAAATAGAGCTTGCCGGCAGCCGGACCCATGGTAGGGTTTGATACGACTTGGAGAGATAGATAGAGAGAGAGAGAGAGGGGTTTTGAAATTTGAATGCTGGTGTGACCGTGTGAGCAAGGGAATGTTCAATGGATTTACCCAGTTCAGAGAATTACTGGGTGCGTGTGTTTGTGGCTTCCATGGGAGAGGGAGAGGGAGAGGGAGAGGGGAGGGCGTTTCGAGTGTGAGCGTTGAGGGGTTTGGGGTGTGGGTGTGGCCGTTGTGGGCGTGGCGGTGTTTGGGTGTGGCGGTGGTGAAGATTTGGATCAGTGGCGGGATTGAGTTTCTGTTTCCATGAGAGAGAGAGAGAGGATCAGTGGTGATATTGATTTCTGTTTCCATCAGAGAGAGAGAGAGAGAGAGAGGAGGGGTTCGTGTGTGGGTGTGGCGGTGTCTGGGAGAGGAGAGAGAGACAGAACTGTGGGTGTAAATACCTGATGGTTTTTGAAATTTAAATGCCAGTTGGCCAATTAGTTTTTTGTTAATTGTTGTTATTATTAGTAAATGCCAACAGCTTTGAGTCTTTGACCGAAGAAAATTGCCAACAGCTATCGTTCCCAACAGCTCTTTTTTTTAAACGGGTTCCCATTCCTAGCACGTTTTTTTTAATCCGCAACAGGTCTTTATTTGCCATTCAAAAACAAATACTATATTTAAATCAAATATAACAGCTATTCATTACTCAATTTTTAATGCTCTTTCCATATTGAACGAAGTTTCTTGGCTATTTCTGTTAAACTTATTTCGTTTGGATGGTCCACGAGTATCAAATAAAAATTAATTGTTGTAAAATTTTGTTGGTGAAAACAAATAGCAATGAAAAATCTTGATGATTTATCTAGAAGAGATATTAAAAAATAAAATTAATACATACTAAGTTTGTTCGGATGGTCTAGTCTTAGATAGCTAACCTTTTATCATTTGCTAAATTTAACTTACATATTGTATTACCCACTAAGTTACACCTAATTTGCTGCTTAACATATGCATAGAGGATGCTCAACGAGACTGCTACTCACAGAATATTTTTTTCCAAAAGAATGAGAGCCCGTTCCAGAATCAATAGTAAGTACTTATTTTTTAAGAATGCGATTTCAAGCTCAAAAATAATGTATTTTCTCAAATAATTTTCCTACAAATATGGATCTTATTTGATAAATCTCAATGAAATCTTTTGAACGGTACAAAAAAAATTAAAAAATTATTTTTAATTTACATTATTTTTTAGTTTGAAAATGTGAAATAAGTACTTATTTTTTAAGAAGGTGTTCTGGAACAGGACCTGAGTTGCCTTGTTGTACATAGACTAGGGCATATCCATGCCTAAAGGCACGACTTGAAATCGGTATTCAACAAATTATTCAGTTTTGTCCCTCTAACCTCCTAAAAGCCAAGGCCTCATTTGCAAATTCCAACTATGCAAAAAAAAAAAAACTTAATTCTAGGCATATGTAGACAAGAATTTTGGAATGTAAATTACTTATGATTTCATCCTAAAATTCTTAGCCTATATAGACAAGAATTTTGGGATGAAAATTACTTATGATTACATCCTAAAATTCTCGGCCGATGTATCCATGAATTTTGGGATGTAATTACTTATGATTTCATCCTAAAATTCTCAGCCTATATAGACAAGAATTTTGGGATGAAAATTAATTATGATTTCATCCTAAAATTCTCGCCCTATATAGACAAGAATTTTGGGATGAAAATTACTTATGATTTCATCCTAAAATTCTAGGCATATGTAGACAAGATTTTTTGGACGTAAATTACTTATGATTTCATACTAAAATTCTCGGCATATATAGACAAGAATTTTGGGATGTAATTACTTATGATTTCATCCTAAAATTCTCTGCCTATAGAGACAAGAATTTTGGGATGTAAATTACTTATGATTACATCCTAAAACTCTCGGCCTATATAGACATGATTTTTGGGATCTAAATTATTTATGATTACATCCTAAAATTCTCGGCCTATATAGACAAGATTTTTGGGATGTAAACATAAGTATTTGTACATCTCAAACTATTCTTATATGAACTAGTCCGCGCAGCGGCCTAACAAATTTCTCTGGACTAGTTTCATGGTAAACGGTCCAAATAATTAACCATGAAATAGTTTCATGGTAAATGGTCCAAATAATTAACCATGAAATGATAGGAACATACAGACATATTTCATGATAAATGCTACAAATAATTTACCATGAAATCGAAAAGCCTGTATTACATATATGGTTTAAAATCAGGCCTATATATATGGTTTAAAATATATACATATATACAATTAATAACACTCAAAGGGCAATATCGGTATTAAAAGTATGAAAAGGATGAAATCATAAGTCGCTAAAAATGACAGGATGAATTCATAAGTGAAGAGGGTAATAAGGATGGATTTTTAAGTCTCTCCAAAATTTAATGTCATACTAAGTACAGTGGTAAGATTCTAAAAAGCATCATTATATACTCGATCATATTTGTTTCCTTTAAGCAAACATTGAAACTAAAAAATTGGAATAAGATAAGAACATTACAGAAGATGCAATTTATGTATCCTCGGTCAAAATTATGGATGCACAAATTACCAGTTGCATGAAATATGATTATTTTCTTTTAGGACATTATAGTCCTTAACTTTTGCTGAAGTTATTTTGTAGAAATTTTCTTATATTTATTTTCCTTTCCATTTTCACAGCATAGTTGCATACATTTCTAACCCGTCGTATGCTGCTTTTAGTTTTATAAGGACTTGGCCTTCGGTTCAACTTATTTGATTAGCATATCACAAAGCTAGAAGTAGTGTGGAGGCAACAAATCATGGTAAACGTGTACAAGAATTTGCAGAAGAGCATGTTGTCGTGGTTTAAATTACTGATGCGAACCATTATTCAAACAACATAGTTTTTAAAAATAAAGAACAAAGTGTGGTAGAAATTAGAATCATACCACTTGAATGACAATTTCTTTTCCCCTACCTGTGGATGTCACCTTCTCTTTTTTCCCTTGTACTTTCCTCGAGGTTTTTCTTTTTCCTTTTAGAAAGATAAAATGTATAAAGAGAGTAGGAATAAAGTTACTCGGTGAGGTGAAAATAAATGCAAGAAGAATAGGAATAGAGTTGTTCGGTGAGATTATATATACCTTTGCCACTTGAATATCATTTGAGCGTCCATCACAGATAACAATACCCACGTTTCGTGTTCAACGCAACTGAAACTCAAATAATATAAACATGAGAAAATTTCAAAAAAACACCTAAACGTTCATGAACTTTACAAAAAAAACACCTAGACTTTAACTTATGACAAAAAAATATCTAAACTTACCATTTCATTAACAATTAGGCCCCCACTGTCCAATTCCGTCAACTTATAATGGATGGAACTAACGGAAGGTGTTAACCTTCCTTTTTTTTCTTTTTCAAAAAATTACGTAAATAAATATGTAATAAAGTTATTTTTTTCTTACTATTTATCAAAAATTACTTTAACCCCATTTTTTACTATTTACACAAATAGCTTTAATTCTCTTTTTTTTTTACTTTCAAATTTTACCTTCCCTAGCCCCCCCTCTCTCTCTCCCTCTTTTTTTTTTTTTTTTAAGAAATTTGACTTCACACCACCAATTAACCCCACATCCAACCACCAAAACCCATGTCCGAATTTTAGAAATTCCAAATTACCTTCAACCTTCTTTTTTTAACCTTTTTTTTTCTTTTTACTTTTGAAAATTACTTTCAACTTTTTCTTTTTTGTAATAAACAAATATTCAATATTTTTTTTACTATTTATCAAAAATTACTTTAACCTCACATGTTTTACTTTCAAATTACCTCTCTCTGTATTCTCTGTGTGATTTAAGGCTTGGATTTTGAGAAAATCTAAAATTCCCCTATCAATCGGTTGGTTGTGGGGCTGATTGGCGATGTAGGATTGAATTTCTTAAAAAAAAAAAACAGGGAGACAGAGGAAAATGTATAATTTAAAAATAAAAAATGGGGTTAAAATAATTTTCGTAAATAATGAAAAAAAAAGTGTCACGGATGAAATTAGAAAATATGGGGACAATACAATTACCCGACTTTGTTATATGTGTGGTTAGTTTCTGTCTTTTGTTATATTTTTTCTTCTTTCTCCACTAATTTTTTCCCGAACTGGTAGGAAAGGGTTGAGATTTATCTTTCTTCGAGCGATAAATATATTTATTGGACTTGATTGCAACTATCTCAATAGTTCAAGCACAAAATAGGCTGTTTTAAAAGTTAAAGGGGTTACACAAACACATTTTATATAGTAGTTTGTTTAGCAGTTAAAAATTGGTAATTGATTTTTACACTTTCCTAATTGACGCAAACACTCCATTTTTTTGTCTTTTAACAGTTGAATTTATGAAATATCACTGCATGCACATACCTTTACAAATTTCAGGGACTGTTTTTTTTTATTTGTAAATTCACCTGTTAAAAGACACTGAAAAAAAATGTTTGCATTAATTAGGGTACGTAACCCTACGAAAATTGACCCAATCGGTGGCCCCAGCCCCCAAGTAAGTAAGCAATATCAATTGCCGCTGCATCATCATATTACAATTCGATCTTCCTTAGCAAGTTTCCTTCCACAACGGCTACAAAAAAGAAAAAGAAAAAAACACTCTTCAAAAGAAGCTCTTCAGAATCTTGAACACGCATCAGAATGAGCTTCAACTCGGAGTCTCGCTCTGGGGACTTTGGTTCCAAATCGAAGAGAAGCTTCAATTCAACCACCTCAAAGCGTTCGTAGCGACAACAGCAAGAAGAAGATTACCCAGAAAACCCTAGGCATGGCTTGGGGATCCAATTCTCGCTCCGCCTCTCGCTCCTCCTTCCGCAACTCACCTTTCTCCAATTCCAGCAGGTCGTCTCCCACCCTCCCCCTCTCTCTATACATATATATTGTTGGGAAAAAACATGGGGACACATCTTAGAATTATAGCGAAGATCGACAGAATCCACTGGTTTAATGAAAAATTTCACGTTATCACTGGTCATCAATAGAATTACAATCACTCTGGCTTTAACGTAAGCTGGTCTGGACCCTGTGTTCTAAAAAATCGTGTCGTTCACATATATTTAATTTATGTCGCATGAGGGAGTCATTGAGTTGAATGAACCGGATCATGTACGGAATTTAATTTTCTATTTTGAAACGTCAGTATTTGTGGCTTACATACTTGGTGGACAAGTGTACGAGTATTTTACTATGAAACATGATTCTAGGTTTTTAAGTTTGAGCGTTAGTAATTGCACGCTTATAACGTGGTTCGAGAAAGTTGGTTGAATTTGCATAGGGAATAGAATGGAAGAGGAGAGCATGATTTCTGTATGAGAAAACACGTGATGATTTTGTTTTTGGGGTTTTTGTTATCATCTCAATCATGAAGAGATAGTGAATATGCCTGTTTGTCGATGCCATTATGCGCTAGTTAAAAAGTAGTGAAGAATAAGAAATTACGGAAACAACTTGATGGTTTTGGATAATTCTACAGTCGGATGAGTGAGATCATTAAGTAGACCTGTAATAGAGAACAAAAAGGTTTAGGCCCTCAGCCAGCCCTATAATTTTAGTCCATTATAAAAGTCGTTCCATTTTTGTGGATAACAAAATAAAGCACTCCCATGCGTAATTTTTTGAGTTTTTTTGCACAAAGTTATTTCGAAACTATGCACAAAAAGTGCTTGATCGTAGGATCAGAATAAAAATTATTGCAATGGGTTTGAATGATGCGGTTAAAACATTTCATTGCAATTTGATTATATACATAGTCATTTGTAAAGAAATTGAGGACTTATGGTTCATTGGGGTTTTCTCCTCCTTTTTCTGTTTTTCGGTTATGTTCATCGTGATTAGATTTTTTTATTTACGCCGATTGTTTGTGACACTTGTTTTCAGTTACATGGCAGTGAAAAATCAAAAATTACAGGAGCAGTTTGAAGCTGAAGCTACCAGTTCTTCTAATAGTGGTTCAAATAGTGGGAAGCCTATTTTTCAAGGGGTTTCTATTTTTGTTGATGGATTTATAGTTCCCTCAAGCCAGGTTTTGATGGACTTCGATAATTTGTTTGAATGCTTTTTACTGTTTTCAAGAAACTTGTCATAAAAAGAAAACCAAATCGTTAGTTGCACTGTGACGTACTGATGCCCTTAAATCCTTGTGATGGGTTCATACTTATTCCATTACTTCTTAAAATGTTGACAAGAGCTGAAAGGGTACATGTTGAAGCATGAATGACGCTTTGAGAATTATTTTTCAAGGCATTGTGTTACTCATATCATCTGCAGCAACCTTCCTGACAGTAAAATTAAGAACCAGAGGTTCGCATTTCACAGTCCAGTTGGATTGGACCTCAAAACTAATAATCAGCATTTTTTAAACTCTTGTAATACCCCTTTCGGTGTTTTTACTCAGGTCTTTTAGTGCCGGGCTCCCTGTAGTGAAACCTGCATGTCTGTTGGATTCTGTTGCCACTAATAAACTTTTAAGTTGTATGTTTTCTTCTTTGGTAGACTTCTTTTTTAGTGCTAATTTTGATTATGAACTAGAATGAGGACAGGCAAATTAGGTTGACACAACATATTACAGAAAAATGACAAGGAATTTGGTAAGGGGATTGGCAGTGTTTTAGGAAGGAAGCCAATTTAGGAAATTTTTGTAATGTTAATTTTTTCCCATTGTCAGTTATAAGATATAAGGGTTTTTTCTTGAGGAATGAACTGCGTAGGTCAAAAGGATGTAAGTGGAGATTGTTATCATAGGACATTTTTAAGGTTATCGTTCCTCATGTTGCTCTGCTTTCTTGTACTTGTTCAGTGTTTGATGGTAAGGGTACATGTTTCTGCACGTTATGTGTTTCTTACCAAACCCAACCAAATCAAGCCATGTGTTCTCCCAATTGGGGTCGACAACGTGAATCCTTTGTCAAGGGCCATAATAATGCATTAAATTACAAAATTCTTGTTCTTTTGACAATACTATCCCATGTCAATTTAGGCTGTCCTCTCCCTCTACCATTTCCGTTGATTGTATCATAGTAGAGCGTCTGAGATGGAGTTATATCAACTGCATGTTTTATTGTGTTGTTTGCTGGGGTCCCTTATGAACTTGATCAGGTTGCTAGTGATGCTCATAACCAACCAAAGCGATCATCCTTCTTTGCTTTGAAAAGCTGTGCAGTCTCAAATGATCCTACAACTTGTGTTACTGGTCAAGTAAACTCTAAAATTGAGGATCCATCATTGGTAGGTGGCATAATTAAAGAGTCTGATTTGTTTGGGCAGTGTGGATACACGAAACACTCAAGGCCGAATGACAGTGTGCATGGGAACAACACATCAGTAAAAATTGGGGAGGTGACATGCAATGATGGAGAATATGGCGAAGGGAATGTGGCTGAACCAAGTAATTGTCTGACAATAGACAAGGGTAGTGTTGATGAATTGGATTAAGCTAGCCCCTCTGGACCTTCTGCTTCAGCTATCAGCGATAATGCTAACAAGTCAACGAGTTCAGCAATTGCTAGGCCTTCTAAACGGCATCATTCAACTCTTGTTGACCCTAATTTTGTGGAAAATTATTTTAAGGTAAGTGAATGTAATTTTGTGGTTCCTCTTTATGGAAAAATCGAATAATCACAACTCAGACATCTGGCGAATCAGCTGCTTGGACTATTGTTTATCAATGTGAACAATTTCCATAATTAGTCTGTTTGAATTGGTTTCATTCTTCAAGGAAATATATTAGTTATTGTTTTGGAATTTCAATAATTCTAAAGAGAAATCTTGTAGATTTCGGCAAGTGAACTCTCTGAAATTTCAGTTCATAGTCTGTGTGGGATTCTCTCTCTTCCATGTTATGTTGTTGCTTTGTAGTTTTTCTATATTTTGTATCATTTCCATGATCCACAAGTACTTTTATGGTTGTACCAGTTCATCTGGAATTTCTGTTGCACTTAATCTAAGTATGTTGCTCTCAGAATTTCTAAAAATAAATATTTCATGCTACATGTTTATTGTTTTGTTATATAATCTCTTTTTGCCACATTCATGTTACTAGATTGCTAAATATGCTCCTGCGATGTTATATCCTTGTGAGTTTTTGTTTTTACAGAAATCTAGGTTGCACTTCATAGGTACTTGGAGAAGTTGGTACCGTAAGCTTTTCCTAGCTCCATATACACAAGTTCTAATGTCAATGCTTCTGGTTAGAGGACTTCTGTTATCCATGTGGACATGGTAATCTTTACATTCTGGGCTTTTAGATGCTATAGGATAGTTTACCTTCTTTTTTTTGGTTTCCCCTGGATGATTTATTTATTTTGTTGCTTTGGAGTACCATCCGAATAAACATCACAATATGAGATGTAACTCATGTAAGCCTTTTGTAGGCTGTAGCACTTATTTTGTCCTCATAAGCCTTACCTGTTTGTGATATGTTGTTTACAGGATTGTTTCTTTGTCTTGGTGGTCATCAGGAATCATCCAGAATTACAAGATAAGTCTGTGGCTTTGTGCCATTTTGACAATCCACGACCACGAGGAACTGCTAAAATTTCGTCTACAAACTACCCTGCTCGAAGTTATGGTTAGTTTTGTGCCACATAAGTTATATTTAAATTCCAATGGGCTTTAGCCTAGTTGGCATCTCCTGATCCTCCCCATGTGGGAGGTTAGAGTTCAAGCCCCGTCGTGGGCCTTTGGGATTCAGGGCTATGGATAGCCTCGGAAAACCCTTGTGGACTAATCTACTAACACCCCGCCGATGTATATAATAGTGGCTAAAAAATTAAAAAAATTAAAATAGGGGCCACTTAAGGACTTCAAATGAATGGATTTTATTATTTTATGAGAACAACTTAAACTTAGATTTGAAATGCATAGGGATTTTGATATTTAATTTGAGTGCTCTATTCAGATGGGTTTGAATTACCTATCTAATAGGAGTGGGTTCAAATCCTCGATGTTAAGGATTGAAATTTCATAGACCTCCATAAATTAGAAGTTTACAACTCTTCTAGATCCACTCCACATTCCATTTTAGTTTCACAAGCCTCCTATGATAAACCTTTTTTTTTGAAGAATTGACCATCAACTCCCTTAGTATGAAATCCAAATCTATCCAAACAGAGCCACAACCGTTTTGTTTATGTTGGGGGCTTGTCTTCATGAAATAGTTTGTGTTTTCTCAGGAGTACGGACGGGAATATTTGTTAGAGATGCAAAGGCACTTTGTCCTCACCTTACTATTTTCCCTTATGACTTTAGAGCTTATGAGGAGGTAAAATTTGACATTAAGTTTCACTATTCAAATGCTTGTATAGCTACTAAGTTTATGCTATGCTTTTCCCATCTCTTGTTTAGCATGTTGTTCTATCAAGTGGGTTCCTTAGAATGATGGGGTCTCTTGGATATCATCCAGGTTGTTGATCAATTCTATAACATCTTGCATAAACATTGCAACAAAATGCAGGTCAGCTCAAGTGTGTAACTAAAAATGAAATCCATTTTCATGCTGTTTACTTTCTAAAATTGCAAGTTTATTAACAACAGGCTGTAAGTTGTGATGAAGCATTTTTAGAAGTTAGACACTTTGAAGTGGAAGATCCTCAGTTTTTAGCTTCAATAATTAGAAAAGATATAGTTGAAACTATAGGATGCACCGCAAGTGCTGGAATCTCTGGGAATTTGCTTATGGCTTGCCTTGTCACAAAAGCTGCTAAACCAGATGGTCAATGCTACATCCCTCTTGAGAAGGTTTGTTTTAAGCAATGTTCGTTATCTGTGTTTTCAACAACTTTTAAGGAATCAGAAGTTCCATTGGACGTTGTCTATGGTAACTCGAGTCCCCAGATCTTGCTTAGTTGTATTTGACAAGTGATGCTTCTAAGTTTATTTTCAATTTTGATTCCACCCCCCTTCACACACACACACACACACACCCACCCACATACTCACTCATTCACAAAAATAAAAAATAAAAATAAAAAGAAGACAAAGGTAAAGAAAGAAAAGAACATATAAACATTGGCATATACTTCAACTTTCTTATGGCTGAGTTTTCACATGCTTTATGTTTTAGGCATTTAGAATAATAATTGGGAAATTGTAGTTTCATTTACATTTCTTGCTTGAGGTGTAGTGGGGATTTATCCGGGTGAGTAACTCCACCTAATATGCACATAGCAATTTATGGACATGGAAGTCAGTTTCATGTCATTGAATAATTATTATGGGCAAAATATTAATCAATTTAAAATCACCTATCATAACCACCACCCTACTACCCCACCCATTCTTAAAATGTGCACACGCATAATGTGTGCCCACCTTCTAGTTATAGTGATTGGGCGATCTCTTCCGTTCAAAAAAATGTTACCGGTTTGATTGACCTAGTTCTGATTTTTTGTGGGTTGATGGTTCATTAGTGGCTTCGGCCTATTAAGGTTTTTTGGCGGAATAAATGGTTTAATCAATTTTCGAAGGTAAACAGGCCAAAGCTGAACATTCGCGGCTTTGGCCTGTTTACCTTCGAAAATTGATTAAACCATTTCAAGTGAGATAGTCAAACGATCGCGGCTTCGGCCTGTATGGATTCCTCGATTTGTTTTCTACACTTGGAAATTCCATCACTTCGAATTAGACCAAGGACTAACCCGAAGTGGGGGCTAGATGGATGATATAACAAGTTTGGTCTTAACAAAAAAGACATGCAAGAGAGTGTGAAATTGTTACATCCCAGGGCACGACGTTGTCGAAAGTCTGGTGTTGGCCTTCAAAAGAATATTATAGACATATGAACTAGTATAAGCCAAATATCTGGCACTAGTTGTTAAAACAACAAAAGTTCAAAATGTTTTCTAGTCGGTCGGATTCTTGGGGTCGGCGAAATAGTCTTGGTGGCTTTAGGAGTGGCCTCAGGCTCGGGGTTCGCAGGGGGCTCGGCTCGTCCACCGGCCGAAGACTTCTTCTGTTTTGGATATTTTGGCAATGACTGGTGAAGTTCAGAAGTCTCGAGAACGTTGGTAGCCTTTAGGCCGAGCAAGTAGTCAACACCACAGGCCCTGGATGACACCTATCCTTTGTCCTTTGTAGTTCTTGGTGGCTACAGTTGTCCTATCTTGGACCTTCATCTCTTCCATCTTCTGCTTCTTTGTTGTCGAAGCACTGTTGGCAAGGGTGACCTCCTCCATGGGCATCCCGGGGCAGGAGGGTCCCGTTCATCAAGGCATAAGCTATTTGTGGGTCATCCTTCACGTTGTGGTTGTGCAGAACTTGGAACCGCAGATAAGACATCTTGGGGTTCCAGACCGAATTCTCGGTAGCCCCCGACGGGGTCGCTTTCTTCAAGGCGGCCTCAGTCTGAGACCCATCCGCTGATCCTTCGCGCTCTCCCTCGTTGCGAGAGTGTTTTTGGCTCTATGGACCGAGGTCAGTTTGCTTGGCCGCGGTGGTGGCAGCTTGGTAGACAGTCTCGAGGGTGGTATCATCGTCATCCTCGTGATATACTGGAATGAAAGGGGCTCTGGTCATGTCTGTGCTTTCTTCTCTGGAGAAGGGGTCGGGAGTAACATGGTCAATCGGCTTTTGGTTCTGACCTCTTAAAGGATGGAGCTCGTCGGATGATTCGGCGGCCGCGGCGGCTTCGGCAACTCTCTTCGCCCGAGTGGCACAGCTTTTCTTCCGGGCAACAAGGGTTATGTTGTAGGAGGGTGTATAGCCAAGTAGCTTCGGCGAGTTCTGCTCGGGTGATGCGTACGCCCAGTTTGTTCCTCCTGCGTCGGCTCTTATGTTCAAGCGGTACATTGGCAGCTCCCAAATCTACAAAAAGAGTAAGGAGATTTCAAGAATAAATCGACCGATGGAAAAGATGCATATATCATAGACAGTACTCATAAGCTTCACCCTCCTTCCATGGGACCAGAGTTCGGCCCCTCACATTCGGACCGAACTCCCAATTTCCGCCGACTATAAGGATATCTTTCAGGTTGTCCTTGTCAGGGAGCTCAAGGATTAACGGACTCTTCTTCTATCGGCATGAAACTAAGAAGCACGGATATGGATACATGGATACGTAATTTTTTCAAAAAGTAGGATACGATACGCTGGGGATACGTTGAATATAAAAATAAATAAAAAGAAAATTCCATTAATGATTAAAATCATATTATATTGTTGAAAAAAATAACCCTAAATCAGACAAGAGAGAGAGAGAGAGAGAGATTTGCATGTAGGTATATATATACCTATATATATGTAGATATAGATATAAATATTGATACACACAGAGAGAGATGAGAGAGAAGACGATGATGAGAGAGAGAGAAACGAGAGAGCTAAAGACTTGCAGTCGTCGAGAGAGAAATGAGAGACGGGTGAGAGATATTGATCGTCTTCTCTATTTCTGCCTTTCATTCTTCTCTGGTTCTCTGCCTTTCATCTTGTCTAGGCAGGAAAAATGAATATGTTGTCCTAATTGCAATTTTGACCCATATATTTTAAGTAAAAACATTTTTACCCCGCTTGTACCCAAAATGTATCCAACTTGTATCTGAAACGTATTGGGATAACAAAAAATAATTTAAAAAATAGGATTCTCTAAAAAAAAACGTATCGGATATGTATCCAGAGCATATCCGTATGGTACGTGATACGGAGGCCAAAATAGAATATCTGTGCTTCATAGGCTCATATAGCATTTCCTCTAGGAAGTGTTCTGTCCCTCGAAGTAAATGCCAAAGAAGTCCTCCAAGTGGAAGTCAAGTTTGTGCTGACGAATCAGCTCGACGACTCCGAAGACAACTCTGTAAGCATTTAAAGAGAGTTGGGATGTGGTGATTTGAAGGGCGTTGAAAAACTCCCTTAGAAACTTTGGGAAAACCAAACGAATTGCGGCCTCTCATGGGACAGGTTGGAGGGTCACGTCATTGGGAATACGATACAGCTCCCTGAATGCGACAGTGGCGGTAGCCGAGCTTAAGTGAGCTCGAAAATTTATCCTCGGCCTTTTTGGGAGACGGGGCATAGGGTGGTCAGTTTCTACCCTTGTGGCCTCGGCGGTCTCTGTCTCTTCGGCTTGATTGACCTCCTGGCAGTCCTCTCGGACGTCAACATGGACATGATCGTCTACATCTATGACTGAGGACTGTTCGCTCTTGCGGTTTTCTTCATGTTCGGTCTTGGTTTGGTCGATAGCCAAACTAAAGAGCCCGGTAAGGAAGTCGGGATCATCTAACTCATCGCCGCTATCCACCGAACATCCAGCGTCGTAGTCCTGAACCATCTCTTCCTCATCGGTTGTAGCCGACTCGTAGTCATCAACCTTTGGAAAAGACCTATAAAAACAGTGCATGAGTGAAGTAGATTAGCTACAACCTTAGAAAGATGTTCGGTTGAGCTTGTGGAGGTCTAGTTGATCTCATGAATGTTCGGTTTAATGAATTGGGGTACTTTGTCAAAGATTAGGACGTTGGGTTGATCATAAGGAAAGTTCGGTCATTTTTAAGGCCCTGTTCGTTTTGGGATTTTGGATTTGGATTTATAGGTAATGAGTATAGAGAGAAATACAACAACAACAGAACCCATGTAGTCCGCAATCATTGAAGGTATGGGCTGGGGAAGATTGGAGATAGACCTAACCTTTGGCAATATGCACAAAGTGGACAAAGTGGCCGCTCTCAGAATAGCACTGAATAGTGGCCCCTATACCTTTTTTGCTGTGAAACCATGTCCCCAAATCAAAGTCAAATGGCATCAGAGCATCAGTCCAGAGCATACTTCTTTCATTGATAGTCCAGAGCATCAGTATGCACATTATGTAGAGAGAAATAGAGTAATGATTAAAAATATGGGTAACGATTGGAGAGATAGAGAGAAAAATGAAAATAATGATTGGAGAGAAATAGGATAATGATTAGAATCCAAAACCCTAAAACGAACGGGGTCTAAGAGTGTTCAGTCTTAATTGGAATGGTGATGTGACATCCACTGAGATATCATTTTTTCGGTTTTTAAACCTAAACACCATTTCAGGGCCTGAAATGTTAAGGAAAACGTGCAAAAACAATATGAAATGGAAGATTGAAGCACAAAGAAGAACTTACATCAAGATCAGTGGATTTGATGAAGTCCCAAAGCACTTAAATCGAACTGAAATTGATCGTGGAAGAAAGAAGAGCTCTGGTTTTCGAAATCAAGAGAGAAAGTGTGTGTGGTGATTCTCTCTCCTCACACCTATCTATATATAAGGGGAGGGTTTCGAAAGGTTATGCGCGGGAAACGAAGAGGCACGCAGAATATGAAGTGGCAGCATTGGTGTGGCCAACAAGGTGGTGACATGTGGTACTGCATGCAGATTGGTCATGTCACTTGGACGGTGTGTCAGGTCTTGATGCAAATCTCATGAAGACACGTGGCGGTAGAGATAAGGCCGGTCCGATTTTGGTCAAGAGGATGACCCATTATCAATGAAAGGTTCGACCTTGACCTGGTTCAACTCCGCGCGCCTAGTGAAGGCTAAGTGAGAAGTTAAGGGCCTAGTGAAGGCTAAGTGAGAAGTTAAGGGGCTATTGTGGTGGGCCGAACCCGACTGCAGTCATGGGTTGGCCCACCAAGATTGAACAAGACTCAAAGCAGCTTAGGTCGAGCCCATCATTCGGTTCAACCCCAAGACGGTGTGAGCTAGGGGGGGTCCTTCTAAATGGTTCTAGGGGCTTCTAGAGAGTTCCAGAGTTAGGGCTTGCATGGGCCGGGCATCACCGTGATGTCACTGAGCTAAGTTTGTTATACATGATGTCACAGACCCATGTCGTGCATTCCTAGCTTGGGGAGCAAGTATGTTCGCCTATAAGTAGGAGGGGATAAACCCTAAGAGAGGTATGTTCACACACCATAATAAAGTGCTCTCCTTTCTTCTCCTGTTTATTAACTTGTTTATCGGAGGGACGTACAACGGCCAACCACCCTACACCTTTGTGCAGATCCCTTGGAGGACGACGGAAGGAGGATTCGAAGAGGTCGACCAAGACCTGACAGTTGTCATTTTTGAAGCCAGTTTTGAAAAGGAAGAGGTTTTAAAGTTAATTTGGACTGGATCAAGGCCTGGTCGAAGGGCCGACAGGTCAAACCGGCGGCCGGTCTGGTTTTTAAAAAGTTGATTCAAACTAATCAAAGAGACATGCATTTAATGCACGGTAACCAAGTCGAATGGTATAACAATAGTGCGTCGTTATCTCCATTTCTATAAGTTATAACATTGGCAAGGGATGAGATTGGGAAGCTAAAAAGTGTTAGATTTTGCATATATTATATGGTTTCTTAGATTTTGTCTCATGTGCACAAGTGTATACCTACTCTGGTCAGTCCATACATTTATGTAGATAAAAAAGAGGAGAAATGATGTTGAGGAGCTAGTACAGTATATGGGCTGCGAAGATTGTGAGAACCTGAGCCACTCTATGACAGTAGTGATGAACGATGCCCATTAAGGGTTCCATTTGTTTGAATGGATTTGAGCATCGGATTGGAGTCATTGGACTATGAATCTGAGGTCACCACATATCTTAGTTTATAGAACTTAGTTACATTGTTCTGACTAGATATCTGTCTGATATGAAATCCCATAAAAACCATGGGGGATGTGGTATTATTAATCCCATCACTATTAGGCTAATGGGAATACATATCTTATGAGGTTACATATTCCTTCACTATTAGCCCAGTCAAACAAACGGGCCCTAAGCTTTCCTTAGTCCTTCGATTTGTTTTGGGTTTGGCATTTTAGATTGTAAGCTTATTGGTGAAATTACAGGTTCTGTAACGCCCCCAATTTTGGGTACGTTAATGAGGCATTTATTACATAATAAAGAGAGTCCGACTCATTATTACATCATAAATACATCAAAGGGAACAATTATTCAACAAGGAGGAACTAAGGTTCCTAACTACTTGTAAGGACCAGTAATTTCGGAAATTATTAAAAGGTTTATTTGATACTATAATTGAGGAAAATTTAAAATTTATTGAGTTAAATGAGTTGGGATTAATGTGATGAAATTGTTTGTAGGAGAGTGCAAGTGCAATATGTGTTTGTGTTGGTATATATATGGGTGGTGTGTGTGTAGAGGAGTATTTTCACTCCTCACACTCTCTCGCATCTCCCGATCTCTCTAGCCTCTTCCCCCTCTCTCGGCACTCTCTCTCTCTCTCATCCTCCAACATTCAAAACTTCACTCCTCACTCAAAACCCATGGCAAATAGCTTCCAATTGTTCATCTATTCGCGTTATTGAGCCTTAATTTCGTGGGTCAAGCTCGGGGAAAGAGGAATCGGCTGTTTTTGAAGTTTGGAGAGCTAGGGCTTGCTCAAATCGCGTGGGTTTTGATCCTTGACTCGAGGTAGGGAAATCTAACTATCTATATGTGTTTATGGGTTGGTTGTGTGCCAAAATCGTGCTTCATTTGGTTGGATTCGAAGTTATGCTCATTCTTGAATTTTCTGCAAATCGCCCACTGTAACGCAGTGGTACCGATACCACATTTTTGAGGTACCGGTACCTTTGGTACCGATACCTACTTTTTGAGGTACCAATACCTTGACTCGGATTGCTCGCTGGAATGGTTTGGAACCGATACATACTTTTTGAGGTATTGGTACCAATGACTCAGAAAATTGTTTTGAACTTCGTTGATCATTCGTCGATTGTGTTGATCCCCCGTCACTTCTACCACCTTTTCGACACCTCCAAACCACTATTTAGCATTGAAAGATGTATTCCTTGGGTCACTAAATGTTCTTTCGTTCATATCATCGTGTTGGGCGAAACTTGGGTATTATAGAACTTTCAGTTGATTATCAATATTGAATGAGATTCGAACTTGATACACTCTTGATCCTTGCTCGGAGATACATTTTTATTGAATTCATATCCTATTATTTCATTCCATTCTTGTTATTATCCGTATAGACTCTCTCGTTGTGGTTCCTTCTCGGAGGTTATGACACACGCGTTCATAAGTTTGTGATAATGGTTTATGTTGAACACCTAGTATTGAAATGTTTGAACATCGGCAATCATAGAGTATTAGAACGAGAATGATGATACATTATGAATGATCCGTGAATGATTGGGACAGTTGTACACAAATTATGATATGATGACGATAATGGGAAATGTGAGATGATACGACTAACCAATAAACAAAAGTGAAAATGGTGATATGACGAGTTATTATCGGTATGAGATAGGTTAATGTGAAATGGGACATGATGGAAGTACTAGTTGATATGGAGGTGTCTCTCTTATAACGATCATTGTAGGGTTGACTCCATTGTGAAATTGTATCGATATGTTTGCATTGTGACTACATGTTGAATGTGGGAATAGACCCGGGTAATGCCGTGGTGACCCAAGTGCCTTGTGAATGTGGGAATAGACCCGGGTAATGCCGTGGTGACCCAAGTGCCTTGTGAATGCGGGAATAGACCCGGGTAACGCCGTGGTGACCCTATTGCTCTGCGGATTTGAGAATAGACCTGGGTAAAGCCAAGGTGACTCTCATCCTATTCGACTTAGGGAAAAGACCCGGGAAAAGCTGTGGTGACTCTAAAGGTGAAATTGGTTGTATTGAACTAAGAATTTGAATATCATTGTAGTATATGGCAATTAGAGGAAACGGTTTTCGTGTGGGGTATTGACTATGCTATTATTACTATTACTTATCGTTCGACTATTCATTTGGTGTAGCATTTGGCAAAGAGACGTAATTAACCTATTGTAGTGTGACGCGCAGAGGAAGACCTGAATGAGCATTCGTACGTTAGACTATAAACAAGAATCTGACTGTGGAGGTAGGATAGATGACGAGACGTGGTATAAAAGTAAGAGGGTTGGTGCGAGGGAGTCCTCTGAGTTCTTAAATATCTTGACTAAGTAGTATGCTCATGGTTGGTTCAAATTGTCATCGTCTAACGATGTGATCTTCTTCCTGTGCACTTATCTTCTCATATACACATAAGGTTAGCATAGATTTTCCTACTGGGCTAGTGTAGCTCAACCTATCATTTTCAGGTATATTGTAGGTCACTATCACGGAGTGCTTGGAGTGCATGCTGTTGTTGTAGATTAAAGCTATTTTCGGAGAATACTTGATGACTTTTGTACCGCATTGTTATGCTTTTATCTATTTTGGAACTCTGTAATTTATTGGGCAAGTTTGTGGATGTGGGGACTGAGCTATTCTTTTGGATTATTAATTATACCTCCGGTGAGGATTTTAATTATCAAATGTTATTATTATTATTTATGTTGAAAATCGAGGGCATGACACTACTGCTCCGCTTGCTCCTCCATTCTGGCAAGCTCCTCAGCTCCGAAGGCCTCCAAGGTGAAGATCTCGCCCTGTTCATCTATGATGTCTAACGCATTATACCGGCGTCACCACCAATATAATATGTCAGGGTCACCAAAAGGTAACACCATGAGCTACAACGCTCAATAGGAAATCCTTACCCACCAACCTTACAACAGTAAAACATTTACAACAACACTAACAATCACACATTCACATTCGTTAACCACCTATCGTTGGTGTTCAAGATTTCAGAGTTTCTCCTACGCGGCTCGTCGTAGACCGTGTCAACATTTTCACATACAAATCGACTTTTCAAAACCATTTGCATTGGCTCCGTACCGCGGATGACCAAGCCTTTCAAAATCGTTTGCATTGGCTCCGTACCGCGGATAACCAAGCCACACGCACCCAACCTCGGTTCTGCCGCGCCGGGTTTCCGAGTATCCTCACAATGGTTCCGCCGCGCCGGGTTCCCATTGGCACACAAATGCATTGGCTCCATACCGCGGATAACCAAGCTACTCACCCAACCTTGGTTCCGCCGCGCCGGTCTCCCAAGTATCCTCACTATGGTTCCGCCGCGCCGGGTTCCCATAGGCACACACACCACTCACGTAATACCCTTAAAATGGTCATTACGTAGTTTCAAAAATATTTCCTTTCCCGGAAAAAAACTTATCCTTTCAAAAACCACACCCTAGGTGCCATGTTTCTAACCTTCTCGGTTCTCGTGTCTCGTTTACATGCAAAGACTTTGCGGTAGGACTAAAGTAAGCATCATTCATCGTAATCCAACAAGATCATCCAACTCTATATTGCTAATCATGTTCAAATCAACGCTTAAAACATAACGCCACATGTTCGGACACTCTTGGAGTGAAAATCACTTATGCTTTATCATGCTACAAGTAATACAAGCAATTCATATATGCATGCTCATAACCATCGTAAAGATCAAAATACGAATACTTGAGATGGAAAGTAAATAAAGATAACTTACTTTGAAATGGAAGATAAGGAGATCTTACATATACATAGGGCTAGGGTAAGAGTATCCTACCTTGATCCGAAACTAGTCGGGGCTGAATAAGCTAGTTGGAAAAATTCCATGGGTGGTGAAACACGCGAATCTGGACCGAACTTTGGATGGCAATAACTCAGTCAATCTTTGGCCAAATATGATCGTTCTTGGGTTGAAATCGAAGCTCTAGAAGCGCTCTGCAACTTTTGTAAAGGAAGTTGATCCTAGAAACTACATTAGGTAGGAGTAAAATGGCGATAAAGGAAGAGACAGTAAGCTGTCTGGAAATGAAAATCCGAGATTTTCACTGAACTTTGGATGACAATATCTTTGTCATTTCTTCACCGATTGAGGTGGTTCTTGGGTCTAACTTAAAGGTCTCGAAGTGCTCTACAACTTTCCCGAAGAGAGTTGGTTCTAAAAACTACTCTAAGCAAGAGAAAATTGAGGATTTACAAAGGGACAGTTGGCTGCCTGGAAAAACAGAAATGATTTCTAGAGAGAAGGAAGAGCAAAGCTTGAAGGTGTGAGTTTGAAGCTTGAAATGGCTTTCTATTTATAGGCAAACCTTGGCTCTCTCTCCTCCCTCAATGGCCGGCCCCCCTCCCTCTCTCTCTTCCTCAAATTTTGACACATGTCATGAATCTTTGAAAGATCAAAGACTAACCCTAGGCTTGCATGGCTAGGGTTGTCCTTCTTGGAAGATTTGTGGAAGAAAAGAGGTGTGAACAAGATTAAACAATTGGTAGTTGTACAAGAGAGGACAATGGTGGTTAAGTTTCTTAGCTAGGAAGGAAGTTTCCCCATGGATATGAAGTACAAAGAAGATCAACCCAAGGTACAATCCTCTCTCTCTCTCTCTCTCTCTCTCTCTCTCTCTCTCTCTCTCTCTCTCCCTCCTTGGCCGATTCTCTCTCTCTCTCTCTCTCTCCCCTCCCTCTCTCGGCTTCTCTCCTCTCTCTCTCTCTCCCTCTCTCAAGTACACTACATATATATATATATATAAGTACTACTAAGTGCAAGAATACAAATAAAGTAATAGGTACTATGGTACTAGAGTCAAGAAACTTAAAGACTAAGATTCCTACTTATCAAATAAATAAGCACATGTGTACTAAGGCCTTAATCTAGTCTTCCAAGTACTATTATATTATATACAAAGGTACCACAATATCTAGGGAGATCAATTCCCCAATATAAAATAAAGAAAGGGTACTTCAAGAATCTTAGTACTAAGTACCTATATAATAAAATAACATGTACTTTGTCACATGGGTTTAAAGGAAAAGACTAAATTAATAAACCCCATGTACTTGGTGAAAGACAAAACTTTTACCCATTGGGTAATAAATCCCCTAACTTCTATTATCCAATGGACAATAGTTGCTAGGGAAAATATATACTAAAATAATCAAAAAGTTCCTTAAAGTATTTATAAAAGTCTATATTTTATAAATACAAGTACTTAACCAAGTATACTTTTAATATAAAGAATTGGGGTTTCTATTATCCAATGGATAATAGTTTCCCTAACTTTTATTGTCCAATGGACAAAGAATAAAAACAAAAAATAATTAAAAGAAAATGAATAATCAATTCTTAGTCTAGGATTAAAAAGGGGTCAATAGGTCCAAGAGGGGCAAAACGGTCCAATTGCGGCTAGGTAAAAGTAACTAGGTGAGTTCTAGTTTGGTTCCGCCAACTAATTGGTTAAAAACTAACCAAATTGGTCAATAGGGTTTCTTGTCGAGAGTTATTAAATGACCAAAATTCTAACTATGACGGAAATTAACAAGAAATTATATAGCCACTTAAGAGAAAATAAGTAATTTGAAATTAACAACGAGATTTTTATTCGTTAAAAATCGGAGTTGTTACAGGTTCCTTTTGCTACCGATGATGTGGATATAATCCACAGAACAACCACACAGCTCTTTGGATCATTTCATATAGGTAAGTCAGCTTCAACATATGATTCCTCCTCCATTATATTTGGAGACAACCAAGACCATTTTGATGAACTACTTGTCTAAGTTTTTAGAATAAGCACGGAACAATTTCTGTGAATAATATGGAAAGGGGAGTATTATTAGATTCTTATTCAAGTCGTCAAAAAGATGGAATATTTTGATGTTGTCATTAAAATTTTGGTCTTGATAAGAGTACAATGGGTGATGATAAGGAGAACTATCTGTGTACAATTGGTGAAATGGTACGAGATAATGGCTTTATGTCTAATAAGAATTGACTATGACTTTTATAAACTTATAACTGCAATAATCCATAGGTGAGAATGTTTGTCACGGCTAAGATGCCACTTTATGTAGATCCTACCAAACATATTTGTCGGTTTCTGCATTACGTCATTTTGCTAGGTGACTTTACCACTGTCATTCAGGGGAGTTGGAAAATGCATCACTGTGACTTTGAAGTTTATGAAAAATTGTTCATTAGACTCATTACTCATTCTTTCATGGGTTTGTCGATGCAATGTTCTTTTCTTGCTTTAGTCTGTCTCCTTTGCAACAGTACAATTGATATAGTATTGTCTGCACAATGGCTTGCTAAAAAGTGATCTGCTATGCCGAGTAAAATGTGACGCCAAATTTACTCCCTTTTTTTCCCAAATGTCAAGGATATTCGTGGCATGGGCTTGCAAGTTTCGAAGCTTGAAAGTGTAGATACTGCTAAGCAAGGCTCTTTCCCCATCTTTTCTAGTTTATAATAAATTTGCTCTTATCCTGTGGTACATGGACTCCAATACTTTTGTTGCGTATGGGTGCGTTTCAAGGGAAAGTCTACTTGATGGTGCACAGAGTCGAGAAGCGATCCTATTTTCATAACGGTACAGTGTGTTGTGGAATAATATGGCTTATGTAACTTATCTACTCTATATATAACAGGGACAGTTGGCCGTGTTTCTCCCGCACATATACTTCAATGACATTTTTTGTCCCTCTACCTTCTAACTTAATTACAGTTGTATCTAAAGACACATACACGCGAGGTTTTGTACCAAAAGACCATTATGCCTTCTTTGTCATTAAATGAGGCGGGCCGTGTGGGACCCACATCTATTATAGATCATAACCATACCGGGACCCACCACATTTAGTTAGCATACAACCCGTCAAGCTCTGTGGGACCCGCAACCATAAACTTAAGATACATATTAACTTTTATAACTATATTGGGGGCATAGAATTTAATTTGGTACTTGTCATAAAGAAATCGCTGATAGAAGTTGTTAACGCATCCAACTCAAAACCAATTGGCAAAGAGTGGAGAGGCCGCCCAGTCTCGTATACTAGTTTTTTGGAGGAGATAATTAAATAATATGGTACAAACTCCAACAATGGTGCACTTATGAATAACAATAAACAATGGTGCACTTATGGCACAAAAACAAGGGGGAACAAATTCTCCGAAACCTAGCTTTGATACCATGTTAAAGCATCCACCTCAAAACCAATAGGCAACAAGTGGAGAGGCCGCCTAGGCTCATATACTAGTTTTGGAGGAGATAATTAACCGATGTGGGACAATTTCCAACACTCCACCTCACGTGCGACCCCCGACTTGCACGTGGAAAGGTCAACAAAGGATCCGTACACAGATCACAACAAACAAAGTGCAACTATGGCACAAACAAAAGGGAAAAGCCTCCGAAAACCTAGTTTTGATACCATGTTAAACCATCTAACTCAAAACCAATTGGTAAAGAGTGGAGAGATTGCACAGGCTCATATACTAGTTTTTTGGAGGAGATAATTAAATAATATGGGACAAACTCCAACAAAAGTGACTGAGATTGATAGGGAATAAGATAAAAAGATACTGAAATATGAGTCCGATGTGGTAGGAGCCCAACACTACAATAGAGGTACAACATGATGATTGTGTGACGATATTAGAAGCGACGGAAACTAGTAACAGGGAACTTAGTAATGGAGGGAAAATGGAGAACTTACAGTATTTGCTAAGCAAAAAGGATTATGGCAAATATGATACAGGCGGCATACTCTGATTGAGGGAATTGACCAAGTTAGTCAACACAATTTTTGATGATTTTTACAAAATCAAACATGCAATGTTTTCGTTGATATCAAAAAATTTAATAGTATATGGTAACCGGTATTGAGCATGTGCAAAGCCCGTGCCCGACTTTGTAGTGTTAAAATAACATTTGGCTAAATGTAAATGAAATATGCTATAAATATTTCCACAGAAGGGCAGCGTTACACAACATTATGTAACAATTTTCTAATTGGTAGCCTTGGAGAGTATATCCCACACAACCACACTTGTTAAGGTTTCAAGTTCCGACATGGGTACTACCGTACAATATTGATTTGAGTAGGCAAGGTAACGTAGCTCTTATCAGACTATTTTATGGTTTATAGGAATCACGTTGGCCATTGTTTTCTTTACTCTTTGTGTTTAGACTGGGTTTTTCTGGATAGTATTATCTGCACCATCTGATTTTAACGTCGATTTATCTGAATTTCAAACTAATCTTTGGCTTGTGGATTCACAGGGCATGAAAGGAACTCTGGCTCCATTTGTTTGGGTGTAAAATTTTTTTTGGTAAAATGTTTTACCTATTTTTTGGTGTTTGGTTGTGTACAAAATTAGGAAAACTTTTTACATGTAAAATATTTTCCATCAATTGGATGAAAATGACTTACCCTTAATTCTTTCGTAAGTTATTTTCCGAAATGACCCCGCTGCCTTCTATTGCAATTCTCACTGCTTAGTTTCCTCGATTATCAATCTTGACCCACGTTCAATTCCAACATTCTCAGATCTCTCCACCGTTTAAGCCCCCTTGCCCTTTCTCTACACTATTTTGTTGATTTCTGAAAATATTTTCAAGTGCCAACCAAACACCGAAAAATAAAAATTTGAACTTTGTTTGCTGAAAAAATATTTTATGAATAAAATATTTTCCATCAAAATAAACAGAGCCTCTATTCATTCTTGGCTTGCCTCGGCATCAGCAAGTACCAAAGAGCAACTTGAAATTATTTCTCCAGCCAAAGAGAGTGCTAGTAGAGGCATTTTGAATCTCAATTTTTTGCAAAGATATGCTTACCAGCAATGGATCAAACTTCTTTTTGTGTTGCTAATTTTTTCAAACTTCTTATTGTGTTGCTAATTTTTCTTCAGTTAGCACTGCCATGCTAGAAATTCGAGCAGTATTCTATTGTAACTGTTCATTTTGGAAACTTGAGTAGTTACATTCATTTGCCAATTTAGAAACTTGTGAATGTTACGATGAGCAATGGTGGAGAATTTTAAAAAATTGCTTATAATCCTAATGTTTATGCTGATAAAGGTTGCCAAGTAGGATATACATGATGAACTCGGAGCCAGACATTAAGAAGTAGGACCATGTGATCTTGAATCTTTGGTTGGAAATTCTAGAAGTACTTTCATTTCACCACTTGGATTTGCTGAAGGCAATGGCCATCCTATATTTATTTTTCTAGTTTGTGACTTTGTCATGTTAAGGGACATTTGTTCTTAAATGTACGTAACTGGAGATTTGACCTGTAGTAGGCAAAGTAACCTTGTATATGCGGACCAAACATGAGACTTAAAAAGTTGACATGGGTCTATTCTTAAACACTCCCCAGCATGTCCAATCTTGTCACATGTGGAGGTGATAGGGAGGTGAACAAATTGAAAGGGACACAGCGACTTGGCCTTTGAGGCTACCCAAGACTTGGCTTCGGTACCATCTTGGAATTTGGTGACGAATATGATTAGAGTGATGAGAAGTGTAAGTGTGAAGTTTCCACTTCTTTTACCCATACCATAGCCAAAAAGGATTCATATCATCTATTGATGCCACAATCGAAGTGGTCATAATAGCTGGTTATCCGGGCATTGTCCTTTCTTTGAGAGTATTTTGAAACTTGTAGAATATTTACTATTTAGTTGATGCATATGCATGATCTTGCAACATTATATTTTGCCCTCTCTAAAGAAGTGGTTGTGACTTGTAATGTATATGCACCACCACAGTACTTCCTCCCAATTTTCCATTCAACCAAGTTAGGTGATACCTACGATAATACTTCTTCGAAGAATGGCTCTGTTGATTATATCGCATCCCGTTTCTGAAATGCAACATGCAATAATAACTCAAATAGCTTACGTACGCGTATTTTATACTAGTAGTTTGTTTGTCTGAACTTGAACGTTATGTGATGCAATGTGGTTTGAAAAAGAGAACGGTGGCAGCTTTGTTATTGGAGTTAGTTGTCTAAATGGTCTTTTTGAATCTAGAGAGTTCCTTTTCGTGAAGCGCATCGAGGCCAAGAGTTGACATAATCTAAAATGAAGAATTTCCTGCTTACTGTTCTCATTTAGTGTTTGCAACAGCTGGGAAGGCAGTGTGATCTCTTTGTATGCGTTAAATCCATTCTACTCTTAATACACGAAAGTTAACATGGGAATTTCGAGTGCTGGGATTCCCATAGCCTTAAAAAAGGGAAAAGGGCTTTGAGCATAGCTTTCTATGTTTCTATTTTGAAGTTGTTTATCTTTATCTTGCTTGGCTTGTAACGAGTTAAAGCCACCGGGAGAGGAGAGACAATCTTTCATGAGAGAGGATGAGCAAGTGACAAATTTTTTTCTCTTTCGTAGTTTTGCGCTTTAGGGTTTTGAAGAGTCTAATAAATATGATTCTGAGTGTGTCAATGAGAGGGGATCAAGATATGAGAACCTCATTTGTTTGTTAAGGGCTGCGCCTCCAAGATTCCCTTCTCATTCTCTTCTTCTCCTTGTGGACTAAAGGCCCATAAAACTTCTAGGGCTTTCTCCCTCAATTATCTTTGTCGAATCAAGGCCTTAAACCCTAGTCACTCTAGGGTACCTCCCGTTTCTTGTCTCTTTTAAGTTTTATCCCTTAATTTTCTATATAGCTTAATGAAAAAGTAAACTGCAGCTTGTGTAATTTCTCGATCAGTTACATAAATGTGGCTTTACATAATTTCTTTGGCTGCAGCTTGTCTCTGGCTCTCTCTCCTCTATGTGTGCAAAAGGACAACTTTTTTTTTAAAGTTTGTCTAAGTTATTCCTACCCAAAACTCTACGAGTTCACGTCATAATGAAACTGGTGAATTGTTCTCAAGTTCATGACAACATGTGCTGCATGTTTTTGATCACTTCCTTTTCCTGCATGTGCTGCACAGTTTGGTGTTTAGGTTTGTTGAGTTGACTTTCTCGTGTTCTCTTTTCTTCCCCCATGTCCTTTATATGTTGGCGTTCTTTTAGTTTCATTGGCATTTTGCGACGTGAAGTTTCAAGAATATAGAAGGTGAATTCTAAGAAAACTCGAAGATCTTTTTTGGTTGATTATCGGACTATAAATCCAAATGATAAGTCCTTGTATGTTGATTACTTTTCGTGTTCTTTTTGTGGTAGTTAATCTTACTGAGGTGGTAGCATACCTCGGGGTTGGCATTGGCATAGGGGTTTAGGGGGTCCTTGGGCAAGATAAACAATCTTATTGGTAGTTAGTTATATATGGTCAATGTGCTACATGTCTGTTTGTACTGCTAAGATAACCGGAATATCTCCACTTACTAGATCTGTTCTTCCAAAGAGAACACCTTTTTGTTCTGAACCACCTTAAGAGAACACCTGAATGCATGCTTTCTGATTGGGTAATATCTTTCCTTGAGCCAAAATTTACATGGTACTTTTGGATCTGCCCCTAACTTTGGCCAAAGAATGTTACATTCAGGAGTAGAGTTATATAGAATGTCTTTTTTGTATATTATTTTGTATGTATCTTCATTTTTGAATAAATTTTAAATAACTGAAACCACATTTGTGTACTTACTGTTACATTTTACAGAAAGTGATAAACAACACATTGATGAAAGCATGGGTCGGCTGAGCACGGATTTCATGGGGCCTTCGGTTCAAATTGGGACTAACCCATCGAACTCTGAAGTTCCTTTAAACCACGATTTAGCTCTACCAGCTTTAGGTGATCTTGATTTGGGAGTTGTAGCAAGTCTTCCTCCGTATCTGTTTTCAGAAATTAATGACATTTATGATGGCAAGTTAATCAATTTGATTTCAAAAAAGAAAGGCAAAAGTGTTGCACAGGTTCTAATGTACTTGTCAAATGAAGCATTTACTCTTTGTACCAGTGCCCTCAATGCATTGTCGTTTTGGTGATTTAGCTCCACTAAAGGAGGGTAGCGGAACCTTTTACATCATCCAGCCTGTGTAAATGAAAACCTTGTGGTGGATAAGGTATCATTTTCACTTTGCTCTCGAATTTTGTTTGCTTGAACAATAGGATTTGGGTAGGGATGGCAATCTCGGCTGACCCGTTCGAACCCTCCCCGTTCCCCGCCCCGAAAATCCCCGAACTTCGGGGATTCGTTTGGGGATTGGGTAGGGTATGGGGAATTTTTTTTAAAAATTCGGGGATCGGGTAGGAGACGGGGATAGGTCTGTCCCCGCCCCAAACCCTACCCGTCCCTGTTCCCCGTTCGTTACCCGCCCTGCTCCGTCCCCGAATCCCCGAAATAAATATATTTATATATATAAATAAATATATATATACTATATTAAAACATACCCCTTCAGTAGTATGTTTTTTAAAGGTTCTCATAATCTCATTCTTTTCCATTCATTTCCGCCGCACCAGTGCACCACTCAGTCCACTCTTCTTTTCCATTCATTTCTTGACACCTTACTTTATTTTATTTTGTTGGCTTTTCTAATTCTATTTGTGGAGCTTTGTTGGCTCCTAACTTCCTGGCCAACCGACAACCGTTACTAGTACTGTTTCCTCAACCTTTTTCCCTGGAAAAAAAATACAAAACAATCCAAGTCCTTTCGGCTTTCACATGCTAATATATGCTGTTAGGTGCTGAAATTGTGAAATACAGGTGCCCGAATTCCGAATCCCTGTTTTGGATCCCCGTTCCCCGTTTGGGTCGGAGATGGAGGAAAAAAATAAATCCCCATTGGGGATCGGGTCGGAGATGGGGATGGGGTAGGGGGTAATGAGTAGTGGGTGGAGGTAGTACCCACCGTCCCCGACCCGTCCCCATTGCCATCCCTAGTTTTGGGCCTTCTTGCTTCCTTAAATTCTTTAGATTATGCACCTGCTGCTTTGTTTAAAGAATAAATGAGATGAAAGAATATGACCTCAGTTTCCATCACGATATGAGTTGATATATATGTGGGGATTTTTTCTCCTGCAATTCACATGTAACATTTTAGGAGAAGCTGCATGCTCAAAAGTCAATAAGAAAAATGTGTTCTATTTGCGCTTAGTGCAGTAAACTTATCAAGAGCCAAGAGTTCTCATTCATAGTCTTGCAGCATTTATAATGTGATATTGATTTTTTACTGTTGCTTATATTAGGAAGAAAAATATCCACTTGACAAAATTCAGCCGGGACCTTCAAATATGGGCATATTGACTGAAGTTTCTAATAAACTTGATTTAATGCCTTCATCTCTAAGTCAAGTGGATACCTCAGTGCTACAACAACTGACTGAAGAGTTGAGAGCCGAGCTTCCTGCGCATAGGCAGCCATAATGTGTGTCAGATGTTAATTTGTATCCTTCATATCTAAGGAGCTATTAGGCCTGAAGTCCCCTGAGAATCAGCCTTCTGTTTCAAGTGAAGAACTTTGGGTTGGAAATCCACCGGAATGGGTTACGATGTTCAAACATAGCAATTGCTGCATCTTTCGGACCCTTGCGGAGATGTATTACAGATCAGGATCGACTGGTCGTCTGTCTTCTATCTTACAATGCACTCTTTCAGAATCTCAACCTCTTGTGGATGCAAGTAATGATGGATGGGATGATGCTATTCGTTGTTTATGTGATCTTCTCAAGCAGTATATTAAGCTGAGAGTAGAAACAGATATTGAGGAGATCCATGTTTCCTTTCGTCTTCTTAAAAGGTAATAGTGCTTAATGAGAAATCATGTATGACATGAAGTCCGGTAAAAATATCTTCTCCTGCAAGTGAAGCTTGTTCCTTAACATCCCAAACCCAAACCGAAAAAAGAAGAAGAGGAAAAGCGCGGGCGTGCACAGAGAGAGAGAGAGAGAGAGAGAGAGAGAGAGAGAGAGAGAGAGAGAGAGAGAGAGATATTTAACACGTAACTGCAGTTTTACTTTTTCATCAAGGGATAACAAGAGAGGGAGAGAGAGAGAGAGTACTTTTTCATCAAGGGATAATGGGAGGGAGAGGCAAGAAAGGGAGACCCTAGAGTGACTAGGGCCTTCATTCCACAAGGAGAATAGTGGGAGCATTAAAGGGGGAGGAAGTCCTACAACTTTTAGCGCCTTGAGTCCGCGAGGAGAATAAGAGAGGTTTTTTTTTTCCTTGGGGCCGTAACCCTTGACAAACCCACAAGGTTCTCACATCTTGATCCCCTCTTATTGAGACAATTAAAATCATATTTACTTATCAACTCCTAAAGTTCAAAACCATAAAAAAAGCAGTGCTACAAACTACAACAAAGCAACCACCATTCTTTTCTTCCAACCATAATGCATTAGAGACAGAGGCAGGGGGCTAATGAGAATAGAGTGTGGAAAAGTTTGTTTTCGACATAAATGTTCTCCGTCACTTGATTCTTTCCTTTCCTTAGGTGCTTAAATACGCCATGTGCTTCCTTCCTCATGAATTTGGTAGTTGTTAGTCTCTTTGGACGAAGATCATTTTGTTTTACAGTGCTGTTTTCACTTTTCAGCATTACTATTTTGTCCACTTTCGTTTATGTAATGTTTCAACTTTGTACGCTTCAAAACTGTTTCATTGTGGAAGAATTATGCAAATGATGGTCCGACCAATGCTTATTTGAATCAGCGCACCACCACTTTTTCAGTGATTGTAGACTCTCACACTCTTCAGCCTGTGATTATGTGTTGAATCTTGAAACTATTGGCCTTTGAGCACCTTTCCTGGAGGCTGGATGGTTTCTGTGCACTTGTTGCTTGCCATTTTGTCTAGCTAGCTGCTTATGGAAATTTAGTTCTGTTCTGGCAGGTTTACTATAAAATCAAAACTTTTCTCTCAGGTTTACAATGAGGTCTTTCCTCAGCTTCAGGTTTGTTCAGCTACATAAACTGTTCTTTACTCCTATTTTCTGTATGGGTGGGGCTGTATTCATATTGTATTCGTTGGCCTGGTTTTTTTCCCCAAGTAATTCTCTTATGGCATGACACCTATGTTTTAAGCATCTGTTGGGGAAAAACACTTTGGCAGCCTGATTTTTTTTTCAAGTAGGAGTAACTTTCTTATGCGGTACCTATGTTTTGGGCATCTATTGGGGAAAACTACAGCGGAAGCTTACATATTTTAGATTGGAAGGACCAGTGCTTCTAATCTTATGACTACTACGCGCTGGCACACACTGATTTCTTCACGAAGGAAGCCCACAAATGGCAGCCAGTGGATGAGACTCTTTCTCTCTCTCTCTCTCTCTCTCTCTCTCTGTGGTGTATAGGAAGCATTAGATGTGTATGTATCTCACTGTTTCATGTGTTCATTTGCGATTTCTCAACCTAAAATTCTTTAGGTGGTGTCTTGTTTCTTTACTTTATGTTTAGGCATCTGTTGGCCGAACTATGGAGGAGATAAGCATGTTTCTACATGTGAAGGACTCTTTGTTTTCCTACAGTGTGTATGCTTCAGGACATCAAGTTCTCTGCTGGACGATGCATTATGGTTGCCTTGATCTCCATTACAAAATCATGATTCCTGTCAGGGTTTAAATAAACACTATTACGTATCGTATCAGTTGTTACATAACGGGGTTTTGGACCTCCGATACCGTTATTTACTTACCTATCGGCCGATAGGATCCGATATCAACCGATATATGGCCATATCACTGACACCGTAATGTTTCTCGATATCGCGATTTAAAACCTTGATTCCTGCTAAGTATCACACAATTTGATTCAATGCACCAAGCAAACAATTCGTGTATGTTGGAGTTTGTCCCACATCGGTTAATTATCTCCTCCAAAACTAGTATACGAGCCTAGGGCGGCCTCTCCACTCATTGCCAATTGGTTTTGAGTTGGATGCTTTAACATGAAATCAGAGCTAGTGTTTCAGGGAATTTGTTCCCCCTTGTTTGTGCCATAAGTGCACCGTTGTTGATTGTGATCCAAGTGTTCTGGATCGTTTGTTTACCTCCACATGTGCAAGTTGGGGGTCACACGTGCAGGGTAGTGTTGGAGTTTATCCCATATCGGTTAATTATCTCCTACAAAACTAGTATATGAGCCTAGGGCGGCCTCTCCACTCATTACCAATTGGTTTTGAGTTAGATCCTCTATTAGTAAAGTTTTGCGTTACAATTGTACAATTTGAGATATGTCTCACATGATTCAGTTCAATCCACTAAGCTTTTGATTTCATTTGTGCTCAGTTTCTACTTGCAATACGAATATTAGGAGGCATCAAGGGAAAGGTTCGAAAAAGTTAATCTGCTTTTGTTGAAAGGGAAGTGTTGGATTTTGCTCTCCTACTTTTGATGAATATTGCTTTAGTTTTGCTGGAAGAGTCATGGATTTGATATTTTTATATCACTTAACCATGTATAGAGGCTGTTATTACATCTTTTACTTGTCAGATATCTTGCGTGGCTCTCCCACTCCCCCGCCCAAATTACCTTAAACTAAACTAATTTTTGCCTTGTAATTCTTGTGTATAGAAATCTGCATGTTATGAAGGATCGTTTGAAAGATGATGTCATCTTATCTTATACTTAAGGCTATGTTTGGATCATAGATCCCTGAAAGGACTGAAGAGGGGAAGGAAAAATTAAAGGAAACTACATGAAGATAATGGATTGAATAAATGAACTCATTTCTTTTGTTTTCCTGTTTTCCTTTGCTGAATTCCTCTATGAATCCTTGATCAAACACGCCATTAAGGAAATCTAAAAGTAGTATGTCCTGAGAAGTCAAGTCCTGTATTCCCATGCCGTTTAAAAAAAAGATTCCTGTATTCCCATTTCATGTGAAACATTTTACATCAAGAACTAGAAGCAGCGCTTTTGAGCAATTCCACGTTAAGGAACATCTATAGATCCCTTGTCTCTCTCAACCCTTTCGATTATCTATGACGACGTGTGCATAGTTGTCTGGTTTCATCTTTGATTTTTGTATGTTTTGTAATGTCATTGTTATCGATAAAATCCGCTTATGTTGGGCATATGGTTACTTGTTTTGTGGCTTCAGTAGAAAGAAGATGGCGTTGAAGGTGATTGATTCCTGCATGTGCATTACCTTTTGATTGTAATGGGAAGTACAAATAGTCTTCCATGGAGTTTTGGAATGGTTATGCTGGTTGATTTTGGCTTTAAGTAGGTGAAATATGGGATTCAGGCTGTGGATGAACATTTGGTCACCGTGGGCATCTTTGACATTTCATGGACATGCTGACTGCTCGTTGATATCCAGACTCAATGAAATCAAAATGTCGGCGGTAAATGGAGACATGTTATGGTTTTGTGTCTTTTACCTGTTATTCATGGCGCTGTTTCCAGTTGACTTCTAATTTCTCTTTGGGGGATTTGGCTTCGAAAAAAGAGCACTATATTTAGTTGCTAATTCATTAAAAGTTTTGGAATTTTATAAAAACGTCTTGTTTGATATACCATGATCCTCCCTCTGTCTTACATGGTGGGGCCCAATCATGTGCGCAGGATTGTGAGTGCAAATTTTTTTTCAGTTTGCTAACTGTCCCTTTATGGATTTATGCCCTGCTTATCCTGGTTGCTAGCACTCGGTTCTAAATTGGTCTGTCAATCTTTGTACTGGTACAACCGAGGTGAAAGCTAATTCATTACAAGGTTATCAGTGACTTTGTATCCTCTTTTCTATGCATTGGCTGTGCCTAGAATCAGTACCGCCTCAAATATGGAAGCTTCATGACCGCACCAGTATGGAAGCTGAACTTTGGGTACTCAAAAAATGGACTCAGATACATCCTTCGACAAGACCGACTCAAGTTGAAGCAGAGATAGATTCTTTGGGAGTGATGAATCTGGTGAAAGAGAACCGTGATCCCCAGGGGAACTTGATTGAGGAATGCTGCAAGCCGGAACGAAGCAATAGCTCCATCAACCATGCTCTTCGAGAGAGAAACAGAGTGGCCGACATGCTGGCAAATCTAGGAGTAGGGCCAGAAGACCCCCCTTCTGATGTTGCAAGCCTTCTTGCAGCTGAATGCAGGAACAATGTTTGAGAGGCCTTGAGCACTCTCCGATTTTTTTTTTCTTTTAAGATTTTTTTGTTTTTGCCGATGTACCAAAAAATAGGAAAATTCATGTCATTGCCAGTGCATTGGCTCATAGCCCATTTTATTCGAGTTACACCACCACATAAAATGTGAAGTGTTGGCGTGGATTATGAACACTTCCATATTAGTGTGGGTCTAAACACTTGTGATTGTGTGGTTCACAAATCCAATGTACGAAGGATTTAGTAATTTATAAATGGTTCGTCCTCTCGTGATTCACAACCACAACCTGAATAATAGGCTTATATGAGGATCTCAAGATGAAACGTGACAACACTAATTTAATGTTTTTCTTTGTCTGCCCATTTCAAAGGTTCACTGTGTTGCATATTTAGTTGGTATAGCGTTTTTAGTAGTGTTTATTAAAAAGGAAAATGAACTCTGCATTCATTTTAGTGTATCAAATTTGCACAAATATTCATGCCGAAACTCACTCATTATGGAAGTGGAGTCATTTGTTCGATATGCTTGGCCTTAATTTCTTTCCAATGGTGTGGACATAGCCCCCACCTTTTATGGTTACATTTTCCCAATTCTTTGTTTGAACAGAGATCCCATTGTCCAGATTGGGTGTGTTTACTATGAAGTCAGAAAAGAAGGCAGGAAAACAATTCCCTTGTTTTTGGATTGTTCGTTTTGGGTTTTGAATGAGGTTTGAGTGGAGAGAGATAGAGAATGAATTGGGAACTATGCGCAGCGGCTTTAAAGCCCTCAAACGAACAAGCTTGTGCCTTGGAAACTGCCAATCACAACTTGCATTTGTGACTAACAATCAAGTAGCTCTTGAATGTAAAAAGTAATTTAATTTCCAATCCCCATGCCAAGGGATAAGTAGTTGACAAATTGAGGGTCCATAGATAGAAAACAAAGTTGGGAATCAGAAACAAGTTGGGTAGGGGAAGGAAGTCTAAGTTCTACAAAGTTTTTGGGACTTTTTGTGCGTTTTTGGGTGGGGGAAGGAAGGCTAAAGTTGGAAATCGAAAACAGGCTAAGTTCCTCTAAGCTTATCATGCCCTCAATGTAGTATGCCTTTTAGGAAGGTGGGTTGCTTGTCATCACATTTGTAAGGAGATTCCTCCTGCCAAAAGATGAGCCCCCTTTAGGCCTATAAAAGGGAGGTCTCTTGTTGTATTGATCAAACTAGTTCAACAAAAAACCTTTTATGTGTGTTTTTTATATCCTTTCTTTTTTGTGATTGTATTCTTTTAGTGATTGCACTTGTATTAGCCATTAGGTGTGAAATCTTGGGGGAGGGAATGTTGCTATAACATTTTCGGTAGTGTTTATTTATGTGGGATTGAAGTCTTTAGGATAACGAAAATATTGTAGCAAGACCTTTACCGTGATTCTATGCATCGTCAATTTGTGATGAGACATTTATTGTGATTCTCTGTCCATGTAATCCAAATTTTGCAAACAACTGAAACAAGAAACATATTGTCATGATAATCTACTAACGCTATGACATAAAACAATGAAGAAATCCCATGATATAGATCATTTCTCTGATTGAAAGCCAACCAAATTTATTATACTTTTATTTTTTAAAATGACATGTGATTTACTTTACCAAATTTTCCACCCCAAACGTGTCACCATCAATTTACCAAAAACTAAAAATTATGCTCAGTTATTTATAATTCCAACTTAAATAAGTTGTCTACTCTATCCGTCCAATATAACCTACTCACTCTCTGCCTCACTTTAAAACCTCATGCCAAGGTAGAGGGAAAAAATAAGAAAGGCAATAATTTACAAGTTAAAATGAAAAAAACCAAAAGGTAATAAATTGAAAAGGAAAGTGTATATATTACTGCAATAGTAGGTCAAAGTATAACTTAAGGAAATATTCTCTTTATTGGATGGTTACGATCTTAGCTTGCAGGCAATCAACGGCTGTAAAGGTGCTCATATTTGTATTCGTAGACGAAAATCGCTCTGTTTTATAGATATAGATACAAATCATTCCTTAAAAAAAATATTTTTTCCTTCTTGTTTTGGTATTGCTCGTTCCTTTTCCTTGTTTTGCTGGTATTGAAGCCTGAAGGTTATTGACAAAATACAGATTCCTTTTTTATGTGATATTATAATCGGGAGATTGCTATCAAAAGAATCCTTTTTAGGAAACTGAGAAAACCATTACAAGATCGAGATGGGTGCGCCGGAGAGTTTCTCCCCGGAGATGGAGGTGGCTGAGATGGAGAGACCAGGGAAAGGGTTGTCGGTGTTTACAGAGAGGGAGGGATAACGTGAGAAAGGGAGGAATAGGGTGAGGAGGGAAGATGGAGGGGAGAAGTTCTTCATTTACTCCGGCAAAAGCATTTCATTTTTATAATTAGTAACCCATCATCTATCACACAAAAGAAGAGACTTCCATAAGCTTTAGTAGAGCCCATTATTTGTTCAACACTCTTAACATGTCCTTTAGGTGTTCATAGCGAGCTTTTTAGTGTTCTGGGATGTAAGTGGAGAAACATTTGGATACTTTTAATTTGGGTGTCGTGTTCGGAGAGTGCCCGTGTCCTTTGAGTGTTTGAAACCTGGTAATGACATCCGACTAAGTGTCCATGCTTCATAGGGTAGTACATCACATGCTATTTTTGTTTGCTTATCGGTAGTATAATACATGCGTATTGAACATGGTATGCTACAGTAGCCTTACATAAATAGGAAAAATTGATCAATTAAAAGATTTGGTATACTTTTGTAGGGTTGGTATACTCTTCGTATGAGGAAATGGTATGGACATAAATAGGAAAAATTGATCAAGTTAAAAGATTTGTTCTCTGCTTTGGAACAAAAGGGTATCTGGGAATAGTTTATAAAATGGTATGCAGCTGCTATATAATTTGTTCGGTTGCCTTTTTATTTTCGTTTTAGTTTTGGAAACCAATCATTACCCTACTTCTTTTCCCAATCATTACCCTATTTTTTCAATTATTTCTTTCTCATCTCTTTCTATCTCTCTCCAATCATTACCCCTATTTTCAATCATTACTCTATTTCTCTCTCCATCCACTATCAAAACTAAACTAAACTAAACTCTCAACCAAACACTACCAATTTATCATTGCCAGGAAACCATCTGCCGGGCCCTTTCCCTAACCAATATCTTCTTATTCTACTAGCGTTTGTATCCGTTCAATGCATGGGATATAAAATCACATTGGTTTTTTTGGCCCCGTGTGTCGAACGGACTCTGACAACATTGGCTTTCTAGTATCGAGTATCGAACGAGTACAACGCTAGTTGATAAAAAAAGATAGTTTAATATTTTTCCAATCTTGTATTCGATGCACGTTAACATTGGTGTCATTCTATGCATTAAAAGACATTTGTGATGGAAAATCAATTTGGAGTACCACGTGACAGTGCCCACAAACATAGAATGATTTTTTTCTCTATATTCAACCCCCCACGTCTCTCTCTCTCTCTCTCAAAACTCAAAAATCGAGAAAATTAGGATTGACAATTTGAATGTTTTTGAGGCAAAACACATTTGCATATAGTATGTATTGATTGATTGATTGATACCCATCGTTATTTCCGTGTGTTCTATTATGTGTTTTTTTATGTTTTCATCCCTCAAACTTTTTTTTTATTTCGTTTTCAAACTACCAAAATCACCCACATCATCTTCAAACTACCCGATTGCATTCTATTTAGCCAAATTGATAACGACGTTCACGAATTTGGATGGAAAATTGGTGCTTATAATTACCTTTTTTGCTCCCAAAATATTAGCAAACTGTCAATTTGGTCCCCAATTTGGACATTTGTCCAAATTTCACCATCCAATGTGCGTTTATTTTAATTTATTTTAAGTTTTTTGAACATATTTTTTTTTAACCATCCAGCGTGCGTTTACTTCAATCTTTTTAAGAATTGAACATAATATTTTACTTTTTGGATTCTTCTCCTCAAAACAAACCAATAATTCATAAAAATTAATGCAAAACTAACAAATGCAAAAAAAAATTAGAATAAAGACAAAATTATAATTCGAATAACTTATTAAGCCAAACCTACGGTTGATTTGGCCTACATAAATCACTTGGCTTATTTTATTGTCTTTATTAAAAAAAATCACATTTGTTTGTTTGCCAATTTTTTTTAATTATTCAAAAAAGTCTCTTGTTATGCCTAATTTAGACTTTTTTCAATATACATTTTTTCATCATCATATTCTAATTGGACTTTTTTTGGTTCGGCAAATTCCAATAGACCTTGATCCAACAAGAAACGAAGTTTTTTATGTGCAAAAAATTGATGACAACGATTTACATATTAGGTGCCACATTACTTATTTTTTGTCTTTATTTGATTCTTTCATTGGTTAATTTTATCAAATCTTTGTGAATTATTTGTTTGTCTGATTATGGGAATCGAGACAAGAAAAAATTTATGACACAAACTCAAAATTTATTGACTGAAAAAAACAACATAACAAGAAGACAGATTTTTTTGAATAATTTACAAAAATTTGACACAAAACTAACAAATGCAATTTTTTTTAATAAAGACAATAAAATAAGCCAAGTGGTTTATATAGGCCAAATCAATCAAGGTTTAGCTTAATAAGTTATTCGGATCATATTTTTTCCTTTATTATAATTTTTTTCGCATTTGTTAGTTTTTGCGTTATTTTTATAGATTATTGGTTTGTTTCAAGGACAAGAATCCAAAAAGTAAAAAATTATGTTCAATTCTTAAAAAGTTTGAAGTAAACGCGCATTGGATGATAAAAAATTATGTTCAAAACTTTAAAAAATTAAAATAAACGCATGTTGGATGGTGAAATTTAGATAAATAAGATCTAAATTGGGGACCAAATTGGTAGTTCGCTAATATTTCGAAGATAAACAAGGTAATAAATGCCAATTTTCCATCCAAATTTGTGGATGCCGATACCAATTTGACTAAATAGAAGGCAGTTGGGTATAGTTTGAGTACGAAGTAAAAAAATGCTCTGATTTAGACACTGCCTCGACATTAATAGTCCAATTTGAATGGTTGTAGGCTTATCCTGAGCTCACAACGATAATCGACACTTTTACTATTGTATGTACCCTAGCATAGAAGTATGTAAGCGAAAAAAATAGCTCAACTGGAGATCGTAATTAATACACAATTCATAGTTGTGGAAGACAAAATGAATGGCAGAGGTTTTTAATACCACATTTGCCGTCAAATTTATTTTCTTTAAAGTTGTCAGATTGAGTTTATTGTTGCAAAAGGAAATACATGTAGGTGGGAGTCATAGAATTTTTTTTTTTGTCAATCAATAGAAAAGATCATTTTTACATCAGCTATGAAGTACAAAGTACAAACCCGAAACATTACATCAATTGTGGGAGTCACGAAATAACCAAGCCGAACAACTTAATCAATATAAGAAATAAGTCCATTATAGGGTAGAAGTAAAGGAAAAGCCCTCTAAGGGAAGAACATCCACACGTAGGTGAGGAGACTCGAACTCCTGGCCTTCTAATCAGATGCAAGAGTTCTGACCGACTGAACTAACCCCAGTTAATTGTAGTTGGGAGTTGTAGTTAATGGGCAGACAAAGGGAGTAACGTGGGTGCAGGCTTGAGCTAGTGGCGTGGAGTATGGGTGCAGTATTTTTACATTAAGTGCTTAAGAATAAATGCATTTGCATGCATGTCTATATAGGCCTTATATTCTGATGGGAAAGAAGGAATAAAAGAGTTTTGGCATGGGATATGCAGATAATTAGCAGATTAGTCAGAGAGGTGGAGTTCAAACGGTGGGATCGATTAATGTATCCGATCATAAAAGAATTTTAGTATGATGTTCATGGTGTTGAGATGCATAAATTCAACGGTCACGATCGTTATTTGAGGTACCGCAAGTGTACATTACATTCTAATTAGTCTCCGGGGTAATTTTTATTCATCATCCCCCTACTTGTATTCTTTTGTTATCGTTGATCTCATCATTGACTCAAGGAATGCCATTATAATTGTGAATGGTGGTGTATCGTATTTGTGTAGTTGATTATCTTGGAATAGGGTACATGTGCAAGCCCATCAGGTCTAGAGAATGATTGATAGATTTAATGAGATTTGATTGATTGCCCGCAGGAGTATTGTTGTTAATACGGCATGCGGGCATATGTAGTTTATTTTGCCCTTGGTGGTGCTTAGCATATTACTGAGATGGGCTAGGTTCGAGGCTTAAGTTAATTGTTGAGAATCAAGGTTGATGCGGTTGATATATTTGGTTGAAGTTGTGAAAATCGTTTATTGATTCCATTATATCCTTTAATTGTCCTTGCATTGCGCACTTCCCACACAGTTTATGTTACAGGTGTGGAGAAGAATAAGTACGACCGGAGTTGAAGTATTTGAAGAATCGGTTTTGTTGTTATTTGGAGTAGGGGCTGTCCAGCGGATGAACCGAACCGCCCAATCTGCCCAAATTATGCCAAACTGAGACATGTTATGGACAGATGCAGATCTAAAAATACTAGTTCTGGTGGACCTGGTTTGGTTCTGGTTTAAACCGAACCATCCACCACTTATTAAATAAAAAAATCTAATTCTTAATTAACTGATTTTAGTTTCCACCTTGAATTACAACTGAAAAGTGCTTCGTTTTCTCCGATATAAGGAATAACGCCCCAAGCGTAGGGCTTAATACGTCATTTGAAGCATAATAATCCGGAAGACCGGGATCGTACCCAAGGGAATTATATTATGACTTGGCTCGGATTTGTAGAAGTAAGCAAGGATTTCGGCTATTAGGTAGCCAACCGAGTTTTACTTTGAAATGATGGAAAAGAAAGGCTAAATTGAAAACGAATAAACTAGGAAAAAGATAGGCTAGGTCTAGGAATCACTAGCACTCATGGCTCGGGCTAAATCACATTTTTCACCAATTCACGCGATTTAAAATACACAATTGTAGGTACCTAAACCGGGAAATAGAGATTCGATTATCAAGCTAGCTCTAGAACTCATTTGGTAAACACCTCGAGCGACAGAGCTCTAAGCATCATGTGTGGTGAGTAGGCGATGCTCCCACCTACACATGATCAAAGAGGTTAACACCTCGGCAATTTACCAAACAAATCCGAACCCCACATCAATTTTCAAATCCAAAAATTAAAACTTTATTGGTGAAAAATGCAATTTTTGCCCAAGCCATGGGATGCTAATCATCCCATGACCTAACCCTTGAAACTACTCACACATATCTATGAAGATAAGAGCAAACAAAAATCTACTTAGCATAATTGAAAAGCAAGACTAGAAGAAAATTAGCTTAAACAATAGATCGGGAACTAAGCAATAACTTTAATTAAAGCAAGAGTAGCAAAAGACAACTAATAAAGGCAGGAAATTAAGAAATAAGTGCTGAAAATGAAGAACAAAGCAAGAACAATTCAAATTGCAAAGAAATCTATTCCTAGATCTAAAATTATGGGTACATTTCTATCCAAATCGTGCAAAGGTGACATAACGGGGTATTTATACCGCCTCTGTTTCGCGCACGGAATATCCCAAAAGATGCTCTGAAGATGCCCCGCTAAGCCCCTCGGTACCGATTGCCAAGCCTTACATTACTGAGATAAGCTCTCGGTATCGATTGGACTAAAAACCTTCGATCAATACCGAACCAGTTAGGGCCAACGTTAAGCAGCTCGGTACCGATTGGAGCAAAAACCTTCGATCGATAGCGAGCTCTTATCAGTTCTGAACCTTGTCTTCTTTCCGCCTTGGCCACGCCTTGCCTTGCTTTGGCCACAGCTTGGCCACGGCTTGGCCATTCCATTGTCTTGCCTTGGCGTAACTTTGGCTGGACACCTTCTGCCTTGCCAATTCACTGGCCGTTGCTCATTCGCCCGGGCTGTTCTACTTTTGCCTTGGCTCTTGCTCTGGCCGTTGGGCAACTTCAGGCCATGACACGCCTTAAGCCACAAAAGCTCCTTATTTGGCGATTCTCCTGCAAAACGGCTCAAACAAACTCTACAAGCAAACATAATCAAAAACAACTAATTAACAAATAAATTGAACAAAACCTAGACACTAGCGCACCCTTTCATTACATTTTCGGGTGCTTATCACGCCCCCCAACTTAAGGTTTGCTAGTCCCTAGCAAAAAAAGATACGAAGAAATAAGAAACTAACAACTACACAATCCTTCCGCATTCACAACTTAGAACATGCTCAATATTGTAAACAAGTAAGAGTTCAACAATCCGGCTTTTTATTTCATTTCTACAACTCACAATTTTAGCATCCAATTAAACAAGCTAAGTATCAAGCAAGTTAAAGAGCAAGCTAAAAAGGTTTGTGTCCTCGAACAAAGGGAGGATACGGGACACAAAACTTGCGAATTCAGACTAAACCATATCCACCGAAGAAGTGCTTGACAAACAGGCAATAGTGAACAAGAAATACTATCCCTTAAACAACGAAAGCACTTTATTCAACAAAATTGAAAACTAGCAGATGATATTTGGATCACGAAAGGCAAACATGCCATTAACTAATTATGCAACTATCAGATAGTCAATCAAAATGGAATCCATGCGCACAAAAGATCAACTAAGGTCTTTTTCAGCTTGTAATGACCTTGGTTACAAAAGGAAGGGACTACAAAATAGTGTAGTGGCCATATGCTAGCATGGTTTATCCACCCTTGGCCACTACCGACCCTAAACTACTCAAGACATAACCACACGCCGGCCAAGCACCAAACAAAATTACGAAGAAAAAATAAAGAAAACTACTAGATAAGGCCTACTAAAACTACTACCACCGACTCAATCACACTTAGTCGCTATCCTCATCTGACTTCCCATGGTGTTGAGCCTTGAGCTTCCCCTTTCCATTGTATTCTTTCTCATCCAGAATGAATTCTAACCCATAAATCAAACAAATTCTCTTATCAAAGTATTCAACCCTCTTTCGAATCCGCTTTTGCTCTTTCATGGCATTTCTTTGATTTCTTTTCTTTGAGGAATAGGGTCATTTGAGGTGGGATTAGTAGTGAGCGAGACTGAGGAGCCAATTTTGGGGCTTTTTGGAGAGGGAGATGAAAATTTGGAGCTTTAACTTTTGTAGTGAGAGAGGAAAGATAGGGAATCACGTATCAATTCTTTGCCTTTTCGCATTCCAACCACTTCTATCACATTCACACCACCCCCCAAATCTCCTTGAATCATTGAAAATCATTATCAACCCTCCAAACATCCGGTTGCCTAGGTTAAAGCAAAGAACGGAAAATAGACGAGGATGCAAAGTAGGACTAGGTGACACATATGTGGTATGATAATGCAAAGAATGCCTTGTATCCTTTCCTAAGTGCGCCATGGATTCCAAAATGATTGAAAATCGACTTTTAACACAATTAGAAATTGACATGCGATTATTCACCTACACTACGAGCATTTTTATTGAAAGATGGGGATATGGGCCAAAACTTGCTCAAAACTTAACCGATTCAATTTTCAACTAAGCATGCAAATTGAGAAGCACAAAAATTTCTTAGGATTGCCACGAATTCTTACCAACTAACAATTATTGAGCATGCAACAAGTCATGAACAAAACTAAAAACTATGACAAAAGGAAGGAATTGCAAGTAAAAAGCTTTTATTTGTTTTTGAAAATTTTGAATTTTCTCATTTTTTTTGGATTTTTCAATTTTCTATTGTTTTTGAATTTTTAAAATTTAACACAAAACACGAAAATCAAACAAATAGCACATAAGCTAACCCCTCCCCCAACTTAAAGCGATGCTATGCCCTCATAGCATTAGGAACAAGAGCGAAGAAAGGAAGGGTGCGCGAATGTACCGTCCAAGGGGAATGTCAACCCCTAAATACCTCGACCAAGTTGGAGGATTTTATGTCAATGTCTTGCTCCAGCCAGATTAGATGCTTCCAGGGTTCACTCCTTCGGTTCTACCAACTCGGAACCATAGCTAGTCACACAGGGCCATATCCAAAGCTTTATCGGACTAACAACCGCGGCACTTAGCCGCACCCATGCTTAGGGCTCCTGAACGCCTCACTCACTCCGGCTTTAGACCCAATCCACCAAGGCTGGTGTGGTAGCACATAAACCCTGCAGAAGACTTAAGAGAACGACCTTCCACAAAACAAATGACATTAGAACCACCGGCCCGTGTTATCCGGCTTCAAACCAAACAAGAATGAAAAGACAGAACATAAAGAAAACACAAAGAACAAATGAAAACATGCAAAACATAATAAAATGCACCACCCGATCATCACGCGATCACACGAGTCATACTTTTCTTCCCATTCCTTACCGGGGGGGTAAGTAATAGGTGGCTATACTAGACCGTTGAACATGTGTTATGCTAGCGCCCGTAATAAAATCTATCGCTTGACCTCGCCAAACACTTAAGTTCAGCGTCCCCTAGGATCAAAAACAAGCAAGGAAAAGATACAACCTAGCGTGCACTCCAGGCAATATCACACCTCACTCACAGACCTAAGTTGCCTCCGATTAGGGGCAATCGCGGAGTGCATGGATCATTAACGATAGACTATTACAAAGAAGAACTAATAAAAGCCCTTGTTACACTAACACATTAGTGAAATCTTTTGATGTGATTTATCTCCAAGATTTTATTCGATGCAACACAAATAACAAAACATAACAAAAACAAAACATGCATAGCTAGAAAAAAAAAGAACAAAGAAAGAAAAAACGAACAACACAGAACATGCATAACTAAACAAAAGTGAACAAAGCAAGAAAGAAAAACAATTATGCCATAAAGAGAGAGAAAATGAAAAATTAGAGAGAAAAAGAAAGAGAGGGTTTAGCCACACGTGGGCTACAAACATTTAGCATGCCATTAAGAACTATTAGAATAAACAGAGCACTCCAAGCTACACTTTTTGCCAAAAATTGAACTCGACCATGCCATAAGATAAGATACTTTGAGTAAAGCAATTGCCGAATTCGTTTTAAAAACTTAAGTTCCTCCAAGTGCATAGCCCAAACTAAATCAATTTTCAAGTTGTTGACAAAATCTACAATATAAGGATGATAAACCACAAGATAATTGTCAACACCAAGAAAATCAATATGTTCTATGATTGGTAACTTCTCAAGAATAGGCTCACATGGATCATGTTTTTCTATCAAAGAGTATAAGAAATTTACCTCAGCATCCATCTCTTTAGCAGTGAGAATATCCAGACTTGGAGAATTTGAAGGGACAAAAGGAGTTTCCATGGGAGCCAACTCTTCAAAGATTGGTCCATAAGCATCTTGTTTAGCCAATAACGAATACAAGTAATCCACTTCGGCATCCATTTCCTTAGTGGTGAGAAGTTCTTTTAACGGATCTTCATGGTACACGCCCGAAGCTTCAAGTATATTCATCTCGTGAGCAAGGAGGAATTCCTCCACGGAAGAATCAAGATACAAGGGATCAGAAGAGACAACTTTAGCAGTGAGGCATTTCCCCCCTGGATCATCATATAAAGGAGGATCCATAAGAGAGGGGAGAACCTTCTTCTCTATCGAAGGTAGTTCTTCAAACTCTTCAAATTTTGAGGTCCAAGCGTTCATGGCACAAGCTTCATCCCCGTCTTTGAGCAAGGAATACAAATAACTGACTTCGGAAGATTTGAGAAATTCAGCCTCTTCGGCTGTAAGAGCAATTTCCAAAGGATCACTATTGAGCAACTCATCCACATGTTCTTGTATAAGAGTGTCAATAAGGCTCACTTCATTCACGTCATCCCCCATTTGATTGCCCACATTAAAAATATTGACCTCCATCTTCATGTTACCGAAGGTCATGTTAAGAAGTCCATTGCGGCAATTGATAATAGCATCTGCCGTGGCTAAGAAAGGTCTCCCAAGAATAATCGGAGTGGAAGTAGCCAAAGAGTCATTCAGATTCGTATCGAGAATTACAAAATCCACTGGATAGACAAATTGTCCAACTTGAACTAGCACGTCTTCTACTACTCCCCTCGGTGTACGAACACTCCGATCGGCCAATTGTAGCGTAACACGAGTAGGTCTCATCTCCCCCAACCCAAGTTCTTGATAAACGGAGTATGGAAGTAGGTTGACACTTGCACCAAGATCAAGTAGAGCTTGCTCGATACGCTTTCCTCCAATGGTGACCGCAATAGTAGGACTTCCCGGATCCTTGTACTTCGGAGCGATATTCGTTTGAATGATGGAACTCACTTGCTCCGTAAGAAATATCTTCTTTTGAACATTAAGCTTGCGCTTCCGAGTGCATAGATCTTTAAGAAACTTGGCATATGACGGAATTTGCTTAATCGCATCCATTAGAGGGATGTTGATCTTCACTTGATTGAACAACTCATGCAACTCCGCATTCAAATTGGGTTTCGCCAAAGCTCTCAAACGGTTAGGAAATGGAGCCGGTGTTGGAATAACTCGAGGATCCAGTCCACTTTGCTCCTTCGCCTCACCCTTACCATTTTCCTTTGAAACCTCTTCGCTTGCCTCCTTGGAAGATTCCCTAAGGGTTGATGTTGGAATTGAACGATCGATAAGAGGGGGCAAATAAGTTGGTTCCGGAGGCATCTCCACTTGGTTATCAACCACCTTTCCACTTCGAAGAGAAATAATCGCCTTTGCTTGCTCGGGGAAAGTCACCGAAGAGCTAGCAAAGTGACGACCTTGAGAATTAGGCGGAGTGGATGTCGTGTGCGGGTTGGGTTGAGGTTGTGTTGGAAACTTCCCCTTTTCTTGTTGAAGCATACCCACGGTAGTTGTCAACTTTCCCAATTGATTTCTGATATCATTCATCATCTGAGTTTGTTGCTCATTGATAACAGTTTGACTTTGCAAGAGAGCACTGAATTGATCTTCCCAAGAACGCTTTGGTGGTTGTTGAAACTGAGTAGGTGGTTGCTGAAATTGATTAGCATGTGGGAATGAACTGGATTGAGCAAAACCGGGCGGACCTTGAGCTTGAGAGAAACAGAAAGCATTTTGAGGTTGCTTCCAAGGCATTTGAGGAGCAGGAGGAGCTTGAGAAGAACCCCCCTCAACTGGTTGACTCCAACGGAAAGCTGGATGTTGACGTGTTCCCAGATTAAAAGATTGAGAATAAGGATCGAAGCGTTGCACGGCATGAACTTCCTCCGGAGCAATCCCATTAATCACATTTTTCAAAGCCGGAATGTTTGGACAAGTCTCGGTAGAATGGCCCACCATCTCACAAATAACACACACGTCCTCAACTTGGCGTACCACTTTCACTTCTTGAGCTTGAGCACTTTTAAGTTCCAACTTGTCAAGCTTCCGAGCAATTTCCTCCAAGCGAGTTTCAAATGCACTTTGTTCCGAGATAGAAAATTTTCCCGTACCGGTGGGACCTTGATTGAACATAGCTCTCTCCCCCGGATCTGTAAACTGCCATGCTTGAGTTTTCTCGGCCAAAGACTCATAATAATCCCATGCATCCTCCGGTGTCTTCCCCATAAAGTCACCTCCACCCAAAGTGTCGAGGAGTTTTTTACTCTCTTGAGAACACCCCATGTAGAAATAATTGACTTGAAGATATAATGGGAAATTATGATGAGGAACCGCCATGAGTAAGTCCTTGTACCGTTCCCAATACTTGTGAAAAGTCTCGTCCTCCCTTTGCTTGAAATTCTGAATTTGATCCATAAGCAATTTCGTCCGACTGGCCGGAAAGAACTTTGTAGTGAAAGCATCTTGAACCTCCCTCCAAGTACGCAATGAACGAGGCTTCAAGGAATTAAACCATTGTTTTGCCTTATCCTTCAGAGTGAATGGGAAAAGCTTAAGACGAGCTTGATCAAGTTGATTCTGAGCAGGGACCAAAGAATGCAAAACAGACTCAAACTCCCGGATATGAGAATACGGATCCTCCAACTCTCGACCCCGAAATTCTGGAATCACCCGAAGATACTCAGCTTTGAATTCAAATACATTCCCAGCAGCTGGAGTCGGAATAAAAATAGGTGATATTTGAGGACCCCTTTCTGGATTGAGATATTCGCGAAGAGTACGAACAGCAGCTTCTTCGGCCATTGGGCCTTTGTGAATAAGTTTGCGATTTAATTTGCGAGGCGGAGAATGCGCCGGATAAGCCCGAGTGATACTCCGGATTTTAGGCGGAGAAGAAGAACGATGAAGCCGATTGGAAGTTGGGCTTCGGAACACAGGCATACAAAAAAGAAATACTACTAACTAACTAACTAACTAGTAAGCTACCAGATTAGAGGGGCTATGCCGCCACCTCATCTCAACAAACAAAATATGCGAGGGGTTATGCCACCACCTCGGCTAAGCAATGCAATCAAATTAAGCTAAGTAAACTAACAAATTAAACTAAACTAACTAAGCACACACTCCATATTTAGCCTGGTATCGTTACACCTCAAGTTTGACAACAAGGTCAGGTTAGAGGTATCCACCAAACTAAATATGAACAACTAACACATAAACTACTAAACTACTACTAAGAGACGGAAGCGGGATACTTACAGTGGTTTGTCGAACCTCCAAGAAAGCCATAATAAGAAATCCCCGACAACGGCGCCAAAAATGCTTCGTTTTCTCCGATATAAAGAATAACGCCCCAAGCGTAGGGCTTAATACGTCATTTGAAGCATAATAATCCGGAAGACCGGGATCGTACCCAAGGGAATTATATTATGACTTGGCTCGGATTTGTAGAAGTAAGCAAGGATTTCGGCTATTAGGTAGCCAACCGAGTTTTACTTTGAAATGGTGGAAAAGAAAGGCTAAATTGAAAACGAATAAACTAGGAAAAAGATAGGCTAGGTCTAGGAATCACTAGCACTCATGGCTCGGGCTAAATCACATTTTTCACCAATTCACGCGATTTAAAATACACAATTGTAGGTACCTAAACCGGGAAATAGAGATTCGATTATCAAGCTAGCTCTAGAACTCATTTGGTAAACACCTCGAGCGACAGAGCTCTAAGCATCATGTGTGGTGAGTAGGCGATGCTCCCACCTACACATGATCAAAGAGGTTAACACCTCGGCAATTTACCAAACGAATCCGAACCCCACATCAATTTTCAAATCCAAAAATTAAAACTTTATTGGTGAAAAATGCAATTTTTGCCCAAGCCATGGGATGCTAATCATCCCATGACCTAACCCTTGAAACTACTCACACATATCTATGAAGATAAGAGCAAGCAAAAATCTACTTAGCATAATTGAAAAGCAAGACTAGAAGAAAATTAGCTTAAACAATAGATCGGGAACTAAGCAACAACTTTAATTAAAGCAAGAGTAGCAAAAGACAACTAATAAAGGCAGGAAATTAAGAAATAAGTGCTGAAAATGAAGAACAAAGCAAGAACAATTCAAATTGCAAAGAAATCTATTCCTAGATCTAAAATTATGGGTACATTTCTGTCCAAATCGTGCAAAGGTGACATAACGGGGTATTTATACCGCCTCTGTTTCGCGCACGGAATATCCCAAAAGATGCTCTGAAGATGCCCCGCTAAGCCCCTCGGTACTGATTGCCAAGCCTTACATTACTGAGATAAGCTCTCGGTACCGATTGGACTAAAAACCTTCGATCAATACCGAACCAGTTAGGGCCAACGTTAAGCAGCTCGGTACCGATTGGAGCAAAAACCTTCGATCGATAGCGAGCTCTTATCAGTTCTGAACCTTGTCTTCTTTCCGCCTTGGCCACGCCTTGCCTTGCTTTGGCCACAGCTTGGCCACGGCTTGGCCATTCCATTGTCTTGCCTTGGCGTAACTTTGGCTGGACACCTTCTGCCTTGCCAATTCACTGGCCGTTGCTCATTCGCCCGGGCTGTTCTACTTTTGCCTTGGCTCTTGCTCTGGCCGTTGGGCAACTTCAGGCCATGACACGCCTTAAGCCACAAAAGCTCCTTATTTGGCGATTCTCCTGCAAAACGGCTCAAACAAACTCTACGAGCAAACATAATCAAAAACAACTAATTAACAAATAAATTGAACAAAACCTAGACACTAGCGCACCCTTTCATTACATTTTCGGGTGCTTATCAAAAAGCATCCCCCACTTTATTAGTTTTTACAGCGACCGTTTACTCGTATTTGGTAATATATAATTGTTTCAAGTGTTTTTATGCTTGTCTTGGGACTTATCCTCTCAGAGCATCTCCAACCCATCCCTCATTCTTTCCCTATTTTGAAGATTTAAAAAAGTATATTCTATTCGCAAAGTAATTTTGGAGAATCAACAACTCCAACCAAATTCTTCATTTTTCACCTCTAAAACTCCCCCCAATTCTTTCTTGTTAGAACATGTGTAAACGTTGAGTCCCACATCGGATAAACAGAAAACGAGTTGGACCTTAATATATAATTGGATGGCTCACCACTTATAAGGCTTAGCCTTTTAAGTGGATATGGGTCATTCAATGTATATTGGACCTAAGTAATGTGGTGGACTCTTTGCCGTTACTCCCATACAAATTGCGCCTTAAGCACGCAGTGGCGGGTCGATGCATCGGACGAACTCCCAACAAATGGTATCAGAGCCATTGGTTGACGATCTATGGGAAGACTCTCAGCGCACCATTGAATGGGTTTGCACAGAAGACACTCGTGGAGCGGTAGAAAGTCCAAAAAGGTGACTCTCGAAGAAGCAAGGTGGCTTAATGTTGGAGTGCCATATTGGATGGCTCATTGTCGATGGAGTTGTCTCGTCGGGGAGCATGGTGCTGGTGAATGAGCACGTTGGCTCTCAATGGAGTTCTCGTCGGGGAGCATGGTGCCGGTGAATAGGCACGTTGGCTCTCAATTGAGATGATTTTGAATCGATTGAGTGGGTGCAGAATAAGCCCAGTTCGGGAGATAGGGTTGAGAGTATTAGATCAGAATCAAGGGGGAGCTTGGATGCAGAGAGAGGTTAAGGCCCAATGTTTGGTTCACACATGAAGGGGAGATTTGTTAGAACATGTGTGAACGTTGAGTCCCACATCGGATAAACAGAAAAAGAGTTGGACCTTAATATATAATTGGATGGCTCACCACTTACAAGGCTTAGCCCTTTAAGTGGATATGGGTCATTTAATGTATATTGGGCCCAAGTAATGTGGTGGACTCTTTGCTGTTACTCCTATAAAAATTGGGCCTTGAGCACGCAGTGGCGGGTCGATGCATCGGACGAACTCCCAACAAAGCTCTGGGTTTCAATCCGAGGCTTTTGTTTTCCGCTGAGTATTGTGCAATTGGTGATCGTTTCAATGGCGACTCGTTTTGAAATTGCGAAGTTCGATGGGCAGAGCACTAGCTTCAGTTTATGGCGTATTAAGATGAAGGCTTTGCTTGTTCAACAAGGATTACACAAGACTTTGTTGGGGAAATCGAAGAAGCCTGCTGATATGCAGGATAGTGTGTTTGAGGATCTTGATGCGAAAGCACTCAGTTCGATTCAGTTGTGTTTGGCCGATGATGTGCTTCGCGAGGTCGGGGAGGAGGATACGACTGCCGGTATTTGGTTGAAGTTGGAAAGCATCTATATGACGAAATCTCTTACCAACCGGTTATATTTGAAGCAGCGCCTTTATACGTTTTGTATGAGGGAAGGTACGCCCGTAAAAGACCATCTAGATGAGTTAAATCGAATTATTATGGATTTAAAAAATATTGATGTTATGATTGATGATGAAGATCAAGCCCTTATTGTGTTATGTTCTTTGCCTGTGTCTTATGAGCATTTTGTTACTACCCTCCTTTACGGGAGAGATACGATTTCCATGGAGGACGTTAAGTCTAGTTTGTATTCAAAAGAATTGAGGAAAAAGGTATCCGGTGAGGGTGGTGATTTTGATGCTCAGGGTTTGATGGTGCAAGGAAGAACTTCTGAGAGGGATAATGGCAGTAGAGGGGTTTCTGGCTTTCGTTCCACAAATCAGGAAGTAAAGTGTTTTTACTGTAGGAAATACGGGCACATGGTGAGAAATTGTCCTAGGTTGAAAAATAAGGACAATTTTGAAGAGAAGGTTGTTGTTGGTATTGTTGAAGAGGATTCCGACGATTCACTTATGGTTCTTTCTGTGAGTGTCGGTGATGTCTGTTCGAATACCGAATGGATTCTGGACTCCGGATGTTCTTACCACATGTGTCCGAATGAGAATTGGTTCGATACTTATGAATCGGTTGTAGACACCCCAATCTGGGCTTCCAGATTAGTTTACTTACGGTTTTTGATTCCCCGATGATGAAACGGATCAAGAACACCCCGGGAATGATAAGTGTTTGAGCTTTGAGTGTTTGATACCCTGTTTGAACCTTTGAACCTAGCCTAAGCCTTTCAAAACCCCCAAAAACCTTATTGACACGCATTGGTTGAGACCCAATGTGTGTGGGTCAAAGTGCCAAGTATTGGTCAAATAGTCAAGTTTGATCATGGACCAATTCTGGGTGGTTTGGACTTGCTGCGATAGTCAAAAATTGGGGCGCGATGGTCAACCTATGGCGTTGACTGTTGCGCGATGGTCCCACTCTGTTGCGTGATGGTCAGCGTCTGGTCAAACTTGCTTTATTCAGCATGCATAAGTCATTATCAGTGGTGTGCAGCTCGTTAGAAGCTTCTATTAACAGTATTTGGCCTGGAAGTGTCCACATCCCCCACATCTCCCACCACCAACCTTTCCAAAGGTGGAAACTTGTCCACCAAGCCCCCCAACCAGCCATTGCTTGGCTGGTTGTACCTCCATACCTACCTCACTCTCCTTATAAATACCCCCTTTTGTTCATCCATTCAAGGGGTTCAAGAATATTTTCAAAAGGGTTAACATTTTTCAAAAGGGTTGAAGTTTTTCAAAAAGGATACAAAAGCACACACTTTGGGTGACATACAAACCCTAGTCTCAAGAACATAGCTTGTTCTTCCATATTTTCACACTCCAATCAACTTCAAATCTCAAAGCTCAAGCTCTTCCAAACTCACTTTAGGTATAGCTTACCTATTATTTTCTGTTCTGATCCCTGAGGGGGGCTGGCAGGGCCAAGGCTGGTAATCAATACCAGTCCTGGTCCTAAAGCTGGCAAGGTTTCAAAAACCGTCATGGCAACAACCAACGCGTGACGGTCCCATATATGCGCGCGACACTCTCACTCCATCGCGCGATGGACCGCGTGGGGATTGGTATCTTGTTGTTTTTGTGTGTTTATTTATATATAGATCACTGTTATGCATGTTAAAAACTAGTTTACTGCTTTTCTTTGTTTAGAAACTGCTAGTTTGTAGTTAATTTGCATTTTTGCTACTTATAGAGTACCCCTGGGATCATTCTGGACCTATTCCAGAACCCAGAAATCTGTAAACCAAACACTGGTTAAAAGACTCAAACCATCGCGCAACAGTCTGAGACCATCGCGCAACAGTTCTGAGACCATCGCGCAACAGTATGAGACCATCGCGTGATGGTTTGCCTCTGACCAGTGAGTGGCCTTGCACGGGTAACTTGGATTTAGGTTGTTATTCTTTCCCCACACTGTTTATGGGGTGCTTTATTAATTTGTAAGGCTTTAAAGCCTTAAAACTATATATTTTGCTGCCATATGTACTGCGTGGTTTGTCCTGGGTGTGCACTGGTCCTTCCAGAGCCCAGAAGGAGATAAAACTTAATCTGTTGGGGAGGATATCAACCCTCGTGCGATGGAATGAGTTTGACGCGCGATGGTGGACTTGCATGTTGGCAGATTTATGCATGCAAGTTGGCCATTATTTGTGTTAAACTCATTCCAGTGCACTGTTTTGATATCCAATCTCAGTGTTAGATTTTATCTTGTTTATTTTCTAACATGTCGTGCCATCCATGCTATCATCTATCACATCCTGCAAACATGTTACAGTTTTAATCCCCTTTAACTGTTCCCCCGCCCTAATTGGCTAAAAATTGATTAATGAAACAGAATCGCAAACAAAATAACGTTTTTGCAAATGCCTAAGTAGAGACCGATCTCCGGATTGGGCGAGAGGGGTACCATAAAACCCTTCCCCTCTCGTAACCTGGCTCCCGAACCCAGATATGGTTATGACGGACTGGTTCCTTAACTTTTTCAAATCAAACAGCGCGGCAGGTGCTTCGAAATACGGTTCCTTGGGTGTCGGACCTTCAAACCCAAGTGGCGACTTTGTATTTTTCGCGAGCGCTTGTCGTCCAGCTTCAAAAAGCGCTCCCGCGAACCGGCAGCATCTCTCCTTTCTCAAAAGGGTGGGGAACGGAATCCCTTCCCCGGAGGAAAGAAAGATCGGGCAAATCGCATTGCCCACATCGGTTAGCTGTGGTATAGTTCTTATGGGGAATAACATGCCCTGTAGAATTGTTGGGATTGGAACAGTTAAAGTCAGAATGCATGATGGGTTTGTGAGTACGTTGTTTGGTGTTCGACATATACCAGATTTGAAAAGGAACCTTATCTCTTTGGGTACTCTTGACTCTTTGGGTTGGAAGCATACCACTGAAGGTGGAGTCTTGAGGGTTTTGAAAGGTGCTCGTGTTTTGATGAAGGGTCGAAAATCGAATAACCTCTATGTGCTTGATGGTAGTACGATCGTGGGTGCTACATCTTTGGGTTCTTCATCAGTGAATTCGAGGTTGACTCAGTGTTGGGTTTTTAACTCTGTGGTGGAGTCGGTAATTAACTCCGTGTGGAGTTTGAACAGAACTTCGTGTGTATCCGGGAGGGATGCGTTGGGTGGGAGGTGCTTGTTGGAAGATAGAAGCTCAATTTCGAGGCATGTGCGGCTGGGTTTCTTGAGTCGCGTTTACAAGGTCAAGCAGGTGTGCTTGAGCCTTGTTCGTTTGTGCCGTTGGTGATTGCCCCATGGGGGTCTTTTGGGGGAGATGAACGATTAAAGGAGAGGATTGCCTATAGTGTTGAGTTCGATGGAATTCAAGTCAAGGTGGAGATTTGTTGGAAATTGACTAGAATTCCTAAATTGACTAGGATTCCTATTCCTATTTGGTTTAGGTTTATTTAGTGTTTTCCTATAAATAGGGACCTTGGGGTTTCCTAGGGTTATGGTCTTTTGTTCAAGGGCTTAGATATTAGGGTTTTGTTCATCTCTTAGGGTTCCACCAAGGGTTTGTGTCTCCCTTTTGGGTTCCACCAGAGATTTGTCCCCAGATATCTGTTTGGTGCTTCAAGTAGAGTTACTGGTATAGCCGGCTCTTTGTTTCTCTCCCCGTTTATAGTGAATCCTCTTGCTCTTTTCCCCATGGAGTACGTTCTAGCTTTGTGCTTGAACAGAACCACGTATATCCTTGTGTTCTTGTTTATCGTTTGTTGATTTGTTATATCCCCGACGAGTCAACTCCATCGACAATGAGCCATCCAATACAGCACTCCAACATCGAGCCACCTTGCTTAATCGAGAGTCACCTTTTTGGACTTTATACCGCTCCACGAGTGTCTTCTATGCAAACCCATTCAATGGTGCGCTGAGAGTCTTCCCATAGATCATCAACCAACGGCTTTGATACCATATGTTGGGAGTTCGTCCAATGTATCAACCCGCCACTGCGTGCTCAAGGCCCAATTTTTATGGGAGTAAGAGCAAAGGGTCCACCACATTACTTGGGCCCAATATACATTAAATGACCCATATCCACTTAAAAGGCTAAGCCTTGTAAGTGGTGAGCCATCCAATTGTATATTAAGGTCCAACTCTTTTTCTGTTTATCTGATGTGGGACTCAACGTTGACACATGTTCTAACATTTCTCCATTTATTGTTCGATATTTTTTTTCCTCTCTTTCACTGAATGCATGTTTTTTTTTTTTCATTTCAAGTCATTATGCAAACCAATACAATGATAAGAAAGTATAAATGAGAAAAATAATATTATGAATTCAAATAGTTTGAGTTTACATTTGATGTTATTTCAAAGGTAAATGCACAAAGGGCGTTCCACTTTCCACTACAGGTGCCCACTTTTCGACAAGAGTTCAGCACAACATTCAATGCACGGTCACTTTTTGCTAAAGTGATTCTTCATTTTAGGAAAATTACGAACAAGCCCTTTTCTAATTCCCATCACCTCCTTTCTGTTTTATTCCGATCTTTCTTTTTACTTTTAGGGGAAATCATAGTAAGCCTCCTCCACCTATACCTTGGTAACTAGTTGCCCCCTTCATCGTTTAACTCTGACACTTAACCCCCTTCATCGTTTATCGCGTTACACTTAACCACCATTTGTTAGTGAGCCGTTAGTCAAGAATAAACACAACAGTACACACACACACACACACTCTCTCTCTCTCTCTCTCTCTCTGCCCCTCCCAACAGTACTCTCTCTCTCTCTGCCCTTCCCAATGGTATTGTCCCCCTCTCTCTTTTTCTCTGAAATCTCTCTCTCTCTCTCTCTCTCTCTCTGTGTGATGAAAGGTGGCACTGGGTCTCATTGTATTTGTGGTTGCAGACAAAATTTGGTTGTGGATTTTTCATCTGGGTCGACCCACCAAAATCTAAGAGCACCCAGTTCAACATAGAGAGTACCCAGAATTTACAGATCCGCAAGTTAGAGTTGCAGAGAAAGGTTGATGAATTGGAAAGTAGAGTGGAAGTGTTGGAAGCAATGAAAGAACAAATGCATAAAGAAGTTCAACAAATGCAGAAAAAAATTGGGCATATGCAGAAGGAAGTCCTATGTTTGAAGATGGAACCGTGGTGGAAGAAAATGGGTTTTCTTTTGATTGTTCTCTTTTTTTTATCCCACATGCATAAAAGTAAATGGAGACTGAAAAGTACCCTGCTTTGGCTTAGGTACAATATGAATGAGTATTGGTTGATTAATGTAGAGCATTCCAAAAAAGATTACAACCCAGAAATAAAGTATTGGAAATGGGAGTTGTTACCCAAAAAGACAACCTACCTTTTTAATTGTCTCGTGCGTCGAACGGATACAACGATAGAACGGGTTAGTTTTGCCTGTGTATAGAATGGGTTGAAAGCTAGTATGGAATTTGTTGGTAGGAACTACAGTGGGAACTAGCTGTTGGAGGTCATTTTGCACTGGCCGGTTGACAGAGTGGTTGACTGGGTGGACGACTCAGTGGTTGACCGAGTGGACGACCGAGTGGTCGACCAGTTTGTCATCAGAGCATCATCTTATTCAGGGCTGAAAGAGGGTAAATTGGTAATTTCAGCAATTCCGTTTATGGCATTTTCCATTTTGCGCGAGATAAAAGATGAAGGGGGTTAAGTGTCCGAGTTAAACAATGAAAGGGGCAACTCGTTACCGAGGTATAGTTGGAGGGGGCTTAATGTAATTTCCCCTTACTTTTATGATATGATATGATACGAAAAACTCCTCTCTTCCTCAAAAGGAAGAGCTTATTCATTTTGGGGTCTCAAAATTTCTGCGCATAGTTTTTAAAAATTTGGCTTGTTCGTTTTGGCATCTCAAAAATTTCCGTGCACAATCCTCAATTTTTATTTATTTATCTCTCTCTATTCATTATTCTTAATAACATCTCTCAAAACCCAAAATGAACATGGTCGAAGATGTTTCTGTACCGAAATACAGGTAACCAACCACCGATTGGAAACACATTGTGCCCCGTCTTGCCCTTCTCTACTACTACTACTACTACTACTACTACTCTCCCTCTCCCTCTCTCTCTCTCTCTCTCTCTCTCTCTGCAAACCTAGTCTTCAGCTTTCCACTTTTTCAACCACGGCAACCTACCAGTGACGGAGACGAGATTATTCTCCATTCAACAAAGCTTCTTCACCGTCTCCAACTATTCCGCATCTAGTATCAACTCCATCCACTATTGTCTCTCTCTCTTAGGCATTCCATCTCTTGATTTGTTTAGATTTTGATTTTGGATGCTCTCCCAAACCCCATATATTGTGCCTTAGATTCTGGGTGTGTCAAAATTAAAAATATTAGATCAATTTTTGTACAATATATCCCCTTGGGATTCTCTTTTCATGAAACCTTACGCAGAGGCATTTAGAAGAAAAATCATTTAAAATGAAAAAAAAAAAACCCAGACATTTGAGGAATAAGGGAGGAGGGGGATTCGTAGAATATTGGGGCTTTTCTTGATAAGGGCGAGCCATGATGTTTGGTCGAATATTAAAGGGTAACTCGCTGTTGGGAAGCCCATCGAAAATAATGGAGTTGAGTTTTGTTCACCCTTTGGGCCTCAACATTTGGGGGGGGGTTGATTCGTAGGGTATTGGGGCTTTTACCGGTAAGGGCGAGCCATGATGTTAGCCATGATGTTCAGTTGAATTTTAAAGGGGAGCTCGCCGTTGAAAAGCCCATCGAAAATAATGGAGTTGAGTTTTGTTTACCCTCTAGGCCTCCACTTAATAGGATGAATATTACCCTCATTTTTATTAATTGAAATTGTGTGAATCTCACCACAAATTAATATAATGCTTATCAAAAAGTGTATTGCAGGGATGAAACCTCATCATTTTAACCAATAAAAGAGAGAATAATGTCACCATCTCTTAAAGAGGGTGTACAAAATTGCGCTCAAAATAATGATATTGTAGAAGACAAGTTTTGGTGCATCAAATGAAAACAAAAGGGTAAATTTGTAATTTCAAATCAAGGGACAAAAATGAATATCAGAAAGGACGGTGCACAGAGATGACAGTAACATTTAAGCATGTACTTTTGCTTTGGTGGGACCTTATTTGAATGCCCTTTGAGCGGTGAGTAAAAGAACCACCCTATTTTAAAATGCATTTATATATACTGTAACGCCCCGAATTCTGAGAACGTTAAATAGACATTTTTATTGAAAATCTAAATAGAGTCTGACTCATTATTACATCATAACTCTCATGAGAGTACTTTTGATTACACAAGGGAAAGGAAACTAAGGTTCCTATCTACAGCTCCGCCTGCTCCTCATTCTTCCCAGCTCTTCGGCTCCGAAAGCCTCCAAGGTGTACAGCTCACCCTGATCGTCTACAAGGTCTGACAGATTATACTGGCGTCGCCGCCAATACAATATGTCAGGGTCACCAAAGGTAACACCATGAGCTACAGAAGTTCAATAGAATAATCCATACCCACTAACCCATAACTTACAAGCAATAGACCATAAGATTAACGATTTCCACATGGTACATGCATATCTAACAAGACAGTAACAATGACACATCCACATTCACTAGTCAAACTAACGTTGGTATCCATGATTTTCTGAGTTTCTCCTACGCGACTCATCGTAGATCATGTCTCATTTTCATTTACCAAATCAACATTTTCAAAAGCATTTTTAACACACTCAATCTCGGTTCCGCCGTTCCAGTCTCCCAAGCATCCTTACAATGGTTTGGCCGCACCGGGTTCCCATTGGCTCACAAAACTTTGCATTGGCTCCTCTCCGCGGATAACCAAGTTAAACACCCAACATTGGTTCCGCCGTTTCGGGTTCCCGAGTATCCTCACAATAGTTCCGTCGCATCGGGTTCCCATTGGCACACACGCACACATACACCACACAATGTGCTACCAAGTCCAGCCATATTGTGGTTTTCAAAACATCTTCCTTTTCAAAACACACCTTATTTTTAACACACCCTAGGTGTCATGTTTCTAACTTTCTCGATTTTTGTGTCTTGTTTTCATGCATAAACTCCGCGGTAGAACTTTTCACGTAAGTATTCATAAATCATTCATTGTAATCTTGAAACTAAACTAGTAAGATCATCCAACTCTATTTTACTTCATCATGCTCAAATCTCAACTTAAAGCATAACGCCACATGTACGGACGCCTTTGGAGTGGAGACCACTTATGCTTTATCAAGACAAGAATCCTAACAAATATGTATACGTTTTCATAACCATCCTTAAGATCAAAATACAAATACTTGCAATCAAGCATTAAATTCTTATCTTTCAAATTCCATTCTTTCTTCCTTTTGGAGAAGTTCAAAACAACACATGTTTATTTAGAGTAAAAGCCAAGTTATTCATCATGCCCATATTTCTCTTCACGTTTTTAGTAGAACAAGTTTACTAGTTATTTTCATACAATTTCTAACACAAAACGTGAATATAGTTTTCTAGAGTACGGAGAATCTATATATACGAACTTTATACTTAGAAGAAGTGGTTAGAAGTATTCTACCGTTCTTCTTGGCGGTAGGGTAACTACGGAAAGGTAAGTTGACTATCGGACGGAGTGACTTCTTACGGTAGTTTCCGGTAACTTAGAAAGAGAAAGGTTCCTCTCGAAACTAAATCTTGACTAAACTATTAAACTTTTTGGATCGAAAGGGTGGTCGAGTGGCGGCCTTGGATGAGTTTCTTAAAGAACTCAAGACCACCAAGAACAAGAAAGAACAAAGTAAGAACACTAAAATGTCTAGAGAGAGAAGTTGAAGGATGGAAGGTGTGAGTCGAATGGCATGAGGGGGGTGCTATTTATAGCAAAATGTTGGGCTCCTCTCTCTCTCTCTATATGGCCGGCCCTCTCTCTCTCTCTCTCTCTCTCCCATTGATTTGTTCCATGGTCTTGTTCAATCACACCTTTAATCAAGCCAAAGCCTTGTCAATCCATCATAGGTGTAAGGCTAAGTGACCATCAAGGATTTTTAGGCCTTTAAAGAAGATCCTAGGTAACTCTAGGTTGGCAAGCCTTGCAAGTAAGAAGGAAATGATGGCTAGGCTAAAGTGTAGTCTTCCCATGTTTAGTCAATCCTAGGCTAGGTTGTAGTCAATTTCTAGAATGATTAAAGGCTAGGTAGTGTACTTGAAATAGTCTAAGAATGGGTTGTCACATTGTACTTAGGTAGAGTGTGAGGTTGGCTAAAACGCAGCTTGTGTAAGTGTACAAAATCACATGCACACTCACTCACTCTCTCCCTTGGCCTCTCTCCCTCCCTCTCCCTCTCGGCTTTCTCTCTCTCTCAAGTACTAAGTGTGTGTGTGTGTGTGTATATGCCTATGTATAAGTACACTAAATTACTAAATAGTCCTATTAGGTCTATGGAAGGAGTAAGAATTATGGGCTTTCAAGTGACAACTCAATGAAAAGAAAATGGTTAAGACTAGGTTTACTTCTTTTGGAAGCAAAATAATGGTTTCCTATGATCCAAAGATTCTTATATGACTTGTCTTGTCAAATCTAGGCTTTCATTGGCAAGACTAACTTCTATTACCTAAGGGATAAAAGTTTCCCCAGTAGTTATAATCCAATGGATAAAGGGAAAATGATGATAGGTATGGTTTTGATATGTCTAATCATGAAGTATAATTATTACTACACCAGGTCTAAAAGGTTCAAGTAGGGTCCTAATAGGTCTAAGGAAAGGTAATGATAAAAGTTAAGCTTCCAAGGTAATCCTATAAACCAATGGTTAATCATTTCCTAGAAAGTGATCCTAGTCATGATTCCAAGTCATGAATGCTATTTTTGGAAGTTTCATGATGACTATCTTTGTCCAATGGTTCTTAAATGCTAGGAAAAAGTAACTAAGTCAATTGGTACTTAGGTTTGCCTAACTAAATGGTTGGAAACAAAACCTTTTACCCAGAGGATAAGAATTTCCCTAACAAATATCGTTCATTGGGTAAAGAGAAAAGATACACTTGGAAAATGTAATGATAAGGGATAAGTCAAGAATTGACTAGTCAAGAAAGTGCAATGATTTCCTAGTCTAGGGTTGGAAGGGTTCAACTAGGGTGTAGAAAAGTTCATAAGGTTCAAAATGCGCACCTAGGAATTAGGAGGATTCATAAAGGTCATAGGGTTCAACTAGATGGATTTAGCCTTGATAGGTAACTGGATTGGCCAAACTAATTAGTGAGGAATTAACTAGACTTGCCAAGTAGGATTTCTAGCCAAGAAATGAAATTTAAGATTTTAGTTTTTACTCACTAGGAAAATATACAAGTGCTTCTATAAGCATACTTGTCTTTAAAAAATGACTAGATTTTTCGGTGCAAAAGGATATAATTTTATAAGTCTCAAATCTAATTATAACGGATTATTAGAAATTAAAAAAGAATTTTAAAAGAAAATTTCAAGTAGTTAAAATAAAATTCAAATATTTAACGAAATTTTTATTTACCAAAAATCTGGGTCGTTACATATACTACCTCCGTCCGGATTTAATTGTCTATAGTTCTATTCTAAACGGCTAAAAGACGGGTTATATCTTTGAATCCGTAATGAATTTCATATCGAATATGGATATTGTTTGATAGATCTCGATTAGTTTTATAATACAATATTTTTGAAATCACGTAAAACATTATAAATTGAAAAATATAATCGATTGACAAAGGCATGAACTCCAAAAAAGTACTATTAAATCCAAACGGGGGGAGTACTCAATAGTATATTAAACTCATTTTGAAGGTATTATTATTAGGGAGCCTTAAAGAACCATCCTCAGAATCCACTCCTCGTAGGTTTTCATCCTGCCCAATTTTTGCACTTATGTTTTCATCCTCACTCTTTTTTAATCCCAGAAGTGCCCTTTTTCATTATTTCCGTGAAAACTTAATACCATATATATGCATTGAATTTTGGGATGGAATCTTAAAGTTGGAGGTCCCAACGGTGATTATGAGCTATAATTTACTGCACAAAACCCGGCAACAAACAGATCCATATCTCCATTACTAGAACATGCACCTAATCTGCACCTAATTCATGGTATTGGTCCCGTAACCCACAATCCAACTCCATCATTCTTGCCATCCTTCTGTCCACAAACCATACGACGAACGTGTTCCACTGCCGTTGCCATCCTTCTGCCAAGACCCATTTCAAATCCTCCATAGTTGTTCAATATAATAGAAAACGATGGAGAAGATGGAGAAAAAAATGATACAACCAGTTCTTCATTATTACGACGTTCGGTGAAGAAAATCAACGCATGCACTTCACCCCACAATCCGAATGGGGGATCTATAGGAAATCCCCAACTCGCAAGGAATCTCCCTCTCGCCGATCAACCATCCTTCATTGTCAATGAAGCCGACAAAAATCTCCCTCTGGTACCGCTGCTGGCCAGCCTCCACCACTGGTTCTATTCCAATTTGTAGGTTTTTCGATGTTTCAAATTCATGGTTTAGAATTTCATGGTTAAGGATTTCATGGTTTATTTAGGATTTCATGATTATTTACGTAAATCGACTTGTATTTACGCTTTCAAAGTTTATTTATATATTTCATGGTTTATAAACCTTGATTTCATAGTTTATTTTATTTATGGGTTACGCATCCTTTTTACGATTAAATCATGGTGTATTCCTAAAAAATTATGTTGTATTCCGTTTAGTTTCATGAAATTATGGCTCGGATTTGTATTTTTTAAAATAAATCATGGTGTATTCATGAAAAACATGGTCGATTTGATTATCTACCATATTTCATAAAATATGTTCATTGTAATTTTGTAGAAAAAATGATTTTGCAAAATTGGTCGAAACATATTCACGTAAGTTTAGAATAATGAATATGATACGACTAATTTACGAAAATTCACAAAATTCATAAAATTAATGATTTGAAAAATTTACGAAATTAAGGAGAGAAGAATGGTTTAGAATATATCCATGAAGGATTTGAAAATTTGAAAATTTTCCACATTCCTATCCATTAATGATCCCATGATTTTAGGCGACTGCAATTACTACAATCCACTAATTTAGGAAGGAAATATATACATATATATAAATATCTTATTAAAAGGGTAAAGTAGGTAATTCATCACCTGAAAGGATGAAAACATAACTGTTTAAAAAGTGCTGGATGAATACTTACGTGGTATGAGATCTTGGGATGAATATTTAAAAACTCCTTATTATTATTATCTTTCCAATAATACTAATTTTATAGAAAAAGGATACAGAATGTAAAAGTTATATGTAAGTGACAAATCCTTAGCAGAAAAATAAATAGAATATTAGCGAAGGAGAGAAATGGAGATGAGTCTCCATTTAGGAAGAGACCCTCCAAATATGGAGAATGAGAATTGAGTCTCCATTTTGGAGACCCCAAATAAAGATGGGTTGGAGGATATGCATTCTCCAAAATGGAGTTTTAGAGCTCAAATGGAGATGGGTTGGAGTTGCTCTAAGAAGTAATATTGGTTTGGTGGATGAACTTGTTTGGATTTTAGGGTGGAAAATTGTTTAGACTTATTTGAATTCATTTAGATTGATTGGACTTGAAGTTATTTTTGAGGCTTTATTTTTTAATTATTTGGTATATAAAAATACAAATTGCAGGCTCAAATCGGCCGAAACCGCATCCAAATCGGATTGACCAAACAATACTCACAAGGGGTTGGCAGATGAAAAAAAATGACAATTTGCTACGAGTGGAGAGGATTGGGGAACTGGACTAAAAAAACTGGACCAAAAATTACTCCAAAATACAGTGGGGAATAAAATACCAAAAAAATTAAGAAAATCGACAGGAGCAACCGACAGGCATGCGGGGCCCACTTCGGCCTTGCACGGATTCAATCCATTCAATAATTTAAAAAAAAAAAACCTCGAGTGGCCCGTAAAAAATCAACTCAATATCCAATATGTATAGGTGCTTGATCCAACTTTCATTTTTTCATGGATTCAAAATCTGAATGAAAAAAATAGAAGATTGAATCGAATATCTACATTTACTGGATTGAGCTGATTTTTCACATGCCCACTTGATTCTTTTTTTTTTAAACTATTTAATGACTTGAATCATTAGTGCATGGCTCGGAGTGGGCCCCCATTCCCGTCGATTTCCACCGTCAGTGACCCCCGTCAATTCCCGTGGCAGAATTGATAAAATATACAGTAGGTTGAGGGGAACAGCGTAGGTTGAATAGCAACATTGAAAGTAACATGTGCCCCAAGGTGAGCACATGCTCCAAGTATAAATAAATAAAAATAAAAAAACATTTTCAGCTATAATTAATAAGCAGCTACATTTGGAAGTAACCTGTGCCCCAAGGTGAGCACATGCTCCAAGTCAAAACAAAACAAAAAAAAACAAAAAAAAACACATTTTCGGCTATAATTAAAACTTGGAGGCCAAGCCTATAATGGCTTTATTTAAGCCTCTCAAAATCAAACTCTAAACTGTGCCAACCATTCTCATTTCTGCTCACAAAAATGGGTCTAAAGTCAAAGAACGGAAAGCAATCTGCAATTAGCAAAAACCCTACAATCCCAAGGCCTTGGCCAGATCTTCCCCCCCAACTACTCAACATAGTTGCAAAAAATTCTACCCTAAGGAATAACATTAGCTATGGGGGTAATGTCACCAAATCATACAGAGTTCCACCAAAACAATGCAACCCCATCGGCAAATCACCATTTCCCCAGCTCATCACCAGCGGCACCGACACCTGCGCGGACACTTTTTACATCCCCTTCCGTCTTGGGTTCTATGTTTGGCGTCTTCGATGTGCATTTGGTTCTGGTTCTTTGAAGCATATTGTGGGGTACTCCCATGGTTTAATTTATTATTTGGTAGAGGCAGAGGGTACGCACCATCATCCCAGTTATATCTCTGGAATCTTCGGGCTTGTACTATTTATACCTGGCTGGATGTACGTCATAGTATTCCGCCTTGGGATACAAGTGTCCCATTTAAACATGGTGTTATATCTTCCTCACCTATACAGGACACCACTCCTACGGTGATGGTCTTAACAGGTATGAATTATTACCCTTGCCTAGCGAACTACTTTCCAGGCTTCTTGTTTGTCAAGTCTTTTTTTTGGTGTGACAAAGTAGTTGAATTTATCTTGTATTCCTCGCTTAATGCGAAAATGAGTCAAAATCCACAGGATCACACCAAGGGGACTTGATATGACAGAGAGAGGAAACATTTGCAAATAGAAACTTGATATGACAGAGAGAGGAAACAATAGTAAATAGAAAAAAAAAAAAACAGTTGATCCCCAGAAATTCTTGGATTTCTCCCGAAAGTAGCCAGGACATTAAAGAATATCCAAAAGGGCATTCCGAAAATTGGTCTGGTTCTACGTCGGCTTTTTTCCATTTGAAGAACAGAACAATTTCAATTAATCAATTGTTCACTGTTTACACCTTTGAATTCCTCTTTAATTGATCAAAATGTGAAAGAATTCCAATTTTTTGTAGTAATGCAATCCAAATAATCTTTGAATCGATTAGAAGATGCTTTCAACTGGTTAGAATGTTGCACTCGAGCAAAACTAGATTTTGCAGAATCATGGTGTATCTTTGTTACTTTCATGTTTCTCTAGATTTCATGAATCTAAAATATACAAGCACCAAATTAAAAGATAAAAGGAAGTTTGATATAGATAAAAATGAAGTTTTGTGTTTTATCTCTTTTACATTGTATGTACTAAACAGGAATGAATCATCCGACTTTTGGGTTCTATCGACTAGGAGGAGGTAAATATGCTTGGATCAAGCAAGATTGCACCATTGTTGACCCCCACTCTACAAACAACCAACTCATACAATTCACCCATGCCATTGGATTCAACGGAAAGTTTTATGCATTGAGTTTGCAAGGAACTCTTGCAGTGATAGAGGAAATCGATTCTCGTCTCCGAATCACCAGTTTAAGCAAAAGCAGGGCTGTTCCAAGTGTTCCGTCGATGCATTTCAAGGAATACTTGGTGGAATCCAATGGGGAAATCTTGCTGGTTTTCCTAATCGTGTCTAGGAAATCTATTCGCAGTGTGGACAATGTGGAGATTTATCGGCTTCGGTTTGATACACTCTCATGGGTGAAGATGGAGGGGATAGGGGATAGGACATTGTTCGTGGGGACTAATTGTTGTTTGTCAGTCAACGCAAGTAAAGTTGGGTGCATAAGAAATTGCATATATTTTAGTTGTCAAACAGTTGAGGGATGGTGGATATATGATATGGAGAGAGGAAGTGTCTCACCTGGTTGGAATAGTAAAGATTCTAAAACAAAATCGCCAGTGTGGGATGAACCAGAGCCAGAGGAGGAGGAACAATTGGTTTGTAAAAAAGGATGATGTTTTTGTTACTCTTACTTTTGGCGACTTGTGTCATTTGCTCTATCAATTTATCACTCTTTGGATTTGAGTGAAAATATAGACAATATGTGTTTCGGGAGCCAATTATTTTTTTGTTTCGATTTATATCGTAGATGGTAGATTTTTGGATTATGAGAGAATTTATCAAAGTGCTGAAAAATAATGTGCAAAATAAGTTTTACAGAAGCTTTTACTATGTGAATTTGTATTCATAATCCAAAAAACTCCTCTAGAGGTGGTCTTTAGATTGTGCATTCTGTTGTTTTTTTGTTTTTGTTTTTTATAACGCATGTAGACAGAATACAATCCAAAATTTGCTCCCAAACATCCAGAGAAAATGACAAATGAAAAAAGGAAAATGGGGTGTTTGGTCGCCCCCTTGTTCCTTAAAGAGGAACAACCAAACACCCCCCATGTAAATTTTTCTATCTTGGATTTTTGGATGTTCACTAGTAAAAGATTATGTGCGATGCACGTGATTGGTTTTTATAGTATTGTATAATGAGGAGATCCAAAGCATACAACTTAAAGAGGAACGAAATAGAGTAGTCGTTAGGTGAATTCCAACCCTCAAAATCTCTGTGGTTTTTCTTGGTAGCTTCTACATGTTTTGCATGTACAGAAGACAGAACAAAGAAAGCTTAAGAAGCCATTGGATTAGGCAAAGCTAGCGCACTCTCTCTATTACACATCATTTGAAATGATGAAAAACCCAAGAAACAACTTTTGTATATAGTGACATTTTATTCCCGTATAAAATTCAATGCACTATAACCCAATATGAACTTTCCTTATAGCAGTACATATAAATTTATCATGGAAGATTCTAAAGTTTTCGCCTACTTGGATCATGTACGGTCATTGAAAGTGCTTCTCATGATACCCATTGTCCATCTCTCTTAATTAAGAGGAATTGTTGCCTCTAAAAAATGTAAAAAATGGTTAGGAATTACAACTTCAACATCGTGATCGATCCATGCGTTTCCAGCGACGCAATTTGTGACTAGCAGAAGAAATATTGAAGATCTCCCAAACTTTATGTTCTATCAATAGTGAAATGCTAGAATATATAGGTTTCCTTATCTATCAAAGAGTTATGAGACAGAGTCCAAAGGGTAGCTGATGCTCACTTCTACTAGAAAGGTGTCCGGAAGTGCTAAATTTATGAATTTCAGATTCCAAAGAAACACACAATTACATCAAGTCTAAACCAGAATATTGCTCTAGCTGTAAGTAGCTTCACAAATTGATTGGAACTCCTTAGATGGCTCATAGTCCCGGGATTCACTTCTAGGAGAAAAGGAGCGTTGGTGATCATATAGACTAATATTTATGTCACTGCAAGTATATCCTAAGGTAAAATTTCAATTAAGGCTTAGGAAATGATAATAAATTTTCATCATTAACTGATCGATCTTGGTTGCTAAGTGTTAAAACTTCATTCTACATATTTGTCACGCAGCAATCATTGTGCCATAATAGCAAAGAGAAAGAAGGACACATATCTACACACAAAAAGTAATGCCAATTAGCTAAAACTCATGGAAGTATAAAGAAGGTTAAGATTTCTACTATTTACAAAAATTATGCTCCTCCACAATCTTTATTTTTGGGAAGGCAGCCTCTAATATCCAACCTATCTTTAAGGCATATTAATTACATGTTCCCATTGAGCCTCCTTTTACATTGCAAACCTTCACCACTATTTTAGCAATGGAGCTTGGTTTCTCATTGTCCAACTTCTGATCTCAAGGCCACTATAAGTCTTTGGTGAACACACTATACTTTTCCCAATTGGTATAATGCCGAATCGTTAATTTTCGTTAGAGATGACAAATAACTATTTGCCTTCAATACACCCTTTTAAGGTGTGTACTATTTGCACCTATTGTGTGGTTTATATTGTGCCACCTCATAAAATATTACTTGTAGGATAGGTCATTCATAACATTTTATTTCGTATTATTACTTTGATACTTAACATTCGTAACTTTTATCAATATGATTCGTAACTTTTTAGCAATAGATTCATAACAAGAGGTTTGTATTGTAGCACTTCCCTCTACTTTAAGATATGAGAAGGTCTTCTAGACCAGAAAGAAAAGAAAACAATAATGGAGTTGAGTTTTGTTCACCCTCCGGACCTCCACTTAATAGGATGAATAACAACATTGAAAGTAACGTGTGCCCCAAGGTGAGCACATGCTCCAAGTAAAAAAAATTAAAAATAAAAAAACATTTTCAGCTATAATTAATAAGCAGCTACATTTGGAAGTAACCTGTGCCCCAAGGTGAGCACATGCTGCAAGTTAAAAAAAAAACACATTTTCGGCAATAATTAAAACTTGGAGGCCAAGCTTATAATGGCTTTATTTAAGCCTCTCAAAATCAAACTCTAAACTGTGCCAACCATTCTCATTTCTGCTCACAAAAATGGGTCTAAAGTCAAAGAACGGGAAGCAATCTGCAATTAGCAAAAAACCTACAATCCCAAGGCCTTGGCCAGATCTTCCCCCCCAACTACTCAACATAGTTGCAAAAAATTCTACCCTAAGGAAAAACATTTGCTATGGGGGTAATGTCACCAAATCATACAGAGTTCCACCAAAACAATGCAACCCCATCGGCAAATCACCATTTCCCCAGCTCATCACCAGTGGCACCGACACCTACGCGGACTCTTTTTACATCCCCTTCTGTCCTGGGTTTTATTTTCGGCGTTGGAGAAGTGCGTTTGGTTTTGATCCTTTGCAGCATATTGTAGGGTACTCCGATGGTTTATTATTTGGTAGAGGCAAAGGGTATGCACCATCTTCCCAGTTATATCTCTGGAATTTTTGGGAGTGTACTATTTATTCTTGGCTGAATCGAGGTTGTATAATTCCGCCTTGGGATACAAGTGGTCCATTTAAACATGTTGCTATATCTTCCTCTCCTTCCTCACTTGTACATGGCACCACTCCTATAGTGATGGTCTTAATAGGTATTAATTATTACCCTTGCCTAGGGAACTACTTTCCAGGCGTGTTGTTTGTCAAGTATTTTTTTTAGTGAGACAAATTAATTTTGATTTATCTCGTATTCCTCTCTTAATGAGAAAATGAGTCAAAATCCGTAGGATCACACCAAGGGGACTTGATATGACAGAGACAGGAAACAATTGTATATAGAAAAGACAAAAAAAAAAAAAACACCGCTGATCCCAAGAAATTCTTGGATTTCTCCCGAGAGTAGCTAGCACATTGAAGAATATCTAGAAGCGCATTCTGGAAATTGGTCCGACTCTATGTCGGTTTTTTTTTTTTTTTTCTTTCTTCTATTGTTTATGCCGTTGAATTCCTCTTTAAATGATCAAGATGTGAAAGAATTCCAATTTTTCGTTTAGTATTGCAATCGAAATAATCTTTGGATCGATTAGAACATCCTTTCAATTGGTTAGAATGTAGCACTCGAGCGAAACTAGATTTTGCAGAATCATGGTGTATCTTTGTTATTTTCACGTTTCTCTAGATTTCATGAATCTAAAATAAACAAGTACCAAATTAAAAGAAAAAAAGAAGTTTGACATAGATAAAAATGAAGTTTTGTGTCTTTTTTTTTTCTATTAAACTTATCTTCATCTCTTATACATTGTATGTACTGAATAGGAATGAATCATCCGGCTTTCGCGTTCTATCGACTAAGAGAACGCAAAGACGTTTGGATCAAGCAAGATTGCACCCTTGTTGACCCCCACTCTACAACCAACCAACTCATACAATTCACCCATACCATTGGATTCAACGGAAAGTTTTATGCATTGAGTTTGCAAGGAACTCTTGTAGTGATAGAGGAAACCGATTATCGTCTCTGAATCATAGATTTAAGCAAAAGCAGGGCTGTTCCAAGTGTCCCTTCGATGCGTTTCAAGGAATACTTGGTGGAATCCAATGGGGAAATCTTGTTGGTTTTCCTAATCGTGTCTAGGAAATCTATTCGCAGTGTGGACAATGTGGAGGTTTATCGGCTTCAGTTCAATACACTCTCATGGGTTAAGATGGAGGGGATAGGGGATAGACATTGTTCGTGGGGACTAATTGTTGTTTATCAGTCAATGCAAGTGAAGTTGGGTGCATAAGAAATTGCATATATTTTAGTTATCAAACAGTTGAGGGGTGGTGGGTATATGATATGGAGAGAGGAAGTATCTCTCCTGGTTGGGATAGCTCAGATTCTAAAACAAAATTGCCAGTGTGGGATGCACCAGTACCAGAGGAGGACAAACAATTGGTTTATAAAAGAAAGATGATGTTTTTGTAACTCTTACTTTTGGCGACTTGTTTCATTTGCTCTATCAATTTATGACTCTTTGGATTTGTGTGAAAATATAGACAATATGTGTTTCAGGAGCCTTGGTTCCAATTTATATCGTAGATGGTAGATTTTTGGAAAAATAACTATCTACTTTAACATATGAGAAGGTCTTCTAGACTAGAAAGAAAACAAAACAAATGATTGCATATTCCCAAAGTTCATGGCCTGAACTTTTTTCCTATGGTTTCACTACGTTGATATTAATAATTTGAATACCAGAATTCTTACAAGTCGTCAATAAGATGTAAGGGTGACCCAAAAAATCAAAGTCAAAGCATAAGTAACTCCTCTACCCTTTAACACTCATTATATCTATGGATCATGGATAGCTAAAGATAGAACTTCTCTTCCTGTTATTGAAATATATCTTAAACTTGGAAGTAACTTTTTTGTAGGAGATCTTAGACTTGCATAAAAGTGGAAAGTGGAGGATAATTGTGATCATGCCATTGCACCATGTCCTTGAGATGTAACATTTTTATACCATTATTTTTAACTATATTTTTTAAAATATAAATGGTGTAAAAAAATAAGTATTTCAATTTTCAATCCATTTAAACTTGTACGAAGATCTTATTTTTTTATCATTTTATCTTAAATGGTCATAATGAATTTTTGGCTTTAAGGTCTTTCAATGAGCACCCTAAGAGAGCCATGAAACAAAATAAGGAGTCTTCATGTGCTCATTGGAAGGCCTTGGAGCCAAAAATCTATTATGTCCATTTAAGATAAAATGATCAGAAAAATAAATTTTTCGCACCGGTTCAAACGGATTGAAAATTAGAACAATTAATTTTTCAAATATATTTTTAATATATAAATGGTGTAAAAAAATAAGTGTTCCAATTTTTAATCCATTTGAACCAGTGCAAAGATTTTAATTTTTTTTATCATTTTATCTTAAATGGTCATAATTGATTTTTGGCTCCAAGGCCTTTCAATAAGCAACCGAAGACTCCTTATTTAGTTTCAAGACTTTCTTAGGGTGCTTATTGAAAGGCCTTAGAGCTAAAAATCCATTATGACCATTTACGATAAAATGATTAGAAAAATAAGATCTTCACACCGGTTCAAACGGATTGAAAATTAAAAAAAATTAATTTTTTAACTATATTTTTTTTTATATATAAATGGTGTAAAAAAATAAGTGTTCCAATTTTCAATCCATTTGAACCAGTGCGAAGATCTTATCTTTTTGATCATTTTTATCTTAAATGGTCATAATAGATTTTTGGCTCCAAGACCTTTTAACGAGCACCCGAAGACTCCTTATTTATTTCACTATGCCAAATATAGCTTTTACTAGCATTTCTATTACCGGCGGTCAGGAAAATGTTGCTAAAGGGTTACTATTACCGAAATTTAATACAAGGGCCAGTAATAGTGCTATTATCGGCATTTATTTTGCCGGAGTTTAACAAATGCCGCTAAAGAATACTATTACCGCAATTTACAATTGCCGGCAGTAACTAGAAAAACGCTGGTAAAGGTTCTATATATAAATAAAAAAATTGTGATTTAACACCAAATTTGTACTAGCCCAACAGTTAAGTTGTTGGGGACCATCCAAGAGGTTGGGGGTTCGAATCTTGGCACAAACACAACTCAGAATATTAAGAAGCCGCCACGTTGGATGCCACGTGCTATTTTTTCTCCCTAATGATGTGGCACTATTACCGTCATTTTTGACAACTTTTTCCGGCATTTGTTAAGTGCCGCTAATGATCATATTTGGCGTAGTAATTTAAAGTTTTTTGAACATATTTTTTTTATCATCCAGCTTGCGTTTACTTCAAATTTTTTAAAAATTGAACATAATTTTTTACTTTTTGGATTATTCTCCTTGAAGCAAACCAATAATCCATAAAAATTAATGCAAAACTAACTAATGCGAAAAAAATCAGATTAAAGACAATTATAAGCCAAACCTACGGTTGATTTGGCCTACATAAATCACTTGGCTTGTTTTATTGTCTTTATTTAAAAAAATCACATTTGTTTATTTGTCAATTTTTTTTTTGAATTATTCAAAAAAGTCTCTTGTCATGCGTAGTTTAGTCTTTTTTCCATATACATTTTTTCATCATCAGATTCTAATTGGCCTTTTTTTGGTTCGGCAAATTCCAATAGACCTTGATCCAACAAGAAACGAAGTTTTTTATGTGCACAAAATTGATGACAACGATTTACATATTAGGTGCCACTTTACTTATTATTGTCTATATTTGATTCTTTTCATTGGTTAATTTTATCAAATTTTTGTGCATTGTTTGTTCGTCTGATTACGGGAATCGAGAAAAGAAAAAATTTATGATACAAACTCAAAATTTATTGACTGAAAATAACAACATAACAAGAGGACAGATTTTTTTTTTGAATAATTTATAAAAATTTGACGCAAAACTAACAAAGGCAATTTTTTTTTAATAAAGACAATAAAATAAGCCAAGTGGTTTATGTAGGCCAAATCAATCTAGGTTTTGCTTAATAAGTTATTCAGATTATGTTTCTCTCTTTATTATAGTTTTGTTCGCATTTGTTAATTTTTGCGTTATTTTTATGGATTATTAGTTTGTTTCGAGGACAAGAATCCAAAAAGTAATAAAATATGATCACTTCTTAAAAAGTTTGAAGTAAACATGCATTGGATGATAAAAAATTATGTTCAAAACTTTAAAAAATTAAAATAAACGCACATTGGATGGTGAAATTTAGACAAATGTAGATCTATTGGGGACCAAATTGATAGTTTGCTAATATTTTGGGGATTAACAAGGTAATAAACACCAATTTAATTTCCATCCAAATTTGTGGATGCCAATACCAATTTGACTAAATAGAATGTAGTTGGGTATAGTTTGAGTACGAAATAGAAAAAGGGGTGATAGTTTGAGGATGAAAACATAAAAAACTCAATTGGAGATTGTAGGTAGGGAGACTCGAACTCCTGACCTCCTAAGGGAAGAAACAAAGTAAAAACCCTCTAATGGAAGAACACCCAGACGTAGATGGGAAGATTCAAACTCCTGATCTTCTAATAAGATGCAAGAGTCTTTACCAATTGAATTAGCCCCGGTTAGTTTTAGGTGTGAGTTGTAGTTAATGGGCAGAGAAAGGGAGAAACGTGGGTGCAGGCTTGAGCTAGTGGCGTGGAGTATGGGTGCAGTCTTTTTCCAGTAAGTGCTTAAGAATAAATGCATTTGCATGCATGTCTATATAGGCCTTATATTCTGATGGGAACGAAGGAAAAAAAGAGCTTTGGCATGGGATATGCGGATAATTAGCAGATTAGTCAGAGAGGTGGAGTTCAAACGGTGGGATTAATGTATCCGATCATAATAGAATTTTAGTATGATGTTCATGGTGTTGAGATGCATATATTCAACGGTCACGATTGTCATTTGAGGTATCGAAAGTATACATTACATTCAAAGTCTCCGGAGTAATTTTTATTCATCGTCCCTCTACTTGTATTTTTTTGTTATCGTTGATCTCATCATTGACTCAAGGAATGCCATTATATTTGTGAATGGTGGTGTAGCATGTTTGTGTAGTTGATTATCATGGAACAGGGTACATGTGCAAGGCCATTGGGTCTAGATAATGATTGCCAGATTTAATGAGATTTGATTGATTGTCCGTAGGGGTATTGTTGTTAATATGGCATGCGGGCATATGTAGTTTATTTTGCCCTTGGTGGTGCTTAGCATATTACCGAGATGGGCCAGGTTCGAGGCTTAAGTTAATTGTTGAGAATCAAGGTTGATATGGTTGATATATTTGGTTGAACTTGTGAAAATCGTTTATTGATTCCGTTATATCCTTTAATTGTCCTCGTATTGTGTACTTCCCGCATAGTTTATGTGATAGATACAGAGCAGAATAAGGACAGACGGAGTTGAAGTATTTGAAGAACCAGTTTTGTTGTTATTTGGAGTACGGGCTGTCCAGCGGATAAACCGAACCGCCCAAACTAAACCAAACTGAAACATGTTATCGATAGATATGGATATAAAAATACCAGTTCTAGTGGACCTGGTTTGGTTCCAATTCAAACCGAACCATCCACCACTTATTAAATAAACAAATCTAATTCCTAATTTAACTGATTTTTAGTTTCCACCTTGAATTACAACTGAAAAGCATCCACCACTTTATTAGTTTTTACAGCGACCGTTTACTCGTATTTGGTAATGTATAATTGTTTCAAGTGTTTTTATGCTTATCTTGGGACTTATCCTCTAAAAGCACCTCCAACCCATCTCTCACTCTTTCTCCATTTTGGAGATTTAAAAAGGTATATTCTATTTGAAAAGTAATTTTGGAGAATCAACAACTCTAATCTACTTCTTTATTTTTCACGTCCAAAACTCCCCCCAATTCTTTCTTCATTTATTGTTCGATTTTTTTTTTCTCCTTTCATTAGATGCATGTTTTTTTCTCATTTCAAGTCATTATTCAAACCAACAAAATGATATGACAGTGTAAATGAGAAAAATAATATTATGAGTTCAAGTGGTTTGAATTTACATTTGATGTTATTTCAAGGCAATTGATTTTGCCACTCACTTTTTCGTTAACACCACTCCCCTGCAAGTATATTTTTGCGAGCAAAAATATACTTGCAGAGGAATGACGTTAAAAAAAAAACAAAAAGAAAAAGAAATAGTAAAATCATTTCCCTATTTCAAAAGGTAAGTGCTAGAGGCAGCACAAAGGGCATTCCACTTCGACTACACACGCTCACTTTCTTACAAAGAGTTCAGCACAACATTCAATGCACGGTCACTTTTTGCTGAAGTGATTCTTCATTTTAGGAAAATTACGAATAAGCCCTTTTCTAATTCCCATCGCCTCCTTCCTGTTTTATTCCTATCTTTCTTTTTACTTTTTATGATATGATATGATATGATATGATATGAAAAACTCCTCTCTTCCTCAAAAGGGAGAGCTTAATGGTTTCGGAGTCTCAAAATTTCTGCGCACAGTCTTCAAAAAATTTGACTTGTTCGTTTTGGCATTTCAAAATTTCTGTGCACGATCCCCAAATTTTTTCTTTATTTATCTTTCTCTACTCATTACTCTTAATAACATCTCTCAAAACTCAAAATGAACATGGTCGAAGATGTTTCTGTACTGAAATATGGGTAACCAACCACCGATTGGAAACACATTGCGGCAGGCCGTAGCGAGCCATACCCCATCTTGCCCTTCTCTACTACTACTACTACTACTACTCTCTCTCCAGCTTTCCACTTTGTCAACCACAACAACCTACCAGTGATGAAGACGAAACTATTCTCCATTCAATAAAAAGTTGTTCGGAACTGTTCGGATGAATCCATTTCCGGTCTTTTTTTTGCCGATTTCTCGTGAGTACTCTTAAAATCACGTTCTGAACACATTGAGCGACTCGGATCATCGAAATTCGATTAGGAAAGGAGGGAGGGTTAAAATGTGGACCCCCTCATTTGAAACAAACTGTAACCTCTTATATATATTATGTATATAATATAAACTATAGTATATGATCCCTACATCCAAATTTTTAGTCCACTATGAAAACTTATGCCAAAAATAATGTATTCCGCATATAATTTTCAAAATCTTTTGCACCAATTGAATGTTTCACTAAACTTTTAGAGAAATAAGTTGGTTTTGTCTTTATTCAATCAAACATTTATGTTTGTTGTTTTTGTGCCAAACTTTAGTGAATTATTGATTCATCTCGACGGGACGAATCAGTTATTTGAATAAGGACAAATAAAAGTAAAAAGTAAAAATTCTTATTTTTTTCAAAATGTTTGGGTAAACGTAAAAAAAATTACTTTTTTGATTTGTCTCGTCAAGATGAATCAATAATCCACTAAAATTTGGTGCAAAACTAAGAGCACGAAAAAATTTTTGAATAAGGACAAAAAGTGCTAAAAGTTAAGCAGAACGGGATGTCTTTTTAATTTTATTTCAAAATTTTTAAAAAGTAATGCACATGAAAAAATGTTGGGTTGTGAGTTTTTTAGGTGGTAATTTTTTTGTCTTTAATCAACTTTCCTTGCTTAATTTGGCCAATTGTTTTTACTTTTTAGTACATTTAGTCTAGACATACTTGAAAAGTGACAAATTATAATAAAAGTTTAAATGAAATGACTAAATAGCCAATTTTGACTTGTCATATAGAACTTTTTTTAATTTCCTTCTCATTGTATTGAATTTGTTAGAATTCTCAAATTATGAGCAAAATCAAAACCTATCGCAACTAGGCTTTTTCTTAAAAGAATTTGAATTTTGGACTTAAATTTTCACTTTTCTGATTCTTCTCGTCAAGACAGACCAATAATTTATAAAAATTTGGTGCAAATTAATAAATGAGAAAAAAAATAACTCAAAAAGGCAAGTTAGATTTTTGGGAACACCCAGCCTAAAAGTGGAATAGGAAATTAGGAAGGAACTATGGCGAAATTGGGATGTAACTTGGTATGGTGTCCACAAATTAATAATGGTTGCAAGTGGTGGAGAACAGGTTAACATTGGAACAAGCGGAGGTGCAGATCATAGAGGGCATTTAGGTATTTTTCTCTTGAAAAGAGACACCGTTTAGGTTTACTTGACCTGATGGGGGAATCTTGCTATTTGTTTCAAAAGAAAGGGAGGCAACTGGTATTTCAGAAACCTCGAGGGAGGTATGTGCTTTTGTCAGAAACCTCAAGGGAGGTCAGTGAAATTTACCCTACTTAATATTAGACTCATTTTGAAGGTATTATTATTATTATCTTTCCAATAATACTAATTTTAATTTATAGAAAAAAGGATGCGGAATGTAAAAGTTATACGTAATTGACGAAATTTTACCAGAAAAGTAAATAAAATATTTGTGAATGAGAGAAATGGAGATAAGTCTCCATTTAGGAGGAGACCTCCAAATATGGAGAATGAGAATTGAGTCTCCATTTTGGAGATCCCAAATAAAGATGGGTTGGAGTTGCTCGAAGTAATGTTGGTTTGGTGGATGAACTTGTTTGGATTTTAGGGTGGATAATTGTTTAGACTTGTTTGAATTTGTTTAGATTGATTGGACTTGAAGTTAATTTTGAGGCTTTATTTTTTAATTTTTTGGTATATATAAAAATACAAATTGCATGCTCAAATCCGCTGAAACCACATACAAACCAAACCGACCACACAATACTCACAAGCGGTTGGCGGATGAAAAAAATGACAATTCGCAACGAGTGGAGAGGATTGGGAAACAAGACTAAAAATTACTCTAAAATACAGTAGGGAATAAAATACCAAAAAACCTAAGAAAACCGACGGGAGCAAACCGACAGGCATGCGGGGCCCACTCTGGTCCCTGCATGGATTCAATCCATTCAATAATTTAAAAAAAAAATCCGAGTGGGCCCATGAAAAATTAGCTCAATCCAATATATGTAGGTGCTCGATCCAACTTTCATTTTTTTATGGATCCAAAATCTAAATGAAAAAATAAAAGATTGGACCGAACACCTACATTTACCGGATTGAGCTGATTTTTCACATGTCCACTTGCGTTTTTTTTAAACTATTTAACGGATTAAATCATCATTGCGAGGCCCGGAATGGACCCCATTCCTGTCAATTTCCACCGTCAGTGGCTCCGTCGGATTCCGTGGCAGAATTGATAAAATATACAGTAGGTTGAGTGGAACAGAGTAGGGAATAGGTTGCGTCTACTGGAGGAGGGTTGAATAGCAACATTGAAAGTAACGTGTGCCCCAAGGTGAGCACATGCTCCAAGTAAAAATAAATAAAAATAAAAATAAAAAAACATTTTCAGCTATAATTAATAAGCAGCTACATTTGGAAGTACCCTGTGCCCCAAGGTGAGCACATGCTCGCCGCAAGGTGAGCACATGCTCCAAGTCAAAAAAAAAACACATTTTCGGCTATAATTAAAACTTGGAGGCCAAGCTTATAATGGCTTTATTTAAGCCTCTCAAAATCAAACTCCAAACTGTGCCAACCATTCTCATTTCTGCTCACAAAAATGGGTCTAAAGTCAAAGAACGGAAAGCAATCTGCAATTAGCAGAAAACCTACAATCCCAAGGCCTTGGCCAGATCTTCCCCCCCAACTACTCAACATAGTTGCAAAAAATTCTACCCTAAGGAAAAACATTAGCTATGGGGGTAATGTCACCAAATCATACAGAGTTCCACCAAAACAATGCAATCCCATCGGCAAATCATCATTTCCCCAGCTCATTACCAGCGGCACCGACACCTACGCGGACACTTTTTACATCCCCTTCCGTCCTGGGTTCTATTTTTGGTATGGGAGGAGAAATGGGTTTGGTTCTGGTTCTTTGAAACATATTGTAGGGTACTCCCATGGCTTACTATTTGGTAGAGGCAGAGAGTATGTACCGTCATCCCAGTTATATCTCTGGAATCTCTGGGAGTGTCGTATATATTCTTGGCTGAATGGAGGTTGTAGTATTCCGCCTTGGGATACAAATGTTCCATTTAAACATGCTGCTATATCTTCCTCACCTATACATGGCACCACTCCTACAGTGATGGTCTTAACAGGTATTAATTATTACCCTTACCTAGCGAACTACTTTCTAAGCGTGTTGTTTGTCAAGTCTTTTATTTGGTGCGGCAAATTAGTTTTGATATACTCCCTCCGTCCGGATTTAATTGTCCCTAGTTCTATTCTAACCGACTAAAAAATGGGTTATATCTTAGAATCCGTAATGAATTTCCAATCGAATATGGATCTTGTTTGATAGATCTCGATTAGTTCTATAATACAATATATTCGAAATCACGTAAAACATTATAAATTGGAAGATATAATTGACTGAAAAATGACACGAACTCCCAAAAAGGACTATTAAATCCGGACGGAGGGAGTATCTCATATTCCTCGCTTAATGAGAAAATGAGTCAAAATCCATAGGATCACACCAAGGGGACTTGATATGACAGAGAGAGGAAACAATTGTAAATAGAAAAGAAAAAAAACACCGTTGATCCCAAGAAATTCTTGGATTTCTCCAGAAAGTAGCTAGCACATTGAAGAATATCTAGAAGGGCGTTCCGCAAATTGGTCTGATTCTATGTCTTTATTTTTATTTTTTTTTTCTATTTGAAGAACATAACGATTTCCTTTAATCAATCATTCATTGTTTATGCCGTTGAATTCCTCTTTAATTGATCAAGATGTGATAGAATTCCAATTATTTTGTTTAGTAATGCAATTCAAATAATCTTTGGATCGATTAGAAGATCCTTTCAATTGGTTAGAATGTGGCACTCGAGCGAAACTATATTTTGCAGAATCATGGTTATCTTTGTTACTTTCACGTTTGTCTAGATTTCATGAATCTAAAATAAACAAGTACCAAATTAAAAGAAAAAAAAGAAGTTTGATATAGATAAAAATGAAGTTTTGTGCTTCTTCTTTTTTTTTTCTATTAAACTTACCTTCATCTCTTATACATTGTATGTACTGAATAGGAATGAATCATCCGGCTTTCGCGTTCTATCGACTAAGAGAAGGCAAATATGTTTGGATCAAGCAAGATTGCACCCTTGTTGACCCCCACTCTACAACCAACCAACTCATACAATTCACCCATACCATTGGATTCAACGGAAAGTTTTATGCATTGAGTTTGCAAGGAACTGTTGCAGTGATAGAGGAAACCGATTATCGTCTCCGAATCTTAGGTTTAAGCAAAAGCAGGGCTGTTCCAAGCGCCCCTCCGATGCGTTTCAAGGAATACTTGGTGGAATCCAATGGGGAAATCTTGTTGGTTTTCCTAATCGTGTCTAGGAAATCTATTCGCAGTGTGGACAATCTGGAGGTTTATCGGCTTCAGTTCGATACACTCTCATGGGTGAAGATGGAGGGGATAGGGGATAGGACATTGTTCGTGGGGACTAATTGTTGTTTGTCAGTCAGCGCAAGTGAAGTTGGGTGCATAAGAAATTGCATATATTTTAGTTATCAAACAGTTGAGGGGTGGTGGGTATATGATATGGAGAGAGGAAGCATCTCACCTGCTTGGGATAGTTCAGATTCTAAAACAAAATCGCCAGTGTGGGATGAACCAGAGCCAAAGGAGGAGGAAAAATTGGTTTGTAAAAAAAGATGATGTTTTTGTGACTCTTACTTTTGGCGGCTTGTGTCATTTGCTCTATCAATTTATGACTCTTTGGATTTGTGTGAAAATATAGACAATATGTATTTCGGGAGCCAATTATTATTTTTATTCCGATTTGTATCGTAGATGGTAGATTTTTGGATTATGAGAGAATTTGTCAAAGTGCTGAAAAATAATGTGCAAATAAGTTTTACGGAAGCTGTTAGTACGTGAATTTGTAGGTTGTACTCCCATGGTTTAGTATTTGGTACAGACAGTGGGTATGTACCACCATCCAAGTTACATCTCTGGCAGATGTGTAGTGATTATAACTACTGGGGCAGAAGTTATAAGAATATTCCACAGTGGGATACAAGTGTTCCATTTGAACATGGGGCTATATCTTCTGCACCTATACAAGTGTTCCATTTGAACATGGGAGTACTATATCTTCCTCGCCTATACATGGCAACACTCATACAGTGATGGTTTTAACAGGTATTAATTATTACCCTTGCCTAGAAAACCAATGGGGCTTGATATAACAGAGGGAGGAAACAATTGTAAATATAAATGAAAAACCATTGATCTCAAGAAATTCTTGGATTTCTCCCGAAAGTAGCCGGGACATTGAAGAATATCCAGAAGGGCATTCCGGAAATTGGTCTGATTCTCTATGTCGGTTTTTTCCATTTCAAGAACGGAATGATTTCAATGATAAAAAATCGTTCATTTTTTCAGCTGTTGAATTTCTTTTTAGTTGATCAATGTGAAAGAATTCCAATTTTCTTTAGTAATGCAATCCAAATTTTCTCTGGATTGATTAGAAGATCCTTTAAATTGGTTAGTATCTGGCCCTTCACGGAAACTATATTTTGCAGAATGATGGTATATATTTGTTACTTTCATGTTTCTCTAGATTTCATGAATATAAAATGAGAAGCACCAAATTAGAAGAAAAAAAGAATTCTGATATAGATAAAAACGAAGTATTTTCCCCACCCCTCAATAGTCATCTCTTATACATTGTATGTACCGAACAGGAATGAATCATCCAGCTTTTGTGTTCTATCGACTAAAAGGAGGTGTACATGTTTGGATCAAGCAAGATTTCACCATTGTTGACCCCCACTCTACAAACAACCAACTCGTACAATTCACCCATGCAATTGGATTCAAAGGAAAGTTTTATGCGTTGAGTTTGTGTAGGGGAGCGAAATATCCGAAGGTCCGAAAGGTTTGAATCACTCAAGGGAGTGGATGTACTGTTCTGTCCCAAGTAGGAGTACGTCGTGTGTACCTATTATCCGAAGAAAAAAGTAATTTTAAAGTGCTTCACCGAGCTTCAATCCCCTACCGAAGGTTGGCTCATTCGTATCATTCGGATAAGGCAATAAGACAATCCTATATGCTCGGTAGAATGCCTTGTCTTCCGTACTTACTTTCTTCGGATAAGAATGGTTTCACTCGGAGACCGCCACTCCAGAACCTTCTGGAAGCTTCCAAAGAAACGTGTTGGAGTTTCCCTGATAGGTGAAGTGACATTCTGATTGATGTTACCCTTCTTGCTCTGACTGGGCGGCTCCCCATATCCCAACAGGCGGCAGTCGATTAATGTCTCTGACTCATGACGTCATCCGAGCATCACCAAGCACATGGGCGTCAGAGACAGCTGGCATCGTACTTACTCCCATCAATTGAGTCTATAAATAGATGAGTACTTCCAACAAGGAGAGGGGTCAGATTCCTACACTCTTCTTCCCCCCCTAAAGCATATCTCTTACGATACTTCTCTCTTCTTTGCTTCACTTTCTGACTAGATCGTCGGAGCTTTTTCCTGGAGGAACAACCCCCTCCGGTTCTGCAGGTACACGACGCCCGAAGCCACATCATTCGGTTTAAGCGAGTCAAGACGGTTCATCAAAAATCAGCCCCCCACAGTTTGCAAGGAACTCTTGCAGTGATAGAGGAAACCGATTATCGTCTTCGAATCACAGGTTTAAGCAAACGCAGGGCTGTTCCAAGCGTCCCTTCGATGTGTTTCAAGGAATATTTGGTGGAATCCAATGGGAAAATCTTGTTGGTTTTCCTAATTGTGTCTAGGAAATCTATTCGTAGTGTGGACAATGCGGAGGTTTATCAGCTTCGGTTCAATACACTCTCATGGGTGAAGATGGAGAGGATAGGGGATAGGACATTGTTTGTGGGGACTAATTGTTGTATGTCAGTCAAGGCAAGTGAAGTTGGGTGCATAAGAAATTGCATATATTCTAGTTGTCAAACAGTTGAGGGGTGGTGGGGTATATGATATCGGAGAGAGGAAGTATCTCACCTGGTTGGAATAGTACAGATTCCAGAGCAAAATCGCCAGTGTGGGATGAGCCAGAGGAAGAACAATTGGTTTGTAAAAAAAGATTATGTTTTTCTAACTCTTATTTTTTTGGTGACTTGTGACATTTGCTCTATCAATTTATCACTCTTTGGATTTGTGTGAAAACATAGACAAGATATGTTTTCGGAGCCATTTATTTTTTTATTCTGATTTATATTTGTAGATTTTTGGATTAGGTGAGAATTTGTCAAAGTGCTGGAAAATATTGTGCAAAATAAGTTTTACGGAAAGTTAGTACATTGTATTCCAAATCCAAAAAGCTCCTCTAGAGGTGGTCTTTAGATTGTGCATCCTATTTTATAATGCATGCAGACAGAATACATTCCAAATTTTGCCCCCAAACACCCATAGAAAATGAAAAATGAAAAAGGGAAAGGGGGAGACCGAACACCCCCATTCTTGGATATTCATTTGCCATGTCTACTATTTTAAGATTGTAGCGTCAACCACCGGCAAAAGCAAATAGTGGTCCGAAACAATCCTGTTTCCAATTTTTTTTTTTTTAAATCAAACCACAAACATATCATATATACTAGCATTGTACCCGTTTCATGCACGGAACAAACAAATTACATTGGCATTTTTTTCCGTTCCCGTATATCGAATAGGTACACCACTAGTTGATTGAATTTTTAAGAAAAAAGAATATGAATTTTTTTTGTCACGTGTATCGAACGGTTACAATGCTAGTTGATAGAAAAATATAATTAAAAAAAACATGTAATTACAAAATATATAAGATAAATAAAGCAAATTGAAAAGTGTAATTGTTTTTTATTTTTTTGTAAAATGAAAATCGTAGCTTCTCCTAAAATCTCTCCCCCTTCTCTCTCTCTCTCTCTCTCTCTCTCTCTCTCTCTCTCTCCCCACGTCCTCCCTCCCTCTCCCTCTCCCTCTCCCTCTCATTCTCTCTCCCAATTTTAAAAATTAAAAGAAAATGAAAAATCTAAGAAATTAGCATTGGGGGTTTGGAGGATTGTGGGACTCAAACACATTTCTATACTATATTGATAGATAGATAAGAAATTAAAGTACAAAAGGGACACTATCGGTCTGAAAATACAAAAGAACAACAAACCAGAACAAATTTTGGGTCATGAATAAGGCCACTCGGCCTTGTTCGTTTTGAGCTCTCAAAACTCCTAGGTATGGTTTCAAATAAATTTTATCTATCTATCTATCTCTTTACACTCAGTACTCTAAAAAAAACTCCTTCAAAATCAAAACCAAACAATGCCTCCCTTTAGAAGTGGAAGTCGTGGTTGAAGATATTTGACAAGAAACGTCACGATTTAGTAGCTGTGATTTCTAGTTTGCCCATAGATCGGCAAATGGAGTTGCTCGTACTTTGACAATGTCGGGATTGTGAGTTTAATTCTGGTGTTTGTACTTTTTTTGGCTCAGCAAAAAGAAGTTTTGTTAATTTGAAGTGAAAATACAACGAAAAAAAAAGAATGAACAACCTAAGCTAAGCCCAAAAAGAGAAGACATTGCCCCAACCAAAGCTAAGCCAACTAAGTTGACAATATGCCAACCGAGAAAACCAAACCTCCAAAACACCAAAAAAAGGAAAAGAATTAATCCCGTGGACACGCTTAACCCCGCCGAGTCAAAAAATTAGGACTATGAAAGATTAATTAACCCGTTGATTTTGAAAGCTAGTGGTTAATTAGGCGGTGAGGAAAGAGAAAAGCAACATGCAGAAGATGATTGTTTAAAATACATGGTCCCAACCCGCTTAATCCGACCCATGCGCATCCATACCACTCAATGACGGAGCTACTTGTGGGCGTATGGGGCCGTGCTGTTTTGGGGTTTTTTTTTCCTTTTTTTCTTCAGATTTTAATATCTATAGTAGTTATTTTTTTGGGCATTTTACCTCTAGGTTCACAAAATAGAAAGTAATTCCCACCAGGTCTCCTCTAATTAACAAAACACTAAAAGTCTAAAACCGTATGAAAGTGCCTAAAACCCTAAACACTGAAAGTGCCTAACCTCTAGGGCACCCTATGAAAGTGCCTAAACTCTAGGGTATCCTATAAAAATGCCTAAACCCCTAGGGTACCTTATGAAAGTGACTAAACCGCTAAAACTCTATAATAGGAAAGTGCACCCTAAAACCCCTATGAAAGTGCCTAAACCTAAACCCTAGGGCACCCTATGAAAGTGCCTAAACTCTAGGGTATCCTATAAAAATGCCTAAACCCCTAGGGTACCCTATGAAAGTGTCTAAACCGCTAAAACCCTATAACGGGAAAGTGCACCCTAAAACTTCTATGAAAGTGCCTAAACCTAAACCTAGGTCTCTATGAAAGTGCCTAAACCTATAGGGTACCCTAAATCCTAAGGTATCTAAACCTTAAAATCTTAAGGTACCCTAAAATCCTAGGGTGCTCTAAGATTTTAGGGTACCCAAGGGTACTAAGGTACCCACTAGGGTACCATAAAATCCTGGCATATCCTAAAACCCTAGGGTGACACTTTCATTAATGGTAAATGTATTTTTCTAAAAGTAGATCTAGTGGTAATTATGTATTTCATCTCTCATTAATGGGAATTAAGTATCACTTTTTTGTACTTAGAGGTATAAAATTGTATTTTTTATTTGTTAAGAATTAATTATATTTTGTATTGGGTGTTATTTAGACATTTTAATGCTTACGAATGTGTTCGTTTTGGATCCCAAAACCCAATTTCTCTCTCTGCTCATGGTCTCCCATAAGTTTTTTCTTCAATTATTAATCACATTTTTCTTTCTTTTTATCTCTCTCTATTGATTATCCAATAAACCTCCCTCAAAATCTAAACCAAACAAACTAATAGATTTCTGAATCTTGAAATTTTAAAATCTTGTTATTCATAGTCTGATCCCGCGTTTACGAAATCCTGGCTTCGTCCCTACATATGTAATCTGTTAGAATTTTTGGTGTATTTGTCCCACATTAGCTAGTTACAAAACCTTTTTTTTTTATACCATAAATGACAATGCACCTTAGTGGGTTTGTGAATGTGGCTAGACACAAGGAGAAGTCTTGCGTGCTCGGAGGCCGAAGGCAATTTGAAAAAATTGATCTGGAAACTAATTAACCGGGTGCGCGTCACGTGTTACTCGCGCTGGGGGGTGGTTGCAAATTTGGGATTTGAGCCTCACACACATACTACAATTAACCCCCCACGTCTTGCTAAAAAATAGAAACTTATAGTCCATTATCCATATTTTTATTTGAGTTTCTTAAAAAGAGATATTTGAGTGCCCCTAAAACTTGGGATTTTGGGGATGCCTAAGCCTAGGCCTCTTGAACCTTGGGGATAGGCCGGCCTTGTTTCCACTTTCAAAAATATCTTTCCGTACGTTGCTCATCAAAGTCAAGTCTAACATATTGAAAAAAGAAAAGGAGATAAAACATAGCAATCTATGAATGTATTAATTTGGAGATATAGAACATATAGGGATGAGACCAAGGTTCTGAATACCGTTTCGGACATGGTACCGAATTTGTCACTAGAACGGTACGTATCGGTACCGGTATGGTACCGGGTACTATTTTGGATTTGTCGTTAAAATATAAAAAAATATAGGAAATTGAATTCTACACTCCATTTTTTGACATCTACACTATTTTTTTTGTCTTCTAGCAAAAAAAATTACAAACACTTTCAACACTAAAATTCAAAAAAATAAGAGTAAATGTCAAAAAAGGGAGTATAGAATTCAATTTCCAAAATATATACATTTAGTTATATATAAAGTCCTACTATTAGACTAGTGCAATTTAAAAAAAAAAATCAGTTTAACATTTTTAATAATCAATAGCTTTCCAAACGGTGGGCTCAAAACCAAAATCATTGGTTTTCCAATCCATTGGTTTTCAAACACACTTTCTTCTCTCTTTTCTCCTCTGTAAAAGTTCCTGTTCCAAATTCCCAATGCTAACTATTCCGCATTTTTTTTCATTCCATTTTCAAAGGGGTGATGTTTATCTTCCCAAAACTAAGAAAAACATACAGGAGCAACAAAGGACTGTCGGAGAAGACTACCCACAGCAGTGTGAAAATTGAAAACGTCACCAATGATCACCCACAGTGAAGATAGATCAATCAGCTGCAAGACTACGCCGGACTGCCGGAGAAGACCAAGAGGAGTCAACTTCAAATGTTGCTCCAATCGTCTTCTTTTTCTCTCTTTCCCCTCCATTTCTCTATTTTCTTCTTTTTCTTAGTTTTGCAAAATTTCGGACGAAATTTCCGGTAACATGATCTCGGCCGGTATTTCCGGTAAGCCCGATATTGGAGCTGAAACGGTATTAGAGGGTTACAATACCGTTTTCCTTTCAAACCGGTATGTACCAGCTGGTACAGAACGGTATTCAAAACCTTGGATGAGACTAAAAATATCAGAGATAAAATAGAGCTAAGATTATTGAATTTGAATTCGCAAATGATCTATGCAATATATTGGTTTTGGTAAGAACATGGCACACGTGTCACTTCAAAATTTTAATTTAATAACAATCCAACAAAGTTGTGTCACTTGTTGCTATGAGGCCCATCCTCACTAACACTTTTTTTTTTTAAAAAACACGAAAGGGTAAGAGAGTAATTTCATTTACTATCTCTCTTAGGTAATTGCTGACTAGGGAGGGATATGAAGACTTTCTTAAACACACACTTAACCCAAATTTCCGATGTGGGGGCTAGTCCAAATCACAGGACCAAGAACCTTACCCGCATACAGCCCAAGAGCCTCACTAACACTAAACACTCCTATTTAATGAGATAAATAGGTTTTCATCAGACTTGTCATTTCTTTTGGGAAAATGATGGCGAATGAGGTGTTTTGATAAATAATACTTGTCAAGGACATCCTGTGAACGTTTGTTAATGTTGAAAATATACCTAACGGGTATTAATTATTACATACTGGGCCGTCATTTTCCATGTTCTTTTTTGTAGTATATATACTCGGGTTATTTACTTGTTGCCCCCTTTATTTATACACGTTTTCACTTTACACCCTCCTATTATAGAACGCTACAACCTACCTTCTTTATCTTTCAATTCCTAACACATAAAGCCTGCTGTTAGTCTGGGATCTAAAAAATCGTCAAAGGGGCATGTGCATGTCACATGATCTATAAAAAAGAAAAAATTAAGTGCTCTAATTTTCAATCCGTTTAAATCGGTGTGAAGATCTTATTTCTTTGATCATTTTATCCTAAATGATCATAATTAAGTTTTGGCTCTAGGGCTCTCGTTAGTTAATCCTAAGATATGTTTGGTTCTACTACTTTGTTAGGACTAATTAATGAGAGCTCTAGAGTCAAAAATTAATTATGACTCTTTAAAAAAAATGATCATAGAAACAAGATTTTCACACCAGTTCAAACGGATTAAAAATTGGAGCACTTAATTTTTTAATATATAAACAACCTATGAAAGATTAAGTGGTCTAATTTTCAATTCGTTTGAACCGGTATAAAGATCTTATTTCTATGATCATTTTATTCTAAAGAGTCATAATTAATTTTTGATTCTAGAGCTCTCGTTAATTAGTTCTAAGAAAGTAGTAGAACCAAATATCTCTTAGGGCTAACTAATGAGAGCTTTAGAGCCAAAAATTAATTATGATCCTTTCGGATAAAATGATCAGAGAAATAAGATCTTCGCACCGATTCAAACGGATTGAAAATTAGAGCACTTTTTTTTTTTTTTTATAGATCATGTGACATGCACATGCCCCGTTAACGATTTTTTAGATCTCAGACTAACGGCAAGCCTTATGTATTAGGAATTGAAAGATAAAGGGGTAGGTTGTAGCATTCTATAGTAGAAGAGGGAAAAGTGAAAAACCTGTATAAATAAAGGGGGCAACAAGTAATTAACTCTATATACTCCAAATAAGATGAATTCGAAAGTATTCTGAAAGGTTGAGATATGAAAAGAGAAAAACCAATTCCGAAAGGCCAAGGGCCAAGGCACATTACCCTAAAAGATTCCCGTTCTATTGGCTATGCATTTGTTCATCCTCCGAAAGATGCCGTCAAACCTTCTTGAGATCATCATCTCCAAATGGGTATTTTAATGCATTCTTTCCGCATTTACACTACTTTGTTGTCATATTTTAAAATTAATCTGCTCTAGGGTTGTAGGGTTTCATCTTGATCTGGTAATTTTATATTGTTGCAACTATGTCTCTCATTGCCCTAATTTAGTATTTTATTTGACAAAGTACAAGATGTCCTATAATTTTGCAAGTTTGTGGTTCTTACTGAATCCTTTGTTAGGTTTAATTTTTCAGAGTACATGCCTTTTTGAGTGGCGATATTGGACAATGTGATGACAATCTCATCAGTTTCTAATGAAATTGGGTAAAAGAAATTGCTATCAGAGAAACTTTTTTCTATAACTGACCGATTAAGTTGGACGTTACTGAATAAGACTAAGAATCAAGAATGAAAAGTATTAGTGCTCTGCTAGTTGTGTTGCTTTACTTTAATGTTCATATTGCAATGCTAAGTTTTTTCCTTTTAGAGTTGAATCTATGCCAGATTTTTAGTAACCATGTTGAGCAATTATGAAGTTATAATGTTCGAGGATCGAATCAAGTCTCTCCCAATATTGATCTGTTTTTTAAAAACCTTTTCAAGTGAGTTACAATCTTAAGCGGTTAAGCAATTGTGTGCTACTACGACCAACCATGGATTAGGACCGTAGGTACATGCGTTCAGCCCCGCCATTTGTCACGCCCACAGCTTCTTGGCCACCTTGGAAAGGTTCATGTGTCAACCTCATGAGATGGCATGCGGGCCATCAGCTCAATGGTCACTCTCCCTTGGGAGCAGCATTGCCAAGACCTTGCGAACAATCTGTGATGCCCTCGGAACTAAGGAATCTCCAAAGACACTCTCAACTCGCTCTCACATCCTCAATGCTTGATCCCATGTGTTGTATCCAGCGATTAGCTCATTCTCCAAGAACTTCGTCGCCTCAATACCTAGACCAGGAGTAGGGGATTGTAGGATTTAGTTCAAGGGTTTGTATGAGTGTCCTCGCAGACCCTACATTGAGAGAAGGACCTCATACTAGTCAGAGAGGGAAACAATGACCAAAGGACAACGCCTTGGAGACCAAGTCATACCTAGCATTATATGAGTTCTTATGTGGTTACTGTCCGCTGACTCTACAAACTTACTAGGGAAATCTTGTTATTTGAATAGTTCTTCAGAAAATTTGAGTGATGCATTCTTCTTTGTTTTTGCACTTGGCGGACTTCTGATGTTGCTCATGAAAAAGTTGATCGGTTGAAGAGAAACTTTTCTGGATAAATGGGATGCAAATAAACTACTGGAGATACAGTTGATAAATCGTGATAACAGAATTGAGGAACTATTCCAATGTTACACAAGTTGGTGGGGGGTTCGTATCTCGCACATGTGAGAGTACTTTATGCTGAATGGCTCTTCCCGCTGTCTCACACACTGGTAAACAATAATTTGTGTCACTTTTGGCACAAGTTGTTGAGGGAAATATACTACCATCTCCGCAGTAGTTTGCTTGCTAAGGCAGTTGTAATCTGCTAAAATTTGGACGAGATGTCACTGAACCAAGTGTTGAAATCGTACAATGTTGTATTGTAATTTCTGAGAGAATATTACCGTAAGTTTGTTGCATTTTCTGGCGTTCCATAGTTCTGCGGTTGGCATAGCTGCAGATCTCTAGGTCCATCTAACTCATATCCAGTGCTAAAACCATGTGGTTGCATGGAACTTCTTTTGTGGCTATTGATGTCGTTTTCTCCATAAACCTGTATCACACACCTCTAAAGCTTAGCATGGAACAACTTTGCCATTGCCTAAATTTGTAGGTGAAATAAGGTATGCAACTTTATTCTATACCTTCTTTTGCAATTCTGCATTTTCTTTTTGCAGCACATTAACCTCGTTATACAATTTCATATTTTCTTGATGTATAATAATTCCCTGCAATGGAACCAATTGAATTTAGCTACTCTAACATTAAAGCAGGCACCTACACAGACTGGCAACCGTGGTGGCCAAATTTTGAAATGACCTGGCGGTTTAATTCTTGTATTTCATCAGTTAAAAGTTGGTCCTGCAGAAATAGAAAACTGTAAGATGGGCAATATATGTACTACGTTTTGTGTAACAATAATGTTACCTGTGATAATTTCTTGCGTACCTTCTTGGTCCGGATGCCCTTCAAGCTCGTTTCCAATTGGCTTTCTAGATTTTTCAGATCTTTGACACTCAAACCATTAAGTTCTTCACCCTTCAGTTGTCTGAAATTGTTATTACAGTGAACTGTTGGTAAATATATTGGATTTTGTATGTGCATCCATGGTTATGCAGCATGTTTTTTATTTATGATGCACAAACATCACTATATGCTCTCCTGCATCATCTTTTCACTGGCTTGTGCAAACAGGGTCAAATAGGAATCAACCCTATTCAACCATTAACTTATGTTCTTTCTTTGTTGTCCATTTCTCATGAATGGCGATTCTTTAAATGCTTATTGTACTTTATTTGTTTGCTCAAGCAACTGTAGTCTTCTTTTGACACCAAGTGTTGTCTTCTTCCTTAAATGTGGTGCCTAGTGCCGACAAGGACACACGACATGACACAGACAAGTCACAACGCTCCAACGTGGAACTTTTAAAAAATTTGAGGACACGACATGTTGGGGATACTTTAAAAAATATGTTTTATAGCCTTATATACCCACAACTACTCTTGTGCAAGCCTTAGTTGCACGAAGCGGGAGCCGGTGCAGGAGTGGAAGTGGGGGCGGGAGCGTGGGAGCGAGGGAATACAGAAGCTCCCAAGGTTGGGAGCGTGTACATATATTATGAAAATAATGTAGCATAGGGTATTCACTTCAAAAGTAAAATCATTTTCAGAAGAAAAATATGGGCCAATTAGTTCTCTAAGTGTAAGAAATGAGCTAGTGTTACAATACCGTATGGTTTTCTTTTCAAGATATCATGACTTGGGCTAGATATATGAGTTCATCAAAGACCAATTAATAAAGCCATGTGATAAATTCCTGTTTTTTTTTTTTATACAAAGATCATACAGAAGCTCCCATCTTTGTAAGGAGCGAGCTCCCATCTCAACTGGAGCGGGCTCCCGTCAAGCTCCTTAGTTGGGAGTGCAAAAGCGGGCTCCTAAGGTGGGAGGGGCACCACTTTAGAAGCTCCTTGCAACTAAGGTGCAAGCTATTGAAGGTGAATAAATATGAAAAAGTGAAGGCTCTAAGTTTAATTAAAGTACCATATGTGTCTTTATTTGGAATATCATTTCTTTATTTACTTCGGCAAAAATCATTTCATTGTTATAGTTGGTAAACCATCATCTATGATACCGAAGGCAAGAGTTCCCTAAGCTTTAATAGAGCCCTTTAATTTTTTAACACCCTCAACATGTCCTTTGGTTGTCAATAGAGGGTCCCTTGAGTTTCCACAGCGAGCTTGAGTGTCCCTGGAGTGTAAGTTGAGAAACATTTGGACTCTTTTGATATGAGTGTCGTGTCCGGAGAGTGCCGGTGTCCTATAAGTGTCAAAAACCTGGTAACATCCGATTAATTGTCCATGCTACATAGGGTAGTACACCACTATATATATATATATATATATATATATATATATATATATTGGAATCGGCAGTATGCCACATGCTATTGAACAAGGTATGCTGTATTAGCCTTATATAGCATATTACCTGAATGAAGTAACAAAATGTGAGACTGATTTTCAACTCTATCTAGACTTGCATTTTTACAGCGTTCCGAAGTTATTCTTATGCTCATAATAACTATTTAAATCCCTATTTACCAGAAAAAAAAACATTTAAATCACATCTCTATGGGTGTCTCCTTTTTTTTATTTTAGCTATTTATGCGTTATAGCTCCTTCGTAATTTTTCATGGTTGGTATATATGTTTGTATGAGGAAATAGTATGGACATAAATAGGAAAATTTGATGTAGTTAAAAGATATGTTCTCTGGTTTGGAACTGTAGGGTATCTGGGAATATTTTTTAAAAGGTATGCAACTGCTGTATTATCGCTGCTAGGAAACTATCTGCCAGGCCCTTTCCCCTCCCAATAGCCTTTAAGCTCTTGTCATTCTAATCCCCTCGTAGATTCCGCCTGTTCTGAAGTTGTCCTAGTTGATGTTCTATTTAAGTGCACTTTGATAGTGACATATTGGAACACCAACTTTTTGCAACTCTAGTACATTTTCACCAATTTTCTTAATTGTGGGGTCATTGATAAACATTGTGTGCATGATTCGATATCTAGTGATTTTTCCTACTTATTAGAAGCAAGACATAGAAAAAGGTAATACCTTTGGCTTTCTTCCAAGTATTTCAGCTCTTGCCTTAAGGTTTCTGCTTCCCTTTGCCAAAACTATCAATTTCAAAAAATCAAAATCTTTATCCATGCATCTATTGAGGATATCCCATAGATTGTAAGTCAAAGGAAACAGGCAGCATGTAGAGTCCTTCTCATAGATTGAAAAATAGACAATGCATAATTCCCATTGTTGAATATAAGGAGATAAAAATGGAGAAGTTACATAACAGGAGGTCTTAGGTTACATAAACTTTATATTGGGGCAGTGTTCTAAAACTCGCTACTCAGTACTTGCTTGGCCAGGCACCTTGGAGCGAGTACTCGGTGTTAGTCGGCGAGTACTCGGCGAGTAATGCCCACCGAGTAGGGGATTAGTCCCCTCGGCCAGGCACCTTGGAGTGAGTACTCGCCGAGGAATACCGAGTTTTAGAACACTGTTTGGGTTTGAAACTTTTAGATGCTATAATTCATATGCAAATAATGCTTAATTTTTCTTGTTGTGCAAGTGTTATTTGGATCCTAATGCTCCAGATGGATTAGCATGTCATGTTTGCTACCATAATTGTGGCTTGTCTAAATCTCATGCGGAGAGACCAAAATATACATGTGGGCGAATGTTAGGAAATAAGTTCTGGTTTTGGCTGCTCTTATACATCTATCGTGAGTTTTAATCACCAATCAAATAGAGGCTCATACTGTTTGTGTTGTATGTGTACTCCTAGACTTGAGAACGTCATGGTTCCATGTGTCTAATGCTATGCTTCAACAATAGAATCTGATCTTGATGTGTTCTAGCCGCAAGTTGTGGATATGTAGTGATTAGGCCCAGTAAGACATGCATGACGATGTATGCATTTTCAATAAAGGGTCTCTCTCTCTCTCTCTCTCTCTCTCATCTCAAGTAAAGAAGTGAAATTTCCTAATTGATCATTTTAGGTTATAAAATTAGATATTCATTCTCCTATTTGAGATATCGTTATATATTCACACGTTACGGAACGAGTTACAACATTTTTTTTCTCCTCCTTATCTAATGAACCCAAGTTCTTGAGTTTGGCTTGGAGTTGGGATTGGTGGTTCTTCTAGAAATCTTCTATATGGGGGATGTCATGTAGCCAACATATGGAGTGTTCTTTTTCTTTTTCGTATTGAGCAAAGCATGAGTTTTGCACTAAAGGATTGGAATCTAACTGTTTATGCACATGTAGCATGACTATAACATACTCAACTTTTGAAGTGCTGTGGTCCTAGCCATCTTTGGTCTGGAACCCACTACAACTGTGGACACAGAGTAAAGGCCTTATTAGTTCATAGTTATTTGGATTAAAAGCTCAAGAATAACTTTGTAGAGGTTTGCCTCAGTAATGGTCCTCAGTCCTCACATGACAATTAAGTTAGTTAGGCTAAAGTCATTGACTGCTCAAAAACAAGATATAAATGGGAAGTTTCAAGGGCCAATCTAAAGAGCATTTTATACTTGTATTGTCTTATTGATGATTCCCTCTTTTTGGGTTGACATTCTTTAGTTTTTGGAGAGTTTGAAAACCTTTCTTCCCTTCTGTCTCCCATACGAAAAAGGACAACAAATATCAGGAAGATTAGTCTTATAGCTTCAAGTGATTGTTAGAAGAGTTTCATTTGTGTCAACTGCAACTATCTAGATTTGGCAATAGCTACAAACTATGTGTTGTGTGAGTTCCAATTTCTCTCAATACTATCTAGTGGATGAGATGGTGTCTTTTATCAAAGATTTTGTATCTTAAATCGATAAATACCATAACAAAGTGCGATTGAATATCATGTAATATGCTGGAAAATTTGCAGGGTAATGTATGAGTTGGTCATTGAAGAATACCTTGGCTTCTGAAGTAGGACTCATCAGCTGATAATCCTCTTGCTCTTTGTTGTATCGTTCGACTATCGATCTAATGCTGACAAGGTAAATGCAAAACGTCAGCCGCTCATTTTGCCATTGCGAGTTCATAATGCAAAGAACTTCATCTAAAACGGACAGAAAGACGCCAAACTGCTTTTTTAATTGCTTACTTTGGTTTACTCGGAAATGAAACAGTACACTCTCCATATTTGTGTGTGTATGGTTTGCATCTTTTAAATTCTCTAGAAACTTTTAACATTTGGACATGAATTCCTAGCTTGTGCATAGAAATTCTTAACTTAGCATGTAAAAACATGAACCTTGAATGGTAAAATTGAGAATACTTGAAACGCCTTTACATCAATCTTGGAATGCTTACTTTTCTGTGATTAGGTTAGGACATTAATTCATGACATCAAGAATTCAAAACTTTGGTATACATGTTCATAGCTTTGCATGTAAATACATAACATCAACTTTGTATTCTTAACTGTTTTCCCCCTAAATATCTTGTTGACAGATTCTACAATAGGCATAAGCCGCATAACTCTGGAATGAACCTACTTTCTAGTAGTCTCAAGATCGTACAAGATCACAAGTTCTCATTATGATGGTAAAAGAAGTTAGAACTAGACTTGGTTTGACGAAAACTTTTTACATTATTCTAGGGAAATTCTCACCACCTACAAGTGTAGCCTATCCTATCTTGTACAAGGATGCCAGATTGGACTACCGGATCGTGTAATATGCATCCCTACTAGGCAGCTAAGCTGTGCAAACTGTTTCCAACTGTGAACATTAATAAATTGTACGAAACTTTCAATTAGATAAACCTTAAAGCTAGATTGTTTTCTCTTTTATCAGAATGGGCATATGATTGACTACAATCTTTCAAAAGGTTCACAGAAAGGAATTAGTTGAGTGGCACTAAATCTTAGAACTTACAGTAGATGGTAGTCGAGTGCAAGGAAAGTTTTGGATTTTTATCCACAATATGTGAAATATTGATTTCCTGTTAACTAGAAAACAATCGTGGAAAAATCTATAGAAAACAATTCAGTACCACAGACCAGTATTGGAGCACAACATAAACTATGACAATACTGCCTTCCAAGATACCGGATTAGAGAGAGGGACAAAGATCTGACCTAGTGCTTGCAAATTCATATAGCCTCCCGGTACTAGAGAAGACAATCACTCCGACTTCGACATCACAAAGAATTGATAGTTCCTTGGCCTTCTTAAGCAATCCATTTCTGCGCTTCGAGAAAGTCACTTGCCTGCTTGTTGTGTCGTCAATTTTTTTGATCACAGTTTTTCCTCTTCCCATCTCTTATTGAATGCTCTTAGGGTTTCGTCAACGTTTTTTCCTGCTAGATCCAGACATAGAGCTTAAAGAGGTCAAAAACGAATTACATTGCTTACTCTGGAACAATCACTTGGAAATGGACCGTATTGAACTAATAATGTGCCAGAGGGAGAAATTACTGGTTTTTGACGAACGATGGCGAATGTTATTGGCTTCTGATGTATTTCTTGCTTTATAAGAATGCCAACAAGCTGGTGAGAAAGAAAAATGAAAGAGAGAAAGACATGCTAATTGCTAACAAATGATGTAATGATTACAGGTGAAGTTCACCTAAGCAACTTAGAAGCAGATGTCAGATGAGGGAAGGGCGTGTATCTTCCATTCCTGAAAGCGAGTGTGGTAAGCTAACCTCGGACTCTTGGAAATAGGGATTGGACGGGTGACATTGTTACTGTATTATTTTATGTACTATCACTACTTTAATGACCATGTTGATCATGTGGTTCAGTGACATAATTGAGAACAGACACCCAGGCATTTGATTAATTTATTGTAGCTGTTGTCTATTGGTATTTTGGAGAGCTTGTGCAAAAAAAAAAAAAAAAAACCAATGAACTTTTTTTTTTTTTTTCTACCTGGTATTATATTTTTCTATCTAAATCTAGACTGTATTATGAAAATTTTCTTTCTAGAGTTATGGATTGCTCTTTGGTCTATAGACTCAGGCTAGAAGGTTTCTTGAGAACTTAATGAGGATTTACATGTAAGGGAAGAAGTTTTGGTATGGTTATGACTTTATTCACTGACTGCATTGTGAGAAGTCAAGGTTTGCTGATCTCAAGTCTGAATAGTGCATGAATAAACGCACCTAAATGTGACCTTTTTATTTGGACTGCTTGTTTGTGAATGCAAAGTTGCAAACTCCTTTTGGTGAAAGCATGCCCCGAAATGGTTATGAACTTAGAAGAGTTTGCTTGCTTTATTCGCCACTTATATACTTCTTTATGTTTCTTTTCCTGTACCCTAAACATCCTAGGATCATAACAACCTCGTTTACGAAATGAGGGGATTTGACGTATCCATGAATTTCATTGTTTCTATGGCCACATCAGCTAGATGGAGATACTAGATGAATTCATTATATACAGCTTGAATTCGTTCCGTCTTTCATACACTCTTTTTTTTTTGTTCGTAATTAACCATTTTATAGAGAAAACAAACCTCAACACACAAGGCAGAACTTACAGCCAAATGGACTGCCCTGATAAACTGAAGAAGACAGCAACAAGCAACCTAGCCTAAGCCAACCGATGGCCCAGAACCATGAAACAAAGTAACAAACCATGACAGAAACAGAAATCGACAGGTAAGAAAAGTGCACTAGGGCCCTCAGACCCTCAGACTTAACTTCCAATCTCTAGCCAGCAATCGATTCCCATCTGTGGACTTGATAACTCTCCAAGAGCCAAGGCATGCTCCAACTTCATGTCTCTCTTAGAAGTGCAAAGAATGTTGGAAGCACGGTAAACTTTAGAATGGGAAGCTTTAGAGTGCATGAGAATGATGTATAGTTGAGACATACTGAACTTAATCTCTTTTGGCTATGCAAAAATCAGTATGTTTTTCCCCGTCACGAGGATGCATTTTTCTTATTGTAATCAATTTTTTCCCCCTCATGAGGATGCATTTTTCTTATTTTAATCAATTTTTTCCCCCTGATAATCGGGTGTCTAGCCAGCTTACAAGCACCTTGACTTATCTTGGAGCCTTGAAGTTAAGGATCGAGCAAATATCCGGTTGTCCAAAGAGTTTTTTATTAGTGGTGGAAGTCAAACTTGCGAGCTCGGGATTTCTATAGAATGTGAAGCTTTACGCCATTGTTACTTCACAATATAAAATGGAGTTAAGAGAGAGTGCATGACAATGATATAAAATTGAGATATACTGAACTTATGGACCTTTTAGCTATGCAAATATCTGTACGTTTTTTCCTTTTATGATGATACAATTTATTGGATATGATCAATTTCCTTCATGACGGGGTGTCCGGTCAGCTTATACGCCCCTCGGCTAGTCCCTGGGTCTTGATTTAACTAACGGGCAAACCGGTGCGAGTCGAACGGGGATCTCTTAATATTGACATTATCACATCTTTATTTGATTTCTTTCAGGTCCCTCGCGTCTCTTGATCAGAGGTTCGTATTCCCTGAGTTCTTCCCAACGGAAAGCTGTTGTGCATTAGAAAATTGTGATGCAACTGCTTCAAAGTGGTAAATCGACACACTTTACTATGCATGGATTTATAGCTTTACTTGGTGGCTTTGCTGGATATTACTTGTTTATTGAGGGTCACTTGGCGCAACAGAAGTTATAGTAATATTTCATTCATTTATGGAGTGCTTTCAGTCCAACCAAAGTTAGTTTGCGTTGAGTTTAGTGTCTGTCATTTTTATAGCCTCAATGACAGATTTCATGCTGTTCTGAGGCAGGCTTATCTGAGTCCAGCATCTCCTCGTATGCATAATTTAGAGTGGATATACGATTGTACGTACATTTATGCTATCTTGTGTTCTTTAGTTTACATTTTCTGTTGAAGTGAGAATAAACAATAGCCATAGGAGTTTATGACTTCAGTGGAACTTAATAAAACGAGTGGATCTATGATTGTACGATTGTACGTACAGTACATTTATGCCATCTTGTGTTCTTTAGTTTACATTTTCTGTTGAAGGGAGAATAAACTTTAGCCGTAGGAGTTTATGACTTCAGTTGAACTTAATAAAACGTGGATTTTGATAGAACCATCCTTCAAGATGTCCAAGTCACGTGTTTAAGGAAGTATTAATTAGAAACAGAAGGAACAACGAGCTGATTATGCCTAGCTATCTAGTTGTATTTATTTGTGAAATCACATATGTTAATTTATGCGTATTTGGTGGAAGGGGAATATATGGAAGGGAAAGCTGCACCTGCATCGGTTAGACCCAAAACCAAGCATCACATCTGGTTAGAGAGTGTCATTCATCGTGCCAACCCCATGGATCTTTATACATCTAGATATACTTTACGAGTTCATGTGCACATAAGTGTATGGGTCTATGTGGTTAATATTCTCAGTCTCAGAGTACCCCATGGAGCTGTTCACACATAAGTTTATGTGTCTGTGTGGTCAATATCAGTCTCAGAGTACCATATGGAGCTGTTCAAGTTGTGCTTATAGCATCAAATTTAGTCGGTGGGACATGACTTTTGTTAGGTGATGGGGAGACAAGGGGTGACCACGTTGTGTGTGTGGCGATTTTTTATTTGCTGGGAGCAGCCACATTGTAGATGGTACTTTAGGAATGACAAATACTCCCTAAGAGTGACTCAGCCTTAGAGGGCTTCTTTGACACATTAAAAATTGTGTCAATGGCTGAATTTGCTCTATAAAAGCTGGCAAATAATCCCCATTACCCCATATTTTGTTTGTTTTGATAATCCCCCATTGCCTCATCAATAGTTCCAGGGGACAAGTCTTACCCCTCTGATTGCAAAGAAAGAAAGCATTAACAACTGGAACAATTGATTCTGTCTCATTAAATATTCAAATTGGGTAAGCTTACCTAATAGTTGTGCGTTCACTGCTGAAACATCCAAATCAAAATTTTGAAAGATTTAATGTTGGAATTTGAGCTTTTGATTATTCTATTATGGATTAACAAAACAGGGAACTTCAGAGGGGTTATTTAAAGTTGTGTTCACACTGTAGACTTATTATTTGAGTTCTTAAATTTCCTACTTTTTCGTCCTAAAAAAAGAAAAGAAAAGAAAAGAAAAAATAGTACTGTTTTGTCTGTACGAGGTTTGTGGGTACGATTAATTAAATTTGTGTTCACATCAGGTGAGCTGGAATTTGAGTTATAAAAAGCCAATAATTGCACGGATGTTGAAGCTTAAGTTTAGGAGATGCCTTCTTTGAGCCATGGTGGCCCCGGCACAGATCCCATCTTAATAACTAGTGGGTGTGTTGTTGTAGAAGCATTGGAGAGCCCATTCGGAGCCCAACTCTCTGTGGGCCAGAGTCCTTAGGTGCAGATATAGGTCCAACCCTAGAGCCCACTCGAAAATTTCTCTCATTTGGAGAAATATGTTCAAACTTCAAAGGGCTTGATCTTTTCCAGAAAGGCATTTGAGTGTTTGTACTACCAGATTCTGGTGGGACAAGTGGCTTACCAATGGGCCTTTTAAGGAATTTAGTGGAGGGGCCACTTTCTAGTCAGGAAGCTAACCTCATGGTCCGTGATTGCTGGGTGAGTAACACTTGGGAAAATTCTGGCTACCCCCATCCAATGGTATGGGTCTGACGCTGATACTTGGGCTTGGTACAGTAATGTGGGGGTCTTCTCTAATAAGTCAGCCTATTCTCTTATCGATTGTAACACCAGCACTCCCCCTTTTGACAGATTGGACTTGGGTTTGGAAGATTAAAGCTCACCTGCTTGTCATTTTCTTTATTTAGCTTGCTATTCAAAATAGAATTTCCACCAAACTTTTTCTTGCGATTCGTAAATTTCTAATAATGATCTCTGTCCAGCAGGTTGTCCTAACCAAGAGTCTGTTACCCGTGTTCTTCGGGATTGTACTGTTGCCAAACACTTGTGGAATGGTGTTGGGATTCCTCCTACTGTAAGTAACTCCTTCTCGATCTCTTTTGAGTCTTGGGTCCGTGTTAACTCTAGGACTAAGGTCTTGCACCCGTATGGTGTTCCTTGGTGTGTCCTGTTTCCGATTGTCCTTAGGTCCGTTTGGTTTACCAAAAACCGTCGTATTTTTTATGGTCCTAATACTCCACCTACTGATATCATGGTCACCACCAGAAATTCTATTAATATAGCCTTTGAATGGTTTCTTGCTTGTGATGGTGGTCCTACAAAGTATGGCAAACAGACTCTTTTAGTGGGATGCCCCCCCTGGTGGGGCAGTTCTTAACACTGATGGTGCGTTCAAACCAAACTTGAGATCAGGTCTGGCGGGTCGTCTCATTCGAGATGGTAATGGTGATTGGCAGGGGCAGAGCCAGGATTTGGATAAGGGGGTGGCACTATAATTTATTCATATTAGTATATAAATAGACATGCTTGTGAATCAATTTTTATATCAATACAACTCACTATAATTCGTAAAGAAACATGCAATAAAAATATTAAACTTGTGGTAAGAAATATTATTGTCCAAATGTGTTATGTTTCTCTCCAATTAGTGAAAAAAATACAAACAATATGGGAATTTTTAATAGAAATACTAAACTTGCAAAAAAAAAAAAAAATTAATGTCCTAATGTGTTACGTTCCTTTCCAATTATTGAAAAAATACAAACCATGTGGAAATTTATGCAAAAAGAAACATGCAATAAAAATACTGAACTTGTGGGAAAAAACTTAATGTCCAGATGTGTTAAATTCCTCTCCACGTGGGAGAAAAAATACAAACCATGTGGGAATTTATGCAAAATCTTAAAATGAGATAGAAAAAGAGAGCTGAAAGGGTTTTTAAAGAGTGTGTGAGAGAGAGAGGAGGACGGGGGGAGGGAGAGAAAGCACAGTCTTGAAAAGTAAAAATTCAAAATGCTGCCACCGTGTTTTGAGCTCTGTCCAACATCCTAAGCCGCAAGACTGAACCACTCAACTAAAGTGAGCATTGTGTGAAAATCTCGTATTTTTTTATTTAAAGCTTTTGGATAGTTTTTGTTAGACGATGCTACGGGAGTTATGATCCCAGGACTATTTTTTAAGTTTGGTATGTATTCCAGTTTAATCAACAAAAAAAGAAAAGAAGGATTGTCCCTGCAATTCATAGTCTTGGACTGTAGGGTACACTTGCGTCGTTGATCCTATCTTCATAACTTGAGCTGTTCAATTTTCTGAGTTTGGGGGCTTAGCCTAATACCAGAGGGTACAAGACTTTTTTCTCTTTTTAACTCTGTCCCACCAGATGTGGCCATCTTCTACTCCTTGACGGAAGGGCATTTGATTATCCATAAAATTGTTCGGATAATGGTAACTTAACTTTTGCCTTGAATTTTTTTCCTGGCAGTGAACATAGTGACCCCTCATTTTTTAAGATAAAAGTAGTTCGACCAGGAAGAAAACGATGCATGATTAATTAGATTCTTGTTGCGTGGTCGTCTGAGAGATCCCTAAAAAGATCACTATAATGATGGGTATTTATATTGTTGTCACACTATGGGAACTGGAACCCATTGTTTGTATACAATGAAGAAACTTGAAGGAAATGCACTTTTTTCAATATGCAATGATATTCTTAAAGTCTTTCCTGCGAAGAAAAAAAAGAAAGGATTAGAGCTTCTCACCTCTTTCTTTTCTTTTTTGAGATTTGGTTAGAATAAACAAGTAACAGGATTTGTAGTTTCCATTTCTTTTCTCACCTCCCAAAGGGACAGTTAAAAAGACCAAGACCCGAAAACTGAACAAAAGAAAGTGTCACAAGATCTTCTTATGTGCTTAATTTTGTTGTGTTTGCAGTTCACATGACTTGTCAATTGTCATACCATATTTGAAGCATGAACCTCTAATTTAGTGGTAGCCTCTCCTCTTATATGGCTCTTTTGCCGAAGATAAAGTTAGACTTTTCATGTGTTTTGATTTGAGTTTTCATGTTCCTTGTGATTGGAAACATAGTCAATTGGGTGAATATTTCGGGGGGTTTGGTAGGATACATGACAAGTATTCATGAAATTGTTCACGAAAAGACAATGAACGGCTCAGATTCACATCACTGTAAATCTGAGCCGTTCATTTTCCTTTCATGGACAATTTCTTGGATACTTGTCATGTAACTGCATGCTCATTGACATGGTCAATATCTTTACATTACAGTTGGTTGCAGCATTTTCTTAGTGTGTCTTTAAATTGAAGCTGCTGGTTGCTCTTCCTTTTATAGAGAAAGGGAAGGATAGAATCTAGGAAAGTGAAAACATACAAGTATAAAGATGCCACATGATATATTCCCTACATAGATTCTCTTGGATATATTCTTTACAGGCGTATCTTACATTATTACAACAGACAAACAACTTTACCGTTCCTACATAAAAGAAATAACTAATTTGTTGTAGCAATAAAGAATATGCTCGTTAAGGGTAAAATATTGAAGACTTGCATGGGTATTGATGCCAAACATATCTATACATCACATAATGATTTCCTAACTGATCCTGCTGGAGCTTTTTTGTTGCAAAAAAGAAACACTAAGTTTTTGTGTTTGGTTGCACAACTTGGGCAAATATTTTTAGATACATCATCGTTTGCAATTCTCACACTTATCCTTCTCCTTCTAGCAACTGATCTATAAAAAGGATATGATGAGAGAAAGTGACTTTGGGGAGACAACGGTAAAGGAACCAAACACAGGGTCATGGGCGGCTCTACCATTTAACCAAGGGTTCAAGCGAACCCTTGAGGTTCAAGAAATGCTATAATGTGGATTTCATTCTATATCGTCTGCACTGAATCATTCGTAAGAAGTCAAAGTAATGAGATGACTTTGTGAGGTAGTAGATTATATAGCTCAACTTAATAAAATAAAGCAAGCTCAAATAAAATTCAACCAAAATAGTTCTTTAGTGGCTTAGTGCATGTAGAGTTCTATATCCAATAACTTCATGTACATTTTTTGTCAATGCTTAAACTAAAATCATGGGGCTGGTGCAGGGTCCAAAAACAAGCATTAATATCTTGGTATTCCAAAAATTATTCCCCAACAGTGAACCACAAACAGGCAAACACTAATATTGAATAAGTGATTTTCATGGAAATATCAATGTCAGTCCCCAATCTAGAAGGACAAGCCGGATAAATCGTATCCCATTTCCATGGTAACCTGTCCTAGGCTAAACGTGGGTGTCCTTATGAGAAGTGCTTTTCCAAACTCTTCCATTAAGGCCATTCGGATAACCACATTATTCATTCCCTAACAGTAGAAGTTAGCCCCATCAAGAAAGGTCCTTTGGATCACTTCTGCCTCTCAGATAGCGGTAGTCTGGTTCTCCCGGCATGACACTTAGGTGATCTTTACAAGCTCACAGTCTTTATCGAGAAATTTTGTATATCCACTTGTAATACGAGCCTCCTGAAGTCCTTCACAAGCAAGACATCTGCTAGGCTGGCCATATTTGTTGTACCCTTGTTTATCAGAACATTGACAAATCCAATTAGTATACTGCCTCATAGAAACAGAACAAGGAATATGAAGGCTTCCTTCCCTAAGTTATGTTATCAAGAAGATCCTACAATGTGCACCTTAATGGGTGCAGGCATGGGTTTTTTCCATCTTTAATCAAACAAATAATAAGGTTACCTCAAGCTTGAGGCAGAGGCCATCTTCTTATAGAATCACCACATGAACAGCTCCACAAGAAACTTAACGGATAATCTGCTAAACATAGGAATTGACGTCATCATTATTCTTAGCAAGAGCTTGTAAAGATAAACAAGTCAAGACATCAACACGATTGCCATGAATTGCTATCAGTATGCAAGCCAGGAATAGAAGGGCAACGAAGAAAATACAAATTCTATATAATCAGCATTGTTTTTTCGTCACCGATCCCATCACCAATATTCAGAACTTACAGCATCGGGAATGGTGCATTAATTACAATCTTCCAAACAAAAACAGTCTCTCAGCTGTAGCGTAGTCATGATTCACAAACAACAGAGGAACAAGCTGTGAAAGAGATCAGTTTGTTTTCAGTTAGGTTTAATTACTTTGCTTTTTAGTTTTCCTTTAGCTATGTTCGTACACGACCGCTCATGTTCAACCAATGAATTACATCCGCTCTCAACAGTATGTATATAGGTCTCGTACCCCTTCTTTGAAGACTCAACCAAAATATTGGATAATTAACTGAACAATTTTGACATTGGCAAGGGCTTTAACCTGTCTGGAGATAGTCTCAGCTTGGGTCTTGGGTGGTTACAGGGACAGATTTAGGTGGGGGCATGTAGGGGCACGTGCCTCGGCGTGCCCCCACTCGAGATTAAAATATTTTTGTATACATTAGCATAATTATAAAAAGTGCTGATATATAAACATATACACTTGGATATATCTCAAAAATACACATAGAATTAATTTTATTCTTGAATTTCCATATGGTGTATTTATACTTGTTGCTTTACGAGCTATTTGTCCATTTGGAGCTATTTTTTCTTGATTTTCTTTATTTTTAACTGTTTGAGAGAAATATATTAAAAGAAAGTAATTACCAGTACTAGCTCGATTATTCTAAAACTTGTCGATATTCATTTAAAACTAGAAAATTGTCTTAGATTTTGTGCTCATTTTTACCCAATTTAACTAAAAGTACGCGTTATAAACCGTTATAGTTAGTAATGCATGCCTTAATTTGTACGATCTTACTGTGGTTGATTAAAAAATAAACTTTCGTCATTATGATTAACATGGTGCCCCCACTAGTCTATATTCATGGATCCGTCCATGGGTGGCTAGCAGCCCCAAAGTTCCTTTTTGGTTCCAACCCTAAGTAAACAATCATGCAAATAAACCTACTTTAGTGGAGTCCTTCGTCTAAATGAGTGGAAATCAAAACCCAACATCTATCTTTGATAGAGGAGTTTGAAGGTACTCCCTTTGGGCTCCGTTTGTATTTTCTTGGCCCATGATTCCATTTTTTGCTGTCCCAAACTGTATGTCTATTTTGACTTTTCATTGGGCATAATTAGATGTATTTATTATTTTGCCTTTCTTCTTAGTCCACAATCAAAATTGATCGAAACAATCTTTTGGCTACATTTAAGATGTCCAATCAAGGGTACTTTGGAAAAAAGAATTATTTTTAGTTTGCAATGATGATGTTCTTTGAGTTTGCAATGATGATGTTCTTTGAAGAGTTAGATTCCCAAAAAAAAGCCCAATATTGTACTAAGATGGAGGGAGTATATAAGAGGAATACAGAGAACTCATAGAAGCAACATTGCAAAAATTCTAGAAAAAAATAGCAAACAAACACACCAAATTTAATAACACAACAGGACCTGAACTCGCAAGATATGCTAGTAGCCCCCTTAAATCATGAGTATGATACAAAAAAAATCAAAATCAAAATCACTACATTTGTCAACATCAAAACCTATATCTAATCTCCAAAAAAAATTCTCAAAAACAAACTCAAGATTGCAAAAAAAAAAAAAAAAAACCAATCGAACAAACAAAAGCGCTTAGATGAACATGATCAAAACTTTGAGGATTGCTTGCGCCGTGTGTGGTTCGGTTATTTGCAAAACCAAAACCAAAACCGGAACATAAATGTAAAACCAAAACCATAACCAAAATCGGCAATTTTCATTTTATCTGAACCATAACCAAAACCACGATTATTGATTCGGTTCGGTATTTCACCAAAACTGGAGGTCAATAGAGTTAGCGACATTAAATATCCAACAATAATATGTCTAAAAAAGCCAGCAAATACACTAAATATCCATCATCCAACAACAAAATACCATTAAATTGTCAACAAACTAATACACCATATCTATCAAATTTCAGCTTTCAGTTATCAATCTTCATATCAATCAAATTCAACCAAAAATCAAAGAGTTTAATTTTTGTTAGCAACACATAAAATTAAGACTATAACAAATGTAAGACGAATGACAATTACCTCACGAGTACCACATGAATCCTCCGATTCTACATCATTATAGGTATATATATGAGGGAATATTTGTGTAATTATAATACGGTTTGGTTCGGTTTTCAGTGTGGTTATCACATGAAACCAAAACCAAAACTGAACCGACTAGTTTTTCGAAATCAAAAACCAAAGCCACGATTAAAAATTCGGTTAAAAAACTACTCCAATTAATTCGGTACGGTTCGGATAACCAACAGTTTTGGCAATATTGCCATCCCTACCCACAATTAATTCCTGCATGCGTCCCAGCTCAAGATCCTCAAACTCTTTCAAGATCCTCTTGAAAGCCATAATGAAACCTTAGCTTCCAAAATCAAGGAAACAAATCAATTGGATACACAAAATATGTGTGTAAAGTACATACATAGAGTGAGAGGAACTAAGTTCAAAGATCTCTCCTCCTCATCTTTATCAGGTTCACAAAAGGATCTGTATCATCAGATTGTTTTCTTTGGGCTCTAATGGTTGAATTGGCGAACTGATATATATATATATATATATATTTATTTATTGCCCAAAAAAGCTTGAATTTGAGCCGACACAACACGATGATGGATTCTGTGGAGATGATAAGATCGCGGTCAAGTTAGGGTTAGAGTTTGGAGCATAGTTGTCAAGGGCGAAAGGCGCACCGAGGCGCAAAGTTCCGTTGGGCCTGAGGCGAGAGGCGCAAGGCTAGGCGCACGCCTTTTTGAAGAGAGGCGCACCTATGCGAAAAAATAATTATTTTTGAAAATAATTGTGTTATGTGTGCTTTTTTGAAAAAAACTCGCTTTTTGTGCGCTTTTTTGCTTTTTTGTGCGCTTTTTCGAAAGAAAGCGTGTTTTTTTGACCGATTTGAAAGAAGCGCGCTTTTTTGCGCCTTGTCACTTTTCTCGCCTTATCGCTTTTTTGTGCTTTTTGCTCGCCTTTTTCAAGTCGCCTCGCTTGGGGGTCAGCAAGGCGCTAGGGGTGCGCCTCGCCTCGCCTTGGGCCTAGGCGCGCGCCTAGGCACGCTTTTGACAACTATGGTTTGGAGTGAGTTTTGAAGCAATTGCAGCCATTTTTTTTTGGTTAGAGAGATGACTAAAGAGAATGGGAAGTAGATATAAGGAGTGTGTGATGTGAGAGAGAAGCAGGTGGAACCCAAAAGGTATGTTGGAAGGTGGGAGGAAATTTCAAAAAGTAGGTAGGAAGGAAGGAGGAACTTTCCCCTTGCCCGCCCAACAACTTGAATTAGAACTATTAAATACTGCCGGGCAAAACAAAAAAACTGTTAAATACCAAAACTACCCCCATGAGTGCAGCCCAACCCAATATACACACTGAGGGGCATTTCGGGTAAAGATTGGCCTAATCTCGTTTATTAGGGTAGGATGTCATGAGAAATTGCTTATGTGATGTTTCCCGAAATTTTTGTGGTGAGAGCCACACCATGCTCCACCATCGAGCCAATATAGGATTGCTTGTGCCTCAACCGTGCTTGAAAGCACTTGACCAGAAAAATATGACCTCATTGAACTAATTAGTCTACCATATTATTGATTACAATCCGTGAAAAACCCAACTACCCCCAATGTTTGGGGACTACATAGAAAAGCTAATTTTGAGTGGATAGTTGGATTTTCATGGGTTGGGGGACTACATTTCATTCATCAAGTTCCAATAGTTGCAAGATACTACACGGCCCCATTCCGTTAAGAAAAATAATTACTTATTTTCTAGATTAAAGGTGATGTATTGTGAGAAGATGACCTGTCTCGTAAAGCAGAAATTAAGTACGTAAAAAATAAGAATCTTAGCAGAATCAAATCAACTTAAATACCAATGAGATAGAAATTTTCTCAGTAATCGCTGATTGAAAAAAGGAGTGATCGAAGTCTTCATTTCCGGTCAAACAAACTCCTTATTTTCTTTGTATAAAGAGAAATCTTGCCGGATTGCACTTGTCGTTGATTTTAACCTAGTACTTTGCTGAAAAAGTAACACGAACTTATAGAACAATTGACTTAGCCAAGAGAACAAAAGAATATATGTCAAGGACCAGTGGCGGCTTCAGGAATTTGTGATAGGGTCTTCATAAATTATGTTAACTGTACTAGTTGATATATTTCCCAATATTATATGTACAATATCTCTCATATAGTTGTTGTAATTGTAAGGTTTAAGTTTAAAATATATTGCCATTCATTTTAAAGTATGCAATGACACTTGTTCTATCTATCGATTTTTCATAGACATGTAATTTTTTGTGTGTACTGTAAACTAAATAGTTCAAATAATTATTATAGGTTTTTGTATGGGCCCAAAATATGAGAATATGGAGGGAGATGGACAGATGGGTTACAGAGAGGAGCTTAAACCATTAGGGAGAGGTTTGGAGGCGGCATTGGGAGGATTTGGGGTTGTAGTGCAGGGGTCTAGTAGAGGGTTGTAATGCACGATCCGAGCCGTTCGTTTTGACAATCAATAGCCAACATCACGGTGAGTCAAAATGACTATTACTAAATATCACGGAGGTGTAATCTTTCGAGCATAAAATACAAGGAGATACACCGTATTTTGCTTGATAACTGTTGATAGGGTGATAAATGAGCCGAACAGATGGTTGATCAAGCTTGGTTTAAAGACTTAACGAGCTTTAAAAATATGGTAGTACTTAGCTTGATTATAAGACAAGCGGATCTCAAACAAACTTTAATTGAGCTTAACATGTACCAATCTCAAGTATCTTGAATTTTTTATACTCCACAAGCCAAACAAGGAAAGTAGTAACTTGTTCGAGCTTGGTTTGAAATTTTAACGAGTTTTAAAAAGATGTTTAAGCTTGATTTGTTTATGTAAAATATAGATCTTAAACGAGCTTTTAACAAGCGAGCACGAGCTCAACCTGGCTTAATTTAGATTGTTTAGCAGCCCTAATTGTTGGGTTAATTGTGATGTTGAAAGATGTATAAGATCTCAATATGATTATCTAAAACTCTTCTCAAAGGCCATGAAATCTTATCTGCATAGCAAACAAAAACTTGTTCATGGTAATAAGGCTACTAACATCAATTTTTTTGTTGCCATTCGTTAATCCTTATCTACTCTATCTTAGGGGACTTGGGAAGGGAGATGGGTGCTTACGAGAATCGAACTCTGCCCATGTGCATGGGAGTATAAGGGAGGTACCAACTGCACTCCACTTCACTTGCGGCTACTAAAAATCGTATGAGTAATTTCCCTGTGTCATACAGGAGACCATCCGTAGATTTCTCAATTTCCCCCTTACTTTCTCCCCTTCTCAAGATTTAGGTTCTGTTTGGAACTTGGGGAAAGATAGTGAAAGGAAGGGAAAATAAGTAACGGGAAAATTAGAGAGAAAGTTAAAGAGAAATTAGAGGGACGCCGAACTTGCTTTTCGAATAATCTGGAATGTAATAGGGGTTTAGCCATTAGGCCCATAACCGTCGGCATTGCTCATGCTTAGATATGACATATCAGAACCACTAATTTGCCACTCATTTGGTTTTATCAACCCCTCAATTTGCCCATTCACAAAAGGCCGTGGATTTGCTTGGAAAAATGATTACCCATGCGAGTCAAAGTTGCCGCCATATCAGCCATCGCCACATTTGAACACATCATCACAATAACTCCCCGTCCTTTCAAAACTGCTAGAGCTCGTTGTAGGATCTGTGTCATTTGGCATCCAAATATCCGTAGGGAAAGAGAATTGCCGATTCAGATGGTGAGGAGTGCAGAAACTTTGGTGGAAGCTTGTGTTTGCCCTAGTTGCCTTGGCAATTCTGTTTTCATCGTCAAAGAGGTCAGTGTTAATACCAAGGTGAGGGAAGTCATCGGGCACTGCACTGTGGTTGTGACGTGCAGACATAGAGGCTGGAAATTTAGAAGCGAAGCAATCTTGAGATATGTTATTCACAGGGTTAAGGAACAACATAACTACTGCGGGTTGAAGAAGTTGAAGTTTCAAGACCCAGCTGCACTTATTGAATGCAATAGCAGTGGTGTGGTTTGAACCGTGGAAACAACAGGGGGAGTTGGTTTAGGTCTTTGAACAATTGGAGCACTTGAGGGCTTTTCAGTAGGTATATGAGGACCAGTTTTATGCACATCAGCTAAATTAATAGGTTCGTAGTTATCTGAAGATGGCATATTAACCAAACAAGGATCAGTGCCAACCAGCAGTTCTTGATTTTGAGTTCATCTGAACAGAAGAAGGGGGAATGTGGCAGGGCTGTTAGAGGAGGAAGAAGGCATTCCTGTTGAGTTTTGTTGGGGAGGTCTATCTGTATCAGCTTGATCTTTGATGCTCAGTCCTCTTTGGGGGGGGGGGGGGGGGGGGGCAGTTGGTGTCGGGTTGGTGGTGAAAGGAAGCAACAATTAGAATAAAGTCAATATACATCGAATGCCCATAATCAAGGATCAAAAATTTGTTTTGGTCTGTTGTATCGGTTAGCTAGGAAACAAAACTTAAAAGGCTTATGAAATGCCATCTTTCGCTTCAATAACTTGAAACATCATAGAAAATCGTATATGATTCAGGACCATCTGAGACAAATGCATGACCCCCACGAATGCCCCCTGCCTCCTTCTAGATAGGCAACAAAACTTGTAAACGCAGCTATGCATCCTAGAGATGACAAACACCCTATAAATTGAACACAGCGCTAGAATGGTACTAATTTAAACTTTGGTTTTATAATGACCCCAAAATTCCTTGTTCAGGAGAAACAAACTACCAATATCACATGCAAAAAAATCAACTAAACTCCACAAGTGTAATTGATTGTGCTAAGTATACCATACGATCAATCGGCAAACAGGGAAAGTTTTGAATCTTACTAAGCTAAACTTCATCTACAGTTATATGTCAATTTTTGCTATAGCAATACCTTTTTCGCTTCTAATTACATGGTGAAGGCATGGAAGAAAAACCTACAACTATTGAATCCATGAATTTCTACAAAGAAAAGGCAAATAACACTCCTGATAGTCGTAGTAAACTTGCAAAAGATACACTACACTGTGTTCTTTCTATGCCTTATTTTTAATTGTGTTCTTTTCCTTTTTCTTCCACCAAGCATGTAAACTATTTGATATACTATTTTTACAATTCGAAACAACTTATCCTTTTGGTTACACATTCTTTAGTTATAACTTATAAAGCCAACAGATTGAATTTCACAGCAGCACCCATCATATATGTGTTAATCAACTCAAGAAAGGAAGTCTAAAAAGAAGTTTAGTCAGGTACGTCTTCTATACAGAAAAGACTTTATTTGTGTGTATCTTGTGGTAATATAACTCACGAGTTCAAAGACATGTGTCAAAAGTGATTGCCAAGCTTCTCTTTCTACAATTTTTTGATCACTCGAAAATAGTTTAGAATATCCGAGAGCGAAATAACACAATTTAGAATGAGAAATACCAAAAATCTTGAAATAGAACATAGAACCTCGGCAATCCTTACATGCCACGCACAAAAGAATTCATACTTTGATAAAATCATGTAATTCCTTACCATCTAGGACATGGTTTTTCTATCCCTTGACACAAGATTTTGGATCATTTTGAAATAATCGCTATCCCCGCCACCAACCGAGAGTATATCAATTAACATGGCCATGGTACATGCATTTGGTGGGATATTCTTGTTGATAATTTCTTGTAGAAGCATCTTAACCTTGTTTTTGTCTACCCTCTCCAGGAATGCCCGAACCACAATATTGTAAGTGACATCATTTGGTCAGCACCCATCTCCCTTGATTTCCAAGAGTAACTCCTCGGCTTCATCCAACAAGGCCTCCTTACAAAGTCCACCAATCACTGTGGTGTAAACCTTAACATTAGGTTTCAAACCTTGTAGAAATGGAACTAAAAAGTTTTCGAGCATCTTCAATTTTTCCAGCTTCGCACATGCCATTTATGAGGATGCCATAAACAACAATATCAGGAGTTATACCGTGATCTTGCATTGAACGAAACACCTCTACTGCCTTGACGATTTTGTGGTTCTTAAAGAAGCCGTCTAACAAAATTGAGCAAGTTACAATGTCTGGTTTTGGACCTCTACGTATCATCTTGTGGAAAAAACTATCTGTAGCGTCGCACCTTCCTATTGAAAACAGACCCTTTAACAAAGTGTTGTAAGTGATGGCACCAGGTTTTAACCCTTTACCAGCCATTTCTCGGAAGAGACGCATGGCTTCGTCTATATTCCTCCTCTTGTCGTATCCGACCAAAATATTATAACTGTGTATGTTGGGCTCAAGGCCCTTATCCATTAGGGAGTTGAACACTTCTTTTGCTTTGTCCATGTGCCCTTGCAAACAATATCTATCCATAAGTGCACTGTAAGTGACTACATCAGGTTCCTTACCTCTTCGAATCATGATCGCGAGTATTTCCAGTGCTTCTTTAGTCTTTCCCTCCTTGCAATGTGTATCCACCAACATATTATACGTTATGACATCTAGAAATATATTTTGCTCTGTTATGTCGCTCAACATTCTTGTGGCATCCATTTGTCGACTAGATTTGCAAAACCCATCTACTAAAGAATTATAGGTGACCATGTTTGGCATAACATGCAACTCTCTCATCTCTGACAAGAGGCCTATTGTTACCCAGACAGCAACCGGGGGGGGGGGGGGGGGGGGGGTTGTGAATAGTGTTGATAATTAAAAATTACCAGTTAAAAGCTACAAAGGCAAATAACTAATTAGCAAATATATAGAGAGTGTTAAGAAGCGCAAAACCAGTTTATAGTGGTTCGATCTGAATTTGTTCATGGTCTAGCCTACTCCACTTTTCTCCAAGGCAATCGCTTGAAGGTTCCACTAATAAAAATGTAATTACGCCAATAAGCCTTGCAGGTGCTTACAATTATTGACGCTCCTAGCTTCCGGAGGAGCTAGACAACTGCAAGGATTTTAAGTATACTATCCTCAAAAAAACCCTTCCAAAAACAAAACCCCTGTTTTTGGAATTACAAAACCAATGTTTGATTTCTTAAACACTTAGTCTCTTAAAAGATAATAGAATTTGTAGCTCATAATTACAACACTTCTCAAAGAGTAGATATAACAACTTTGCTCACAAATCTCTCAAAGCAATTGTATGAAAAATGAAGTGTAGGACATGGTGAAAATTGCTCTTGTAATTCTCTGTGTATTTTCTCTTCTGTAGCTTGGTAATTTTCTTCTGGTGCAGAAGCCCTTCTTTTATAAGGGAGAAAATATGACCGTTGTGTTCTTTCCGTTGAATCAAAATCTTTCTTTTGCAACAATTGATCTTCATTAAATGCAGCTCATGAATGTTGAGCTGAAATCTTCAGAAAATTTGATTTGCAATGGTCCCATGTATTAACTGTGAAGCCTCAAAGTCAATAATGGCCGGAGAAGAAACACAGTCGGTTGAACTTATTAATTATGGATGTTGGTTCTTGAGAGCAACAGAATGAGCCTTGGGCCATTTGAGGTTAACAAGTGTAGAGCAATGCAATCATGTATGGTCTAAGTTACTCATGGGCTAAATACATAATACTTGTGAAATTGATACATGTGGGCATCCAAACTGATCTATGTGGGCATCCAAACTTTTGGTTTTGATCAAAAGAAAGGTATTGGAAGAAATTGTTTCTTTTGTGGCTGGAGATGTATCAATATTGTATATCCCTTTCAATAGAACATTTAAGAAAATGAACTTAAACATTGTTTTTAAGAAACTAATTTTGTCATAAAACATAATCAAAATAAGTTATTTCTAACAGCTATCAATGATTGTGCTATAAATCATGAGTCCATTTTTGCATACTCTGGACAACCTCTATAGCCATTGTAGTGTTTCCAAGTTTACAAAGCCCATTTATGATGGTCTTGTACGTAACCTCATTAGGTATAATGTCTCCCTCTTTCGTCAACCTTATGAACAATTTAACAGCTTCAACAGTGTTATCTTGCAAAATATATCAATTTATTAGAGTATTGAAGGCATCCACATTTGCATTGTAACCACATTTGAAGAAGATACCTAAGATAGCAAACCCATAATCAACTCGATCCATGTGGCAAAAGTAGTTGATCAAAACATGCATATACTCATCGATTGGAATTCCCAAGTTGCAGATTTGTGTAAATAAAGAGATTACTGTCGAATATTGATTCATTTTTGCAACAACAGTTAACAGCTGATTAAAATTGATGATATAAAGACGAGATTGAATTTGGACCATCTGAAGAAACAAACTAAGACCATGGTTAAGCTTGTCAAAACCCAATTTGTGTTTTTCAAACATCAACTTCTGTATATGAGTTGGACCCATTTGTGCAACGGAATCAGAGCAAAAGGGTTTCTTGGAATTTGGGTGTGAAACAAAGCTTTATCAACTATCAATGGGTTAAACTTGAGGGAAAGAAGAAGAGTGGTACCTTTTCTAGGGTTAGAGATGAAAGCAACAGTCGCCATTCATTCCCAGCATCTTCCTCAATCCTCGTTGAAGCGGTTCGTTGTGCGAAGGGGCCGTCTATTTGCAACAAAAAATTTCTTATGCGTAGCTTGTTTTAAGCCTAAGAGCATCCACAATGTAATAATCAAAAATGAATAATCAAAGTTTACCACGTTAGCTTTTGATTATTCATTTAGAAGATTGCTAAAGTTAGCCATGTGAAGTTCCACATTGTTACTTTTGATTATTCAAATGTCCAAATTTAATTATTGGTTAGGAGGTTGATAACTTTGATTATTACAATGTAAGTAATTTTTTAAGCACACATTGCTAATTTTAACCAAACCAAACCGAGCCTTAAGTCCCAATCACTTGGGGTCGGCTACATGAATCTTTTTTCTCTATTGAGCTCTATCAAGAGCCATTTGTGCACATAAACCTATTCTACTCATATTGTTGCGTACCACAGCATCTAAAGTCAATTTAGGTCTATCCCTCCCCATAGCATTGCTATCCAAAACTATCATATCTGCTCTCTTAACTACTGCATCTCCTGGTCTATGATAGGCATGCCCAAACCATCTTGGCCGATTTTCTCTCAACTTCTCTTCTATGGGTGCTACACCCACCATCTCCTGAACCATTTCATTTCTAATCCTGTCTCTTCTAATCTTACCACACATCCACCTCAACATTCTCATTTCTGCTATACTCATCTTGGTCACCTGTTGTTTCTTAATAGGCCAACATTCTGTCGCGTAAAGCATCGCTGGTCTGATGGCAGTTCCATAAAATTTTCCCTTAAATTTTATGGGTACCCTCTTGTCACACAGTACACCAGTAGCGCTCCTCCACTTGAGCCACCTCACTTGAATCTTATGAGTCACATCATCGGCAATCTCTCTATCTCTACTAATGATTGATCCTAAGTATTTAAAATGAGCACTCTTAGGTATCTCCTGGTCTTGGATCATCACTCTTTTTTCGTGCGCACTGCTGGTACCACTAAACTTGCACACCATATACTCAGTTTTACTCTTACTTATTCGGAAAGCCTTTGACTCTAATGCTTCCCTCCAAATTATTAGTTTCGTATTAACACCTCTAGTGAATTCATCTACGAGGACAATGTCATCTGCAAACATCATACACCATGGGATATCCTCCTGAAATTGTCTAGACAATTCATCCATAACTAAGGCAAAAAGGTATGGGCTCAAGGCTGACCCTTGATGCAATCCTACAGTGATTGGGAATTCACTCGTTTCCCCTACTGGTGATCGAATGGTAGTGACGGCACCTTCATACATATCTCTAATCACTTCGATATACCCTTTGGTCACTCTCTTTCTCTCCAGAACCCACCATATGATGTCTCTAGGCACTCTATCATAAGCCTTTTCTAAGTCTATGAAAACCATATGGAGATCCCACCATATGATGTCCCTAATTTTAACAATCTTTTAATTTTGATTATTACATTGCGGATGCTCTAAGCCGTAAATCTTATAACAATTTGCTATATGCAACCTAACAAATATCCATGAACTTCCAAAAATACCCTCTCCTTCCCTCCCGGTTCTCTTTTCTCTTCACCACTGAACACCACACCCACCACCACCACACCTCCATAACCACCACCTTTTCCAACACCAAAAAAAATTGAAATCTCCCCTTCCCCTCTCTCTGCCTCACTTCTCTACCACTACCCACCACCACACCAACCACCACCACCTCCATAATTGCCGCCTTCACCAACACCAACAAAATTTTTTTTATACACAATCAAAAAAAATTGAAACTCGAAACTGTTTGGATACACATTCAAAAAAGTTTAGAAAATGTTTACAAACATTCCCGGTTCTCTCTTCTCTTCTGCTTAACACACCACCACCACCACCACTGTGTATCCGAAATTTTCAAAAAAAATTCCCCGACATAGTCGGATACACATTTCTAAAAAGCTTAGGTGCCGTTCCACTTTTTATAAAAATGGGTTTTTGAAAAAGAAGGTAAATTTTAAGGTCAAAAATCATGTGTTTACGCAAATAATTTTCCTATTAATATGGATCTTATTTGATAGATCTCAATGAGATCTTTTAAACGGTGCAAAAAAAATCATAAAAATATTTTTCATTTTCATTATATTTGAGTTTGAAATTTGAAAAAAATGAACTTTTTAAAAAAGAAGGGAAAGTGGAACACCCTCTTAGACAATTTCAGAAAACTCGAAAATGTTTACAAAATTCGGATTCTAATACGTGAACACTTTATAACGCATCTTGAAGATGCGTCATGTATTTTTTGGGGGGTTAAAAATGTAGATTCAGAATGCATCGTGAAACGTTGCGCATTTTCCACTTTCCCTTAAAAAAACGACGTCATTTCATTGATAGGGGTATTCATGGAGATTGGAGCAAATTATATCGATGCTATGAGGCCAAGTTTTGAAATAATCCCATGAGAAAATAGAAAATATAAATCTCTAACATGAAACTTGAGAGTTGGACAAGAGTGTTGAAAATATAAATCTAATTTCCACTGGTTTTGCGGCAGCAGTGTCATCGTCCACTGTCTCTCTCCACCAAATTACCCACCTTCACACCATTTTTCTCTACCAATCAGTTCCAGAGAGAGACGTCATAGAACTGTGAGGAGGTGACTGGTTTGGTGGGAGGAGGTGACTGGTAGTAGTCTGGTATGGTGGGAGGTGGGAGGGGAAGAAGTCAGGAAAAAGAAGAATGGGGAGGAAGGTGATGGACGTCCCTTTTTCCCCTAAAAAAATGACGTCATTTCATTGATAGGGGTATTTTTGTCCATTTAAAGGGCATTTTTGTCCGAAAGTAATTTAATTTAAAACAGGCTATGTATAATAAATTTGTGGTTGCAAATAGTCGACCCTTCAAGAATTAGATAATACTACCAAGTGGGTGGTGCTGCTGGTGCAATAAGCATTAGAGTTTAGTCGTTTCATATTTGGTAAATTTCATTGAAACCCTAAGGTTTTCTTTCTGAGAGATGCTAGGGACACATCAATTTGTCACATTTCAACCACACCCCTCTTAAAAAGAAAGAGAAGGGAAAATTTCAAAAAGAATTCACATTTTCCATTGTTTGATTCCTAAAGAAAGAGAAGGGGAGATTTCAAAGAAGTCACATTTTCTTTAACCTTAATTTCCTATAATTTTTTTGTTAATTTTTTTATTTTGTTCCCTTTCTTACTTCGAGTTCCTAACGTAGCTAGAATAAGAAAATCCTTTATATTTGGTTCGATGGAATGTAATGTTAGAACCAAACATAAAACTATGTTTACGACAGTCCAAACAAGAGGGAAGAAGAAATCTAACAAAAATGGAATTAGATTCAAGGAGATTGGAGCAAATTATATCGATGCTATGAGGCCAAGTTTTGAAATAATCCCATGAGAAAATAGAAAATATCAATCTCTAACATGAAACCTGAGAGTTGGACAAGAGTGCTGAAATTCCCCCCACGCACACCCCCCCCCCCAATTTAACACAAGAAACTGATCACAGTCATCCAGGGGCAGCCCAAGCCGCAAGCATTAAGACTATTGCCATGGGCGCTGATTGGAGAAGGCTACATTTTTCTAACCAAACTATGTTACAGATTGATTTTCAAATACAGAAGAACCCATCTGGAATGACGAAATAGTACATTTCAAATTTTGAGCTATAATCATGGATGTTTTGATTTAAAAGAAGACCACAAAAGGCAGAACGGAATTTCGTACACAAACTTTATTGCACATAATTGCATTGCTCAATTTTTACATGTCGAACAAACTACTTTTGAGTATTTCGCCTTGGGCCTCTGAAGGGTCGGGCCACGCCTCCTCCTATAGTTGTCATGATCTAGTTCAACCATAGCTGCCATCCCCCCTCTCTCCATTACCACCCTTTTGCCCCTCCCCTATCTTTGTAAGATTCTGGAAGTTCTTGACATTTTATTCATCTTTGATCACTATATATACAGAGTACAAGAGTCTCAAATCCCCTAAGTCATGGGATTATGCAAGATTGCAGCTAGCATGATTTCAGAATTTACAGTAAATGACAGAATGAATGGCACACGGACTTATTGACCATGAGATGCTAAAATCATGGGCTGGAATATCTTCAGTCAAGGATATGACTGATTATGCGCTTTCCTAATACTCCCCCTCAAGTTGGAGCATGAGGATTGATCATGCCCAACTTGGATTTTAAGAAACTAAATTGATCGCGTCCAAGAGCTTTGGTAAATATATCAGCACATTGCTCTTTGCTGGGAACATGCACTGTGGATATTAAACCTTGGAGAATTTTCTCCCTCACAAGATGACAATCAAGTTCAATGTGTTTAGTGCGCTCATGGAAGATCGGATTGGCAGCAATGTGCATTGCAGCCTGATTATCACAATGAAGAGCAACCGGTGATGGTGAGGAACTCCCAAATCTGTTAGGAGATATTTGAGCCAAGTAATTTCACAAGTTGCGCGCGGTGGCCATGGACCGATATTCAGCTTCGGCGGAAGAGTGAGAAACGGTGACTTGTTTTTTTGTCTTCCAAGAGATGGGACTATGGCCAAGAAAGGTAATGAAACCAGTTGTAGACCTGCGGGTCATCGGACAACTGGCCCAATTGGAATCACTATAACCAGTCAATTGTAGCGAGCTGCTGGAAGATAGCAGTATTCCTTCCCCTGGTGTGGTCTTAAGGTTGCGCAATAGATGCAATGCAGCATCCATGTGGGGTTGTTGAGGGTCATGCATAAATTGACTGAGATTATTGGCTGCGTAAACAATATCCGGACGAGTAATGGTCGGTAAAGAAGCTGACCAACAAGACAACGATAACGAGTAGGATTATCAAGTAAAACTCCACTGTGATCGAGTTTGAGTTGTTGTTCATAGGAAATTCACAACCCCTTGATCCTAAGTAACTCGCACCAGCAAGAATATGAAGCAAATATTTGTGCTGATTGAGAAAAATTACAGATTTTGAACGAGCGATTTCGATGCCAAGAAAATACTTCAATTGACCAAGATCTTTGATACGAAAACGCTGGTGTAGGAAAGCTTTGAGACGTGATATGGCCTGATCATCATTTCCTGCTATGAGAATATCATCTACATAAACCAAGACAAAGGTGTAGTGATCACCTTTTTTGTTCATAAAAAGAGAGTAATCTGCCTTTGACTGAGAATATCCGGCCTCAAGAAGGGCAGACGAAATTTTTGCAAACCATTGACGGGTAAGCTTACTTTAAACCATACAGAGGTTTATTAAGGCGACAAACTCGAGTCTCCCCCTTACGATGAAAGCCTGATGGTAAGCTCATAAAAATTTCTTTGTTGAGGTCGCCATGTAAAAATGCATTGTGCACATCAAGTTGGTGCAAAGACCACTGCTTGATAGCAGCTATAGCGAGTAAGCAACGGAGGGTTGTTAACTTAGACATAGGAGCGAAAGTATCATGATAATCAAGGCTTTCTTGTTGGGTGTAACCTTTGCCAACAAGACGTGCTTTATAACACTCTATGGTTCCATCGGAGTGACGTTTGATTTTGAATACCCATTTACACCCAATTTGGTGTTTATCCTGGAGGAAGATTAGTCAAAACCCAAGTATTGTTATCCTCCAAGGCTTTAATTTCAGTTGCCATAGCATCCCTCCAATGAGCATGTTTCATAGCCATGGTAAAAGAAGTAGGTTCCTCTTCTAAAGAAAGGGCTGCTATGAAGGACATATGTGCAGTAGAGAATATAGAGTAATTGAGATAATAGAGGAATGGGAGAACCTGGTGATACCTGTGCACTGGACTTCCTTGGAGGGGGTGGCAACATGGCAGTAGAGCATTCATAATCACGTAAATAGGATGGAACGTGACGAACTCAAGTGGATTGACGAATGGGAGGTGCCGTATCATTTTGCGGAGATATATTGGTCTCTGGGGACTGATTGGTCTACATGGGCGAACCATTGGAATTCGGAGATGCTATAGATGGTACTGGAGAATCAACGGTTTCAAGAATAGGTACTGGAATGATTGGATGGGATTCAGATGGTGTTGATTGATTATAAAATGGAAAAACAGTTTCATGAAATGTGACATCCTGACTTGTAAAAGTTTTTCCATTTTCAAGATCGTATAAGAGGTAACCCTTTTGTCCAAATGGATATCCAATAATGATAACACTTTCAAGCACGGGCATCAAACTTGTGACTATAATGAATATTGTGAGGCTGTGAGCAAAGCATAAGCAACCAAATACACGAAGATGAGAGTATTTGGGCATAGTGTCAAATAGAACTTCATAAGGAGATTTTCCAGACAAGACCGGTGTAGGAATTCTATTGATCAAGTAAGTAGCTATTAGAACACACTCACCCCAAAACGTGAGTGGTAGATTTGCTTGAAATCGTAAGGATTGAGTGACTTCAAGTAAATGCCTATTTTTGCATTCAACCACTCCGTTTTGTTGAGGTGTTCCAACACAACTACGTTGATGAAGGATACCATTTTCCTGAAGGAATTTTTGGACTTCATTGAAATGAATTCCGAATCATTGTCTGAATGAATGAATTTCACTGTTTTGTTGAATTGGGTTATGACCATGACAATGAAATCACATAAAAATCGTTTTGTCTCAGATTTAGCGTGCATTAGGAATACCCAAGTACATCTGTTAAAATTGTCATCCACGCTTAAGAAGTAGTGAGCGCCAATCAAAGAAGGTGTATGGTAACCACCCCACAAATCACAATGAATGAGATCAAATGGAGCAACAGATTTAATATAACTACAAGAAACGGCAATCGAGTTTGCTTGGAAAGAGGATAAATGGAACATAAGCAATCCTGGTAAGAAATTGCAGATTGCAGATTGCAACCTAGCTAAAATGCGCAAGCGAGCAGTAGAAGGATGGCCAAGATGCCAATGCCAGAGATCAAAAGAAGGCTTTTGGACTGAATTGGTGAAAGGAAAATGCTCATCATCTTTTTCAAAGATGTATAATCCGCCATGTGCTTTACCCCATCCAACCATTGTCGCATGACGGTCCTGAAAAACACAATGGGAAGAGAAGAATAGGACATCACAATTAAGAGAAGCAGTGAGTTTACTAACAGAGATGAGATTGTGTGAAAAAGTGGTAACATAGAGGACATTATAAAGGATTAGATTAGAAGTAAGATGCATGGTACCAACATTGGTTACCGGAATAGTGGAGCCATTGGGTAATCGAACTGGGTTTAATGCAAAAGAGAGGTGGCAATCATTAAACAATGAAAGAGAACAAGCCATGTGGTCGGTAGCACCAGTATCAATTATCCAAAGAGAGGTAGATGGTTTACCTGCAAGATGAGCACTTGGCTGCGAATTACCTATGATGGAAAGGATTTGTTGATATTGTTCTGGTGTGAATTGTGGGTGGCTAGGCGAATAGGCTGCATAGGAAGAGAATGAGGAACCTCAATGTTGTGAGCTTGGGATGGAATTGTTGGACGTGATGGGTACCCATGTAACTTATAACATTTCTCTCTAGAATGTGCAATCTGGTCACAGTATGAGCACCTTGGGCGAATCTTTTTGTGAAACTTTTGTCCCCCATTAGGATGAGGTGCATTTGAATGGCCCTTATAATTTGCAGCAGCAGCAGTTGGATTTGTGAGGGAAATTTGTGCCCCAGAATTAGAGCTTTGATGATTAGCAATAGCAGCAATAGAATTCATGGATTCCATTGTTGGAATGAGAGCCTCAGGGTGTTTCTCCTCTTGAAGGAGTAGGCTATAAGCCTTGTTCACAGATGGCAAAGGTTCCCTTAGTAACATTTGGCTGCGTACACCAGTAAAAGAATCATTCAATCCTATAAGGAATTGATGTAACCAGAATTGTTGTTGTAGATCAAATATTGCTTGGCTGCTCCACAAGTGCAGGAGGGAAGATTGGTAAGATGAGATAAAGCATCCCATCAACTTTTCATTCTAGTATGATAAGCTGCAACAGATTGTTGGTCTTGATGGAGATTAAGAATCTCACGTAGACGTTGAAAAAGACGTGGACCATTCACTTGAGAAAATCGTTCACGTAGATCTGCCCAAATTTCTGCAGCAGTTTCCCCAAAAATAACACTCTCCCGAAGGTGATAATCAAGAGAATTAAGCAACCACGAGAGCACCATGTGGTTACAACGAACCTATGATGAACGATTGGGAGAGGAATCATTTGGCTTTGGTAAAGAACCATCAACAAAGCCAAACTTATTTTTGGCAGACAGAGCAACTATCATAGCACACTGCCATGAGGGATAATTATCACCATTCAGAAGAGTTAAAACTAAAACTTGGCCTGGATTGTCAGAATGGTGCAGGAAGTAGGGATTATCTATGGATTCATGCTGGACAGGAGGGGTATTTCCTCGACTATTTGGGGTAGAATCAGTTGAAGACATCGTGAGATGTAAAGAATGATGTAAAGAACTATATGGATTAGTGTAGCTCTGATACCATATAAAATTCTGGAAGTTCTTACAATTTTATTCATCTTTGATCACTATATATACAGCGTACAAGAGTATCAAATCCCCTAAGTCATGGGATTATGCAAGATTACAGCTAGCATGATTACAAAATTTACTATAAATGACTGAATAAATGGCACATGGACATATTGACCATGAGATGCTAAAATCATGGGCTGGAATATCTTCAGTCAAGGATATGACTGAATATGTGCTTTCCTAATAGTCCTGACCACCACTACATGCATAGTCCAATCCCAACCAGCAACCCAGTCCCCCACATTCTGCAAAACCCTTGCCCTCCATGAAATTTGCAGTTGGCATGATCATAGAGACTCCAGACCTGCGGTAGGCCTGGAGGGACCAAAGAGCCATAGTAACTATTGCCCCACCAAGGACTAATAGAGCACAGACGGGCATTGCCGGAAGGAAAAGTTCGAGAGGCCTTTGTTAGCATGACTTGAATCTTGGACCTCTTGACCACCCAAATCACTTGGGAGTAAACCATGGACCACTAGGCTTACCACCTTGGTATAGAATATTATCCACTTTCACTTTCACTTTGGAGATAAAACTTCCTCCATTTGCAACCGGAACTGCAAAATTGGAGCGAAAGGGTGGTGGCAATTGGTGGTTAAGGTTTCATAAGATAAATGTGAGCTGTTAGTCATACCTCATAAGAAGTTCCTCACACGGTCAAGCTGTATATTAGATAACAGTTCTGGATACTACCTGCACCGTCCCTGGAAAACGAGCTCCATTGTTATATCTTGAATATGGTAACAAAAAGATAGCTGCAGCTCAGATTGCAGAAGCATTGACCAGAAATTAAAAAAAGGCTTGCAGAAGCATTTGAATAGAATGACATGACGTAGATCAGTTATTGGACAGCTATGGTAGTATTAAACATATAACCAAGTTCAAAGATATAACAAAAGTTCTCACTCAAACAGCTTAAAGGTCTAAAAAAAACAGCTACACCCTGCATTAAACTTCTTTTCAAACTTCCTTGATTAAACTGCTTTTGGACTGATTTTTTCAAGAAAGTCTAAAAAGAAGTTTTGTCAGATAGGCCATCTATACAGGAAATACTTATTCGTGTGCTTCTTGTGGTAATATAACTCACGAATTGCAAAAGATAAAAATAAAACTCACGAGTTCAAAGAACACCTCTCAAAGTGATTACCAAGCTTCTCTTTCTACAATCTTTTGATCACTTGATAACAATTTAGAATATCCCAGAGCAAAAAAAATACAAATTAGAAAGAGAAATACCAAAAAGTTGAAATAGAACATAGAACCTGGGCATTCCTTGCATGGCACACACATAAGCATTCATACTACGATAAAATCACGTAATTCCTTACCACCTAGGACTTGTTTTTTCTATCCCTCAATACAAGATTCTGGATCATCTTAAGATAATCGCTATCATTGATTAACGTGGCCATGTTAGATGCATCTACAGAGAAATTCCTATTGATCATTTCTTGTAAAAGTATCATAACCTTGTGTTTGTCTCCTCTATTCAAGAATGCCCGAACCACAATATTATAAGTAACATCATTTGGTGGGCACCCATCTCCCTCCATTTGCAAGAGTAACTCCTCAGCTTCATCCAGAAAGGCCTCCTTACAAAGTCCACCAATCAATGCGGTGTAAATTTTAATATTGGGTTTCAAACCTTTAGTAGAAATGGAACTAAAAAGTCTTCAAGCATCTTCAATTTTCCCAGCTTCGCACATGCCATTTATGAGGATGCTGTAAACAACAATATCAGGAGTTATACCCTAATCTTGCATTAAACGAAACACCTCTACAGCTTTGACAATTTTGTAGTCCTTAAAGAAGCCGTCTAACAAAACCGAGTAAGTTACAATGTCAGGTTTTGGACCTCTATGTATCATCTCGTGGAAAAAACTATCTGCAACGTCGCACCTTGCTATTGTAAATATACCTTTTAACAAAGTGTTGTAAGTGACGACATCAGGTTTTAACCCTTTACAAGCCATTTCTCGGAAGAGTTGCATGGCTTCATATATATTCCTTCTCTTGCAGTATCCATTGACCAAAATATTATAGCTGTGTATGTTGGGCTCAAGGCCCTTATCTACCATGGAGTTGAACACTTCTTTTGCTTTGTCCATGTGCCCTTGCAAACAATATCCGTCCATAAGTGCACAATAAGTGACCACATTGGGTTCCTTACCTCTTCGAATCATGATTGTGAGTATTTCTTGTGCTTCTTTAGTCTTTCCCTCTTTACAATGTGCATCCACCAACATACTATATGTCATAACATTTGGAAATATATTTTGCTCTATCATGTCGCTCAACATTCTTGTGGCATCCATTCGTCGACCAGATTTGCATAACCCGTCAATTACAGAAGTAAAGGTAACCACATTTGGCATAACATCCCACTCTCTCATCTCTGACAATAGGCTCAAAGCATCATCTATATTTCCATCCTTACAAAGGTTGTCAATGATTGTGCTATAAATCACGACATTAGGCTTGTAGTGCCATTTTTGCATAGTCCGGACCAACTCTATAGCCATTGTAGTGTTTCCAAGTTTACAAAGCCCGTTTATGATGGTCCCGTACGTAACCTCATCAGGTATAATGTCTCCGTCTTTCGTCAACCTTATGAACAATTTAACAGCTTCAGCAGTGTTGTCTTGCAAAATATACCCATTTATTAGAGTGGTGACGGCAGCCGCATTCGCATTGTAACCACATTTGAAGAAGATACCTAAGATAGCAAACCCACAATCAACTCGATCCATGCGGCAAAAGCAGTTGATCAAAATAGCCTGCGTATACTCATCGATTGGAATTCCCAAGTCGCGGATTTGTCTAAATAAAGAGATTACTGTCGAAGATTGCTTCATTTTTGCAACAGCAGTTAACAGCTGATTAAAATCGATGACAGAAAGACGAGATCGAATTTGGACCATCCGACGGAACAAACTAAGAGCATCGTCCAGTTTATCAAAACCCAATTTGTGCTTTTCGAGCACCAATTTCTGTACCTGTGTTGGACCCATCTTTGCAACGGTATCAGGAGCAAAAGGGTTTCCTAGAATTTGGGTGTGGCACAACGCTATATCACCGCCCGTTGGATTAAATTTGAGGGAGAGAAGAAGAGTGGTACCTTTTCTTCGGTATTTTTTACAAGCCATTCTGGAGCTGGGAATCAAAGCAACAGCTGCCATTCAACGCGTCTTCGTCACTGAAGAAGTGGCCTTCGTTTAACCACAGCGAAGTGATAAAGAAAAGAGAGTGGAAAAGAGTACGAAAGAGATAAACTAGTTAGCGTACTAGTTCAAATGAGATAAACAACTCGTCGCAACGAGAAAATCTTGAGCACAAGAAAGAAAGATAGAATCTCTGCAATATTATTGATAAAAGTTATAAATTTGCATAAACATTAGGTTACAACCCCTTACCCCTTATATAGGTTGAAATCCTAAAAATAACCCTTATATAGGCTGAAACCTAGAAACCCTAAAAATAAATTTGGAAAATAAAAAAGTCTCATAATTTGGGGTTTTTCCTAAAATTGAAAACGGGAAAAAAAAAACAAGAATTTTCCGAAAAGAAACAACTTTGAAGGAATTACGAACTAAGAGTTTTTAACGAAACAAATCTTTCCTTAAACAGCAAATTATGCAATTGAAAGCTTAAACAAAGGAATTGGGCCGAAAAGCACCATTCATCATCAACCTAGGGTTCATGAGTATGGACTGGAGTGCGAAAATAAATCAGCCCACCAAGTTTGGGCTTATTCCGAGATTGACCGAATTTTGCCAATTTAGGTAACCTGAAATTAAATACCGTTTGGGTTTCCGGAGCTTGGCTCGATCCAACTGATCATGGAATTGGGCTTCCACGTGTTATACATCATAAACTTTAAGCGGAAAAAAAAAAAATCACCAGCTTTAAGTAATTTATTTTCTGTCTTTCATCCCCCAATCTAGTTTTTCTGAATATTTAGTCCCTTTAAAGTATCAGATGTGTTGCAATTATGCCCAGTCACAAACGACTGTAATACCAATTCCAAAAATCAAACCCCTCATTGAAACAAACTAATGGAAATGGATAGCAAATCTGGTTAGAGGCCCTTCAGTCCTAAAGCTGTGGTGCACACCCTCAAAAAGGGTGTACTATATGTCCGAATCATGTTAATTTGTGATTTTCATTATGTCAAATTTTGAGTTTTATGTATATATATTGTGCTAGTTACGACTTTGAATTTATTCTACTTTAAAATTAACTTGTTGAGCAAGTCATTAGCAGGTGTAGGTGCAGTCAAATTGTTAACTGTTGACCTAAGAAGACTTTTTGACCGGCCTACCACAGACCGACATGTGGCAAAGATTTGACGGACAAAATGGTTGACCGGTTGACCCATCGATTTGGCAAAAGACCTATTGATGGGGCAATCCCAGGAGGACACGTAGAAGAAAGTCACGCAACACAGGGACCCACGTGAGAAGCGTGAGGAGGTCACGCGGAAGGTCCAACCGCGGAAGGAGTAAAAAAGTTGTCACTAGATAACCCATAAGAGCCATTGTGGTCGGGTTGTGGACCCTTCAGAGACAGATGGAAAAAGTTGTTCTTAGATTGTCAAGGGTTCCTCTCTGGGTCGAAAGTCCGGACCCAAAAGAACCCCAGAGACAAAATAATCGGCGTGGGTCGCGACCTTACTCCTGCGAAAATAGGGGAGGATTTAGTGCCTTGGTGGCTTGGGAAGGAGGCCTCGTTGTGGGAGGGTGTGAGTCGGCGGAGCCGTCCCGCGGGGGATGCCCGTCTGCGACGACCCCTCCCCACAACCTAGAGGGACACGTGTCAGGATTTTATAGGAATGCCATCATGGGCCTGACCTAGGCCCAGGTGCCTTATAAATGCCCCTGACATTCTTTCTGATTTGACAGAGCTTGACTTTTTCAAGAAAGAGAAAGTAGTGAGCGCTAAATTTGAGGAAAGAGAACATTCTTCGCTAGAGAAAATGTGATCTCATTTGGTCTATTTGGGGAAAGTCTATCATTGCCTACAGCAGAAAGATGAGGGACCTACTGCCTTTGTCTCTTCTGTCCTCTTGCTCGTTCCTTCACCCCATTGGATCACTTCTCTCTTCCTTCTTCTAATCATCAACCAATCACACGTCTTTAGCTCTCGTAAATTTACACGTAGGCACACCTCACGTGAAACCCCAACCTACAGCAGGTTGCTGATAAGTAAAAAATAATTTAATTATTTGACCACAATTATTGGTACTAGAATCCACAATATTGTACATGTATATAATCTTGTTTATCTTTATCAATGTCAACGGTAAAATTTAAAAAATCCGCCTTAACTTTTTTTATATTTTATATTTTCATTTTTTATTATTATTGATGCATGAAATCTAAGGGGGTGGTGTATAGATGCATGAAATCAATGGGGGTGGTACTCAATTTTTTCAAAGAACGATCTTGGATAAGCAGGTGCTAGGTAACTTAGAAAGTATTGGCCCATCGTGATAATATAATCTCAAAGTTTTTAGAAAAAACGAACTTAGTTAATCCTAAGCAAATTGTGAAAGTTAGGAAATGAGGTCACCCGGCCGGACTCATTCACTCCTCGATTTGTATTTGCTTGTGTGATCGTTAGAGAGAGGTTTGGTGGCCGGTGTTGTTGGACACTGTGGGTGGCGATAGAAAGGGAGCGGTGCTACCAAAAAGGTGGATGGGAGAGGTTCGATGGTGGTGAGATAAAGTCTGTCGTCATTTTTTAAAGGGTACATTGATTTTGTCACACTCTTTTTTGATAATGTCACACCCTGCAAATATATTTTTTGGTGCAAGAATATACTTGCAGGATGTGACATTATCAAAAAATGGTGTGGCAATATCATTTCCTTTTTGAAAAGTATATCTTACAATACTTGGTGTGCTTTTGCACTTCCCACTTCAATTCTTCTAATTAAAATAGTCTAAAAAATATCGGGAAGATAAAGTTCTCCAAGCATGAACAGATTCTAGAGGTAGGAAAGTCAAGTTTAAAATTGACAAAATCACGGTGACTCGAAATGGCTATTTGTAAATTTCACAGAGGTGAAATCTTCCGAGCATAAAACACACAGAGATAAGCCGTATTTTGCTTGATAACTGTTGGGTAAATTGTTATTTTGAAAGATAGGATCTCAAACACTACAATTATGAATTGAGAAAAACATTTTTACGGTGGAGCTGTGAATATATTTTACGGCGTTTAATCACGTGCGTCCAAAAAGTGTATTGAACGGTCCGAATTTTTAAAAATATATTCGCTTGAAGAGTTTAACTATTCGCTGGAAGAATTTTTTTTAAAAATCCGAACTATTGATTGCTGAAACGAATGGTTGAAATTGCGCGCAGCCGTGAATAACTTGTTCACGGCTCCACCGTAATTAAGTTTCTCTCTTAGCAATTTGACATTGAGGTCAAACACAGAACTAATTACCAACTCGTTTTAAGAGTTTACAAGCCCTTTAAGAAATGAATAATAATTGGACGGAAATAACATGATGGACAACTACTAACTGCAACCCAAGGAGAATATGAAGGCCCTTGAACTTGTTTCATTTTTCCATACTTTCTTTCAAGAGATAGTTACATAATAGTAAATCATTATCAAATCATCAATTGTTTTTTAAGGAACCAGTTCTCAGTTTCAAACTCTTAAACAATGACAGCATTAGGCTTGTAACTCTTGTACTCTTTCATTCGATACGCAATGAAAAATGATGTGAGCTGTGGATATATCGAAATACTCACATCTTGCCTTTTCAGTTTTTTTTTTTTGTTGATTGTTCTTTGCACGTTGTTCGAAAGTTGTTTTTGAAAGTTGTTATATTTCGTAGTAAATAGTGTTTCAAGAATAGATGGGGTAAAATTTTATAGTTGTCCTAGATGAATTTTCATATTTTGTGAAAAGGTTAACCAATGTACTTATCTAGTAAAATTCTTTTGAAAGAAATTGTAGTGAGTACGTTAGAGTTGACATTCTCGAAAATCTGTTGTTCTTTAGGATGACATGATGAAATTTTATACTGTAGTCTTAAGAAGGAATATTATTCAAGTTAACGGGTTTTCAATGTAGTTGAATTTTTTTAAAACTTTGTCCGTAATTTTAGGGAAAATTTCTGTTATAGCCCTTCGACTTTAAGCGAAAATTCAATTTGGTCCTTTGCCTTTCAATTTGGACAAACAAATACTTCCATTTTCGAATTTGTTCTAATGTCAACCCTTAGTTGAATGACATTAGTTTTTTGGACGAAAAATCGTCATGTGCCCAGCACGTGATCATTTGTAGGGGTAAACTTGTCATTCATCTCCTCCCTCAAACCCAAGTCAATTGCCCAAATCGATTTCTTGTTTCTCTCTGATCTTTTTTTTTTTGAACATTATGTTTCTCTCTTTATCTAAAACCCAATATCTTGCTGTGTTTGGATGAATTTTTAAGAAATTTTTTATGAAAGTAATGATTGAAAGTAGAGGTAATGAGTAGAGAGAGATAGAGAGAGAAATAAGAATAATAATTAGACATAAGGGTAATGGGTGAAAAATGATAATTGAAAGTAGGAGTAAGAGTGTATTTTTTGAGTTGAATTTTTTTTTTCCAAATCATAATCCAAACAAGGCAGGATCCATTTTCTAAAAGTGGGCTTCATTCATTCAATTAGAGAAACATCCGGACCAGCCATATTACAGAAATCAGCGGGGAGCACCGCATGTGGTGGCAGGGTACAGTACTGTACAGGGTTGATTCAAAGCAAATTTAGCGATCAGAGCCTCCTCTAAAACTCCATTTTCCACATCGATTTCCATTGTCCATTTTTGTTAGACCAAATTCCACTTTGCATGATTCTCTGCACTCAACACGAACTCGATCCGACACCGGCTCACAATCTCATGACGACTTCCTCAACCAAATCTCTCGCCGGAAAAAATAGCTACAAGACCAGAGTAAAACTCAGTCCAACATCTTATTTTTGTGGTCAAACATCTTGTAGATTCTGTACTGGATTTTTGTAATATGCTATTTTTGAAATCGATCGTTGATTTCATGATCAACCGCCAAGTTCGTCGGTGGGGCCTCAATTTTCGCGAAGGTTGGCTGCCGGAGGTGGTGGTGGTTGCCCGTGGTACTGGCTCCTCTCTCTCTCTCTCTCTCTCTCTCTCTCTCTCTGTTCTGATCTGGTTCAGCGCTTTTTTTTTTTTTTTTTTTAAACCGTTGCTGAAGGGAAGAGCGAATGGGCATATATACTCCTCCCATTAGCTCACGTGCAAGACACGTGTTATTTCCGTTCAAAAAAATAACTCCCTCCAACTAAGCTCCGTTCATTTGTCAGGAAAGTACAGAAAATGATAAGAAAATCAACTTTTTCATAACTTTTGTAGCGTTCAGTTGGCAGGAAAGTAGTGAAAAACTTGTTTTTAAGTTTTCCTGCAAGATTTACTTTCTTGCAAAAGTGATCCAGTAAAAAACATAGGATTTTGCATCATGGAAAAATTTTTCTCCATTGTGGGACCAAAATAATTGGCGGGTAAGAAAAAAAGTGAATGACGCCCTTATCAAAAAAATACGAATTTGGTTCTTAGAAAGACAGTTGAGATTTATGTGAGCAACAAAAATTTCGACTACTATGATACTTTTTGAGATAATTGTTGTGGAAAATGATTGATAATTTATTTTTTTTGGAAGTATTTATTTATCTTGTCATTAGTCTTCAATTTTGTTTTGTACTAACTAATTTTTAGTGAGTTTGCAATGGCAACGAATTAAGCACAGTTGTTTAATATTTATTTATTTAGTTATCATATACTTATTTTTTAAACTTCATTTGTACGGATGATTATCAGAGAATGTCAATTAATTTAAATGGGGGATATGCATGACCATTCAGAATATAGCAATTAAATAGGGAATTGCAAGTTGACTTTTTCATTTCATGTTAAGGTTTTGCATTAGATAAAATACATTTTCTGTGTGTGTTAATTTTTAAAATATGATAGCCTATTATTTAGCACTCAAAGTTACTTTTATTTAAAATTAGCCACGGGAATAAAAATAAAGAAGTTTCTCATAAATGACTTTTCCCGGCAAATGAAGCACTAAACTTTAGTTTTCCTACAAAAAGAAATTGTCAAATAAACACTCACAGGAAAATAGATTTCTTTTTCCTTTATTTCACTTTACTTAACTCTTCCTAAGAATAACTTTTCGGTACAACATTCCTGGCAACTGAACGGAACCTAAGGGTTGACATTGAAATCAATTCAAAAATAAAAGTATTTTTTTGTCCAAATTAAAACGTGAAGGACCAAATTGAATTTTTGCTTAAAGTCAATGAGAGATAGCAAAAAATTTCATAATTTTACAAGTTAATTAGACAAAAAAAATAGTTATTATCGTGAATGCGAAATTAACACATTTTAGACCATCGAGAATAAATATGGAGAGAGAACGCATAGCACAATACTTACACAAATTGTTTGTTTTTTTTTTTTTTACTTTCCTTTTGCAATTTTTTATTATGATTATGAGTTTTATTTGAGATAATGTGTTGGGTGTTTAAAAAATGAATTACCTGAATAGATGGGCTGTAATTGGGTTGTGATTAACTGAGTAGGCATTCTAAAACCAACCTTTGAACTCTTTTTCTCTAGTATTAGAATGCCTACTCAGTCCTATTTCGGCCATTAGGGTTCTCTTCTCCCGATTGCGTAAGGAGCTAATGCAGCCACACCAATTATGGCCTCCCACTTACTTTGGGATACTTACCCTGTGGAGAATCAAACCCCAGACCTTGAATAGTACTCTCAAAACTTGGGTATCCGTCCAAACCACTGGGATAACCCTTGCTGTGTTATTTGACCTTTTTTTTTTTTGTCTCATCCAATACATGTAGCTTGAATGTCCCTTGGTCATTGTGAAAGCGAAATGTGGAAGGATTCTCTGTGCTATAAAATTGAGTTTCATGCACCTCAAGTTGAGAATGTTCTCCAAGTAAACAATTTATTTTACTTTTATTCCACTCATCTAGAACTTATATATGTAATGCATAATATCTAACATATATAAAAGGTACTAAAATTACTTGGAGGCCAAGCCTGTTATTGCCTATTTCTTCAGGTTCTGCTAGAGGAACTCAAAACCCAAGGCCAATTTTTGCACAGGAAAAAAAATGGCTGCGAAGTCAAAGAAAGCAGAGCAATCCCCATTCCACAAAGAATCCACAAAAGCCTCAAGGTCCTGGCCAGATCTCCGTACCCAACTACTAACCATACTTGCAAGGAACTCAACACTTATGCAGAACATTAGCTGTGGGGGTAATGTCACCAAGTCGTATAGACTACCACCAAGGCAATGCAACCCCATTGGAAAATCACCATTTCCTCAGCTATCCGTCAATGACAACGGGCATACTGACCGATGTCACGATGATTCCCTACCTGACATTTTCAACATCACTCTTCGTGTTGGACACTTCTGGTGATTTGGAAGATGGCCGCCATGTCGTTATTCTGCCGACTATTTTGTAGGGTAATCTCAAGGTATGCTTGCTGCTAGAGGAGGAGTTGAGCCATCCGATCGGTACTATCTTTGGGATCCTATTGATAGATCTTGTTGGGGGCTTCCACTTTGGGATGTTAGTGTTCCTTTTAAACATGTTGCCCTTTCCTCATCACCTTATGATCACAAAAGTATTTGCACTGTGATGGTTCTAACAGGTATGCATTCTTTGGACAACAACAGTTTAGTCAACATTTTTAGTTCTATTTTGTTCACCCTTTTAAAAAGTTGTTGAACATTATCCACCTTTTCGGAGCTCATACCGGTTCCCTTAAGAATTATTAAATCCACACATTATTTAAAACCTGATATTTCAACCTTTTATGCAAAAATTAGCTTAATTGGACATCAGTAAGTATTTGATGAGAATTGTGGGCCAAAATTTGAAACCAAAACAAGTACTATTGTTCGATCAAGCACTAAAAAAAATACATAAGAGATCAAGCACTTAACGCTATGAATTGAGCTTTTTTTTTTTTTTTTGCAAGAAAGTTTTGAACATCAGCCAAAAAATTATCGGGTGTATTTAATCACAGTAAACGAATCTGATCATCTAGGTTGGACCTAGTACAAACACCACACAAGGTGGGTAGTTCTCACTAAATTTTTCAGGTGGGTGAAAAGTACGAACACCACACAAGGTGGGTAGCGGCTCACCAACTTTTTCAGGTGGGTGAACAAACATAGCGCTCAAGGTTTTTTTTGTGGTCTTTTGTTTGTTAAATTTCTATTTTACCTTCTAAGCTTTTGCCTTGTTTGGAATTTGTTTTTAAGTTATCTGCCAAAATGCTTTCATCCCTTCTTAGTTTCTCTTGACTGTACAAACCTAAAAATATGAAAAAAGAGAGAGATCAAAATTGGCGGAATCCACTACATACACAAAAAATTACAAATCTATATGTTGTTTTTTTTAATCACCAAAATTAAAATGGTATTGTGATGGTCTTAACAGGCATACAAAGACCGGCTTTCGCATTTTGTGACCTAAGAGGAGGTAAATATGCATGGTTCAAGCAAGACAGCAGCCTTGTGGAGCCTCAATCTTCAATTAAATCACCAACTCATGCAATTCATCAATGCCATTGGATTCGATGGAAAGTTCTATGCATTGAGTTTACAAGGAACTCTTGCAGTTATGGAAAAAATCGATTCTCATTTCAGAATCACAAGTTTAGGCACAAACAGGGCTGTTCCCAGTGTTCATGCAATGCATTTCAAGGAGTATTTGATTGAATCCAAAGGGGAAATCTTGTTGGTTTTCTTAGTCTCTAGGAAATCTATTCATAGGGTGGAAAATGTGGAGGTTTATCGGCTTTGGTTCGATAGACTCTCATTGTTGAAGATGGAGAGCATTGGGGATAGAACATTGTTTGTGGGGACTAATTGTTGTATGTCGGTTAATGCAAGCAAAATAGGATGCAGGGTAGATTGCATATATTTTAGCAATCAAACAGTTGGTGAGTGGTTGGTATATGATATGGAGAGAGGAAGCATCTCACCTGGTTGGGAAAACTATGATTCTAGTACAAGAGCTCCAATGAGATGAACAACGGCGGCTTTAGAATTTTAGTTCAGCGGTGACAAAATTACCAAGAAATTCTTTGTATACAGAGCTCTATATATGTAAAATGCACATATTTACATTTGGATGAAATTTAATTGGGTCTAGTTTATTTTATTTACTTGAGCCATAGTGCCTACTTACTCACAAACTTAAGTGATTTTTAACTTACTTTGACAATGTATGAATAATTCAGTGCCGACAACATTAAGAAAAAATACAATTGTGTAAAACAAATACAAAATTTTCAGCGCTTTTTTTTGAGTCCAGAAAGTTCGCTTGAACAACCTGCAAACCCAGTAAAGCTGCCGTTGGAGATGAACCCATAGCCAAAACAAGCCACAAGAAATAAAATTCAAGGTGTTCTTGATTACTTGGGAATTTGAAGTTTTAATTTATTTCCAGACAACTCACTGTTAGGATCGACACACACGCACACGATTTACGAGTATGAACAGTAAAGAATAAACACAGAGATATACGTGGTTCCCCAAAACCGGGTACGTCCACGGGAGCGAGAGCGGCTGTTCTTTTATTATCACAGTTATCAATTAGGGTTTACAACATAGAGTATTTATAACTACTCTATTCTAACCCTAATCAGATTTGGTCTGTATCCCAAAAATACCCTTGTACGGACCGAACCGTACCGCGGGGGGCGTTGCCCCCCGCACCCCCCCAATTACAAAACGCCTGGGCCTTCGGCCCAGCCTACTTTCACTGGACCATCGGCGATGGGCCCCGTTCCACTCGTTGCGCTTCGCTCCACTCGTTCCGCTCCGCTACGCTCCGGCATCTGGCCTTCTTTCTAGAACTCTATGAGCCACAGTTCTAACACTCACAACGGCCAGATCCTTCCAAAGTTTCAGTTCTTTACCAAAGTCTTTGATCCAAATACAAAATAAGGAAATATGCTAGATGAATTTTATATACTACAATTTAATAATTTCGACATGATTTGAGCCAAATATTAAATCCTCGTTAATAATTCGTATCCTAACAACTCTTGTCGGCCAGAACCTTGAATACTGATCGATGAACAACAACTCATGACGGCCAGCGCATACAAACTAGTTTTGGGCCAGTTTTAGGTTTTGAAGGCACAGCACAACGTGTTTTGAACACAACTAAAATAAATTACGAAATTATTGACTACCTCCGCCAACGAAACTAATTTATACGGGAAGATTTTTTTAAAATTAGGTTCAAACTGAGTTCCTTTTGTGCATGTGCCCGAAGGCGCGGATCGAACAATCAGCACACATGCAAATCAACATTGTAACTGTGAATAAAGTATCAACCTGTTTACGTAACACCGAGGGGTCGTTCAAAATTTCAAAATAGCACATACACATAGAGAGAATATGCAAAATTAAACTTTGACCCAAAGGTAGACAATCCCGTGATAGATTGGACAATGGTGGGAGCTTTGCAATCGAAATAGCTATTTAAATTGAGAAGAAAAATGGAGTCAACCTAGTTTCGAATCGGCTGCGATTGGGAGTGTGTGTATTCAAGAGAGAGAGAGAGAGAGAGAGAGGGAGAGAGAGAGGAAAAGGAGGAGGAGGAGGAGGAGTAATTGATTGGATTCATGATCAAAACTGATCTAGAAGGGTGTTCGTTCTCAAGGGGTGTTCGGATTTGAAGAAAATCACAGGGGGCCATCGGCTTTGGGAGCAGAGAGCTAGAAGAAGATGAGACATTGAGAGGAGGAGGAGGAGGAGAGAGTGAGATACGAATTTTGAATGTAAAATCTGATTAGTGACAATTGTACTATTACTATTGTTTGAGAGAGGGAACACTGTTTGAGGGAGAGAGGAAGAACCGTAGGATTTATGGAATAAATCATCTCCTAGGATTTAACAACGTGATGAAGATTGTGTTGGCCTCCGACTTCTGGAGAGGGGGAGAGGGAGGGCGACTTCTGGAAAGGGGAGAAGGAGGGCTGCAAAGATGAAGATGGGGAGATGTTCTGGTGTAAAGTGGAAACCCTAGGAGATGAAAATGGGCAAGGGCAGTATTGCCATTTCATTTGAGATGTTATGGGGAACAGAGACCAAAACAATGTTGTTTTGGTCGAATATTTTTTTAAAAAAAAAAAAGGTTCAGAGATCTGGAATAACACTTGTTTTTTGGGGGAAAAAAAAAAACTTTAAAAGAAAAAGGGGAACAGTCCCTAAACCCATTTGATTTAAGGAATGATTTTGGCACTTCATTTTTTTATGATGATATTTCAAAATCTTTTAGTGTACCTTGTTAGGTATAATTTTCACACTAAAAAACAAGTTTTGGAGTGCCATCATAAAAAATTGGAGTGCCAAAATCATTTGCCTTGATTTAATTCTAACCGGTTTTCTCTCTCTAACCTGGCATAGCGTCCCTTTCACGCTTCTTCCTCCGTTTATCGACACACCCAAGTTTTGTCAAACCTAAATCGCACCTTAAACCCTGCGAATCAAACCCTAATCGAAGCCTATTGAGTTGATTCGAAGGCTGTTCTTTGGCATACGAAATCGAGTTGGGTTGACCTACAAGCAAGGATTCGGACGCTATTCTGCGTGCAATTGGGAATTTCGAGCACCAATTGTCTGACTGGGGTCTTTCCGAACCAGATCAGAGACTTTCAACTTCATTCCTCTTCAGGTTTGATGGATTGTTGAGTTTTTGGCGGATTTGTCCTTTTTCTTTAAACGAATTGGAGAAATATCCACTTCTTGAAATATATTGTAAAAATAGCCTATCGCGCATTACAAAAAAACGTGATGTCATTTTACAAAACTTGTGTGGCAACAAAATTCACGCATGCAAATAATACTTATTGGAAATGCGCCTTGGGAAAGATATTGTGCATCTTCAAGATGCGTTTCGAGAAGGGACGAAGTCAATAAGGTGCTCAACAAGTTCAACACCAACGGTGACGGCAAGATCTCCGTCTCTGACCTCCGCCGCCGTAGCGGCGGTGAGAGCAACAACGGCAAGGCGATCAGCGACGCGTTCAAACTAACCTCCCGAGAAAATCCCAAAAACATTATTCAATTTCCCCTTTTCCAAAAACCAGCTTCTTATCTTCATTATAAGCCTAGAAAAAGCTAAAAACATTAGTTCTAAACCCACTGCTCAAACTCTATCCGAAGCCTTGGTCACTTAAATCCAAATCTCGAAGCATTCGCTAAAGTTAAGTTAAGTTTCGCGGTGAGATTGTGCTCATTTCGCCTAGTTGGTACGTTTAAGGGGAATATCCGGGCTCGTTCAAAGAAGTTCAGTCTTCAACTATTTTCCGATTTTCGGTAATATTCCTATACTTTACTTCTAATATCATTGCATCGCTAATTAAATTTCTTATATTTCCTTGCTCGCTTTCCAATACTTACTAAATCATTTTAAAAACTCTTTTAAAATCTCATAAATAAAAGTAGAGACTAACCATTTTGATTAGGCCGGGGTGGATGCCTAACACCTTCCCACCTCGTAATTTAGCTCCCGAACCAAGATCATCTCTGGTAATGACGGACTGATAGTCTCAATTGTTGTACGTTAAATTTGGTTGCTTGGTTAGCCTTGAAATCAAGTGGCGACTCTAAAACGGTGCTCTAGTATTCCAAGGTTTCTCGCGGAGTATATAAAAATATATGCGGGTAACCGCATTATCTCAGTGGCCCGATAATATTTTTTTTGATAACTTAGTATTTGGGGCCAATATACTTGCACCTTGAATAATCTAGGGACCAATCTCACCGTTGTTTATATCCTAAAATATGCCACCCAATGAGAAAAGTACACGTGGCACCAAGTAACGTGGTGACCAATCAGAACATGTCTCAATTAGACCCGAGATGCAGAGGATTACGGGGTTTAATGATGATGTTATTTTAGTACTAAACGGTATCGTTTTGATTGGAACCGACGACGTTTTGTTATCAAATAAGGATGATTTTAGAAATGGTGGAGTTTAACCATTGATTAATCCTAAGGATTATCGAACGGTGCCACTACTGCCTCGATTTATAATGGAAGTTAGACGCGATTGCAGGGAATTATTTAGGCCAGTCGTGTGACATTAACCCATATTGCATAAAAACAGGAGTACCACGATCCAGGAAGCAGCCACGAACACTATTATCAAGCATGAAGAGAGAGAAGAATTCTGGAAGTATCAAAGTAACCGTTCGAAGGCCCCTCTTAACCGTTTTGAGGGGGAAATGGGCAGTTCAAGCAAACGTGGAGATTAACGTGGGAAGTGGAGATCGAAGGCAGACCCATCGTCTATAAATAGAAGAAGCAAGTGAAGAGAAAGCCCCCGACAAAAATTCATATCATCTGACAATTCATACAACATGATTGCTCAGAGATTTATCGTAGATTAGTGCTTAGATTAATTTAGAATAGGATCTTTTGTAAGTTGAAGGCTTATTTGCATGGAAGACCACTTTTGATTAAATTCAAGTTCTCTTATTTTCCTTTAAGCTTTTCTTACCACAGAATAGTCGTTCATAAGTTCACTTTTGATTAGATTCAGTGTGCTTATATTTCTGCATTATTCTTGATAAAATCTCAAGAGTGTTTGCATACAAACTTACCTTTGATTAGATTCAGGTTTATTTGTGTTCAATCATCTTTTTTGATTCGAAGAGCGTCAATCTTTTATTTGGTTGATACCTTAAGGAAAAATCCTCTTAGTTGAGGTAATCGAACGGATAACACAGTTGCCTGATTTAAATTAGTTGTTTCAAATCAATTTGAAAAGAATAATTTCTTTTCTTAAGTTATTTCTTTTCTGGCACGCCCGCACACAATCATTTGCCATTTGATTGAGCTAATTCAGCCCAAACAACCGTCTACTAGCTGGGGGCCTAGCCGGGACAAAGCTGGCTGATAGGTGCTGAAAAGCACCTATTTAATCTTTTTAATTTATGCCTTGTTAAGTCCATTGATATTGTTACTTGGAGAATAGTAATGCGTTTCTTGTGATTGTAGATATTTGGAGGATTGAAATATTAATGGGCTTTATTCAGTTCGGTTAGTGCGATGTTGGCTCATGAGCTTGCGGGTTACTACATGGTGTCAAAAGAAAGTCGATCGAATACATCAAGTGGCGTGCTGTATTAATTCAAATGGTGTGTCAAAATTATCATGTGGAATTCAAGTGGAGAAGCACCCAATAAAATTACCATGTGATAAGGCATTACTGATTAGTCCAAGGATTCAGAGAATAGGGTTGTATACTTGTATCGGCGGTTCAAATCAATTTGAAAAGAATAATTTCTTTTCTGAAGTTATTTCTTTTCTGGCACGCCCGCACACAATCATTTGCCATTTGATTGAGCTAATTCAGCCCAAACAATTTTTTGGCACGCCCGGTGGGACACGAAGGTGTCAAAATGCCAAGGCTTCGAAAACAAATAGGGACACCCATTGGTGACCTAGTGCCAGAGGAACAGGCTGTGCCAGAACAGGCCGCAGAACCAGGAACGCCTATCATTCCTGCTTTTCCTCAATTGGCTTTGGGAATGGAAGAGCCCTTTTATGAAGAGCCTTCTTATGAAATACCTTCTAGTGAAGTGCCTCCAAATTTTCAAGAGGGACAAGCCAGTGGAAAAAACCACGATAAGGAGGAAATGTTTAGAGAAATGATGATAGCTTTTAGAGAGATGGCTCAAACCCAAAGAGCCATGATCAAAAGCATAAGAAATAGGTTTCCTAACCCAGAGCCAGCAAGAAATAGTCCAGGGAATATTGGGCTAGATAATCATGCTAACTCAAGCACTCACCAAAGTCCCTTCGAAGGAAGGCTTGGAGAGGATGTGGGTCAAGGAAAGATGAGGTCTAGGACAGGTAAAGAAAAGATATACTCAGAAGAAATACCACAATCTTGGTATGAGCCAGTGAAGCCTACAAAGCCTGTTTTGGAAGCTCCAAAGCAATCTCATGGTATTACTATTGGGGTTCCAAGAAGTGCTAGAGATAGGCAGAGTGTCAACCCTCTCTTCGAACCCACGCTTGGGGGATGAAAGAATGACATAGAACTGGAACGGGGTTATAGACCCGAGAAAAGAAGTGATAACCCACAACACTCTCGACAAAATTTTCCAACTACCAAAAAACCCATCACAGCAACTTATGGAAGCCATAGGCCTGCTCGAGTCAATGTTGCAGTTGACCAAGGAGATTTTAACACGATAAGAGAAGTTTATGGAGATGATTTTGTAGAACCAGAACCACCCATAGAAAACCAAGAACAAAATTTCCTCGTAGGCAACCCAGTACTAAGAGACCAAGTTGTGGGTCTCATACAAGAAGTTTGTGGACCTCGAACTCGGGGGGTACAACCTCAGATCTATAGAAAACCATATCCAGAATGGGTAGACACAACATTTCAGATCCCTAGAGAATTTAAAATCCCGGATTTTACTTTGTTCTACGGGGATGGGAGACAGTCTTCTATAGAACATATTGCTAGGTTTTCTGCCCAATGTAAGAACTTGGCTCAAAATGGCTTCATGAAGTTGAAGCTGTTTCCAAATTCCTTATCTGGGCCAGCTTTTGCATAATACACCAATTTACCACCAGGCTCGATAACTAATTGGTTTCAAATGGAAGAGGCGTTCCATGCACAGTTCTTTAATGCTGAGCCTGAAGTCTCTATGGCAGACTTGGCTAGGCTAAGGCAGAAACCAGATGAAAAAGTAGCAGACTTCATATCTAGGTTCAAGAGGGCAAAAACCAAGTGCAAACTCCATCTACCAGAGGCAGAATTTGTAAGATTAGCACAGGATCGTCTAGAAAGGGAACTTCGAAAGAGGTTTGACTCTACGGAGTTTAGAGACTTTGCAGATTTAACCTATAAAGTTGCTCGATATGAATCACTGCTGGAGGAGGATTCAGACAGACATAATTCTTCTTACCCAACATATTATAGAGACCCTAATTATGAGATAGATGCTGCAGAAATTATAGAACACGATCCTTGTGTTTGTGAGCCCTTGATTCAAAAGAACGTTTCCCTAGGGCAGAAGTTCAAGCAGAAAGAAATCACTAAAGTATACTCTTTCGATATATCTAAAGCTGATAAGATCTTTGACTTTTTGTTGAGAAAGAAAATCATTAAGCTGCCTTCGAATGTGAAACTGCCCACAGTAGAAGAAAGGAATGGAAAGACTTATTGCAAATGGCATGACTCTTGGTCTCATTCGACTAAATCTTGTAATGTTTTTCATGACAGAATTCATGAGCAAATCAAGAAAGGAAGAATTAAATTCCCTGAAAAGGCTATAAGGATAGATGCAGTGCCTTTCCCAAAAGTTGAAAAAGTTAACACCAACTTGCCCACTTCACTGGCTCGAACTGTCAAGAAGTATTGGCAAGATAAGGAGGCGCCAGTGAACATGAATGCCATCCAGTATGGAAGAGGTAGGCCATACGCTGGCCACCCTCGAGGCATGGGGATAAGGCAAGCCAATGTTGGTTTGCCTCCACAGAGGTTCTCAGGTAATAATCATTTACCCATGTTAGAAGCTTCATTTTTAGAATGCTTATGTGTGGGATGCAGAACCAACTATCTGGTTTTTACAGACTTGGATAGAAAGGGCGTGAGTTTCTTCCCTAAGGAGATGGGAATAAAAAGAATAGCTCCAGCACAAGCAAAGCTAAGTGACAACAAGCCTTGGTTAACATCAAAGAGAGATGTGCCTACCAGTCCTGTCCCACCCATTCACAGAAGAGAGCTGCCACCTTGAAAGAAAGCCAATATTGGCCAGACATCAGAGGCACAAGAAGACGCCAAACAGGAAGAATTCACTTTGGTGAAAGGAGTTCATGACTGGTTTCTGAAACAAATCAAGCCTGATTTGTTCCAAGAATTCAAAAATTCGAACAGAAGTGCAAACAAAACTTTCAAGCCGCCAAGTTCGAATTCTGGAAACTGGGTGTTGATCAGGGATCCCAAGTCCAAAATACCACAGATGGTTCCATTGCTCTCAAGAACACAGAAAAGAAAGCTCCAAAGAAAGTATACGCTTTTTCAGTCAGGAGAATCCTCAACTGGGGAAGAATCAGGAAGGGGAGCAAGGCCTAATCCGAGGTTTGACAGGGCTAAGAGGGACCCAGAAGAGTTTCGAATCCAGCATCAGGAGAGTGAAACTTTGAAAAAAGTAGCCTCTGCCATGCTCGAAGAAGACCTTGACCCACATTCTCCCAATTCATTGGCTAGTTACCAATCTGGTTTGCTCGAAGCCATGTTGGTGGAACAAGAAGGGATAGAAGGAAGCTCTTCTCCTATGGAAGTATCAACACAAGAAGTTGAAGCTAAAGATGCAAGGGAAACTAAAGCAGTCAAATCAGTTAAGGAAGTAGCAACAATTCAATTTGGGGGCCAACCAGAAGTACAAGTTAATATGGTCTACCCATGCTCTATGGATTTCTTCAAAAATGGCCAGATATCCAAAGGCCAAGATGATGCTTGGAATTTGGGCAAGCTAGACAGTTTTGAAGAAGCACGTAGTGATGAGGAATTACATATTATATGTAATGATTGTAACCTGGAGGAAGTGGCCCAAATTGAGATGGATGAAAGCCTGGTATGTGAAATTGAGCAGAATCAGGAGAGTTTGGAGGTAAGCTCAAAAGAAAGTGCTTGTTTTGTACCAGATTCCATGTCCGACATCGAATATCCTTTGGTAATAGATTTAAATTATGTGGAAATTTCATATCCATTTAAATTGCCAACTAATGCTATGAGACAACATTTGCGTCCATTATATATTACTGCATCTTTTGATGGAATCCCACTTAACAGAATCCTGGTGGATAATGGGGCTGCAGTGAACATTTTGCCTTTCCGAACCTTGAAAAAATTAGGAAAAGGAAAAGCAAAATTGATTCCAACTAGCACATCCATTGCAGGGTTTACTGGGGAAAGCCAGCATGCCAGGGGTATAATCTCCATTAAATTGGCAGTGGGAGGAATAGAAACTGACACTGCTTTCTTTGTAGTTGACACATATGCTAAATATAATGCATTGTTAGGAAGAGATTGGATTCATGTTAATGGATGTATTCCTTCTTCTATGCATCAGGAGTTAATGATTGTTAAGTACGATAAAGGCAAAGAAGTGGGGGTTGAAGGAGTCAAAGCTGATCCTCATCCATTTAGTGCCACTGCAAATTTTGCTGAAGCAGAAATGTACAAATCAGATGTAGTTCCTTTGAGCGAACTGCTCCAGGCAGCCATTTACCCAACCAACGAGCTGGAAATGGGAGAATTGGCAGAGCTGAAATCAAAGCTGAAACAAGCTGTTGACTATGAATCAGACACCCAAAAAGATGATGCTGCTTGGATGTAAATCCAAAGAAGAGGCTGAAGAAGAAGCTAACATATTGGCTTTAGTGAGATATGTCGCTTTGGGGATCGAACAGAAGATTCAAGAGGACAACATATGGGAAGACGTTATGCAAGATAATAAGCCTCATAAGGAAGAAATCCAGCTAACGTCTCAAGAACAGATCGAAGTTCAAGACTTATTGGAGGAAGTAAGATTGGGAGATGAACATAACCCCAATCCAGTGTTTATTAATAAACAGCTTGAACCAGATATGAAAGCTGGATTAATAGCACTGCTGAAAGCAAATAAAGAGAGGTTTGCATGGAGTTACAAGGAACTGCCTGGATTGGACAGGGAATTGGTGGAGCATAGGTTACCTATAAAGCCACAATTCAAACCTGTGAAACAACCAACCAGGAAGATGAGTCCAGAGACCATTGCAGGTGTCAAGAAGGAGATGCAGAGCCTTCTAGACGCAGGTTTTATTAGAACAGTCAGGTATGTCGAATGGCTATCTAATGTGGTTCCAGTCCCTAAAAAGAATGGAAATATTAGAATCTGTGTTGATTTTCGAAACCTAAACACTGCAACCCCTAAGGATGAGTATCCAATGCCTAATGTGGACACACTTGTGGACAGTTCAGCTGGGCACAAGATATTGTCCATTTTAGATGGACATTCAGGGTACAATCAAATCTGCATAGCAGAGGAGGATGTGCATAAAACAACATTTGCTTGCCCTGGTAACATTGGTATCTTTGAATGGGTCAAAATGCCATTTGGGCTGAAAAATGCTGGGGCCACATATCAGAGAGCTATGAATACTATTTTTCATAATATGGTGGGAAGTTTTCTGGAGTGTTACATAGATGATATCATTGTGAAGTCAAATTCTGATGAGGATCATCTACAACACTTAGAAAAGGCATTTCAACAAATGAAGCACTATCAGCTGAAGTTAAACCCGGAAAAGTGTGCTTTTGGGGTATCAGCTGGGAAATTTCTGGGGTATCTAGTCCACAACAAAGGAATACAAGTTGACAAGAATAAAGCTAAGGCCATTATTGAGGCCAAACCACCTTCTACCAAGAAGGAATTGCAAAGGTTTCTTGGTCAATTAAATTTTCTTCGAAGATTTATATCTAATACTGCAGGAAAAATTAAAATTTTCTCTTCTTTGTTAAAACTGAAGGAAGGGGAGGAATTCAAGTGGTCCAAGGAGCACGATGAAGCCTTCGAAGCCATCAAGAGATATTTAGCCAACCCTCCCGTGTTGGCACCTCCCATTAAAGGAAAGCCAGTGAAGTTGTACCTAGCTGCAACACAAGACTCAATAGGAGTACTGTTGGCTCAAGACAATGAAGATGGCAAGGAAAGAGCAGTTTATTATCTTAGTAGGTTTTTAAACTCCTGTGAATGCAAGTATGCTGCAGTAGAGAAATTATGTTTAGCTTTATTTTATGCTTCCAAGAAACTCAGGCATTATATGTTGCCCAGAGTAACTTATGTTATTTCTCAAACTGATGTAATTAAGCACATGCTTTCGAAACCTGTACTTAGTGGGAAGATTGGGAAATGGATTGTGTCTTTAATTGAGTTTTGTCTTGAATATGTACCTCAAAAATCAGTAAAAGGCCAAGCATTGGCTAACTTTTTAGCTGATCATCCCAATGAGTATGAGGCACCAAGAGCATTGGAGGCCAGTATGGTTGAAATCAAGCCATGGAAACTATGGTTCGATGGATCAAGAACTGTTCAGATGGCTGGAGTAGGCATAATTCTAGAATCCCCCCAAGGTTTGAAAACCAAATATGGTTTTCGACTCAGTGAGGGACAGTGCTCCAACAACCAGGCAGAATATGAAGCGTTGATCATAGGATTAGAAATTTTACTTAACTTAAGAGTTAATGTTGCTGAAGTCTTTGGAGATTCTCAGTTAGTGATTAACCAGCTGAATGGAAAGTTTAAATGCACTAGTCCAGCACTAACAATTTATTATCAACATGCTAAAAAGCTGATGGATCAATTCTTTATGCTTACTTTGACTTATATCTCTAGATTCTTCAATGAAGAAGCTGATGAAATAGCCCAAAGGGCATCTGGTTTCAGAGTTTTGTCAGAAAATGAAAGGGAATTTTGTCAATTAACTTTGAAAAAATCTCTGCCTATGTTACAAAATAGATTGACTGGCTTCGAAGTATTAGAAATTGATGTTCCTACTAGTCAAAATGTTGATTGGAGGCAAGCATTGATCGATTATTTAACCAAGCCAGATGGTGTTACAGACAAAGCAACCAGATTGAGAGCAATAAACTACATTATGTACAACAATGAGCTATTTAAAAGAGGGATGGATGGCCTTCTTTTGAAATGTTTAGGCAAGGTAAATGCATTCAAAGTAATGGCTGATGTCCATGAAGGAATCTGTGGAGCACATCAAGCTGGCATAAAAATGAGGTGGTTAATAAGGAGGTATGGGTATTATTGGCCTACCATCCTCAAAGACTGCATGGATTATGTAAAGGGATGCCAAGCTTGTCAAAAAACAGGTCCACTCAAGCATTTGCCAGTCACAGATGTACAGTATGTAATAAAACCATGGCCTTTTAGGGGATGGGCTATGGACATGATTGAGATGATTTATCCTCCTTCATTGGAGAAGCACAAATTCATCTTAGTGGCTACTGATTATTTCACGAAATGGGTGGAAGCCCTCAAACGATAACAGTGGATAATGGTTCCATATTTGAAGGAAAGTTGGTAAAGAATTTTGCTAATAACCATGGAATTTCATTAATATATACTAATACTTATTATGCTCAGTCAAATGGTCAAGCAGAATCAACTAACAAGATTATCAAAAAGGGGATCCAAAGAATGGTGGATCAGAACCCAGAGGTTTGGCATGACCTGTTACTCGACACGTTATGGGCATATAGAAATACAAAAAGGACTAGCACGGGCACTACTCCATTCGCATTAACTTATGGACATGATGCCGTGCTGCCTATGGAGATCACTGTGAGATCTCAAAGAGTAGCATTTCAAAATGATTTAGATACAGGGTCTTATCATCAAGCCATGCACATGGAATTGGAAGATATTGATGAAGCTAGAATAAAGGCCTTAAATCAAATTATGCTACAGAAGGCAAGGGTCGCGAGGAGTTATAACAAAAGAGTTATTCTTCGAAGCTTTGATGAAGGGGATCTTGTGTGGAAAGTTATCCTCCCTATCAGAGATAGGAGAATTAGAACAGATGGATTAGGAAAATGGGCACCAACATGGAATGGGCCTTTTCAAATACATAGAGTGTTGAAAGGGGGAGCATATCATTTGAGAAACTTGAGTGGTTATGTTCATCGAAAAAAGATAAATGGAAGACATCTAAAAGCTTACATTCCTTCTATATGGGAATCTTTTCATAAAAGGTAACTTATGAAGAATGAGTTTTTTCATTTATATAACCAGATTCATCCCTGAATTGGGATTTATTATTTGTTTAGTGGAAAAGTTAGCCATTTTTGGAATGCATTCAAAAACAGAACCTGAACTTGAGTTGTTGGTTGCATAATGGTATGGTTTCGATTAGTTTGGTGTTCAGGGACTTTTTCTTCGGAGTTCTTTATACGATCATGCTCAACCAAGTTGCCATACTAGTGTTCGAAACCACAAAAAATCAAGATTTACCAAGCAAACTTCCATTATATTTATAAAAAGAAAAAAAAACATAAGGAAACCCAAGTGGGTTTAAAACAGACCCAAGTGGATCTGAACAAAAAAAATCTACTAAGAGAAAAAAAAAAAATGGACACTCTGGCCCGGAAACAAAAGTGAAGATCATTGCTGATCCTCACAGTCCCAAAGGAGAATCTTTAATAAGATCCTCCCTCCGGGGGACTTTTTGCTTCATGAGCCGAGAGGACGGTTGCAAGATCATCCCAGGTCCTAGCCAAGCAGAGGCGTGAAACTGTTTCCATGCACACTAACTAGCTTCGAAGTTGAGTGATCTCACTTCGAAGGGTCTGGAACTCGGTTTGGACGTCCCTCTTCAGCTCTGCAATCATGTTGGCCATGCTGGCCAACTCGCTCATGAGATCAGCAGGAGGAGCTGGGTGGTTCTCAGCCATGACTGTTTAAGTTGAGATAAGAATGAAAGGGATGCAACGTTCTATTGAGGTCTATGTGTATTTATAACCCAAGGGTGTATGGGAGATTCGCTTCGGTTATTACGAGCATTAATGAGGGGAGATACATAAGGTCTGGGAGATGAAGGGTCTAAGGGCGTTAGTCGCCATTCGTCCTATTAATTAATGGTTTGCAACTCACGAGAAGACGACTGAGAAGCCACTGGAAGTAGATGAGTTGGTTGGATCAATTTAGACCACATTTGGTTAGTTTTCGAAATACCAATGTACTTCAAAACGTTGTCTGTTATTTTATTAAGGACTTCGAAGGTGAGGCCCAATGAGAGCACAATAACAGAAAGAACACCTGTATGGAAAATTTCTATTTTTCTATATTTGTAGGTTTCTTCATGCTCATCACGTCCACATTAGTATATTTGGCTTCAAAAGTACAAAGCTAGAATAACAAGGAAGGGTTAAATCACAAGTATTGGTCAAAACCACTATGACAAGATGGATATACAAACGATATATTTTTATTCATCAGATTCATAGAGAAAATTACAATTGGAATAAAAAGAGAAACCTATCTAAGGCCTAAGAGTATCACGGAGAAGGGTCTCTAAGAGATCGAACAACCGAGATACAAAGACTTGAGCTAAGCTCCATTGGTAGGTAGACCGGCTTCGAAGACCATTCACGTTTGATTCTTTGGTCTTTGAAGCAACAGCCCAGCGTAGACACATCATGAGGGCTGATGTATCTATACCTAGGAGCTTTAGCATTGGAGGAGGACATCATGAGGGCCGATGTGGCTATGTTTCGACATTTTTTCTTCACTGGCTTTGGAAGGAGCTTCATGATATGTGATCCTTATTACATGAACCACGGAGCCCTATGAGGATGGGGTGTTACTGAAGAGAAGGAAAGCCAAAGAAGAAGATGGGTTATAAGTTTTCTTTCCTTGGAGACCCCTATTTATACCAATAAATTTGGGAGTGTTCATTTATGACCCTGGAAAAGGTAGATGAGAAGTTAACACAGCAAACCTTTTGACAAAAGAAAATAGTGTTTAAATTAATTACGGTCCTATCTACCCAGAGTTGAGTAAAATAATAGAAGAATAAAGTACAAACTGTTTAAAATTACAAAAAAGGACTTATTACATCACAAATGGTGGACAATAGGCCTCGAAGAGAATTGAAATTGACATCCAAAAGGGAGGTGTGAGCAGCCTTTCTCTTTTGTTCCTCTCGAAGGGAGGGAATAAGTTGAGGAAGCATGGACTGATCCCTTAAGGCTTCGCCTTCAAGCTCTGGGAAACCAATTGAGACCTCGGCGATCTCATTCCTGACCTTCTCCATCTCTTCTTGTAACCATTTCATCCTCTTGTCGAGTTCTGCAAGTTTGTTCTTTCTAGCTTGGTAAAGAGAGAGATGGGAGGCAGTTTGGAGTGCTTTGGCTTCTAGCTGTTCAACCCTCTGAACAGTCGTGCCAATGCTCTCAGATAAGAATTGGTTGACACTAATCAATTCACCAAATTGTTTAAGATGTTCTTGGAGAGTGGAACTGACAGAAGGAGGTAGCCTTTGAAACAGAATTGAGAACTGATAGCACACCTCGAAATGATAGGTCAGATTATGTTCAAACAGAGTTGGAAGTCCTAAATGATTTAAAGCCCTTAGGTGGCTTTTTAACGTCTGAATTTCTTCCTCTGAAAGAACATGTTTGATTTTGAATGAGGGTGAATCTGGAAGCAAGGATGGGCTCAAAAGCTGCTCAAGGCTCTCCAAGGGATTGGAAGAAATCAGAGGAGTGGGTTCAGCAATTTGATCACAAAATTTTTCCAATTGATTTTTGAAGAAAGATAAGTCAAAAACCACTATAGACAGATCAGTGGGGACGGATGAGGATTCACCAGGCTCAGACAACTAATTGGTGTCATGATCATTCCCAAAACTTCAGGTAAGGTGGGCCGTCGAAGCAAAAATGGAGTCAGTCAGCAAAGACCCCTGCTCCAAAACTGGTAAGGGAATGGGAGAGGGGTTTCTCTTCAAAATTCGAAGTGGCTCCATGGCTTTCGAGCGGGCTAAGTTTGCCACAACCTGGGCAAAAGTAGGTAGCTCTAGCGAAAGGGAAAATTCCTGTACCAAGTTAATTAGGATTTAGAATCAAAAGATAAGATAAATGTGAGGCAACATGAGAGTTTTACACATTACCTGGAAAGGAATAGGTGATATGGGCTCAGTAAGAAGTGACAGCAGAGTTTGCATGTCAAAATCCCTTGCTACAATATCTTTCTTTAGAGAAGGAGGTTGAATAGGTGATGCCTATGAGAACAATAGGCAAATTAGGATGTATTTCTTCAAAATTGGGGAAATAAGAGAGTAATCTAAAGATACCTTGTGAGGGTCATCTTTCGAAATTTGTTGGACAGAGAAAGGTTTTGCCACTTGAAAACAAGGAGTAATGGATAAATCCAGTGCCTTAGCAGGGGAAACCATTTGAGCCTACAAGGAAATCAGCAGCGAGTCACAAGCATATGAGACACATAAATATGTGTGTAATCATAGTGTGCATGACCTACCTCGTCAGGAAAGGAGAGCTCCTTCGGGGTTTGTGATTTTTTGGATTGAACTTCTTTTCTCTCGTAGAAAAGAGTCCCTTTGGTAGCTGCTCTTGTTTTACCTGGTCAAACTCATGAGTCAGGATTGCAAATGAATTCTTTAAGAAGGCATTTATCATAAATAAAGAAGAGAATTACGCCTAGGGATTACGGTCTCCGTGTCAGTTTCAGTATCCTCATCACTAGAAGAAACTTGATAGCCATGCCTTCTAGTGATTTTGGCTCTCTTGGAAGCTGAAAGAAAGAAGATGAGGAAGTAGCTCAAGTAAACAATAAAACGAGAGATAAAAGATAATTAGGAGGGAAGAAACAAACCTGGAAGTTCAGCTAAGGGCTCGAGGTAGCGTTTGGTAGGAACCACTTATTTTGGTTGAGGAACAGTTTTGCTCCTCTTCGAAGCACTTTCTGAAGGAGAGGTAGCACCTGCAGTTTTATTTACAATTAAATTCGGTTTCAAAAAGAGAAGCAACATTTAGAAGCAAGTACCTCTTTTTTCTGAAACCCTCAAAGATTGCCTTCTTGGCGGAGAAGGAGGGATAATCATTGCTATGGGAGAGGCTTTGACAGGGGTCATTTTTTGTTCAACCTCACCTTCAGAAGTGTCTTCGATGCCTCCAGCTATTCTAAACCCATTATCTGAGGAAAAAGAGGACGAGTCGTTCTGTCTCCTATGTCCAAACTCAGATTTCTCGAAACCAATGTGTTCAAGGAATTTTTTGAAAGGAGTGCATCTGAGGAGGAAGGAGCAATTGGTGTGCCACCAATCGTCGAATGCAGGAGTGGTACGCACTTCAGGTTCCCTGAACTCTTGGGTAACGGTTTTCCTTAGTGAATGTCTGGACTGGGCAAACCACGTTTGAAAGTGCTCGATTGAAATGCATGAACGTTCAGACATGGAAATATTGGCAGAGCCACAAAATGGGATAGGTATGCCTTGAATAAAGTCAAGCTGTCTAGCAAATTGGGCAGGGCAATATACCTCTGCATGTGCCAAGGATTTTGAGGGATTCGATGAGGATATGAAAATCTCTCTGCTCGTAAGGATGCTGCTCCATGCTTGGAGGGCTCGAGAGGATTTTCCTTGTCTGTCCGTTAGGATGTCGAAGAGCCATGATGGTCCAATTGGAGTTGGGAATGGGTTAGGCCATTCTCTGTCTGAAGCAAGGCCAGAGAAGAAGCAAAGGTAGTAAACCAGGGTAGGAGTTGCACTGGCCACTAGTTGAGCATAGTTGTCACAATGAACATTGGGTGCTTCGAGGGCACCAGCAGGCGACATGGGTGATTTGAAGGGGCCTAGCTCAGGGAAGTATGCATGAAGCCATAGTTGTACAAACCATTGGGGTCCCCCTTGGGAATAGTTCAAGCCCTTCTGATGAAAATCAGAGCCAACTTTGTATATGTGGCCAAGAAAGTAAGAAGCAAAGTCGAACTCTTCACCTCTAGACAGTGCCAATGCTAACGGTATAAACTCGCTCATTACCCATTTCCCAGAATGGGAAAGAATGTGTTTGCAGAGGGTGTAGAGTATATAGGCAAAGAACTCTGTGTCAGACACCTCTCCTGATAATTTCCTTTCTCTAGTATAAAAGTGAGAAAAGGCTTCGTTTGTTGCATTCAGACGGGTGAAACCCTCAGGGGGAGTATATTCCTTGGTGGGATCAAACTGAGGGCCATACGGAATGAGTCCCAGCATCTGAGTAACTTCCAAAACTGTAGGCGCCATCATGCCACAGTTAAACCTAAAGAAATTAAACGAAGGGTCCCAAAAGGCCAGCGCAGCCTGGATCAAGGGAGGATTTTGGGGTATTCCCCTTGGAAGGAGAGTGATGATATTCTTCAAGCCCACCTTTTCTAAGTCGATCGATTTCTTGGCCAACATTCAAGTGGTCCATATTTTCCAGTCCTTGTCCAAAGTAGGCCAACAGGGGAAAGATCTCCTTGGGAAAGTTTGCCAATCGAGGGCTGAACAAGCTCAAATGTCAGCGTTTCCCAATCGAGGGTAGTAAAGAGAGAGGGAGGCAGGTATTTCCCCTACGAATTGAGGACCCAAAATGAAAGTACCTTTTTCTTTAGGGTTTGGGATGAAAGCTCTGGTGTCGAGACAGGAATTTCCAGTCGATCCCTGGGTTTTTCCTGATACGAACCGCCTCAATGCTAGAGAAGGAATGGGGTGTTCCACGATCGGTTGACTAGAAGAAGCCATAGATTTGGGTCGAGTTCAACGTTTTCCAGGAGGGAAGAGTAGGTTCAGTTCTTGGGAAAATTTGAATGTGCAGAGTGTAAGGGGTGATTTTGAATCATTTTTGCTTTTATACCTCCACAGGTGGGCCAGACCCTTAGTGAGCCCATATCTTGGGGGTCCGCTAGAATCTTTCGTTAACTTTAGGGGGGATTTGTGTTATTAGAGTTGTTATTATTTTAGCAATAATTCCAAGTCAAGTATACATTGGTGAAAGGAGAAATTTCATTGAAAGCCGCCAGGTTACCAAATGAAATTTGCATATTTACAAAAAAAAAAAAAAAAAAACCAAAACAAAGGGAAAATGCTAGTTCCTACTGGCAGGGAGAAACAAGGGCAAATTAGGCCTTCGAAGGGCCTGGATGCTGAGAGGTGGCTTTTTTATTTTCAAAGTAGTGAGGGAAAGACCAAGTAACAAGGCTGTGAAACTTGTTCTAGGAAAATTGGAGGAATTTCAGCTCCATTTTCCTCATGTCTTCTTTAGCATCTGACTCCAGTTTTTTTCTCTAAAAGAGGCCTGAAATGGAGCACCAAAGCTTTGGCTTTCCTTTGGAGTCGAGCTTCCTTTGTTGGGCGCTTCATCTGTTTCCTTTTGAAGCACCTTCGAAGTTTCTTGTCAGCATGGCCAGGCACTACTTCGAAGGACTCAGCTTTGAAGCTTTGGATCTGATCGTTTAGCTTCTCAATCCTTTCCTTAGCCAGAGCGTAGTCTTGAAGGTTTTGCTCGAAGCAATATGCTGCGGCATTGGCTTCGAGCCATGACCTGATCACTGGCAGAAAATCCAGAAAGCAGTGGATTTGGTAAGAGACCGTGGAAGGAATGGTGCATAGCACAAGTGTCTCACAAGCCCATTTGAAGTTGGTTAATGGAACTTGGTCTTCCAAGATGGAAATATCCAGGAAAGAGAAGGCTGCAAGAAGTTGTAAGGCTTTGCTCTTGTCGGTAGGGAAGATGGAGTAACCATATTGCCATTGGAAGTGAGGGGTGTTAACGGCAAGGTTGGTCACCTCATCAAACCAGTCAGGTTCTTCTGAGAGGGGAGCTAGTTTGTTGGTCTCTTCGAAGTCAATTGGATAGTGTGGGGTTTGCACCTCTGTGAGCCAGAGAGAACCCAGAGAGAACTTTGGGTTTGGGCCAGACGTTTGAAGTTACAATAAGGGGCAGGCCCAAGATAGTTCTCTTCTTGTTTCAGGAAATGAGAAAATTTGAGAGAAGAGTAAATTGACTCAAGCATGCCCATATGAACGGTGTCATTACCAGTCAGGGGTAGGAATTGACTCGCGAACAGAGTTCGAAAGTGGTGGAATTTATTGGGCGTAGGGTCAGGCTGATCTAATTTGACCAGGATGGTACCAGTATTGGTGTTGGCAGGGTTTTCCTCCCATGTACCCCAATTGGACCCATCGAATGAATTCGAACGGGTCAGAGAGGAGTCCCAACCCGTGGGAGACGGGCTAGGAGTGTAGAATGTTCGATCAGAAAGGATTTTTCCTGCCAATATTCGAGGAGAATTTGGAGGGGAAGTTTGAAGTGAGTGGGATTGATGATCGAGGTTTTCTAGGACTAGATTGATTTCTGGAAGAGAGTCCATGGTTGAAAGGTTGCTTAGCAGAGAAAGCTTAATTTCGAAGGGGTTTATTCTAAGTAGGGTGATTCATTTAAAACTCTATCATTGATTGCCATTTATAGGAAAATAATTGCAGCTATCTTTGGGAAGCTCAATAGACGTGCATGAAACAAATCTCTCTTAAGCACCATGCATCCGTATTTGAAGGAACATGGGCAAAGTACGTGTGCCATTAACACTTATTTATCTTAAATAAGATGTTAATGCAGGGGGTGTGTTTACATCCTAAAATATGCCACCCAATGAGAAAAGTACACGTGGCACCAAGTAACGTGGTGACCAATCAGAACATGTCTCAATTAGACCCGAGATGCAGAGGATTACGGGGTTTAATGATGATGTTATTTTAGTACTAAACGATATTGTTTTGATTGGAACCGACGACGTTTTGTTATCAAATAAGGATGATTTTAGAAATGGTGGAGTTTAACCATTGATTAATCCTAAGGATCATCGAACGGTGCCACTACTGCCTCAATTTATAACAGAAGTTAGACGCGATTGCAGGGAATTATTTAGGCCAGTCGTGTGACATTAACCCATATTGCATAAAAACAGGAGTACCACGATCTAGGAAGCAGCCACGAACACCATTATCAAGCATGAAGAGAGAGAAGAATTCTGGAAGTATCAAAGTAACCGTTCGAAGGCCCCTCTTAACCGTTTTGAGGGGGAAATGGATAGTTCAAGCAAACGTGGAGATTAACGTGGGAAGTGGAGATCGAAGGCAGACCCATCATCTATAAATAGAAGAAGCAAGTGAAGAGAAAGCCCCCGACAAAAATTCATATCATCTGACAATTCATACAACATGATTGCTCAGAGATTTATCGTAGATTAGTTTTTAGATTAGTTTAGAATAGGATCTTTTGTAAGTTGAAGGCTTATTTGCATGTAAGACCACTTTTGATTAAATTCAAGTTCTCTTATTTTCCTTTAAGCTTTTCTTACCACAGAATAGTTGTTTATAAGTTCACTTTTGATTAGATTCAGTGTGCTTATATTTCTGCATTATTCTTGATAAAATCTCAAGAGTGTTTGCATACAAACTTACTTTTGATTAAATTCAGGTTTGTTTGTGTTCAATCATCTTTTTTGATTCGAAGAGCGTCAATCTTTTATTTGGTTGATACCTTAAGGAAAAATCCTCTTAGTTGAGATAATCGAACGGATAACACAGTTGCCTGATTTAAATTAGTTGTTTCAAATCAATTTGAAAAGAATAATTTCTTTTCTGAAGTTATTTCTTTTCTGGCACGTCCGCACACAATCATTTGCCATTTGATTGAGTTAATTCAGCCCAAACAACCGTCTACTAGCTGGGGGCCTAGCCGGGACAAAGCTGGCTGATAGGTGCTGAAAAGCACCTATTTAATCTTTTTAATTTATGCCTTGTTAAGTCCATTGATATTGTTACTTGGAGAATAGTAATGCGTTTCTTGTGATTGTAGATATTTGGAGACTTGAAATATTAATGGGCTTTATTCAGTTCGGTTAGTGCGATGTTGGCTCACGAGCTTGCGGGTTACTACATGGTGTCAAAAGAAAGTCGATCGAATACATCAAGTGGCGTGCTGTATTAATTCAAAGGGTGTGTCAAAATTATCATGTGGAATTCAAGTGGAGAAGCACCCAATAAAATTACCATGTGATAAGGCATTACTGATTAGTCCAAGGATTCAGAGAATAGGGTTGTATACTTGTATTGGCGGCGGGCCCCAATTAATATATATCACACGGCAGCAACTCTGAAAAAAGGGGATCTCTCGGTCGGCTGCGGCAATTCTTGGACGAGCAAGACGACGCACGACATCACGGAAAAGAATCCAGCTCCAATGGCCGGCTAATTCCATTGTCTAAGGAGAAGATGAAACTTCGCATCAAGTAATTCTGTTTATGCGTATGATTTTGGTTTATTATTCGGATCGATTGTATGACTAAGAACCCGTTTTGTTTTGATCAAACAAAATGATTTTTAATAGTTTTAATCTATTGAGTATTTGTATGCGCGATTTCAAATACGAGTTATGTAATGGTTTTCATTGATTGTGATTGGAGTTCTGAGATAGATTATACTCGTAAGACGGATCATGCCGTTAGGCGGCCTGACCGAGCTACTGAGACGGTCCGTGCTATGTGATAGTCTATGCCTTTTAACAACGCAATTATTTTCTTGACGATTATCGAAAGGGTTTGCAAGTCCTAGCGATAATCCCTTCTGATTCGAATAATTAAACCTAGCCTATGTATATCGTTGTTATATGGTCGGAGTGGATTTGAAACCCTAGATCTTTTTCCCATCAACTTTCAAACTCTCACTTTAATTGTTTTCTTTATTTAATCAGTTCTCAAAATCAAATCAATCCAACTTTTTATGTCCGAATTAATATAGAAGTTAATTGAATATAGTGTAACTTAGCCAATCTGTCCTTGCGGATCGACACTCGGTCTTAACCACTGTTCTACGGAGTAGTAGTTAACTCCAAGTTTTTATAAGTTTATTTTTGACACGGAACGACGCGGTCACTGGCCCCAAAGGAGTTGATTGCACGTAGAAGGTTTTGAACCTGAGATGAGCTAGCAAACCCTTACTTGGCTATTCCCAAATAAATCTTCTAACCATCTCCAATCCTTACTTTATTTTTTCATAAGAAATCAGAAGTTGTTGATCAGAAGCTTAACCAAAATTGACCAATTTACCACAAAAACCTCATCAATCTTTTTCATGGCATTCCCAAAAGTAGTGACCTTCAATTAGTCCAATGAATATGACTTTTTGTTGAAGAAATGCCCAGTGCATGGTAGAGCAATCCATTCAACAAAAAAAAGGAACAAATCAAGTGTAAGCACAGAGCAAATACATTATGGGTTGGGACCAAGGCATCATAAAATACAGGACACATGACCATATGGACATAGACTATGCTTCTTCTTTTGAATGATTTTGAGATTTAATTACAACCTAGGTAGAACGATTAAGAGCGGTTGTGCATTGGAACTTACGGGAGTAGGACAGATATTCGAAATCGACCTAAGTTATACCACATGACGACCTCAAATACCCCAATGCAATACAAACACATCCCTCAACCAAAAAGCAATTAAGTAAATCAATTTCTAGCCAAAAATGGAGAAGTCATGCCAAAAAAAAAAAAACATCAACCAGCCACTTCTTCTCCTCTCGTGATTTTCAGTTTTTCAACTATTTAGGTAGCATGGGGCAGATTATGAGCGGTACTATATGTAGAACAAGAACAACCAAGAGTACTTTTCGGTAGGAGTAGCTCTAAATATAATTGTTCTTGTGTCGATTACCTACTTCATATCAACCACATGTACCCACATTATTAGTCACAAGACTCACAAACAGTAGTATTCGGTTGAATCGAAAGAAATGAAAAGGACAAAAGGTTTATTAGGTTGAATCGATCACCATCTTGTGATTACCATAGTCCATTTTATCATATTTAGATGGCTTACCTGATGACAATTGGGTCGGAATCGTTTCTGACGAAGCGTGGACGATTGAAATGGACAAGAATGTAGCGTCTCCGGCCGGTAGAAGGATGAACCCGATTAGGGGATGGAAGTTGAAGAGGAGCAAACCCTAGATAGAGGATGGAGAGAGAGTGTACTACCGGAGAGAGGAGGAGGAGTGAGGAAAGAGGGGATTATGAGTAATAATAGGATACGACGTCGTCTAATAGAAGGGTAGGATGATCCATTTTGAACATGGTTACCATGTATTTGTGATTAAAATAGGAGATACCATGTATTGATGATTTGGAAACTCAAGACCATTGAAGTGGTAAATAAGGCCATGGCCCTCCTCTTTCCGTAGTTTTCCCAAAAGAGAAAAAGACTCACGATATTAAAAAAAATAGAGTTTGGTGTAGAGTTTCATGAAAATAAAAGTGCTGGAAAAAATTTTCTGTTGAGGGTGACTAGTCAAGGAAGAGACTAAAGAGAGGAACAGACAAGTCAAAAGAGTGTTCTCTTCTTCAATAGGTAGATATCATTAGATAGACGGACAGAGAGGGGCACTTGATGCGTGAGAGAAAGTGCTGCGCACGCCAGAGGAAAAAATTCTCCATGGCCTTTTTGTCAATTAGTGGACCTAACGCGCTACTTCTAAAACAATGGACTTCGGACCTTATAAAAATCTAGCCCGGATTAAAATGCCCCTATATCCCACTACTTTTGGATTCTAGCCCAATTTACTCTAATTAAGTGGATGAATGAGCTGTAATTGGGTTTGTGATTAACTGAGTAGGCATTCTAAGATTAGAATGCTTACTCAGTCCTATTTCGGCCATTAGGGTTCTCTTCTCCCGATTGCGGAGGGAACTAGCGTGGCCACTCAAGTCACGGTCCCCCACTCACTCTGTGGAGAATCGATTCCTAGACCTTAAAGAGTACTCTCAAAGTCTAGGTATCCGCTTGAACCACTGAGCAACTCCTGGGTGTGTTATTTGACCTTTTTTTTTTTTGGTCTCATTCGATACATGCAGCATGAATGTCCCTCGGGTCATTGTGAAAGCGAAATGTGGAAGGATATATTCTGTGTGCTATATAATCGAGTATCGATCGTGCACCTCAAGTTGAGAATTTTCTCCAAGTAAACAATTTATTTTACTTTTATTCCACTCATCTAGAACTTACATATGTCATGCACAATGTGTATATCTAACATATATAAGAGGTACTAAAATTACTTGGAGGCCAAGCCTGTTATTGCCTATTTCTTCAGCTCCTCCTAGAGAAACTCAAAACCCAAGGCCAATTTTTGCACAGGAAAAAATGGCTGTGAAGTTAAAGAAAGTAGAGCAATCCCCATTCCAGAAAGAGTCCACCAAAGCCCCAAGGTCCTGGCCAGATCTTCCCACCCAACTACTAACCATACTTGCAAGGAACTCAACACTTATGCAGAACATTAGCTATGGGGGCAATGTTACCAAGTCATATAGACTACCACCAAGGCAATGCAACCCCATTGAAAAATCACCATTTCCTCGGCTATCCATCCATGACGACGGCCAAAATGACCGATGTCGACACGATGAGTCCCGATACTTACCTGACATTTTCAACATCACTTTTCGTGTTGGACACTTGTGGTGGTTTGGAAGATGGCCGCCATGTCGTTATTCTGCCGACTATTTTGTAGGGTACTCTCAAGGTATGCTTGTTGCTAGAGGAGGAGTTGAGCCGTCCGATCGGTACTATCTTTGGGATCCTATCGATAGAGCTTGTGGGATGCTTCCCCTTTGGGATGTTAGTGTTCCTTTTAAACATGTTGCCCTTTCTTCATCACCTAAAGATCACAAAAGTATTTGCACTGTGATGGTTCTAACAGGTATGCATTTTTTGGGCAACAATAGTTTAGTCTAAACATTATCCACCTCCTTGGAGCTTATGCCAGTTTCCATAAGAATTATCAAATCCGCACATTAAGTGAAACCTGATATTTCAACCTTTTATGCAAAAATTAGCTTAATTGGACATAAGTAAGTATTTGACGAGAATTGTGGGCCAAAATTTGAAACCAAAACAAGTACTATTGTTTGATCAAGCACTCAAAAAGAAAATACATAATAGATCAAGCACTTAACTCTTTCTTCTTCTTTTTTTGCGAGAAAGTTTAAAGCATCAGCCAAAATATTATCGGGTGTATTTAATCACAATAAACGAATTTGATCGTCGAGGTTGGACCTAGTACAAACACCACACAAGGTGGGTGGTGCTCACCAACTTTTTCAGGTGGGTGAACAAACATAGCGCTCAAGGTTTTCTTTGTGGTCTTTTGTTTGTTAATTTTCTATTTTACCTTCCAAGCTTTTGTCTGGTTTGGGCTTTGTTTTTAAGTTATCTGCCAAAATGCTTTCCCTTCTCAGTTTCTCTTGACTGTACGAATTAACCTAAAAATATGTAAGAAGAGAGAGATCAAAAATGAAGGAATCCACTACATACACACAAAAATTACAAATCTATATGTTGTTTTTTTATCACCAAATTAAAATGGTACTGTGATGGTCTTATCAGGCATTCAAAGACCTGCTTTCGCATTTTGTGAGCTAAGAGGAGGTAAATATTCATAAAAATTACACATGTATTGTTGTATATTCGTTACCAACAATTATATTGTGGTGGTCTTAATATACAGGCATTCAAAAACTGGCTTTCTCATTTCGTGACCTAAGAGAACGTAAATTATATGCATGGTTCAAGCAAGACAGCACCCTTGTGGAGCCTCACTCTTCAAACCACCAACTCATGCAATTCACCAATGCCATTGGATTCGATGGAAAGTTCTATGCATTGAGTTTGCAAGGAACTCTTGCAGTTATGGAAAAAATCGATTCTCATTTCAAAATTACAAGTTTAGGCACAAACAGGGCTGTTCCCAGTGTTCATGCAATGCATTTCAAGGAATATTTGATTGAATCCAACGGGGAAATCTTGATGGTTTTCTTAGTCTCTAGGAAATCTATTCATAGGGTGGAAAATGTGGAGGTTTATCGGCTTCGGTTCGATAGACTCTCATGGGTGAAGATGGAGAGCATTGGGGATAGAACATTGTTTGTGGGGACTAATTGTTGTATGTCAGCAAATGCAAGCAAAATGGGATGTAGGGTAGATTGCATATATTTCAGCAATCAAACAGTTGATGAGTGGTTGGTATATGATATGGAGAGAGGAAGCATCTCACCTGCTTGGAAAAACTGTGATTCTAGTACAAAAGATCCATTGAGATCTTGATGAACCAGTAGCCAAATCAAGCCACAATAACTATAAATCAAGTTGTTCTTGACTTGGGAATTTGAACGGCAAAACTGCACCCTGCAATGCAAGGCTATGGATTGCAAAGAAGGCATCTCATAAACTTAAGCTTCGACATCTGTGCAATTATTGACTTTTATAATTTAAATTCCAGCTCATCTAGTGGGGACACAAATTAAATAACCCCTTTGATGTTCATTGTTTTGCTAATCCATGTTAGAATAATGATCAAAGCTCGAATTAGTACAACATTAATTAATCCTTCAGAATTTTGATTTGGATGTTTCCGCAGTGAATACACATCGAGTAGGTGTCAAATCCCCATCCCCAGCGTGAGCCCTCTCCTGCTCTTCGGCCAAAAGCTGGGCATATCGAGCCCAATCTCTTTCCGGCCGCTCACCCACTTTTGCTAGCTTGAGCACGACTGGCATGCCCCGGCCCAAAAGAGGTTTCCCTTCCCCTGATGGTCCCATCTAGTTTCGGAGGTAAGCTCCATGGTCCACACAACGTAGTCCAAGATGTCGACCTCGCTGTGACTTGGCAAAGATTGATTGAGTGCCGCATGCCCCCTTCTTGGGTCAATGAGCTTTTGGCTACACGCCTCCCCATCCGGACCAACCTATCTTCGTTAAGTATTTTGTTTTGTGAAGGGCATTGGTGCATTGTTTTTTCTTTTCGTAAAATTAGTTTGTTGCGGAAAACCAACAGGAAGAAGGGCCAAGGGAATATCCTTGAGAGCCAAAGCAACAAACGGAAAGCAAAATCTAGGACCAGGGGGCAGGGGTTAAAGTCTAGGACTAGGGTAGGAAGCCAAGCCTGGATACAAAAGAAGAAACACCAAAAAAATTTAGTAACAAAAACTTCTGCAGAATGGCTATTTGACCTGTTCAGAATGGCTAGTTTTAAGTTTTCGTATTTGACACCCAATTCCCCCCTGCCTTGTCAATTTTTTCAGGAATGATTGAAACGTTTGAACTTAACAGCGATGAAGAGTCGCTGCTAGGATAATGGAGTACTACACATAGTTGGAAGTGAAATCTTCTTGGCAGCTGCAAGGTAAGACTGCATCAATGTAGCTTGCGTAGAACTTCTTTCAAGTTTCAACGTAAAAGCCTTGCGGGTTTGTGTGACAGAAACAAAAACTTTCGATTTATTTTTTTCTTTACTGTGTTGATCCTTCTTAGGTCTTACCGTGTCTCGGTAGCTCAACTAAGAGAATCTCCAATGCATACTCTATATCTCCAAATCTCCCTCCATTCCTCTATTTTGGAGGAATTATTCAATCCAACCCATCCTCCATATTTTTCTCCATTTTGGAGAATTGGTAGTTTTCATCATCCATATTTGGAGGATCAAAAATTTATGGAGATTCGGAGGCAAAAATGGAGTATCATGGATTGGAGATGCTGAGTTCGGTCCTCAACTACCAGCAATAAATAGAGTATCAAGGAAGCTGAGAAATGGCTGGATAATTTTCCCACAGAGAGTCTTTTTTTTTTTTAACCACGGAAACAGAGACAGAGAGTCCAAAACAAAGGTATGATATACCTGAAGAAAATCAAATGGAGTCTCCTACGTATGCATCTCGAAGCCCATTAGTTTTGAGCACAAATGAAGACCTTGAAGCTGAGACAATGGTGGGAAGCAATAGGCAATAGCTGGGCATTCAAGGATTAGGTAAGAAACAAAATGGCATGAAAATTTTAGAGGGAATTTAGGGGTTAATTTTGGAAGGAATTGTTTTTAGTGGACATCTACTTTGTTGGAGGTGATTGGAGAGACGTTTGCAGGTTAATTTTAGAGATGAAAATAGAGGTGTGGAATGGGGAAAAATTTTCAGTTCTGAGCGGGTACCACGTGGCACCCATTCGGTGCATCCGAGCCTTCCATAGCGTATTTGGACGGCTTGGATTTGGAGAGAGAAAATGTTGGGATGAGAGGAGAGAGAGAGTTTCAATCCGAATCGTTCAAAAGTGTATTGAACGATCCGAATGTGCCGAGCAGGTACCACGTGAGATATATCCACCCGGCACCCACATTGCATATTTAGACTATTGCACTAAAAAGAAAAGAAGTAATTTTTGAAAATAAAAAGTAGAAAAAAAGAAGGTTAACCTATTCTGTCAACCTTCAATAATTTACAAGATATTCATGAGTTCTTTCAATTTATAAAAGAAAGTTCAATTTTTTTCTTGTACAAAATGTATTATTTTTAAATTCTCATTTTGCCGATCGGACACTTTTTTTTGGGACGAAGGTAGTATTTGGTGTGCCATGCTCACCTAAGACCATGTCGTGTCATGCCCAGCCCACTTCTATGTCGTGTGTCTAAAATCGTATATGTGTTGCGCCGTGCCATATTTAAATGTGTCGTGCTTGTGCAGTGCTTGTCTACAACTGTGTTCGTGCTATGTTCGTCTAAAGCTGTGCCGGCCTTGCCGTGCCGTGCCGTGCCAGCTCGGCCCAAGTATGTTTTGAATTTTTCTCGTGGTTTTTACCCATTTGAGATTTTCCACGTATATCTTGGTGTGCGTTACTTGTTTGCTTTCCGCTTGTGAGATTGATTTACTTTTCAATTGGTGGGTTGAACACAAATTAAATCGCAACACTTAATATCAATATTTGCTCGGGGAAAGAGAAGTTTTTAAAATGAAAAACACCATGTTAGCCGGAAATTAAGAGATAAAATGCAACAAATCTAACTACCTAGGCGAGCTAGGATTTTTTCAAGAAAAGAAGGTGGGAATGGCGTTGGGGGTTGATTTGTAACGCCTCGATTTTTGTAATGAATTTCGGAGGCAATAAATATTAATTTCCTTAAAACGGTTTCATTTATTTATTACATGAAATCTACAACGGATAAATTCAATGAGGAATTTTAGTTATGGTGGCCGCTATTTGCAGCGTACCTCTTGCTACTCGCAGCCGATTAAAACTTTTATCAATTACGGACAAAAGTGCCCCCATGCAGTTTGACCATTATGCCCCTAAAACTTCATGTTATTTGACCATTTTACCCTTTAAGAATATTACATAATTCATTACATATAACCACAAAAAATCATCTCCCTGATTTCCCTCCCTCCTCCATTTTCATCCCTACCGAGCTGCCATCACCCACCACCAGGCCTCTCCCACCAGCAGCCAAGTCTGCCTATCTTCCTCCTCTCCTCTTCTTCCTACATTGTCAATGGAAACCTCGATTGCTTACTCTCCCTCCATTGATAAACAAGAAATAGTTGACCCATCAGTACACCACGATTTGAAGTCGAAAGATCACATAATGGATGTTGAGAAACATGACACAGATGTTGTAGTGACGGAGCAAAAATCGCAGCAAGAGGTAAGCCCGCCCTCCATTTTGAATTTCAGAAGCCCTCCATTTTCAATTTTAGTTCTGGCCCGACACAGTTAGACACGCAGTGCCAAAACTTTACTAACTTTTCGGACTCTAATATCTGAATTATGTACAACTATTCAGATATTAATATCTGAATATTGTCAATATTGTTGGACTCTTATATCCGAATTTAGTGCCAGTTTTCAGATATTAATATTTGAATGAAACTGCAGAAAATCCTGCACTTATAGTTGGATAGACAATGCCAAAACTTTACTAACTTTTCGGACTCTAATGTCTGAATTATGTACAACTATTTGGATATTAATATCCGAATATTGTCAACATTGTTGGACTTTAATATCCGAATATTTATAACTTTTCGGACTCTAATGTCTGAATTATATGTACAACTATCCGAATATTTGCTACGGTTAATATCTTGCCATATTTATTCATAGGGCGGAGAGTTCACATTCACAGCTAAAAAATCATCTTGAAAACTCGCAATGCAATTTTGATACTATATGGGAGAAGATTCACAGAATGATGCTGCTACAAGTTACTGAAGTTAAAGCTTCGTTTGAGAAGAGTCTTAATTCTGTGCAACATGATTTTAGGACAACTCTTTTTGATAGGCTAAGGGGAGTTCACTACAACAAAAATGGTCTATTGTGACGAAAACTGTCGACGAAATCTAAATTCGTCGCCAAATGACACCTTTTGGCGAGGAAATTGGATTTTCGTCGTAAAAAGTGATATTTTTTGCGAGGAAAAAAATTCGTCGCCAATAAGTACCCATAGGCAAGGAATTTTAAATTTCGTCGCCGATAAGTACCCATAGGCGACGAATTTTAAAATTCCTCGCCAATTAGTACCCCAATAGGTGACAAATTTTAAATTTCGTCGCCAATAAGTACCCTTAGGCGATGAATTTCAAATTTAGTCGTCGATAGTGGACATTAAATTTTATTTTTAAAAACTAATTGAAATGTGCGTAATTAACTCTAACTCAAATACCTGATCATAAAAAGATAAATGAAAAAATTGATGGGGACTAGTCACTAGGGAGCCCAAGAATTGGCTACATTTGGATGAAAAAGAAAGTGACTTATTTTTTCGTCTTTATTCAAAAAAAATCGCATTTGTTGGTTTTGCGTCAAATTTTTGAGTTATTAATTTTTTTTATGAGAGAAATCGGAAAAGTAAAAAATTATGATAAAAGCTCGCAATTTTTTGACTTATTATTGTCTTTTTTAAAAAAATAAAAGTTTTGATTAAAATTTTATACCTTTTCAATTTCTCTCATTGAGACGAATCAAATAAGTCATTAAGAAATTTGATGCAAAATTAACAAACGCAATTTTTTTTTTGAATAATGACAAAATAAGTCATTAAGTGTCTTTTTCATCCAATTGGAGCCTTACTCTCACGCTCAAGAGTGGTGGAGTGGCTAGTTTGGGTGGTACACTGGCAAGGCCTAGCCCATACCATAAAAAAAACACAATTAAATAATGGGATTTGTAGGTTATTGATTGTGGTGGTGGTGGAGGAGGAGTGGTGGTAGTGGGGTGGAATTGTAATAGGAATGGCGGTGGTGGTGGTGAGGAGGAGTGGTGGTAGTAGGGTGGAGTTGTTATAGGAATGGTGGTGGTGGTGGTGGTGGTGATGGAGGACGAGGAGGAGGAGGAGTGGTGGGGTGCGGGTGGTGGTGGTGAAGTGGTGGAGGGGGTGGTAGTGGTGTTGTTTTAGGAATGGTGGTGGTGGTGTAGTGGTGATGTGGTGGTGGTGGTAGAGGAGGAGGAGGAGTGGTGAAGTGGTGGTTTGGAAAAAAAAACGAGTTGTAAATAGTATATATAAAAAATATTATGCCTTTGTTAACAAGTTGGGTGTTGGTGTAGTGGTCGCGCATGCAAGAGGTATAGGGATCGAAACTCGATAGGGGCTGAAAATGGTGCTACAGTAGAAGGGTGTTCTCGTTTTCGAAAAAATCACTAATCACGACAAAAAAAAATTTCGTTGTCAAAAAAATATTGCCGACGAAAAATTTCATTGCCAAAAAAAAATTAGTCGACAAAATTTTTTCGTCACCACAAACTAAAATTGACGACGAAAAAATTCGTAACCAAAAGCCAAAAAGCTGACGAAAAACAAAATTCGTCGTCAGGGGACTTTTAGCGTGAAACTAAAGTCAACGAATGGTGGCGACGAATTTTGCCTCTTTGCCGACGAAAAAAATTCGTCCTCTTATACAATTTTTGTTGTAGTGGTTGTTTTGTCGAATGCCATGACACTTGTTTTAGCGGCATCCCATCAAGTCGAATGGTTTGTGGAATCGAAGCATTAGTGCGAGTGTTCTTTGAGACACACCCATGGTTTACCTTGCGCTCATGAGATTACTCCTTACAAAATGACAAATATCCCCCTACCGATTGAGTTAATCTACGACAATTGGGATGCAGCACATATTGCGGCCATTCAGAAGTTCAACGAGATCATTGGCGTTGACGTAGCAACAAAGGAGGTGTGGGCTCCCCGCCCCGGCGCTCGCCCGAAGAAGAGTTGCCACCCGGATTTTTGAGATAGATGATCCGAGAAACCGAGAGCTTGATTTAAAAAGAAAGAAAGACTATTGGTCTATCGAAAACGTTGAGATTTTGGGTTCGAGAGCCACGTAACGAACGGGGAAGGTTTTGTTGAAAAGCACCCCGCTCGCTCGGTAAAAGCCTGTCTCTACTTAGCATTTTAAATGGGGGATTTAATATCATTTGAAAAACATAACTTTGATTGAAACATTTACAGGAAAGGGACATGGGATTTAATATAACACATTGACGTGCTTGTGGTGCAAACTGTACAGTATGAAATGATGAGTAATGTACAGAAAATGAAACAACAGCATCACAGCAGTCTGCCAATATCAAGTGAAATGCCGCGCGACGGACCAGCTACATCGCACGGTGTATCTAAAACGCCATGCGGTTCACCTATCTACGCATTCCAGAATCAGTTCGCTTTTACATGACAAAACAAACCACAGATCTACAAAATAGTTTTTTTATATTTTTCCTAATCTCTAGAAAAAAAATGATTTACGAGATCATTTTGTTTATCTTATCATGTAAAGCAATGTTAAAAGTCTTTTCGAAGTGTTCAAAGATTTAATAAAATAAAAAAGATGACTTTTAACATGAAACTTGATTCTGAAATGTACCCGCACAGAGAAGTAATAAACAGACTAAACCAAATAACATAAGAAGGAATATGTAAAAGAAATAAAATATCGCACGGCGTAATACACTACGCCGTGCGGAGTTGTAAAACGCCGCACGATGTAGCGTATCCGGTACAAAGACTATTTTTTGTGCTTTTTGAATGTAAAGCTCGTTTGAGACCCAAACTCAGTATAGAAAGACTGAGAAGGGCCTCGATCGGCTCCCCTCAAAGCTAAACGTAGTTTAGCCCAAGGAATATGTTTATACCTTTTGATCGAAGCTTGGATGTGCTTGAAGATGGAGAGTGGAAGATGATTTGGATTGAGTTTTGAGAGACTTGTGAGCAAATGAGTGTAGAGAGAGAGAGGGGGATCAACTTGAGGTTGATTTCTTAATAGCCCAACTTGTGGGTTGATGTAGAGAGAGAAAGAGATGTATGGTGATGGGTGCAATGAGTTGTAGAGAGAGAATCAAGAGGGGTGTTTTTAGAGAGAGAGAGTGAGAGTGTAGAAAATGGCAGAGTAACTTTACTTGGAATTGAAGGGGTGCTTCTCAACTAGAGGGGGGGTGTATTTATAGGCAAGAGAGCCAAGGATGAGCACTGCAAAGAGGGGAGGTGACTTCTGGGCCGAAATATTGCATCTGCTGGCATGGCCGACAACTTTCTTCTGCTGTCAGAACTTTTCCTCAAAACGCCGCGCGACATAAAGAGAAATGCCGTGCTGTATATTGAAATATCGTGCGGCGGAGCAATGTTTTTGGAATTTTCTGAAATGCCGCGCGGTATTGTGAGACAGCTCAGCACACCAAACTTCGCGGGGGCGCCCCGGACACTCCCGAACTCGGATTTGGGCATTTTTTGAAACGTTGGAAAGCTTGTCAAGTCCTCTTTCTAACCCAATTGGGTTCATTCAAAGAAGTTTTATACATTAAAATGTGTGCCCATTTTACCATCAGTGTGTCATGAAAAAAAGTTGTTTTCGACCAAGCAAACGCGTTTTTCTCTTTGCAATTGAACCGGGGGCCACCCGACATGTTTGGGAAGGTTTTTTTTGAGGTTTAGAGAAGGAGTAGCGAAGGAGCAACAATCCAAGCCTTGAAGGTATATTTTTCCTTATTTCATCATCGGGGAACTTAAAGATTATTCGGAGGCCCATATTGGGGTGTCTACAGTAGTCACTATTTGACGGAACTCAGATATCACTGTCAAATATGAGTGACGTGAAAGAATAGACAACCCAATCCATCGCTCTGAAGTCTTTAAATTAAATGCAAGAATGCAATAAATGTGGTCGTGCTCATGGAGCTGCCTACGTACCCCATTATAGGGATTAGACCAACGTAGTTCAATTGGAACAATGCAAGCAAAACTAGTCCCGAAGGACAATTTAAATAGTAAACTTGAGAAGATTGAGTGCTTGAGTGCCATGAAAATTCTTGATATAAGTCCCAGGGGGACTAAAATTGAGACTAGTCCTCAGGGGACTAAAAATTGAGGCGAGTTCTCGGGGGACTTAAAATTGAGATGAGTCCTCGGGAGACATGCGACGAGTCCCAGAGGACGAAAATGCGCCTTTTGACCATGCCATGGTCATTTTGACAGATTTTAATGCTTGGATGGCGAAGAGACTTGAATTTTGAAAAGCCTGAATGTTCTTAAATTTGGCTTGAATTTTGGAAATAGCTTGAATTTTGAAAGAGACTTGAATTTGAGATTTGAAGCTTGAATTTTGAAAAGTTTGAATTTGGAGAGACTTGAATTTTGAAAGAGACTTGAATTTTGAAAAGTTTGAATTTGGAGAGACTTGAATTTTGAAACTTGAAGCTTGAATTTTGAAAGAGACTTGAATTTGAATAGCTTGAATTTTGAAAGAGACTGGAATTGAATTTTGAAGGAGACTTGAATTTGAATAGCTTGAATTTTGAAAAACTTGAATTTTTTGAAGTGGCTTGAACTTGAAGAGCTTGAATTTTGAAAGAGACTGAATTGAATAGCTTGAACTTTGAAAGAGACTGAATTTGAGACTTGAATTTGAGACTTGAATTTTGAAAAGCTGGAAGAGATTTGGAGTTGCTTGAATTTTGAAAAAGACTTGAATTTGAATTTTGAAAGGGGCTTGAATTTGAGACTTGAATTTTAAAAGAAACTTGAATTTGAATAGCTTGAATTTTGAAAAGCTTGAATTTGAATTTTGAAGAGCTGGAATTTTTTTGAAAGAAACTTGAATTTGAAGAGCTTGAATTTGATGTTCGATTAAGACAATACATGATGATGCAAGTTGATATATCAATGCAAGTATGACAAAAGTGAGTCCCGGGGGTCGAAGTGCAGATAGAGTGTAAGTCCCGGAGGACGAAGTGCTATACAAAGCAAAGTCTCAGAGGACAAAGTGAGATACAAAGTATAGTCCCAGAGGACGAAGTGCAAGACAAAATACAGTCCCAGAGGACAAACCACAGCTCGAGAGACTAAAAGGCTTCTAGGTCGGTTAGACCGTAGCACGAGAGACGAAGAGACTTTAGGTCGGTTAGACCGTTGCCCGGTTGATTGAGAAGCTTAGGTCCTTTTGACCGTCGCTCGAGAGACTGAGAAGCATTAGGTCCTTTTGACCGTTGCCGATTGAACCGTAGCCTGGTTGATTGAGAAGCTTAGGTCTTTTGGATCGTCGCTCGAGAAACTGAGAAGCATTAGGTCCTTTGACCGATGCCGATTGAATGAGAAGCTTAGGTCCTTTTGACCACTACCGATTGAATAAGAAGCTTCGGTCATTTTGACCATTGCTCGATAGACAAATAAGCTTAAGTCTTTTAGACCGTAGCTTGGGGGACTAAGAAGCGTCAGGTCTTCTGGACTGTAGCTTGGGAGACTAAGAAGCATTAGGTCTTTTAGACCGTAGCTTGGGAGACTAAGAAGCGTTAGGTCTTTTGGACCGTAGCTTGGTTGATTGAGAAGCTTTAGGTCTTTTTGACCATAGCTTGGTTGATTGGTTTTTGAACAACATTCGAGATATGTGAGTTGGCACCGAACGACAACGATGATGACATTCTTTGAAAAACAGGGGACGTGTCTGAGCACCCTATTTGCTTTACTGTCTTTGGCCAGTGGACTGACATTCTCAAGAACTTCAAATTTGGGTTGGATTCCATGTCGGATTTGAGCAGCGGTTTGCCTTTGGCCGGGGTTTGAGTCTTGAATTTGCTTTTCCCAGTAGACGACATTGAGCCAATTTACCTCAGTGAGTAACAACCCCCCCAGTCCTGATGGTTTTGACAAGCAGTTGACCAAGTGCAGGCTAGGCTATGATTGTGGCCTAACGAGCTTCTCTCAGGGGTGACTTTCACAAGTTTAGGATTGACAAGATTAAGACCAATGGTTCGACCTTTTAGCAAAGGGAGTGGATTTTGACAGGAATGACTCAAATATACAAAGGAGGGAAGCGACTTTCGAATGGTGACTCTAATTGGGTGGAGAGTTTGACTCTTTGAAGAAGACAGGATTCATGTCCCATAATTTACAACAAATCAGGTTTTGTGATTCTTCTCTTCGAAATTTGTTTTACTCCATCAATTGATCAAAACACAAGAGTTTCTATTATGAACCAAGTTGTTAATGATGACCCATGTCCTCGCTTGAATTTTCGCCTTGATTGATGTGGATTTTGCACAATGCCTCAGTGCTTGATGCCCTTTAACATAACACCTAGGACTCTTGCTATCAAGTTGTGCTTTCCAATCCGAAAGGGCTTTTTAGGTTGTAATGTGGGCCATGGTTTAGGCTTGACAAAGAAAGGATATCAGGCTCAAAATTTTCACTTCCTTTTGGGTTTTCAAAGCTAGCAGCTGTCTCTGAATTGTAGGTGCCTTCTTTTCATTTTTCATTTGCTTTCTCATGCCTTCAATGCCTTTCAGTGTGTTTGACACTTTCATCATGTTGATGCTTTGAATCTCGATGTGTTTGGCACTTTCACCCTTTTGATGCTTTGAATCTTGATTTGTTTGGCACTTTCACCCTTTTCATGATTTGAATCTTGATTTGTTTGGCACTTTTATTTTTCATTTCCCCCCGATGCGGGGGATAGCTGGCTAACTAGGTTCTTTTCAAAGAATTTAATTGTGGCTCAAAGAGGCTGTCAAAGGATATATCTTTATGCGTAGGATGAAAGAAATGATGGCCTTTCTTCATTTTAGATTGCACAACCTAACAACTGAATTCTAGATGCTCATTGAGAGGATTTTGTTTGCATGCTCTAACTTTTGCTTAGGTCAAATTTTGAGATTTCGACCTAGCGAGCTTCTTTTTTTTCTTCAGAGCTAAGGCATTATTCATTGGAATGACGTCGGGGAGCAGTCCCTTGAAATTGTTCTTCTTGTTGGGGATAAGGGTTCAATCAAAAATTATCTCGTGTTTTGAAGTGATTATTATGATTCTCAAGTGATGGTGAAAAACAATTTCAAGTTGGGCCGGGGATAATCACAAAAACCTGAGTTTATTACGATAATTTTGACACAAATACGCGATACTTGAAAGACAGCGGCCGAACCAGCAGGAGTTGACTCGAAAGACTATGACCGAATCTTAGGATTGACCCGAATGCTCATGACCGGTCCTCAGGGTGAGGCTGCCTACGTATCTCGTAAAGGAATCAGGTCACAAAGTAGTTCAAGATTACAAAACTGACTCTCTGTTTTGATTTTTCTTTTTGACAACATACAGACACGAAAGCGAAAGCATGAAAGACTCGAAGTGCAGACTGACACAACAAGGATGAAAACTTGACTTGAAACTTCGAAGATCTCCAAAACTCATGGAAAGTCGAACAGTTGCCTGGCTCTTGACATTTTACTCCTCTTTGCTGAAAAAGGCGGCACTGATGCGAGGATTGCGCTTGGGCACAGGGTCTAGCTTTGGTTGGGGAGGTGCCTTAATGACCTTGTTGTCAACGAGGTCTTGGATAGCATGGCGAAGGTGGATGCAGTTGTTTGTGTTATGGCCAAACATTTGATGGAAGATGCAGAAGGTACTTGGGTCATGGGATGCTGAGAGCTTTTGAGGTAGAGGACCTGGAGGGAGCGGCTTGATGAGGCCAGCTTTGAGGAGGTTTTCATAAATCAGGGATTGTGGTTCGGAGAAATGGGAGAAGGCCCTTGATTTGGTTTTGCTTGTATTGCGGGCCTTGCTTGCTTTGGCTAGGCCTTTGAACATTTTGGAGAGCTTCATTTTTGGGGGTGAATGCCTTTCATCCATATCTTCCTTAGCATTTTGCTTTGGATCTGAGATTATGAAAGCGAGAAGACTATCCATCTTCTGTGTTAAAGCCTCCATTTGGATCATTTGCGTATCCATTTTTCGGCCCACTTCCTCAACAGCCTTCCTCAACTCTTTGAGTTCTGTTTGCTCTGTCGTTGGTTCGAACTCCAATACTGAAATACTGGATTCATCGGGAATGGGTACAATTGGTTTGGATAGGTGGGCAGGGATGATATAGTGAGTGGGGTCAAATATAGGGGAGCTGGTGTTAATGTAGTTAATGCGGTGGTTTGACAAGGTGCTTGATTCCTTTAGTGGCGGAAAGATGGTTTTGTTATCGATAAGGTCTTGAATTTTGTGACGGAGGCGGTGACACTTATCAGTAACATGGCCGGGCATTTGGTGAAAGGCGCAGAAGGCATTTGGGTCGTGGTAGGCTGGAAGCTTTTTGGGTAGAGGAGTTGGAAGGAGTGGCTTGATGAGACCGGCTTTGAGGAGCTGTTCATAGAGTGTGGATAGGGGTGTGCTGAGTTGAGTGAAGGTGCGAGTTGGTTTATCAGCTATCTGGTTTATTTCGAGGGGTTTGGCATTTGAGAAGTTCCCGATGTGAGAGGTATTGCCGTTTCCGAAAAAGACTTCGCCATCGTCGGGATGAAGTCCCTTGCCTTTTAAGGCGGATTCTTTCTTCTCGAAGGTACCGTCCTTAAGTGCTTCTTCAACAGCCAATCCAGAATCGTAGAAGGTCTCAAAATCAGGAGATGACTGCGACAAAACCATGTAAGGGGCAAAGGCACTGGGCAGGTTTTTGGTGATGATTCGTATCTGCTCTTTTAGGTCTGGCTTATTGTGCATCTGGGCAGCTTTGGCTTTCCACCTTTTTATATAATCAGCGAAACTCTCATCTTCACCCATTTTGGTGTTCTCAAGTTCTCGGGTGGTCATTTTCAACTCAACGTTGAAGTCGTATTGGGACACAAAAGCTATTCCAATGTCCTCCCACGTCTTTTTCTTTGAGGGTGCCAAGGAAAAGAACCATTGTAGTGCTGGGCCAGTAAGTGACTCGTGGAACAATTGAGCTATGGCATCTTTTTCAATTCCCCGCATGGTGAGAGAACCAACATACCCCTGAAGGTGGGCCTTTGGATCTCCGGTGCCGTCGAATTTTGCAAAGTCCACGCCTTTGAACTTTTCTGGTAATTTAGCGTTTGGGAATAAGCACAGCTTGCTCATGTCAATTTCTCCCTTCTCAAGCAGCTTGGTTTCTTTAACAGACTCCTCTAGCTTACTGATTTAGGCAATGAGGGCAGCTAGGTTAGGGTCTGCTACTGGTGTTTCTCCTTTGGGTTGTTCAGGCTGTGGGGGTGGCCTAGTCTGAAGCTTATCGCTGATTTCCTGCATACTTTCCATTATCATGAGCATGTCTTTTTGCATGGAGGTAACGGAAGCCTTGAGTTGCGCATTGACATTGGCAATGGATTGCTTAAGCTGGGTATCCAAAGCCATCATGTTCCGCCTGAGTTCTTCCACCTCATTTCCTTGGGCAGCCATTGGTAAGGGATTTTCACGCGGTATTGTTGCTTCTGCTGATGACTGTCCTTCTTGTGACACCTCAACCCTAATTGACTGGGTTTCTTCCACGGCGTCTGTGCGGACCAACCTTCGAAGTGGACGAAACCAAGTGGGTACAGTCTCTTTTTTCAAATGACTAATGTTTCAGCACTGACAGTAAAGCAAAAAGGCGGCTCAAATTCTACCCGAGAATCATGTCCATGCAATGTCGTCGGCGTCGTCTACGTTTTAAGACCTACCTCAGCTCCAAATCTCACTTAAGATATGATTGTATCAAGGGTTTCAGCAGCCACGGGTAAGTTACGTCAGGCAGGTTAAATTCCGAATGCTTCGAAATCAGAGCCAATCTCCTTATCTTGACCATCCGAGACAAAGCAATAAGGTCGCTGAAACCTAGATACAAGCACATCCTAAGGCTAGATCCAGACCAGAGGGGCCGTTCGGGCACGGCGAACATCGGAGGTATCTCAAACTCCATAGATTTAAGGTCTCCTAGACCATTCTAAGGACCTACCGTGGTTCAAATCTCACTTAAGACGTGGCAGAGATGACTTCCGACGATCCGGGTAGGTCGTGTCAGGCAGGTTAAATTCCGAATGCTTCGGAATCAGAGCCAATCTCCTTATCTTGACCATCCGAGACAGAGCAATATGACTACCGGAATCCAAATGCCAATATTCCTTAAGGCTAGACAGAACTAGGAAAGCCGTATGGGCACAGCAAACGGCGGAGGTATCGCAAACTCCATGGATTTAAGGTCTCCTAGACCGATTGAATCCTAAGGGAGTCCTAGAGACTAGGCCTACGCCCTGCCGTGATCTAGTCTTCACTTAAGGTGCTTGCACAGAAGATTTCTGATAATCCGGGTAGGTTCCGTCAGGCAGGTTTAATTCCGAGCGCTTCAGAATCAGAGCCAATCTCTTTACCTTGACCATCCGAGACAGAGCAAAGGGATTATCGGAATCCAGATACTTGCACCATCAAGGTTCGTTCTAGACCAAGGAAGCCGTTTGGGCACGGCGAACACCAGAGGTATCGCGAACTCCATGGATTTAGAGTCTCCTAGACTGACCGAATCCTAAAGCATTCCTAAGTCCTATCCTGCAGAATGTAATGATACATGAATGATATGTAGGTGCAGAAAAAGGTAAACACGTAAACAGGGTATATCACACAAGTCCTAGCCATGGGTCCCTATCCTAGTTGGGATGGTACTATGGTTATGTACAAGTGCGAATGCCGGTTTGGGTCTCAGGAGGGTTCTCCGGACTAGAGGCAAGATGTACTCCCCATGTCAAGTGTATTGCAAGACAATGGTCGAACAGCACGATGGCTCATTATCGTCGAGGGTTGCAAGGCATTTCGGGAGAGCTTGTCGCCGGCGAACCGGGCAAGATTGCCGAAAAACACTGGCGAGGCTTGTGCGGTGCAGAGTGTAAAATAAAACAAAGTTAAAATTTTTCAAATGATTTTAAATCCCCCAAGAAAAATGCCTTTCAAGCTTGGCTCTCTTTATTAATCAATATTTTGGAGAAAACTATACAAGCGAACAATAGTAAAAGTCTCAGTTCGGATTGGTCGGATGTAAAATCCTGTTACGTCACCATTCCGCTCTTCAGCAGCGTGGAGCGTACTGTTTTGACAGACTTTTGAAAGATTGTTCGTTCATGTATTAATCTCCAAATTTTGATTAACAATAGTCCCCAGCAGAGTCGCCACTGTGGGCTCCCCGCCCAGGCGCGCGCCCGAAGAAGAGTCGCCTTTGAGATGGATGATCTGAGAAACCGAGAGCTTGATTTAAAAAAAAAGAAAGGCTTTTGGTCTAGCGAAAGCGTTGAGATTTTGGGTTCGGGAGCCACGTTACAAACGGGGAAGGTTTTGTTGAAAAGCACCCCGCTCGCACGGTAAAAGCCGGTCTCTACTTAGCATTTTAAATGGGAGATTTAATATCATTTGAAAAACTTAATTTTGATTGAAACATTTACGGGAAAGGGACATGAGATTTAATATAACACATTGACGTACTTGTGGTGCAAACTGTACAGTATGAAATGATGAGTAATGTATAGAAATGAAACAACAGCATCACAGCAGTCTGCCAATATCAAGTGAAATGCCGCGCGACGGACCAGCTGCATCGCACGGTGTATCTAAAACGCCGTGCGGTTCACCTGTCTACGCATTCCAGAATCAGTTCGCTTTTACATGACAAAACAAACCACAGATCTACAAAATAGTTTTTTTATATTTTTCCGAATCTCTAGAAAAAAATGATTTACGAGATCATTTTGTTTATCTTATCATGTAAAGCAATGTTAAAAGTCTTTTCGAAGTGTTCAAAGATTTAATAAAATAAAAAAGATGACTTTTAACATGAAACTTGATTCTGAAATGTACCCGCACAGAGAAGTAATAAACAGACTAAACCAAATAACATAAGAAGGAATATGTAAAAGAAATAAAATATCGCACGGCGTAATACACTACGCCGTGCGGAGTTGTAAAACGCCGCACGATGTAGCGTATCCGGTACAAAGACTATTTTTTGTGCTTTTTGAATGTAAAGCTCGTTTGAGACCCAAACTCAGTACAGAAAGACTGAGAAGGGCCTTGTTGACAAATATATGCATGATAATTTGTTGAAAATTATATGCATTACCATTTGTTATTTTGATGATTATATTGATGAAGTTTTTATCTTTTGGCAAAATAAAATCTTTTATCGCAAAGTCCTTTTTTCGGACAAATTTGTTTCTTTGCCTTGAAACATAGCATAAAGTCTCTTGGTTTCAATGATTAATATTTACAAAGACTTAATGAGCTCAATACGTGTTTTGACGGATTTATTTAGATGAAGTTTTGAGTTACAGGTTGACGAATTGGCTGACAAGCCGGCTGTCTGAACAGAAGGGGGTGTCAACCGGATTTCACTGGATGACAGACTGGTTGAGAGAGTGGACGACCGGTAGTGTAATTCTGCAGATTTTTGCAAATCAGTAAAATCTCAAACAATTATATTTTTCCTAAATTAGCTCTTCAACGGCTCTATCACTCTACAAACGGCTAGTGGAAGATTGGATGGCTATATAAGGCTCCAAGAACTCATTGATGAGTATCAATCCAAGCTACAATATTCTATATCATTCCAAGAGCAACTTCTCCAAAGATCAAGTCCAAAATTCTCTTTGTTCTTCCACTTTCATATTTTTCTTAAGAGAAATTTTGTACAAGTCGTGAGCGATAATTTTCGTACTTTCTTCACATACTTGTAATTCCTAAGCGAGTGTTTAGTCGAACACTTGAAAGCTTAGAAGACCAAATTCTTGTTGAATTTGGGTGTTATTGTTTTCGAGAGGTTTTCGGAGAAAACTCTTGCAGTTGTACTAGCTCCTCGGGAAAGCTAGGGGATTAGGTTGTTGTAAGCACCCGTAAGACTTACTGCTTGTAATCTTTTTGAAGATTAGTGGAACCTTCAAGTAGTTGCTTGAGGAGAAGTGGAGTAGGCCGGACCGTGGACAAATCCGGGCCGAACCACTATAATCGGGTTCTATCTCTCTAACTCTCTCTATTTTACTTGCTCATATTATCTTGGATATAGTTGTTAGAGAATATATTTTAATTGGCAATTTTAATTAGCAACCCTATTCACCCTCTTCTTGGTTGCCTTTTTGGGTAACAGGCCTTGATCGGCTCCCCTCAAAGCTAAACGTAGTTTAGCCCAAGGAATATGTTTATACCTTTTGATCGAAGCTTGGATGTGCTTGAAGATGGAGAGTGGAAGATGATTTGGATTGAGCTTTGAGAGACTTGTGAGCAAATGAGTGTAGAGAGAGAGAGAGAGGGATCAACTTGAGGTTGATTTCTTAATAGCCCAACTTGTGGGTTGATGTACAGAGAGAAAGAGATGTATGGTGATGGGTGCAATGAGTTGTAGAGAGAGAATCAAGAGGGGTGTTTTTAGAGAGAGAGAGTGAGAGTGTAGAAAATGGCAGAGTAACTTTACTTGGAATTGAAGGGGTGCTTCTCAACTAGAGGGGGGGTGTATTTATAGGCAAGAGAGCCAAGGATGAGCACTGCAAAGAGGGGAGGTGACTTCTGGGCCGAAATATTGCATCTGCTGGCGTGGCCGACAACTTTCTTCTGCTGTCAGAACTTTTCCTCAAAACGCTGCGCGACATAAAGAGAAATGCCGTGCTGTATATTGAAATATCGTGCGGCGGAGCAATGTTTTTGGAATTTTTTGAAATGCCGCGCGGTATTGTGAGACAGCTCAGCACACCAAACTTCACGGGGGCGCCCCGGACACTCCCGAACTTGGATTTGGGCGTTTTTTGAAGCGTTGGAAAGCTTGTCGAGTCCTCTTTCTAACCCAATTGGGTTCATTCAAAGACATTTTATACATTAAAATGTGTGCCCATGTTACCATCAGTGTGTCATGAAAAAAAGTTATTTTCGACCAAGCAAACGCGTTTTTCTCTTTGCAATTGAACCAGGGGCCACCCGACATGTTTGGGAAGGGGTTTTTTGAGGTTTAGAGAAGGAGTAGCGAAGGAGCAACAATCCAAGCCTTGAAGGTATATTTTTCCTTATTTCATCATCGGGGAACTTAAAGATTATTCGGAGGCCCAGATTGAGGTGTTTACAGGAGGTCATCCGTGTCAATTAACCATTTTTAGATTGAGAAACGATTTAATGTGTTGTATTATATAATGTGTTCTAATATTATGAAAATTGGATGATTACGTCTGCTTGTAGTTTTCGGATCATCAAGGAAACTCTTATATTATATTTCTGTTTGAAAACTCATAGTTGTCAAGTCTGTGACATTCTATTCAGAAACAAGAATGATGTCATGCTAACTTTCGGATATTTGTTCCGAAATTTTTGATCTAGTTCGAACATTAGTGTCCGATTGGTGTTATTCTATCTGATAGTTCTCATTCAGTTCAGAAATTAAAATCTAAGTGTTGGTATATAAATCAAAAATTAAAGTCTAAAACTTGTTATATATTTTGGATATTTATTTCCGAATTGAATTTTCTCCGAATGAATGGGCTGTAATAGACGAAAAAGAGTGTGGATATTAAAAGTGGAATTTGAAAATTAACTCCCTTATTTATTATTGGCGAAAATGGGATGTAATTCTTCCTCGTATAACGTGCCAACATGAAAATATATATTTGTAGGAATTTTATTCCTCGTAAAATGTGTTCATGTCCAAAAATTCAATGATGCTAGCATTTTTCTATCGTAAAAATGGGTTATTTGGAGCGAATTTATTCCTCAAAATACGTGCTGACAGGACTATTAAATTACCCCCGCGAGTTTTTCAAATAAGACAACGGATTTGGTGTAGAAATTTTTGCGACATGACTATTGAAAGAAATTTCAGATTCCCTAAAAAATTCAAATTTGCTAACAAGAGTATTCATTGACACTTCAGATTCTTTCTAATTATCAGAAATATCTTAATAGTTATCTCCGATAAAACAAAAGTCATTCCACCGCGGAAAGTAGTCCATAAACCATGGCCATAATGTGTCCAAAATAAATGGAAGGCCTTAAAGTCCATAAAAAACAAGTCATAGAACACCAAGTCTCAAGTACGGTCAGGGCGCCGGCACCTAGTGTAACGACTCGAGTAACGATCCGAACTAGGGCCTGCTATGCTCGCTTCAGTAGCCTCCGGTCGCCTCAACCTCTTGCCTTTGTTCTTGTCCTCGTGTTTTGCCTCGTTTACTTTCCAAAGTTAAAGCTTGCTCAACATTCCTCTTCCTTGCAGAAACGGTCGGAGGAACTTGTTTCATTTTCTGTATATAAACAATACATTAGAACCGTAGTTGTCAAAATCGTACGATTCACGCAAAATGATACTATACATGAATCAAGGTTTATCTCATTCTTGCATTTGACTAATATGAAACCATATGAATGAGCTAACAATTCAACTTTTATAATCCGGAAAAAGGTCAATCCGATTCTCGATTCGATTCACGATTTGACAACTATGGTTACAACACACGAATTAAAGATAGGAGAATCGGATACGAATTTATGAATAAAGATTAGTGAATCGTATTCTAATAACCGAAATAAAGGGGACTAATTGGATTGTAATGTCCGAATAAGGTATAAAAATTTGGATATTAAAATCCGAATAAGGCAGTAAATTTTGAATATTAAATTCTAAATGAGCTAACAATTCAACTTTCATAATATTCGAATAGCATGTCTACAACCTAATCGAAACTTAATATTTAGCCATTTTGAATAACCAAATATAGACAATATGTGTATCCTCGAGTTCTAGCACATTTATAACTTATCAAGCAACAAACCACCATAAGCATTACAGAAACTCATTAGAGGGTACTAATAGGACTGTAATGTCCGAATGGGGTATAAACTTTTGGATATTAAAGTCCAAATGAGGCAATACATTTTAGATATTAAATTCTGAATGAGCTCACAATCGGAAATTAAAATTTGATGATGCAATCAATTTCAGATATGAAAATCCGAATAGGGGGCAAACAATCAGACTTTAATATCCGAATCTGTGGAAAACAATCAGACTTTAATGTTCGATTAAATCTGAAACATACGAAATAGCAGTACATACTTATTATAGGTTTCTCAAAAAAATTCAAACAAAAATTTTAAAAAAAATCGCATAATAACAAGATTCAAAATTTTACCGATGTTCAACTTCGAAATAGTTGGTGATGCCGGCGTATTGTGCTTTCTTCTCACACCTCCTTCGCCTCAAAGTTGTACTGTTATTATGGTGTGGTGAGAGTGGTGGTTGTGGTGACTGATGGAGGAGAACAAGAAACGGGGAAGAGAGAGAGAGAGAGAGAGAGAGAGAGAGAGAGATGGGAGGTGGGGGTTGGTGGTGGCAGTAATGGTGGGTAGGTAGGTGGTGGCGGTACCCGTGGGTGGTGGAGAAGCTGTGGACTGGAACAGACTGGAGTTGTGGGAAGAAAACCTAGGTTAGAAAAGAACGGACTGAATTGGGTTGTATATTTATTGTATAGAAGGGCAAAAACGGAAATTCAGGGATAATTTGTTGGTCGCAAGTAGCAAATCCTTATAAGGTGGTGGTTTGTAGGTAGCAATTGACTGCGAATAGCAAGAACTGGGCTGCGAATAGCGGCGGCCTTAGTTATTACAAACCCAAATCTAAAATACTAAGTCTGTGTCAAAAATAAAATAAGATGTCATGAAAAATTGCAAAGCCATCTTCTAGTTTAGGTACGGTCCCAGGCGAACTCTGGCTTGGTCTCCATGACCGGATTCTCTTCTGGATAGTACTGCTCGCCTTCAAAAATCTGGCACGAGGCCGGGTACTCTGTATCGTGAGTGACGAGATTCACCTAGTAGAATAATCCTACTCATTTATCCCCTTAATTTACAACTAGCAAGTAGTCAATAAAATATTAATGCAAAGAATAAATAACAGAGTAACACATAATCTGTTTCTTACTATTCTTTAACCTGATGTGTGATCTAAGATCTTCCCCATAAGATCCTTTCCTCCAAACCACTAGTCATGTCCTATCCCATGAGATCACTCCTTTCCGTTGTCGCGATTACACCAAAGTTATTTACCGTGTGTGCATATTCCCACTACAACAAAGGGGTAGTTTATCATGCTATGACATAACTTGGGTTCTTCTATCTAAATCATTACTTCACAATCATCGCTGGACTTTCGCTAGTTTCATATCATTACTTGGCTTCCTGCCAGTTTCGAGACTGGGCCTCTGTTAGCACCCATCTCAATTCCCACCTCAAAATTTCTGCCTGCAGGCAATCTCCTAATAGTTCAAAACTTTCCAATTTGTTCATTACCTAACATCGTCTAGGTGAACTCTATTCGCATAACATCCCATGTTTCTAGGGTCCGATCTAACATTTAAATCGAGAATCGATGCATTTAATCGAGATAATAATTGCAATAAATATCAAGCAAGGCAGACATGTAACTTTTTATGATTTGAGCCGTTGCCCTTAGTCTTGTATAGCCAAGAAGGTTGATTTTTATTAGCGAAAAACTTTGTTTATACAAGAAATAACAAAAAAAAATTATTCAATTGCTGGTAAGTCTGTTTAAATTAGCTTAATTACGACATTAGATTGAGTACTAATTATATTAAATATAGGAACATGATAGAATAATTAACATGCCCTGGTAAAAAGTCCTAATGATTCTACGTAACATATTCGAGTATCAAAAATTTGGTCCAGAGGAACACAAAATTATTCTAGATAAAGATATTATCAAAAACTATCGAAACTAAAATAATTAAACAATAAATAATATATGTAAATTTTAACAAGATTTGATCTTAGGATTATGGAGAGTCTAATAAAAATTATTTGACAAAAATAACATGAGTTATAGGGTCGCAAGGTTATTTTTATTAAAAACTTTGTGAAATAGTTAATTAATTAATTAGTTAATAATAAAAAAATTAATAATATTAACAAGGTATCATTTTTGAGATGCGAGGAGTCTAGGAAAAACAACCCGGGTGCCAAAAATGGTGTTCGGAAGGTTGCAAAGTCGATTCGATCATTTTTTATGAAAACCATGGAGAGTTTGCGGCAGAGGGTGCCGGCCGCAAAGTTGGACCGGTCAGACGTTGCAGTGGGACAATCCACCGCGAACTTGGGACTTCGGTTATGGTGATAGAGGGACTTTGGGATTGAATTGGCGATTGTTTGGTGATACTATGGGTTGTAGGAGTTGATGTGTATGGTCAATTAGGGTTTAGGTTGAGTGCACCTAGTAAACCCACTTTTCTCTCTCTTTCTTTCTCTCTCTAGAAATCCATTGAACTGGAGGTTTCTTTTTTGATTTCCTTCAAGGTTTAGCAGTGGTAGGAGGTGGAGAAGAGGGTTGTGTGCTCTAATGGAGGTGGGTGTGGGTATTTATAGGGAATTTGGATATGGAGGTGTTAAGGTGGCATTAATGGTGGTGAGGTTCCAGGCCTTCCAAGGGTCAGATTAGGGTTGTAAGGGTCAGGGTAGGGGTCAAGAAGATAAGTAGGAGGTGGCGTGGTGGTGTTGGTGCTTGGAGGTTGGAGGATAGGAAGGAATTTTTGAATTCCAAAGGGGTGGGTGAATCTGGCTCTTGGGTGAGCAGGGGGGGTGAAATGGTTCTTTGGGTGAGCAGAGGGTGGATGAACCTGGCCCTTGGGTGGCTCTAGGGTTGAAAGTTGGTGGTTGAATAGGTGGAAGGAGGTGGTGGCAGCGTGCGGTTGGAGGAGAGGGGTGGTGGAGTGTTACGTACGGGTGGTGTGGCAGGAGGGTGGAGAGGGGGGTATGTATAGGTGTTGAACTGGGCCGCGATTCGCTGAAACGGGCGGTGGCCGTCTTTGTTAATGGCTAAGGTTGGCCTTTCAGTCATGGAAGGGCCGAGATAGAGTAGCTGGAAGGGGAGACGAATTGGGGCAGCCGTCGCAGCCGTTTTTCTTAACAACGAAGGTTTGGCCCTTTGGCCATGAGAAGGGTAGAGAGAGAGAGAGAGCAGAAAGTCTACTGGCACAGTAAATCTGTGCACAGATTGTGCATAGATTTTTATGTGGGGCCCACTAAGGGTCCCACAAAAGTGATCTGAGCCGTTCATTATGTTTAAAACATTTTTTCAAGGGCCCCCGCAAAAAATTAGCTCAATCCGATTCCTATAAATACTTGATCTAATCATCTAACTTTTCATTCTCTAAAACAAAAGTTCGATGATTAGATCAAGCACTTATAGGTGTAAGATTGAGTTGATTTTTCGCGAAAGCCCTTGAAAAAATGTTTTAAACATAATGAACGGCTCAGATCACTTGTGTGAAACCCATAGTGAGCCTCACATAAAATCTGTGCACAATCTGTGCACAGATTTGTTGTACCAGTAGACTGGTGAGAGAGAGAGAGAGAGGGGAAAAGGGGGAGTGTACTGTGAGGGAGGGAGGATAATTGGGTGTGGGAGGGTATAGGAATGAGTACGTGTATGCGCGGAAATGTTCTTCGCGGTGTTCGATAATCCAGTTTTCGGTTTCGAAAAATTCTAAGGATTTAATCGTAATGTCACAAAATTATTTTGAGACTAACCGGGGTCTCTGTGAACAGAAATCTCGACAGCAAAGAGAATATTTTTCGTGGATATTAATACATCCAAATTGAATTTAAACAGAAATTAACTAATTAAATCAAAATTTATTAACTAGCAAATTGGAAAACAATGAAAATGATTTTTGAAATAATATCACAAAATTTTTATTTATTAAAAATTTTGGGATATTACATGATTTCCCTCCAAATACAATATCCCTGGGACGAAAAGATGGAGTGAAGCTCACTTGCCTGTTTTACCTCCAAACGCAAGGGTTTATGGGCCATGTAACTATCCTCCATTTGTGAATTGACGAAAATAGACGGCAAGGTCTAATTGATGAAATGTTAACAAGTTCAGAGGTTTTCAGAACTACAATTATGATTTTCACCCATGTATTACTCTCATTAAGGGTCCAAACTAAAACCCTAGAGTAAAGGAGCGAGGAAAAAAACAGAAAAACCAAAGAATCAATGATTAATTTCCTCTTGAATCAAAGAGAACAAATAAAGAATCAAAGATTGGAGTGGGCAGATTAGGTTCTTGAGGGGGATGCACAGTGCATTATCCAGATGTTACAGGGAGTGGAGGTAGCCAAATCATGCTTGGCGGTTCTAACCGACGATCACATCATTAGTTTAGCAAGTTCTTTTGATCCTGTTATGGTTTCTTCCGTACCTCGTAATTGTAATAGAGTAGCTTATGTTGTAGTCAAAACGCCTTGTCCATCAAGCACTCTATGACCTGGTAAGAAAATTTTCCAACCTTGGACTTTAGAAAGGCCTCGCTTGATTTTCCTAGTTTGCAGTAATCAATAAAATGGTTGACGATTGTCAAACAAAATCTCTAATTTCTTTCTTGTTAATCTCTAATCTTGTTCCTCTAATTCTTCCTCTTCTCCTTCCTTTTTTTTTTCTCTTGTGTCTGAATGTGCTTCCAATAAGGGTGATCAGAGTCCAGAGATCCTGCGATCTCATTTTCTCCCGTATGTTTCTGATTTTGTGCCCCTCCGTTTCATTTTGACTGGGCCACTGTGGGCCTATGGTTCTAAAATGCGCCTTAGTGTGTTATAGGAAAAAAAATTCACGACATATACTCCGTACTAAAAAAAATTAGGACGTGTTTAGAAAAGACAAAATATTGAAAAGAGTAGACACGGAGCTTTAAGACATGTCTCATGACTATATATTCTGAAAATTATACTACCATGGAATCCTATAGAGTGTTTAAGGTACTTGGAAAACGTCAATCCTAGCTACCCTTAAATCAGAAAAAGAACAAGAACATTTGATCGAATGTTGTTCATATTACTACTCGATTCCTCTAGTCAAGCGACAACTGCCCTTGGTGAAGTAAAATAAAACTCGAGTTTGCAATCACGATTACATACAATTTGACGTATATTCATAATTAGTTACTTCTTGGATTTAGAGTCTTAGTGGTTTGTTGAATCACCTCGTGTACTATATATATCATATGAACAATTTAATTTTACCGCGAGCAGTAGTTTCTTAGTGACTCTACAAAAACCCCCCCCCCCCCCCCCCCCCCCCGCATATCAATCGATACTATATAAAAGAGATGATGGGCTTGCGACATTGTAGGCCATCTTTGCCCAAAAAGTCCCTCATTTGTGCTGGGTTGGACAGCACTCATGGGGTAGTTTGGGTATTTAACACTTTTGATTCTACTTGTTGGGCGGGGAAGGGGAAATTTCCTCCCACCTTCCTACGTACTTTTTGGGTTCCACCTGCTTCTCTCTCTCACACGCCCCCCATATCTACTTCCCAATCTCTTCAGTCATCTAGGGATGACAATGGGGCAGATCGGGTCGGATTTTGCGTCCCCCAAATTTGTCATGTTCTATATCGGATTGGAGTCGGAGCGGGAAAAATCGGGGAGGTGTCGGGGTCGGGGAAAAATCGGGTCCCCATTTACCATAATAATTTGACTAGTTTTGTTCTTTTTAGAGTGTTTTGAAAAAAAAAACAACATATTGATGATTGATGAGAGTTGAAAAAAATAGAAATGAAAAAAACAAAGACATAAATTAGTGTATTATTAATTGGTGTTAGAGATTTTCAAAATAAAGTGTTGTCGTTTTTGGTTTTGAAAAATTTCCTTGTTTCATTAGAATGCTTGTTTTTCCTCCTTGTGTGCTTTGTCCCACATTGGTTAGGTGAGAGATGTTGGAGTGGTATATATTAGGAAACATTCCTAATATGAATAAACAATGATCTAGTGTGGTGCAGCGCTATGGTGCATCGCCCATACCGGCAAAGCCGGTACGCACACGCACGCGCGGCGTGGGCAGTGTGGCGTGGGCTGTGGTGCATTGTGGCGCTTTAGCGGCGCACTTTGCACTTAGCTTGTAGGCGCCATTTCTTATTGCGAGTTGGCGGTAAGGTGGCGCTGACGTGGCATGCCGCGTGTCGCACACGTGGCAGGTGAGTCACACGGAGCGGTTCCGATCGGGTGCAACTCGAGCCTACGGGTGCGTTGGTTCGTAGAGTTGCGATCTCAGCCGTCGATCGTGAACGGGCATGATCCAACGGATTGGATCAAATCTGATTGGGTGTGAGCGAAACAGTACACCTGTTCGGTGTGACTGGGTGTGACTGGTTGATCTAGATCGTAGGATCTAATCCAACGGTCAGATTAGATCGGGTGCGTACCCATTCTCAATGGGTGCGTAGTGGCCTATAAATAGACCACTACTTGTCAGAATCCAGTGGTTACACACATATAATCCGAAATTCTCCCACATCTCTCTCTATGTTTTTCTAGCATTCATTATGCGTTCTGTTTTGCTGCAGAAAACAGAATACAGTGGTTCTCGGTTCTTATTTTCGTGTTCAAGCAAGTATTCTGTCTGTTTCGTTAGTGCAAACGAAAACGGAAAGAACTTCGAGTTCGGGCTTCGATTTATCTTGAAGGCAGATTTGCTGTAACCCTTTGCATACCAACTGGTGGGGGCAAATACTGTCTTTAGGAAAGCGACATCGTCGTGACTCGAAGCGTATTACAGGTTTGGTGGAGATTTCGTCAACAATTCAGAAATTGCAGTGGCCAATTTTTCCAACAATCTAAAGACAGTATTCTGCAATGGCGATGTCTCTACAAAAGATGATGCAGGACTTTCTGAAATTGGAGCTGTTTGAAGGCTGAAATTTCAGGCGTTGGCAGAAGAAGATGCACTTCTTGTTGACTACTTTGAAGGTGGTTTATGTTCTGACTACTCCGAGTCCAGAGATACCGGAGAATCCGGATGAGGAAACTATGGAACAGGCCCGTGAAAGGGGCAAATGGGAGAATGATGACTACATCTGTAGAGGACACATTCTCAATGCACTGTCGGATGCACTTTTCGATGTCTATCAGAATTCAATGACGGCAAAGGAACTTTGGGATGCACTCAATGATAAGTATCTTTCTGATGACGCTACAAGTAAGAAGTTTCTTGTTAGTCAGTTTATGAATTATCGCATGGCTGATACTAAGCCGGTGATTGATCAGTTGCATGAGATTCAGTATATCCTCAGTCAGTTTAAGGTTAAGAATATGCATATGGATGAATCTATTATTGTCTCCTCTGTTATTGACAAACTGCCTGCATCTTGGAAAGACTACAAAAAGGAACTCAAACACAAGACCGAGGAATATACCCTTGATCAGTTGGCCCAACACCTTCGGGTGGAGGAAGAGACAAGGCGCCAAGAGGGTAAGGATAATTCTACTTCTAAGGTTCATGTGGTGGAAGAAAATTCCAATAAGAAACGCAAGAATAAGGGCGGTGACAAGTCTTCTGGTAAATGGAAGAAACAGAAATTGGATCCTACCGATACTGGTTGCTGGCATTGCGGCAAACCTGGGCATCTTAAGAAAGATTGCAAATCCTTGAAAAGGAAGAACTCTGGTGGAAATCCAGGAGCATCTGGGGCAAAGAATTCCAAATTCATTGCTGTTGTTTCCGAGGTGAATATCCTCGAAGATGCTGGAGATTGGTGGTTTGATTCTGGTGCGACAAAGCATGTCTGCAATGACAAAAGGTTTTTTACTGAGTATAAACCAGTTGCAGATGGTACCGTTCTGTTCATGGGAAATGCATCAACTGCACCCGTTAAGGGTAAGGGCAAAGTGGATTTGGAGTTCACTTCTGGCAAGACGCTGACTCTTACTGATGTGTATCATGTACCGGAAGTTAGGAAGAATCTCGTGTCTGCAAGTCTACTTAATAAGTATGGCTTTAAAGTTGTATTTGAGTCTGGCAAAATTGTTGTATCCAAGGGTGGTGTGTTTGTTGGCAAAGGCTATGTAACCGAGGGGATGTTTAAGCTTAATATTAATAACACAGTTGTTTCTGCTTATATGCTTGATTCTTTTTCTTTATGGCATACTTGTTTAGGGCATATCAGTACAAGGAAAATGGATTGCATGATTAAATCTGGACTAATTCCTAATTCTGATAATGATTTGGTTGATAAATGTAAGATTTGTTTAGAATCTAAGATAACCAGATTGCCTTTTCCTAAAATCGAGCGGACTTCTTCATTACTTGAATTGATTCATAGTGATGTATGTGATTTTCATAGCACTCCAACTAGAGGCGGAAAACTTTATATGGCAACGTTCATAGATGACTATTCGAAATTTTGCTATGTCTATTTGCTTCATTCCAAAGATGAAGTGCTTGATAAATTTGTTGCTTATAAGACTGAAGTTGAAAATCAATGTGGTTTGAAAATAAAACGTCTTAGGTCTGACAGGGGTGGTGAATACCACTTCCCTGATTATTGTGAATCAGTAGGGATAATTCATGAAGTAACTGCACCTTATACACCACAACAGAATGGAGTGGCCGAAAGGAAGAATAGAACTTTGTGTGAGATGGTGGTTGCTATGCTAAGCAATGCAGGATTAAGTAAAGGTTTGTGGGGCGAAGCCATACTTACCGCTGCTTATATCTTGAATCGAGTACCTCTCAAAAAGTCTAACATTACTCCATATGAGCTCTGGTCAAAAAGGAAACCAAACCTAAGTTATTTTAAGACTTGGGGTGTAGGGCGATTGTGAGATTGCCTGGACCTAAAAGGAAGAAATTAGGTCCAAAAGGAATCGAGTGTGTATTCCTTGGATATGCTTTGCATAGTAAAGCATATAGGTTTCTAGTGGCTGAGCATAATGATGTTGTGTCTATCAACACCATCATTGAATCTCGAGATGCAGTGTTTTATGAAAACAGATTTGACAGAATTCCAAGGTTAAAATCCAGTAAGGATTTGGAATCTAACAAAGATTCGAAAGAGTTTCCTTTGGTGCCCGAAGAGGACAATGAGCTTTTTGAGGTTCCAGTTGAAGGAAATGAACCTGAGGAACAAGTTGAATTGACGAGGAGCAAACGAGTTCGGACAGAGGAAACGTTTGGTCCTGATTTCATAGTTTTTCTAGTTGAAGGCACTAGAGAGACTTCATGTGTTCACAATGTATTTTCACTTCACGTGGAAAATGATCCTTTGACATTTGAGGAAGCAATGAAATCGCAAGACGTGGCTTTCTGGAAAGAGGCTATCCAAGATGAGATGGACTCTATTATGGGTAATAATACATGGGTTTTGGCGGATTTACCACCTGGTTCTAAACCAATTGCTTGTAAATGGATTTTCAAAAAGAAAATGAAAATTGATGGAACTATTGATAAGTTCAAGGCCAGACTCGTAGCCAAAGGTTTTACCCAGAAAGAGGGTATTGATTACTTTGATACCTATGCCCCGGTTGCAAGAATCTCAACAATTAGAGTTTTAATTGCTTTTGCTTCTATATACAAGTTTGAGATACACCAAATGGATGTCAAGACTGCATTCCTTAACGGTGAGTTAGATGAGGAAATCTATATGCAGCAACCAGAGGGGTACGTTGTGCAAGGTTATGAGCACAAAGTTTGCAAGCTTATAAAGTCTCTTTACGGATTTAAGCAAGCGCCTAACAATGGCACGAGAAGTTTGACAAAGTGATTGTGTCAAATGGTTTTACAATACACCAAGCTGATAAATGCGTGTATAGTAAGTTTAATGGCAAACGAGGAGTTGTTATCTGTTTGTACGTAGATGATATGCTCATTTTTGGTACAGACCAAGAAAGCGTTCAGAGTACAAAAGATTTTCTTTCTGCTAACTTTAGTATGAAAGATATGGGTGTTGCTGATGTAATATTGGGTATAAGAATTAAAAGGAATGGTGGTAATTTAATTCTATCCCAGGAACATTACATTGAGAAAATTTTAAAGAAGTTTAATCACTTTGAAAGCAAACCTGTGTCTACTCCGTATGACTCTCAATCGCCATTGGATCATAATGAGGGGAGAGCGGTGTCACAACTAGAGTAATCTAGAGTGATTGGCAGTTTAATGTACGCCATGACAAGCACGAGACCGGATATTGCATATGCGGTGGGGAGGCTTAGTAGGTATACTAATAATCCTGGGCATGTACATTGGCACGTAGTGCATAGAGTACTGCGATACCTCAGAGGTACTATAGATTATGGAATAGTCTATAGTGGGTATCCTTCGGTTCTAGAAGGATACACTGACGCTAATTGGATTACTGAGCAGAATGATCACTCTTCAACGAGTGGTTGGGTTTTTACACTTGGAGGAGGGTCAATCTCCTGGGGATCTAAGAAGCAAACGTTGATAACAGACTCGACCATGGCAGCCGAGTTTGTAGCATTAGCTTCTGGTAGTAAAGAGGCAGAATGGCTGAGAAATCTGTTGCTGGAAATTCCAGTGTGGCCTAAGCCTATGCCACCTGTATCGCTGCATTGTGATAGTCAAGCTACGTTGTCACGAGCGTATAACCAAGTGTATAATGGGAAGTCCAGGCATATAGGACTAAGGCATAGCTATGTGAGACAATTGATTGTTGATGGGGTGATAACCATTGATTTTGTTAAGTCAAGTCAAAACTTGGCGGATCCTTTTACGAAAGGCCTTGCAAGGGATTTGGTGTTGAAAACATCAAGGGGAATGGGACTCTTGCCCACTTAGTTTAATCACTCCTGGTGGAAACTCAACTCAACCGGTTGATTCTCTCAATCTCTTGAGTTCAATGAAAAACTACACCACACGTCGTAATTGGAAACACTTTAAAGTTATTTTACACATTCCAAGGTAAAGTGTTTTGTGCCTATAATGTGAAAACAAAGGAGGTTGAACTACTTAGCTCTTAATAGATTGTTTGTGCTGTGTTATAGGAGCACGGATAACGATCTACCTATGTGAATGTGGAGGTGGTGCCGCTTCCTATAGGTCACAGGGGCTAGACCTTAGAGCGTTCATGAATTCAAGATAAAAGACCCAAGGCCAGTTCACGGGTCAACCGATTAGGATATCTGCATTATTTGGAGGATTATGTGTGAGACACGTCCGGTTGGTCGACAGAGGACAACTAGTTCAAAGACACGTCTACTATGCTGCCCTGACCAGCTTTGATATGTTTTCACTAAGTGAGTAGTTGAAGTCGCAAGACACTATTTATGTATGCATAACCCTTGTAGTAAGAACCGAGAATATTTCATCTGTATTTTGAAAATGGTGGGGGATTGTTAGAGATTTTCAAAATAAAGTGTTGTCGTTTTTGGTTTTGAAAAATTTCCTTGTTTCATTAGAATGCTTGTTTTTCCTCCTTGTGTGCTTTGTCCCACATTGGTTAGGTGAGAGATGTTGGAGTGGTATATATTAGGAAACATTCCTAATATGAATAAACAATGATCTAGTGTGGTGCAGCCCTATGGTGCATCGCCCATACCGGCAAAGCCGGTACGCACACGCACGCGCGGCGTGGGCAGTGTGGCGTGGGCTGTGGTGCATTGTGGCGCTTTAGCGGCGCACTTTGCACTTAGCTTGTAGGCGCCATTTCTTATTGCGAGTTGGCGGTAAGGTGGCGCTGACGTGGCATGCCGCGTGTCGCACACGTGGCAGGTGAGTCACACGGAGCGGTGCCGATCGGGTGCAACTCGAGCCTACGGGTGCGTTGGTTCGTAGAGTTGCGATCTCAGCCGTCGATCGTGAACAGGTATGATCCAACGGATTGGATCAAATCCGATTGGGTGTGAGCGAAACAGTACACCTGTTCGGTGTGACTGGGTGTGACTGGTTGATCTAGACCGTAGGATCTAATCCAACGGTCAGATTAGATCGGGTGCGTACCCATTTTCAATGGGTGCGTAGTGGCCTATAAATAGACCACTACTTGTCAGACTCCAGTGGTTACACACATATAATCCGAAATTCTCCCACATCTCTCTCTATGTTTTTCTAGCATTCATTCTGCGTTCTGTTTTGCTGCAGAAAACAGAACACAGTGGTTCTCGGTTCTTATTTTCGTGTTCAAGCAGGTATTCTGTCTTTTTCGTTAGTGCAAACGAAAACGGAAAGAACTTCGAGTTCGGGCTTCGATTTATCTTGAAGGCAGATTTGCTGTAACCCTTTGCATACCAACTGGTGGGGGCAAATACTGTCTTTAGGAAAGCGACATCGTCGTGACTCGAAGCGTATTACAAGTTTGGTGGAGATTTCGTCAACAATTCAGAAATTGCAGCGGCCAATTTTTCCAACAATTGGTATATTGCTCTTATTATATCAAAACAATGAAATTCATTTAGACATATACATACAAAAATATAAATATCTATAATCAGGTTCGAATCGGGTTAAAACGGGGCGGGGGAAGCAAATACCATACCCGCCCCATTTGCCTATCGGATCGGGGCGGGGAGGTTGGAGGCGGGGGCGGATCGGACGTAATTGCCATCCCTACAGTCATCTCTCCAACCAAAAAAGTGGTTGTAATTGCTTCAAATCTCACTCCGAACCCTAACGCCAACTCGAACGCCATCTTCTCATCTCCACGGAATCCGTCATCATGTTGTTTCTGCTCGAATTCAATCTTGTTTGGCAATAACTATATCGGAAAACCATTGGTTGCTTCAACCATGAGAGCCTAAAGATTCCGATGATTCGGGTACTTTCGTTCACATTTATCTTTGAAACCTAACACCTGCTCATCCAATTTCCATTAAGAATGCCTTTTGCATAATGAAAGAGTGTCGACCAATTCTGATTAAAGTTTTTTCTTAACTATAAACCTAACACCCACCCATCCAAGTTCTATTAAACCTATATTTTTCTTTCGGGATATATATAGACATGGGTGCACAATATGAAATTATGTAGTTATTTGTAATGATAATAAATTTTTTTTTATTTTCCCAACATTTTGTTGCAATGTTCATCCACCAAATACTTAAATCCTGCATAGTCATCCCATGTCCCTCCTTTTTCGTCCATCAACTTACGGATGATCGGACTGAGGGTTTTTGTTGTCCGCTTCCTGGCTTGACCGTTGCCTTGGGATAGTATGGAGGTCCACGTGAGGTACCTCCTGAGTGGGACTTCAGAGGCTTCTCACCTTCCTTGTTGATAAAAGGGGTGCCATTATCTGAAAGGATGACTTTGGGTATACCAAAGCGGTAAATGATGTTCTCTTTGATGAAGTTCGCGACTGCCGCGCCGGTAGCTCTGCGCAAGCTTACTGCCTCTACCCACTTCGTGCTTATCTCAGTAGCGACTAAGATCCACTGATTTCCTCTGGATGACGGGTGTATAGGCCCAACGAGATCCATTGCCCAAGTATGAAACGGATAAGGGGCGCGAATGGAGTGTAGTTCCACGGATGGTGCGTGGACTAAGTTCCCGAATTTCTGACAAGCCGCGCACCTGCGTACATGTCGCTTCGAATCTGCTTCCATCGTAGGCCAGAAATACCCAAGATGGATCAAGTGCTCGTACAGTTTCCTCCAACCCTGATGTTCCACCTCGTGGACCTTCTGTAAAACTTCTTCAGCTTTCTCGCGAGACAGACAACGCAAGGGGATTCCGTCTAGGGCGCGACGGTAAAGTTGCCCCCCTTCCAAGAAGTAACGCTGAGAGCAGCGCTGAACCCTCCGAGCCTCTCTCGGATCCAAGGGCAACGCTCCTTCACGAAGGAAGTCGATGTACTCTTGCCTCCAGTCTAGCTCTTCCATGAGGCAACACTCTGCCTCTACTGCGTATAACATGCAGTTTCGGCAGGCACGGAGGACTTTTGCGGCATCTTCTTTCATGCTGGGCCAATAATAGCCCTGCCTTTGAACCCTGCGGTATAGAGAGATCTCGTTTTCGCCACAAGTTTTGTCATGGATCTGACGCAACTTGGTCTTCGCTTCGCCGGGTCCTACACATCTTGCTAGCCACCCTTGAGGTCCGCGATAGTACAGCTCACCGCGGAGGACAGTAAACTGGGCCACCTCCGCGATGGGCAAGTTCCCCTTTCCAGAGGCCAACTGCTTCAGGATGGGGTCGCGCCAGTCTTCCTCGCGGCGTGCCCCGAGCTCGTCTATGATTGATGGCTCTGTCCTTTTAATAATTTCGATCGTCACTTTTTCTTCATCAAATTCTGTCTTTGCCCCCAGCGTCGCGAGAGCATCCGGGAATCTGTTGTCTGACCTTGGCCTGTGGATTATGTCCACTGCCTCAAATCTTCCCATTAACTTCTGAACTGTCGCTCTGTAGGGCGCGAGGGTGGGTTCCTTAAGCGCGAACTCCCCGGATGTCTGGAGGATGATAAGTTTTGAATCCCCCACGATTTTCAGCCGTGAAATTCCTCTGAAGTTTGCTGCTAGGAGACCAAGGATTAGGGCCTCATACTCTGCTTCGTTGTTGGAGCATGCGAAGCCGAGTTTGTAGGACAAGTACTCCCTTTCTCCTTCATCACTTTGAAGGACAATTCCTGCGCCGCCATGCGCTCCTCCTGCTGCCCCGTCGAAGCTTAGCGTCCAGGACGCCTCGCTTGGACTGGCCGCGAGAGCTTTGAAACCATCTCCTGGCAACGCCTCTTCCAATGGTTCGCACTGCCCGCTTGGAAATTGTGCAAGGAGATCCGCTAAGGCCTGACACTTGATAGCCCGTGGAGTGACGCATGTGATCTCAAATTCGGCTAAAGCCAGGAGCCATCTCGCGATCCTCTTGGATAAGGCTGGTCGCGACAGTAAGTATCGCACAGGGTCGCTCTTAGTGACAAGCTGTACGGGGAATGACAGGAAATAGTGCCTTAACTTCTGAGCAGTGAACACGAGGGCCAAGCAATGTCGCTACACTGGGGTGTACCTCTCCTCTGCTCCTTGGACCTTCCGGCTGATGTAGTACACCGGTCGTTCTACCCCTTCTATTTCTTGAACAAGGAGTGCCCCGATGGATTTTGGCGTCGATGTCAGGTATAGGATGAGAGGCTTCCCTGGCTGGGGTGCAATCATGGTTTGAGGCGAGGCTAAGGCAGCCTTGACGCTGTCGAAGGCTTTCTGATGTTCGCTGCTCCACTTGAACTCTGCTTTTCCTTTCAACAAGTCACTGAATGGCGCGGTTATCTCCGCTAGTGCTGGAATGAACCTGCGCAAGTAAGAGACCTTTCCGAGAAAGCGCTTGAGGGACCGCTGCGAATGTGGCGCGGGCATCTCTGCGATGGACCTTATCTTTGTCTCATCCGCGTCGATCCCGTGCCTGTGCACCAAGAACCCCAAAAACTTCCCTGCTGTCACACCAAAGGCGCATTTCAGCGGGTTCATCTTCATGTTAAACTTTCTGCATCTCTCGAACACTTCTTCTAGGTGCTTCAAATGATCAGCGCTCTCCTTTGACTTGACCACCAAATCATCAACATAGTCTTCCACTATGTGGTGCATTAAGTCATGAAAAATTGCAGTCATGACGCGCTGGTAAGTGGCGCCTGTATTTTTCAGACCGAAAGGCATCACCACATAGTAGAAATTTCCGAGAGGGGTGCGGAAGGCCGTCTTCTCAGCATCTTCGGGAGCCATCCTTATCTGATTGTACCCACTAAAACCGTCCATGAATGAAAACATTTGGTGACCTGAAGTAGCGTCGACCAATGTGTCCACGTGCGGCAGCGGGAACTCATCCTTAGGGCATGCCTTGTTAAGGTCGCGAAAGTCCACGCAGACCCTAATCTGCCCATTCTTCTTCTTTACTGGTACGATGTTGGCCAGCCATGAGGGGTACTGAATCGGCCGTATAAAACCAGCTTTCCTTAACTTCTCGACTTCTTCCTTTATCTTCTCTTCCAACTCTGGGTTGTACTTCCGTTGCCCCTGCCTCACGGTCTTGGAGTTGGGGAATACATCCAAGTGGTGCAAAACCAGGCCTCCATCGAGCCCGGGCATCTCCTCATAGTGCCACGCGAAGACATCCGCGTACTTCTGCAACAGCTTGATCAGCTTCTCTCGAGTTTCCCTCCCCAGCGCCTTGCTTATAAATACAGGCCGCGGGGATCCTTCGCCTTCTCTCAAGTTTATCTCTTCCAAGGCCTCTTGCTGCGGCCTAGGACCATCCTGCATGCATTCTGGTGCTGGCTCTGGCTTATCCACCAAGTCTGGCTCGACTTCCGCTGCTATGACAGTGTGGGGGCTCGCGACCCCGCGAGGGACCGCTACCCCCGCGCACCGTCATAAGCAGTACACCGTCTTGCCACCTTCCTGGATCTTAGTAACCTTCCTTGGGACGGCTGGTGCCACCTTCGCGGCGGGTCGCTTGCTCGCGACCCCCTCTTCTCTCCTCATGATGTTCTCCCACCTTGGGACTTTGATACCTATGGGCTTGGCTGATACTACCTCCACCTCTTCCTCCATCTCGGAGAAGTAGACTGCATCGGGCAGGTGGGCCTCATCCGTGTCGAAAGGCTTTTCCGACGCGGCTACCGTGACCCTCTTTCCTGCCCAGATCCCCTTCATACACTGATGGTAACTTGATGGGACTACAGCATATTTGTGCATCCAGCTCCTTCCAAGGATGATATGGTAGTTTGTCTGCGCGTCGATGATATGGAACTTCGTCGCGGCGCGAATGGCGCCTACCGCGAGGTCCACCACCACGTAGCCCAAGGACCCTTTCTTGTCTCCTCCAAATCCCGTGATGGCGACAGAGGATTTTATGATTCGGTTTTCTGGTATTCCAAGTTTCTTGAAAGTAGCGAGTGGCATGATGTTGATGGACGCCCCTCCGTCTAGGAAGGCTCGTTTTAACTCAACCCCCTTGATGTGGGCTGTCACGTAGAGTGGCCTGTTGTGGGAGAATGTGACGCGACGGTCAGCATCAGAGAAGGTGATAGAGCTGGCCCCTTCTCGGATGGTTCGCGGCACTGAGCCATCCGCAGCCATGCACGCCTGCTGGTGCGCTTCCGCGATGTTCACGATGGACTTAGTGATTTCCGTTCTAGCCGCGGCTGTGAAGCCTAACGCGTCGTAGAACACCTTGAACTTAGTACTTTCCTGCAACGCCTTGACTGCAGCGTCAGGATCAGGGATGACCCTTGGCTGCTCATGAGAAACAATTTCATCCAGGTGATCATAGTAGGAAGTCATGCAGACCTCCTCGTCCGTGTACTCATCTTCTTCAGCAAAGAAGTTATAACAGGCAGCCATGTGGACAGCTCGCTCGTGCTCAGGGTAAGGATGGTCGCGCACGTCGTTAGGGCGGCCGGTTCCAACCCTGAGCTGATTGGCTTCTTGCTTTCTTTTGAAGATCCTCCTTAGGGTCCAACAATCGCTTGTTGGGTGCTTCATGTGCCTGTGGTACACGCAGTACCTCGGACTCTCGCGATCCTGCCGCGATGGTTCACGTTCAACTTCAGGCAGCCTGAGTACACCGTCAGTGACCCATTGCTCCACCAACGCCTTCACTTCTTCCATGCTGCAGGGGTATTCTGGGACCTCAGCTGGTTCTCTGTCCCTTCGCTTCTTGTGACCACCGCCGTCGCTACTACCCCCTGCCTCTTGTGCGACTGTGGCGCGGGAGGCAGAGGCAAGAGAGTAGCGACTGTGAGAGAGCGGTTGGACTTCCAGTTATCCTTCAGAGGTGGCTTCACAGTATGGCGGAGGTTGTAAGCCGCCTCGAGGAGAGCTGAGAAGGTTGGGATCTTGATGTTCACCAGAAACACGCGATAGTCGCGCAGGATTCCGTCAATGCATATTTCAACCAAGTGTGACTCGCCCACTGGCTCGTGGCAGTCCACAGCTTTGTCCTGAAAACGCTTGATGTAGTCAATGATATCTTCACCATTTCGCTGAGTTTCCTTCACGAGGGACAAGGTAGTGACCTTCTCGCGGACTTGGAAGAACTTAGTGTAAAACTTGTTTACCATTTCTTCCCAAGTTTCGATCGAATAAGGCTTAAGATTCACATACCAAGTGTACGCTCGCGAGGTAAGGGACTTGGAGAACTCGCGGAGGCGAAGGTTATAGTCACCGGAATGGGCCCCAAGTGTTTCGATGAACCGAACCACATGCTCTTGGGCGCTGCCCTCTTTTCCGTCAAACTTAATGAACTTGGGTGGGGTATATCCTTCTGGATAAGGTAGAGAGAGAATGGCTATGGGATATGGGGGTTGGATATCGGGGTTGGGTAAGGAGGGAAGGGTGGCTTTGGTTTTTTCTTTAAGGAGGAGGGCTTGAACATTAGCTGCAGTGAGGAACTGATTTTGGGACTGGCCGTTGTTCTCGGCCTGGAGAGGCTGCTGGTGGACTGAACCAGTACCCGTAACAGGGGCTGGTCCACCGATTTGGGGGTTTTGGGGATTTTGGACAGGGTTTGCTGGGTTTGCAGCTGCTGCTGCTGCTGGATCTGGGACTACCCCTGCAGCGGGTTGCTGGGGTGCTACTGGTGGGACTGCTGGTGGTATCACCGGTGCTCTTGGAAGAGCTGCGGTGATGGCCTCTGTGAGAGCAGTCATAGCAGCAATCATCTGATTTTGGCCATCTCGGACAGCCTGAAGGACTTCCATGGTGGCGTCTCCCCCTTGAGTGGAGGATCCGTCGCCCTCTGCCAAGATCGGCCCCGTATTGGCCAGATTTTCCGCCATGGTCGCTACTGCGCGATTTGGGGGTTGTTGAACAGCTGGAGTCTCTAGACCACTTCTTAAGCTAACCATAAACTAAGCAACCTCCCCAGCAGAGTCGCCAATGTAGGATCGGTCCGATTTCTGAGTGGACAAATACCCTTAAGAGAATAGATGTGCCGGAGAGGTTGTAATAGCCATGGAAAGGGATGAAAGGAGTGATCTAGAAGGGTGAAGAAGAAGAGCAGGGGTGAACAGAGAGGGTAGGCAGTGGAGACCCAAACCCAAGAGGTCCCTAGGAGGAAAGACAATAGAGCCCCTGAAAGAGGATAAGACCTCCTTTGAAATCAGTGCTCACCAACTTTCTCTCTCTAGGAACTGTTCACAGAGCTTAATCGCTTCTGAGGTTCAATGAAGAAACGTTCATATTTATAGCCCACACGAGCTAATGCTCGGACGCCAAGTGGCGCGCTGATAAAATGACACGTGTCCCTTCTGTACCCCCTGACCGCCGAGGTGTCGCTACCCTCGCGATGACCGTGAGTATGACGGTATGCGTATCCTCTTATTCGCGGAGATCCTCTTCTTCTTTTACAGCCACCAAGCCACTAGATCCCCTTCCTTCCCGTAGGGCAAGGTCGTGACCTACTCGGTCGCGCCAATACCGCTTGCCAAGCCTCAAGGGGCCCCTCAGGTCCTGCCTAAAGGCCGGAGCAGACATAAGAGTCTGGGCAATTTCTCGGGTGCTTGGTTAAACCGCATTAATCGCGCCAAGCGTCCACCTGGATAAATATAACTCTCTCCTTAAGGGAGGAATTTGAGCTCGCGACCCTTACATGGGCGCTGCAAAGCTATGGGTAGCGCGAGGCTCCCACGCGCAAGGCCACGTGTCGCGCGACTGAGGCGCCACATGGCGAGCTAGGGTTCGTTGGTCAAATCGTCAACCCCGCGAGGACGAGTACACGTGTCAGCTGCTCATTGGATAGTCAAACGGTCAACGGTCGCGCCTATTGACCTTTCCTACAGTAGACAAAACCGAAAGAGGAAATATGTTCTCCTAGTTTTAACTTTGTGATACCTCATCAAGTTCAATATCTCTTGTTTTGGACTCCGAAAATTCCCATTGATAATAATTTGGTGTAGCACATGTCACATGGGGAGGACTATCGATATGGTGCTTTAGATATTGATATGAGATATTACTCGAGTTAAGAACCTGTCAACTTCTAGAAATGAATTGAGACTTCAATGAGGCATCCTTTTGGTGGTCCTCTTGTTAAATCCCCTCAATATGTTTTATATACTGTAGTTAAACAGGGATATGTTGGGTGGATATACAGCTTACGCGCTTTCAAGGGGAGTTATCATATTCCGTTATAGTTTTTGCTGATTGATTGCTTAGAGAACAAATTATTCAGAGCCATTTTCGGACTAACTTTTCTTGGAGGAAGTTTTTGTTTTCGGTGATTGCTACCGCAGGTTGATGATGTTTTGGCTATGCGGAGCAATTTCTTGGCGTTGGCTCTGAAATATACTGTTTGGCTTCAGCCTCGATCAGTCGTGTGCGACTTGATCACGGATGTTGGTAACTGTTAGGCTATGGCCTCGGACGGTCGTGCGCGACTGGACACTTTGTGATAAACAGGTTGGCTTCGGCCTCGATCAATCGTGCGCGATTGGTCCTCTGGTTTGGGGTAAATGTTTGGCTTCGGCCACGGTCAGTCGTGCGCGACTCGACATCGAATCGGCTTTGTGGTAAAACTGTACTGAGCCTCGGTCCTGCGTAAGATCTGCTCGGCTTGGACCGTGCGCGGTCAATTGTTTGGAAAACTTGTTCTCGGTTTTGGACTAGAGCAGATGGGGAACATAAAAAAAAAAAAATTGGTTTCTGACTTGGGAAATTTTTTTTTTCAGATATGATCTGTTTGGTATTGGGAAAAAAAAAAAAAACAAAACAAAACCGAACGTTTCCCAACTTGAGTCAGAACCTTTTGATATTTAAAGGAAAAAATTGAAGTTGTTGCGTTGATAACATTCAAAGGCAGTGGATGCCTTTGATTACTTCTTTTTGACTTCTTGGCTTTGATTTGTTTACTGTGTTTTGAAGAGATCAAAGTATTAGAAACAGACAAATGTCATAAAAAGCTTTATTAGTACAAATTGATTGCTATTTTGAAAGGATCAATATTAGCAATTTTTTGATTTTTGTGGTTGCGGCTCCACTGATTTTCCTTGTATTGGAGTTATTTTTAACTGGATTTATTTGGGCATTTGTTTTTATGGAAAATTGGAGATCTCAAATGGTTTTAACAATGGAAATACTTGTGATGGTATTGCCCCAAGTGATTTGATCACATTTGTTGGTGCGCCAACAGAGGTTCTTATGAACCATGCTTAGAAGAGGTGTCAACTTGAGATGTTGTTCTACCTAAACATCCTGAGTGGTTTGTACTACTGTCTGGTGCGCCAACAGTGGTTCCTACGGGAATATGTTCCTCTCATGTGAAAAATGAGTAGGATGGGCAAGCGGTTTCCGTTGTCAAAGTTCAAGTGATAAAGACTTCTTTTCAATTAGTTGAAAGAAGCACTAAACCATTTAACTTAATTCACATTGAGGTGTGGGATTTCAAAGTTATGTCCAAATCCGATATGGCAATAAGTATTTTGTTACTTTTTGTTGATATTAGCATGAAATATTGCTACATGTACTTGCTCGAGAGTAAGAACACAATATTAGATAAAGCTCGTTCTTGTTAAGAATGAAGTTGGACATCAACTTAGCAAAGAATAAGGTGGTGATGTGGTGAAATTAGACTTACCGTTTGGTGGAACTTTTTGTCTAGCATGGTAGTTCACCGAATCACTGCACCTTATTTGCTTCAACACTTTGGAGTTGTTAAAAGGCTAAATCTTGCCTAAGAGGCTATGATTGATGCTATGAAGCATTTCTCTCCACATATGATGGCCTTAACGAGGTACCATGCAAGGAAGTTGATAAAATCCTAAAGTTGTGGGGGCTAATTCCTTCCTATAAATTCTCACGAATGTGGGGGTGTCTTGCAAAAGGTGGTTGTACCTATACCTAAGAAGGTGAGAATAGGCCTCACGATTGTTGATTGTGTGCGCACAATAGCAACTTGTGTTATGTCTTGTGCATGGATATGGGATATCAATATTCACAAGAATAAGAACATGGAATCTAGGAATGTGTTGTTCCTTGAACACATATTTTCACATAGATCCATAGAGGAGTCAAGTTCGGTTAAGCGAACTTTGAAGACTGCAGGTGAAAGCAGTGAAGACCAGGAGGAAGAAGTTGATGTTGAGCCTAGGTGTAGCAAACTGGCTAGAACATAACATCCTTTGGTCTAGACTTCCTAACTTTTATGTTAGAAAGTCAGCCTCGGACATTCAAAAAAAAAAAACAGCGAGCTTGACTCCATTCTGCAGAAAGCGAATGAGCTACGTATGAGTCAGATGAATGTCATGGTAGCTTTCCTAAATGGCGATTTAGATGAAGGAATCTACATGGAGCAACCTGAGGGTTTTTCAGCGCCAAGTCAAGAAAAGAAAGTATGCAGGCTTGTTAGATCTCTCTGTATGGTCTAAAGCTAGCACCAAAACAATGGCATGAAAAATTTGACAATGCTATGTTGTCAAGTGGTTTCAAGATCAACGAATGTGACAAATGTGTTTATGTCAAAGACACAGACGAAGGGTACGTCATTTTGTGTCTCTACGTTGATGACATGCTCATTGTTGGTAGCAATGAAAGGGTCATTCAGTCTACCAAAGATATGTTAAACTCAAAATTTGACATGAAGGATATGGGCCTTGCAGATGTCATTCTGGGTGTCAAGATCACCAGAACATCTGTTGGACTTGCGTTGTCTCAGACACACTACATTGACAAGATTCTTGAAAAGTTCAACCCGTCTGATTCAAGTGTCGCAAGAACCCCTGTGGATTTAAGTCTGCATTTATCCAAGAATGGGGGGGAAGGCGTATCTCAATTAGAGTATTCTCGGATAATTGGGAGCCTGATGTGTTTGATGAGTTGTACAAGGCCCGATATAGCTTACTCAGTCAGCAGACTGAGCAGATACACGAGTAATCCAGGTCATGTTCACTGGAAGGCGATAGTCAGGGTTCTGCACTATTTAAGGTACACTCGTGATCTGGGGTTGCATTACACCAGATATCCAGCAGTACTAGAAGGGTATTGTGATGCGAACTGGACATCAAATATGAAAGACTCAAAATCCACAAGTGGATATGTCTTTATACTTGGTGGTGCAGCTGTTTCTTGGAAATCCTCCAAACAGACGTGTATAGCATGTTCCACGATGGAATCAGAGTTTATTGCTCTAGATAAAGCGTCTGAGGAGGCCGAGTGGCTCTGTTAATTTTTGGAGGATATTCCAAGATGGCCAAAACCTGTGCCACCAATTAGCATCCATTGCGACAGTCAATTTGCAATTGGTAGGGCACAGAGTAATATGTATAATGGTAAGTCTAGACATATTCGACGTAGACATAATACCATTAGGCAACTACTCTCAAGTGGGGTTGTCGCTATTGACCATGTGAGGTCAAAGGACAATATTGTGGATCCGCTAACCAAATGGTTAAACAGAGAGTTAGTTGAGAAAGCATCGAAAGGGATGGGGCTAAAGCCACTACGCTCATAGTTACCGTGGGGGTAGCCAACCTAGCTGACTGGAGATCCCAAGATCTAGGTTCAATGAGACTATCTTTCGCGAGTAGCCGAGAATGATCACTCAGGAGACTTGGTCTCCTGCCCATTCCTATGGTGTAGAACAGTGATACCTGCTAATGGAAAGAGGTTAAGCATTGCTTTTAATGACTCTTATGCGCTGGGTTGCCAGGCGGGGTATAACAAGATACCCTTTATAGGAAGGTCACCTATGTTAGTATGAAGTGGGGCCGCTTCTTTGAGAATTGTGGCGAAATTCTTGAGAAAATACTCGAAGAACCAGGAAGGGGGTGTCATGGCCAAAATGAACCCAACAGTGAGAACTGAACTACGTCAGGAGAAGTCCTGTGTGACGTCTATTGTCTCGGTTTACATCGGCGGCGGAACAGTTCAAAGCGGGACCGCTCACTGGTTTGCCAGTAAACCCGATAGGCTATCACAAGGGAAGGTTCCAGGCCAAAAGCCACCTATCCTATGCAGGGATTATCCGTTGTCTCTCTCTCGAATCAGCTTTGTACTCTGTGTCAGTATGTCTGCCAATTTCATTCATGGGGGGGATTGTTGGATATTTTCGAGAAAAATCGGATGAATAAAATCGAGGCATACGGAGGGTCTCTCGAGGCAACCGATAGGCCTCTATTTGGTTCAACGAATCTGGACGTGTTCTAAGGACCAGGAGTTACAACCTGGTTTACTCCTCCCCATTATGAGGTTAATGGCAGATTTCAATTCTCAAATTCATTGCGGGAGTTACATGTAATTCAATTCCCGAATTCATTAGAGGATCCTTCCTTTATATTGGTGTATCACGTTTTGGTAGAAAAACAAGAGATTCATATTGCTCCATATACTCTGAATATTGTTCTTGTGAGAGAGAGACAGACAGTTGTTCAGTTCGCCGAGGCAGTCGACGGCGGTGTTCCGGCGGCTTGCGGTCTAGCCGAGCCAACCCTGGGAGAAAGTCGCCGATGCAACCTACAACACCCACGGTAGGCGGCGAATATTTCTTAAGGAGACCGTGGTACCACACGGGACTCGGTTCTTGATCCGGAAATTTTGTTTGTATTTCGTACTTACAATTTGTCTGCCGTTCAGATTTGTAATTTGTTTCGATCATGTGATTGTTATCAATGAAATTGTTCTTTGGAATTCCGTTGTTGCCGAATTTTTTCCCAACAGTTTCTGCTCGAATTCAATCTTGTTTGTCAATAACTATATCGGAAAACCATTGGTTGCTTCAACCATGAGAGCCTAAAGATTCCGATGATTCGGGTCCTTTCGTTCACATTTATCTTTGAAACCTAACACCTGCTCATCCAATTTCCATTAAGAATGCCTTTTGCATAATGAAAGAGAGTCGAACGATTCTGATTAAAGTTTTTTCTTAACTATAAACCTAACACCCACCCATCCAAGTTTTATTAAACCTATATTTTTCTTTCGGGATATATATATAGACATGGGTGCACAATATGAAATTATGTAGTTATTTGTAATGATAATAATTTTTTTTTATTTCCCAACATTTTGTTGCCATGTTCATCCACCAAATACTTAAATCCTGCGTACACAACAGAGCCACGGAAGTCGCAGATCAGCGACCCCGCTTGTCGTAGCATATTGCCATATGCTTCAACGTATCCAACATAGACGGAAGAAGGAAAAAGATAAAAATCCAAGCAAAAACTTCTTATTTTCGGAATGGATTATCCAATTTATAAAGTAAAAGGAAAATAAATAAAAAACTTCAAATTCCCAAGTGAAGAACCTCTTGAATCACATTTCTATTTTTTTGCTCGGCAAATTCTGCTATTGGCTTATCCCACAATATTGGAGGATTTAATTTGTAGTAGAATCGCAGTTTTTCCAAGCAGGTGAGATGCTTCCTCTCTCCATATCATATACCCACCACTCATCAGCTGTTTCATAGCTAAAATATATGCAATCTAGCCTGCATCCTATTTCGCTTGCGTCAACTGAGGTGCACCAATTAGTCCCCACAAACAATGTTCTATCCCCAATGCTCTCCATCTTCACCCATGAGAGTTTATCGAACCGAAGACGATACACCTCCACATTTTCCACTCTGTGAATAGATTTCCTAGAGACTAAGAAAACCAACAAGATTTCCCCATTGGATTCAATCAAATATTCCTTGAAATGCATTGAATGAACACTGGGAACAGCCCTGTTTGTGCCTAAACTTGTGATCCTGAAATGAGAATCAATTTTTTCTATAACTGCAAGAGTTCCTTGCAAACTCAATGCATAGAACTTTCCTTTGAATCCAATGGCATTGGTGAATTTCATGAGTTGCTGGTTTGAAGAGTGAGGATCCACAAGGGTGCTGTCATGCTTTAACCATGCATAGTTACCTCCGTTTGGGTCACAAAATACGACAGCCGGTTTTTCAAAGCCTGTTAAGACCATCACAATGCAATTGTTGGTGATGAAAATACAACAACATATTTGCATTTTTCGGGTTTTTTATGTATTGAATTTCGACTTTTTCATTTTGATCGTTGTTTTTTCTTCATATTTTTAAGTTCGTATAGTCAACAGAAACCATTTTGGCAAGAAAACTTAAAAGAGGTGCACAAAATAGACAAAAGCCTCGAAGGCAAAACAAAAACTTTACAAAAGACCACAAAATAAAATGTTGAGTGCTATTTTTGTTCTACAACCGGAAGAAGTTGGTGAACATTGCCGACCTTGTTTGGGGTTTGCATCTGGTCCAACCTCAATTATTGCTCTGTTCATCCATAAAACTTCATGCTTTAACTTTCATCGCAATTAAATTTTTGCAGGGCCCTCTATTTTACTCATTTAAACAAGATCAGCGGTTCAGAATAGCACAGTGAGACCCGAAAGGATGAAATGTCAAAATGGGTGTCAAAATAGGTGTGAGCGGAACTGTCCCCATCCACATATCCTCAAGCCACAGGTAACGAGCAAGACAGATAACATGGAAAAGAGTTGACACGGAGATTTAATTAGGACATGTTTCGTCTCGATCACGACTATTCTAAAAGTTAAACAATGGAATTATACTCGAGTTTGCAATGAACAACAATTGATTGAATGGTCATGTTACTTCTCCAATTCCCCCTGTCAAGCGACAAGTACTGATTGGGCGGATCTTCCCTGGAAAATAAAACTCGAGTTTGCAATGAAGAATGCAGAGGATTTGACGTATATTCATAATTAGTTAGGTTCTTGGATCCAGAGACGTGTGGTTTGCTGAATCACCCCAAGTAATATGTCACATGAACAATTTATTTCACCGCGAGAAGTACTTTCTTCGTCACCATAAAAAATTCGAGAAACATCGCTTGGGCAATTTCTCATGACATCTTATCCGATTGGGCATATCAATCAATACCCTATACTAGAGGTGGCAACTGGGCGGGTTTGGGCTGGTCAAAACGAGTAGCGGGTCAAATATGTGTCAAATAGTAAACGGGTTGAAATGGGTCGGGTCAAATATTGGCCAAGTCAAACCCGCCCGACCCGACCCGTTTTTCCCATTTCCCCATTCATTCTTTTCCTTCTCTACTGTTTTCTCCCGATATGGGTTGAAACACGTTCACAAATGGGCAAAATTCCATGGGGTCTTTCAGCTATATAAGCTATTTTTTATTTGTACGTTCTGCGTTAATTTTTTGTGGATTATTGGTTCTATTCAAAGAGAAGAATCAAAAAAGAAAGACAACGAACAAAATAACCCTCCCCCTTTTTTCCCCTCCTTTTCCTTCATACTTATAAAGTCTATCAAATTTTGCTAAAAATGGTCCAGTTTTTTTTATTCATTCAAAATTTCCGTCCCTAAATTTCGTAGCGTGTCACAATGGTAACTCTCTGTTGATAGTGCTCCAAATGAGCCGAATTTGAAAATGTTCGAGCTTGGCTTGTTCACCGGGCTACGTAAATTGGAGGAGAGCTGCAACTACTTTGACATCTACTCATTTATTAAAAAAGTAAAAAAATTTGCTTGAATTTAGCTATTTTATTAAACAAACAATCATCTAGTTTTCATTCAAAAAATGGAAGAAAAAAAAATGGACCATTTTTTGCAAGATTTGATCGACTTTATAAGTAAGTGGATCCGGACCGAGTATCGGTGACCACTTGGTCTGCTGACTTTTCTTTGTGTACTTGGATAGAAGACAGGGTGATTTTGGATTAAAAAGTTACGAATGATTTTCTTTCCGCATTTGTTAGTTTTGCGTTAAACTTTTATGACTTATTGATTTGTATTGACGATAAGACAAAAATAAGTATTAAAAAAAAGACTATTTTTTTAACTTTTTTTTTGTTTTTATTCAAAAAATTATGAGTTTCACTAGAAAAAATTACTTTTCCGATTCCTTTGATCGAGACAAATCAACAAGTCATAAAAATTTGAACAAATACAAAAAAAATGCAAAAAAAAATTTGAATAAAGGCAAAAAATAAGTTGCTTATCTTTTTAATCTATACCCACCCTCACACTGAATTAACTGATCAATTATAATTCAAATTAACTGATCAATTATAATTCAATTTTATTATTGAAGTAAGACCCAAGGATGAATAGGCTTGCGGGATTAAGAACACGTTAGTGGAATACCAATCATAATCACACTAGTAGTCCCTCGAGTTGTGACGTGAAATTGTCATGGAAAGCCCTTAAGAAGAATGGATGGGTTTTTTAACTTCAACCCATTTTTAACCCATCTAAACCCATATCAACCCATTATATGATATGGACGAGTTGGGTTGGGTTATAAGTGGGCGAATTTGGGTGGATTAAACCAAATATAAAAAATTGGTCTAGAGTCCACTATAGAGAACTTATAACCTAGTTAGTCCACTTCTAATGTTTATAACCCCTCTAATCCACTAATATAGTTTAGTAAGGCCTTAAATCCACTTTTTTTTAAAAAGAAATTAAACCAAGACGAAAATATCCTCCTATATAAGCTATGATCATATAGAGAGAACCCTAGACCAAAACAAATCTGGAGCAGCCTCCTCTCCCTCTCTCTCATTGTGGTAGCTCTTGCTCTCCGGCCACACACCGCTGTCTAGCATGCCGACAATCATGTCCTCCCCGTAATCCGACGCCGGCCGGACTCCGGTGACCGGATTAAGCGATAGGAACTCGAACGTGTGGGTGGTGTCCACCGTCACTTGCCTGTCACCGTAAGCCGACAAAAGCCCTGGTAACTTCTTCACAGTGTACATCTCGTCTTTGGAAAGCACTACACTGAACCCATCGGCGGCGATATCGTAAGTGTAGAGAATCCTCGCCGACCATTGGTGGCCGTCGGACGTCGCTGGGCTCACGTGCACCAGATTGGAGCTCTTCGTCCGGATCTATCAGTGGCCTTTAATTAGATGCAATTTTGTGTTCTTTCTTTTTCAAACAAAATGAGTTTGTGTTTGACTTGTACAGGTGTAGATCTGTGAACTCTTTTATGTAGTTTGCTGTCTTCTTCCCATTTTGATTTGTGGTGTTGTTCTACTGGTGGTATTTGAAATGATGGTGAGCTTAGTGGTGGTATTTAAAATCTTGAGGCTCATGAAGAAGGTTGATCCAGTCTTTTGTTTGTCCCATGTCCGATTATCATCAGATTTGGAGGTTTTTGAATAAATATATAAGGTTATATGTGTGTTTTTCCTAGGATTAGAGATCTGAAGTTTTTTTAATAAATATATAAGGTTATATTTGTGCTTTTCATCAATCACTTATTGATTTAGTCCGCGCAGCGGCCTCTCCGGCTTGCTTCTGATATATTTGGAGTTTTTTGAATAAATATATAAGGTTATATGTGTGTTTTTTCTAGAGCTAGCTAGACATATAAGGTTGGAACAAGTTGTGTTTTTTGAAAAAATATATAAGGTTATATGTGTGTTTTTGTTGTTATTTAATGTCATTTTTTAAAAACATTCTTAGTTAGAGAGAGGTGTAATAATATATAACGTTATATTGTTATATATAACATTCTAGATTAGAAATATTTTATGTTATTTAATAAAAGAACATATCACGTTATATATGACCTTTTGTACCGAGTAACCTTTTTTTTTTTTTGCGATATTTAGATATTCAAAAACTCACATATAATGTTATATGTTTTGTATGGACCAGCATATAACGTTAAAGACTAAAAAGAAGGAAAACCAAAAAGAAATGTTGCATGTTAGAAAATTTTTGCCACACATATAATTTTGTATGCTAGGAAATTTTTATCACTCATATAACGTTAAAAAATCAATACAAGAAAAATAGGAAAAAACAAAAAGAGAAATTTGTCACATATATAACGTTAAATGTTAAGTGTAGCAGGTTCAATAAAAAAAATCAAGAAAAATGAAAAAATACGTTTTTTGTTACACATATAACGTTATATGTGGCGTGATGGTGGTGGTGACGGCGGCGGCCGCGGTGGCAGCGGTGGGGCAGCGGCGGCAGTGGTGGTGGCGGCGGCGGCTTGATTGCAACAAAAACAAAAAAAATTGAAAAATATATATTTTCATGTTAGCCAAACAAGGCCCTTGTTTCTTAGGTGGGGTATTTTTGTCATTAAAATTTTAGTGGACTTAGTGGGTTATGAAACTTAGAAGTGGACTAGATGGGTTTAGAAAGTGATATAGTGGACTTATGAAAAATTCTTCCAAAATTGCCACGTCTACCCTATACTAGTATCTATCTAATAAAACACAAGGGTGTGGAGACCACACAAACACAAGTTGATCTAAGGGCTGAGATTCATTCGATCCAAGGGCTGATGTGTGCTCTCCAACTCTCTTAAGAAAACACCCACACTCTTACAAATATATTACAAAAATATCATCGGGTCTTTTTTTCCACTGTTCGGCTTCTGGCGTTGGCATAAAAAAATAAAAATATATTACAAAAATGCCCGTGCCTACGGCACTATGCGCCCGGCCTACGGCACTACTGGGGTGCATAGTGCCGTAGGCACGGGCAAACACTAGTGCATTAATAATAAAGAAAGGGGAAATTGCGAATTGGTAGCTAGCCGTTGGCCAATCTCTGCCCGAAATGCCCCTCAGTTTGTGTTGGGTTGGGCTGCACTCATGGGGGCAGTTTAGGTACTATTCAACAGTTCTGATTCAAGTTGTTGGGAAATTTCCTCCCACCTTCCTACGCACTTTTTGGCTTCCACCTGCTTCTCTCTCTCACCCACTCTCCCTATATCTACTTCCCAATCTCTTTGTCATCTCTCTATTTTGAAAGGAAAAATAGTTTTACAAAAATAAAAGTATTGCTAAATATAACATTAGTTACTCAAAAGTCTAGATTGGGCGAGCATTCAATTATTTTAAAAAATGTTGGGCAGGTGCACTTATACGATTCTAATTTTTTTGAACAAAACAACTACTATAGGTTTAATAAAAATTTGAAAAATGGGAATGGCAGTCGTCTGGACTTGTCCACCCCTCGGTCTGTCCTTGAACTTCAGAAAGATCCTCCTATAAGTTTATTTGCATGATTAATTTGCGATAATCTTAGTTGTTCACCTGGGGTTAGAACCAAAGAGGAACCATAGCCAATATTCATGGGTAGTGATAGTGCGGATGTAATTCATTGCGTTCAGATGTAATTCATCGGTAGAACACGGGAGGTCGTGTGCAAAGTCAAATTGAAAGTTATCTTTACAAAGATCGCTCAGCAATCTCCCAAAAAAGTAAAATGGCAAACAATTAACCCTAAATGGAAACAAACTGATCTCTTTCACTGCATGTTGCTCTGTTAATCATGACAATGCAACAACTGATAGACTTTTTTTTATCGAGTATTTGTCATTTTTTTGGAAGATTGAAAATAATGCACATTTTGAATGCTATAAGTTTTGAATATTGGCTATGGGATCAGTGACAAAAACAACACAGTGATTAAACAGAATTCGTAGTTCTTTCCTTGTCTTCTATTCTTGTTCTTGGCTTGCATACTGATAGCAATTCATGCCAATCGTGTTGATGTCTTGAACTGTGTCTGTACGAGCACTTGCTAGAAATAATAATGAAGTCGATTCCTATGTTTAGCGGATTATCCGTCAAGTTTCTTGTGGGGCTGTTGTGGATCTATCAGAAGCTGGCCTGCTACAAGCTCAGGGTAACCTTATTATTTATTTTGAGAAAATAATTTTGTAGATGTACCCATTGATCAGTTGATTTCTTTGATTAAAGTTGGAAAAACTCATGCCTGAACCAATTACTAATGCATTGCTTATCGTCTTTCACTTGGGTGCACATTGTAGGATCTTCTTGACAACAACATAGCTTAGGAAAGGAAGCTAGCCTTCATATTCCTTGTTCTGTCATTATCAGGCATTGTATTAATTGGAAATGTGAATGTTCTGATAAACAAGGGTACAACGAATATGGTCAGCTCGGCGGATGTCTTACTCGTGAAGGGCGTTAGGAGGCTCGTATTATAAGTGGACATGCAAAATTCCTTGATGAAGACACTGAGCTCGTAAAGATCACCAAGGCGTCATGCGGGGGACTACGAGACTGCAGCTATCTCGAATGAAGGAGAGGTGTAAGTGATTCGAAGGACCTTTTCTGATGGGGCTAGGTTCTACTGTTACAGTATGAGTAATGTGGTCAGCCGCATGGCCCAAATGAAATTACTTGGAAGAGTTTGGAAAAGCACTTCTCATGTTTAGCCTCAGACAGGGCTCTACGGAAATGAGATACGTACAGTTTCATTATCTGGCTTGTCCTCCTAGCTTGGGGACGACATTGATATTTTCCTGAAAATCACTTATTTAATCTCGGTGTTCGCTTCTTTGTGGTTTACTGCTGGAGAATAATTTTTCTGAATATAAAGAGACATTAATGCTTGTTTGTTTAGTCTTGTTAACTGTCACTTTGGATGGTGAGAAAAGAAAAGGAAACTACAAATCCTGTTGTTTATTCTAAAGCAAATCTAAACGGAAAAAGAAAAAAGAAAACAAAGAGGTGAGAAGCTAGAATTCTTTCTATTATGATTTAATTTTAGAAAAATTTCTTTTATATCCCTTCGACTTTGATCATTCACTTTTTAATTTCGGCATAAAAATACTTCGACTTTCAAATTTTTTTCAATGTCATCCTTTAGTGTAAGGTCACTTTTTTATTAGGCAAATCCCATGACAAAAACACATTGATTTGTAACCCTTTTATTGCGTTGTAATTTATTTATTAGAGTGTCTGTTTAGGAAGTCGAAGGAAACCAAAAATATTATGTACTTGAGTGTGGTAGAGACTGTTTAGGAAACTGGCATCAAATAAAATCAATATCAGGAAAAGGAAAGATTGTCAAGGCAATATGGGATGGTGAAATCACATGTGTATGGCAAGATGGAAATGGAAGGAATCAAGGGAATTGTATCAAGAGAATTTCGTGCATATATCAGTTCAATAAGGAAAGGGGATCAAGAAATCAAGGGTGCAGAATCATTATCAGAAACAGTGCTCGAGCAACTTCAGAAAAGCTTTAACCAGTGCTCGAGCAACTTGACAGATTTCATCCATCTATATATATGCGGCTCACTTAGGATTTTGAGACTACCGAATATTTTTGTGCCTCCTCTCTCTTGCTCCAAATATGAGAAATACCTAAGGGGGATTGTGGCTTGTCTCTTGGAGTAATCATATGATCGGTTGATCATTAGACTTTCAACTTAACTCCAAGAGTTCTTTTCAACCTTTGATTCTATTGAGTGAATCATTCTTCCGGTGGAATTCCGGTGGGTACCGACGGTGGATTCCGTAGGTTATTGGAAGGCTTGAGTGATTCAAGGCAGCGGCAGTCAAGCACTGGGTGCGGTGAACGAGTGATTCGGCAATCAACCTTGGTCAACCGAGAGCGATTCTAGGTTGTAAGTATAGGTTTGTTTGTAACCGTACAATGAGTTATAGTGCATGATTTCCTTCCCGTGGTTTTTTCCCGTTTAGGGTTTTCCACGTATATTCTGGTGTTCATCGTTTATTATTTTTCGATTCCTATTATTTTGCTTGATTGAATATTTAAATAGCAAAAGAGGATTTTTCATTTGGTATCAGAGCGGGTCGCTCTTTGATTAAGAAAGTTTTTTTTCTTGAGTGGATCCTTAGCGTTTACGATGAACATGAATAAAAATAGGAATCATTATTCGAATCTTACTCTGACACAAGATAGTGAGATCTATAAAAAGTTTTATAAAAAGAATAGGACTACCCATGATTCAAGTTTTAAAATATCCAATAACAAAGGTAGAATTAATTTCTCTTCTGGAAAAGAAAAAAGGGAAGAAAAAGGGGCACCACTAGGTCTTAAATGTTATGAATGTTATGGTTACGGTCATCTAGCACATGAATGTGTTAACAAACTGAAAAAGAAGACTAACTTAATAGTCAATATACCTTGGGATGATGACAGGAATTCCGAAAAGTTTGAGAAAGAACGAGAGAACAACACGAATTTCATTGCATTTGGGGCATCCCTTCAATCTAATTGTAGTGAGCATGAATCATCTGACGATAGTGAGGATGAGGAAGGAGATGAGATTGAGAGTTTTCAGGAGTTGAGAGAAAAATATCAAATGCTTTATAGAGAGAGTGTAAAAATCATTGAGACAAATTTTAAGTTGGCTGAAAAATGTAATAGTTCAAGTGTGGAGTTGGTTACCGTGAAGGAACAGGTAGAGAAATTGCAAGGGTTGCTGAATGGTGTTACTAATGAATGTGATGAACTTAGGAGAGAAGTTGGAAGCTTCCAAGAGACAAACAAACTCTTGATTGAGTCAAACGCATTATGTGAAGGAAAAGTTGAAGAATTGAATATTGAATTGACTAATGCTAACAATATTTTTGAGCGGTTAAATGCAGGGTCGAAGACGTTGGATGAAATTCTTGGCATACAAAGGCCGACGAGTGATAGGTCAGGAATTGGCTTTCATGGAGCTTCATCATGTAAACAACTTGCAGATAAAGATAAATTGAACGAAGCAGAACCTAAAGAGGTAACGTCTAAATTCCATACTATTAATACTGCTAAGAATTTTGATAAAAAGCCCCTTGATAATAAGAAAGCAACTCCTAAATTTATTCCAACATGTCACTATTGTCAAGTTAAAGGTCACATTAGACCCAAGTGTTTTCAATTACACGGATACCCTCCTGTTGCGCGCAATCATATTGTTAACAATAAAGCTATTTCTAAACATGGCAATATTCGAAAGCCTTGGACTAGTTACACTAAATATGATAATACTAGAAACATGTCTGGTAAAGACATGGCTCTTGGAGTTCAACCAAATAAATTGTGTAACACTAGTCAAGTCAAGACAAGACTTATTTGGGTGAGGAGGTTGGATTTAAAATCTCATGTGAATTTATCTAGAGGTGTTGACCTTGCCTTTTGAGGCTTGGTCTCGTTTCCGTAGTCTAGGTTGGTCTTTATTGCTTATAATGTTCCTAGAGCTACGAGTTGAGTCATTTGTTTAGTTTTATTGCTTCTATTTTTTTTAGCAATTTTTTTTTGGTGATTCGGTTCCCTGCTTAATTTATGATTTATAAAGAAAATCCAAAAACATTCATATATTTATTTGTTTTTGAAAACTTAATAATCAATAAATATTTTTGGGCTAAGCATATTTTTGGAGTGAGTAGTCAGCCATGGGTTTCACAAAATGCATTTTTTTTTCCAAATGCATGCGTACTTCTTGTTCATTCCTCTCATGTGATACATTTGGACATTAGTTGCACCATGCCTTATGACTCTATGATCGCCACATTTACACGTCAGGATTAGAGAGATTATTCAGATTGGATAGTTGGTTCTCATGTCCATTGGAATGTCTCATTTTGTTTCCTCGGCGATTGACCTTTTGGCATTTTTGTTGGATACGGTGTTCTCTTGGTTTCATTTAAAAAAAAAAAAACATATAAAAAGACAAAAGTCTATTTGTGAGTTCTTAATGCTTATCCGGGCGTTCATCGAGTACCGGACAATTGGGGTGAGGTACTCTCCCTCTGAGCGTTCGTGTCACAAAATGGATAGACTTTGTGAAGGCTTCCGTGTTGGACCACTCGCTTAGTAACCGGGAATTGGGTATGAGGTACTCTTATTTCCAATATTCGTGTCAAAAGGCAGTGGAGTAAAAATAATAAAACACGTGTTTTTGTTTGGAAGATTCAATAAAAATTGATATGGCAAAATACTCATTGGTTGAGGGGGAGTATTTAATTGTTGAGGGGGAGTTATTTCTAAGCCTTGGGATATCATTCGTGTCAACATGCATGGTTTGACTTCGTGGGAGGAAGGGTGGTTGCCATTCTCATGGAACACGAGAAATCTTGTATCCGAAGATGGTGGTCTTAATATTTCTGACGTGTCACACACCCACTATTGTCATAGTCTCATATTGCATGTTGTACTTAATTTCAGATTTCATCATGTTTGGGATACATACAAGTTTACTCATGCATTTCAAAAACTTGTAGTGACATTTATTGAATCTCATGGTTGAGTATTCATCTCTGCATCCATGTGTTTGTCTTCCCTGGATTATTTTTTTAATAAACAAACAGATTATTTTTAGTCCTATAAAAATTTTCCATTTTGTTTTGGGCTCTAAGATAGTATCTCTTTCATACTCAACAATTATTAGAGTTTTCCTATACTACAATCGACTTCTTTTTGGATATATAGACCAACGACTGGATCATCCTCATTTTGGACTCACCTCACTTATAAGTTATTTTTCATAAGTCTCATTTTTACTAGTCAACCCGTGCATGTCCTTCATATAAATTTTATATTTTTATTTGCATTTTTACCATGTGTTGGTGGATGCATATGTTTTCGGGCTCGATGGAGCATAGCAAGTTTCTATGTACTTTAATTTGATTTTTGGCATATGTTACTATCGCACTGTTTTCGAGACTTCCTTCACATGGCATATCAGTCTGGTTTAAATTGTTTTTATTCCTACTATGGCTTAATTTGGGTGCTCTATTTATTGGAGGCTTTATTGATTTGGGATATTCTTGTGTACTCTACCTTTGTCATTCCGTGACAAAAAGGGGGAGTAATTTAACAGATTGACTGACTTTTCAATGTTTATAAATGCATCTTCACAGGTTGTGATCAATCTGTTAAGGGATAGGTTGTTATGTATGTTTTGTCATGGAAGTGCCAAAGGGGGAGATTGTAAGGTCACTTTTTTATTAGGCAAATCCCATGACAAAAACACATTGATTTGTAACCCTTTTATTGCGTTGTAATTTATTTATTAGAGTGTCTGTTTAGGAAGTCGAAGGAAACCAAAAATATTATGTACTTGAGTGTGGTAGAGACTGTTTAGGAAACTGGCATCAAATAAAATCAATATCAGGAAAAGGAAAGATTGTCAAGGCAATATGGGATGGTGAAATCACATGTGTATGGCAAGATGGAAATGGAAGGAATCAAGGGAATTGTATCAAGAGAATTTCGTGCATATATCAGTTCAATAAGGAAAGGGGATCAAGAAATCAAGGGTGCAGAATCATTATCAGAAACAGTGCTCGAGCAACTTCAGAAAAGCTTTAACCAGTGCTCGAGCAACTTGACAGATTTCATCCATCTATATATATGCGGCTCACTTAGGATTTTGAGACTACCGAATATTTTTGTGCCTCCTCTCTCTTGCTCCAAATATGAGAAATACCTAAGGGGGATTGTGGCTTGTCTCTTGGAGTAATCATATGATCGGTTGATCATTAGACTTTCAACTTAACTCCAAGAGTTCTTTTCAACCTTTGATTCTATTGAGTGAATCATTCTTCCGGTGGAATTCCGGTGGGTACCGACGGTGGATTCCGTAGGTTATTGGAAGGCTTGAGTGATTCAAGGCAGCGGCAGTCAAGCACTGGGTGCGGTGAACGAGTGATTCGGCAATCAACCTTGGTCAACCGAGAGCGATTCTAGGTTGTAAGTATAGGTTTGTTTGTAACCGTACAATGAGTTATAGTGCATGATTTCCTTCCCGTGGTTTTTTCCCGTTTAGGGTTTTCCACGTATATTCTGGTGTTCATCGTTTATTATTTTTCGATTCCTATTATTTTGCTTGATTGAATATTTAAATAGCAAAAGAGGATTTTTCATTTAGAAAGTATCCGATTTCTTTGAGTCCTACTATAGGGAACAACGGCCGCGTCGGGCCGTCTCCGACCACCGGACGGCCGATCCGAGCCGTCCAAAAATTCTAAAAAAAAAAAATAAGGGAGTTGCACGGGAATCAACGGCATCCGATGTGTGTAGGGTGCTTGATCCAAACATCATATTTTTCGTGTATATATCCCTAAAGGATGACATTGAAAAAAATTAGAAAGTCGAAGTATTTTTATGCCGAAATTAAAAGGTAAATGACCAAAATAAATTTTTGGTCAGAGTCAAAAGGGATATAAGAGAAATTTTCTCTTTAATTTTGCAATGAAAATACACTTTAAGAATATAATTGAATATTGAAAAAGTGCTTTTGCTTCAAATTTCCTCATTGCAATCAAACATTGGGTTCTAGCTCCAATAGTGTGAACAATCATATATATATATATATATATATATATATATACATATATATACACACACACACCAATCACTACGATGATATTTTCAGGGATCTCTGATACGATCACACAATAAAAAGCTAATTAGTCAGACATCGTTTTCTTTTTTATATATCAAACTACTTTTATTTATCTTATAAAATGAGCAGTCACTCTATCCACTGCCATGGAAAAATATTCAAGGCAAAGTTAAGTCACCCATATCCGAACAATTGGATGGATTAGACAGAAAATTGAACAGCACAAGTTATCAAAGATTGAATCCGTGATAGGCCCTTCGTGACAAAACTATACCGGGCAGTCCAAGACTATGGATCGCAAACAAGGCATCTCCTAAACTAGCTAGCTTCAACATCCGTGCAATTATTGACTTTTATAATTTAAGTTCCAGCTCATCTGGTGCGAACTCAAATTTAATTAATCATCCCCACAATCCTTGTACTGAAAAAACAAGTACTAATTTCGAGAACTGAAGATATAAAAGTCTGCAGTGTGAACACAACTTTAAATAATCCTTTTTGATGTTCATTGTTTTGCTAATCCATATCAGAATAATCAAAGCTCGAATTAGTACAACATTAATTAATCATTCAGAATTTGATTTTAGTGTTTAATATTTAATGTTTCAAAGAAACCCCCAAGGCGGAGGCCCTGTTGCGGTTTCTTAAAAAAAGAACTTTTAGTAAAGCAAGGTAATTTCAAGCTCAAAAATTATGTATTTACGCAAATAATTTTGTAACAACCCGGATTTTCGACCCTATTTTTTTTCTTTAAATAGAGTTAATATTATTAATAGCATTAATAATATCATTTAAAAAGTATTATTCGTAATAACAAAATTACCTTAATCTTATTTGTCTTATAGATATATACAAATGAAATTATCTTAAATATAATTATCTTACTTTTATATTTTTAATTGCATGCATGCAAATCCTACCATCTCTCCCTCTCCTACTCAATCTCTACTTCATATTCCTAATCATATTTTCGCCTTATTTTCGTCCATCTCAAAGCCCAATAATTTGAGTCCTTATTGAACTCAAATTTATCAACCTCTTTAAAATTCTCCTATATATACCCCATTAATCCGACCCTAGGGCTTACCACAATATTTTCCACGCCCCACCAGTCCAGAAAAGAGAGAAAATTCGGAGAGAACGAAGCTCTAATATCCATGGAGTTTTAGAGAGAGAAAGTGAGAGAGAGAAAAGTGGGTTTAATACCAAGACTCAATCGAAATTCGATTCGATCGTTCCGAACTCTTCCTACGACTCATAGCATCACCAAACGTCATCCAATTTGATCCCAAGGTCCCCCGATCAAAAAACCCGAAGTTGTCTTCTCCAAATTCCAAGTTTCGATTTAAAATCATTTCGATCCGATTCAAGGTATTATAATCCATTCCAATCATTGCTCTAAGTATATTTACTGTTTTTATGCTTAACCCTATGCCCCGAACGAACCCATGCATCAAAAACCGTGAGAAAAACGAAAAAAATAAAAACTGTCCCGAACCTTGCGGCCGGAACCTGAGGACCGCAAGAACCAAGTTCAACATTGCGGCAGAAGGTCTAACCGCAAGGTCAACTCGGTCCAACCTTGCGGTTTGGACTGTTTTAGTTCGAATCGATTTTGCGACCCTCTAAACTTGGTTTTTGACCCCTGAACTATTTTTCCGAGACTTTTCACACCTCAAAGATCATAACTTGTTAAGTTCATATTTTTTTTATTTAATTATCTATTTATTAAATTATTTATTAGTTATTACCCCCCAAGTTTCAATTAGCTTTCACTCTATGAGAAGGACTTCAACTACATGCTGTGCATTTCCTTTGACTACAATTTCTGGAATATCTCTGACATACGCATGCATAAAGATTTTGATTTTTTTGAAATTGATAGTTTTGGCAAAGGGAAGCAGAAACCTTAAGGCAACAGCTGAAATACTTGGAAGAAAACCAAAGGTATAATTTCTTTTCTATGTCTTGCTTTCAATAAATAGGAAAAATGACTAGATATCGAATCATGCATATGATGTTTATCAATGACCCTATAATTAAGAAATTGGTGAAATGTACAAAAAGTTGGTGTTTCAATATGTCACTATCAGAATACAGTTAATTAGAGCATCAAGTAGGACAACTTTAGAACATGCCGAATTTATGATGGGTTTAGAATAAGTAGAGCTTAAAGACTATTGGGAGGGGAAAGGGCCCGCCACATAGTTTCCTGGCAACAATAATACAGCGGCGGTGTACCTTTTTAAAAAGACATTCCCAGATACCCTTCTGTTCAAAAGCAAAGAACAAATCTTTTAACTTGATCAATTTTTCCTACTTATGTCCATAGTATTTCCTCATACAAAGATATATACCAACCGTAAAAAAGTATAAAGTGTTACACAGTCTTGGGTAGAACTCAACCCCAAAAGCTAGCTCTTGAAGTGAGGGTGCCCCTCACGCTTATACACGTCATATTATTTTCATACACAGGCAATGAGAGACTTCGCTTCTTATAAAGGAGGAGCTATAACGCATAAATAGCTAAAACTAAAAAAGGAGACACCGATAGAGATGTAATTTAAATAGTTTTTTCTTTGTGGTAAAATAGTGAAAATAGTTAGTATGAGCATACGAAAAACTTCGGTAGGCTATAAAAATGCAAGTCTAGATAAAGTGGAAATACAATCTCACATTTTGAGGTAGCTTACTTATTCAAGTCATATGAATGTACGGCTACTGTAGCATACCATGTTCAATAGCAGGTGCGACACTACTTATGAAGCATGGACACCTAGTCAGATGTCGCATACCGGTGTCAGGCAATTATAGAGTTGATTCATATTAAACCCTGTGTGCCAAGCCAGTAAAAAGATGATGCAGTAGAGTATATAGTGATGTTTGTGCATCATAAAATAAAAATGCTGCACAACCATTTCAGGATGGTCCTGTAGAATCCAATATATTTACCTACAGTCCAACTGTAATAACAATTTCAGACAATTGAAGGGTGAAGAACTTAATGGTTTGAGTGTCAAAGATCTGAAAAATCTAGAAAGCCAATTGGAAACAAGCTTGAACAGTATCCGGACCACGAAGGTATGCACGACAATAACCTGGTAACATTATTGTTACACAATACATAGTACATATATTCCCTGTATTACGGTTTTCCATTTCTGCAGGACCAACTTTTCACAGATGAAATACAACAATTAAACCACCAGGTCATTTCAAAATTTGACCACCACGGTTTCTAGTCTCTATGTAGGGGCTGCTTTATTGTTAGAGTAGCTAACTTTAACTGGTACTACTGCAGGGAGTTATTAGTCATCAAGAAAATATGAAATTGTTTAAGGAGGTTAATGTGCTGCAAAAAGAAAATGCAGAATTGCAAAAGAAGGTATAGAATAATTGTATTAACTCCACATGCCAACCTAAATAACAAAGTTGCATACCTTATTTCAACTAAGAATTCAGGTAATGGCGTAAGTTGTTCCATGCTAAGCTTTAGAGGGGTATGTTACAGGTTCTTGGAGAAAATGACATCAAAAGATATTCCATGCAACCACATGGTTTTAGCACTAGATGCGACTTAGATGGACCTATAGACCTGCAGCTATGCCAACCGCAGCAAAGAGACTATGAAACACCAGAAAACGCGACAATACTACGGTAATATTTCTCCTAATTACTTACACAATACATCAGAAATTACAATACAGCATTGTACAATTTCAACACTTGGTTCACTGACATCTTCAAATCATAGCAGATTACAACAACCTTAGCAAAGCAAGCAGACCACAGCGGAGATGGTAGTCAATTTCCATCAACAACTTGTGCCAAAAGTGACACAAATAATTGTTCACCAGCAAGATTCTCCGTGAGACAGCGGGGAGAGCCATTCATCATGAAATACTCTCACATTTGGTATGACACGTCGCTCGGAATAAATGATATGTTGTGAGATACAATCAACCACCCACCAACTTGTGAAACCTTAGGATCTAGTTCCTCAATTCTGATATCAAGATTTATCAACTGTATCCGCCTGTAATTTATTTGCCCTATTTATCCAGAAATATTTCTCTTCAAACTATCCAATTTTTCATCAGCAGCATCAATGAAGTCCGCCAAGTGCAAAAAACAAAGAAGCATGCATCGATCAACTGTTCTGACAAACTAATCAAAGTTCCAAAATTTTCCAAGTTAATTGGTAGAGACAGCAGCCAGTAAACGCATGAGAACGCTTATAATACTAGGTATGACTTGGTTTCCAAGGCGTTGTCCTTTGGTCAACGCTTCCCTCTCTCAATAGTACGAGGTCCTTCCCTCAATGTAGGTGTGCAAGGACCCTCATATGAACCCTTGAACGTAATCCTCCAATCCGCAAATTCTCTAATAATACGGAACGAGGTGCCTAAGTCCTACTCCTAGTCTAGGCATTGATGGTGATGAAGTCCCTTGGAGAATGAGCTTATCGCTGGATACAGCAGATGGGATCAAACATTGAGGATGCAAGAGCGAGGGACAAGTTAAGGGTGTCATGGAGATTCCTTAGCCCTAAGGGCATGGCAGAGTGACATGCCACCAAGATCTAGCGACATGTTGTTTGTCAGGTCTTGGCAACGCTGCTCCTGAGTCCCAAGGGAGAGTGACCATCGGCTGACGGCCACATGTCATCTCACGAGGTTGACACATGAACCTTTCCAAGGTGACCAAGTAGTTGTGGGCATGCCACATGGCGGAGCTGAACCCATGTTCCTACAGTCCTCAGCTATGGTTGGTGCCATAGTAGTACACAATTTCATAATCGCTTACGTTTGTCACTTGCAAGAAAATGTTTTAAGAAAACAGATCAATATTGGGACTTGGGAGAGAGTTGACCCTCGAATATTATAACTTCATACTCAAAATCCTTACTAAAATCTGGTTTAGATTCAACTCTATAAGGACAAACTTAGCATTACGTTTTCAACATTAGACTTCAGCTACAACTTAAAAAGTCAACACAACTAGCAGAGCACTAATACTTTCCATATTCGATTCTCTGTCTTACTCAGTATTGTCCAACTTAAGAAAAAAATTTCAGTGCCGAGCGGGTACGATGTGGTGCCCCCTCACGCATCCGAGCCGTCAATTTCATTTTTGAATGGCTTAGATTTGGAGAAAGAAATGGAGAGAGAAAGTGTTGGGATGAGAGGAGAGAGATGGTTTCAATCCGATCCGTCCAAAAGTGTATCGGACGGCTCGGATGCGCCAAGCGGGTACCACGTCGGATATACCCACTCGTCACTGAAACATCTCTCCCAACTTAATCTCTGTTTCAAAATTTTGTTTTGTTTTGAAATGGGATACACTTAATTATTCGTGATTACGATTGTGGCTTGCAAACCGGGAACAGCCTGCAGAAAGGTTTCTATTTAGGGCCAATTGCCATTGCAGACACTCATGCGACAAATCACCAAATTGAATGCAATAATCTCTCTCTGATGGAATTTTCACATTGTCCAATATCTCCACCGAAAAAGGCATGTAATCTGCGAAATTACCCCTAACAAAGTTAACAAAGGGTTCACAAAGATGCACTAACTTGCAGACATCTCGTACATTGTCAACTAAAAAACTAAATTACGCGAATCTCGTACTTTGTCAACTAAAAGCAATATAAGATTACCAGATCAAGATGAAACCCTAGAGCAGATTAGTGCTATTAAAATATGGCAACAGAGTGCTGTAAATGCAGATAGAATGCATTAAAATACCCATTTGGAGATAATCTCAAGAAGTTGGACGGGATCTTTCGGAGGAAGAACAAATCCATCGGCTCTTGTCCTTTGCCGTTCCGAATATGTGTTTTATATCAACCTTTCAGAATACTACGGAGTATTTTTTATATCAACTTTTCACAATTCAAAAAAGAATTTTTTTAAAAATTCTTCCTAGATTCTCACTATTTCTAACATTTCTCTCTCTATCTCTCTCTATTTATTACCCCTGCTATTTTTCCAAAAACATTTCAAACTCCAATCCAAACAAAGCATTTATTTTCCACACAGGTCATTTTCCTTCCGGGTGACTATTCGCAGCCCTGTATTTTCTCCCTTAGCCTACTACATTTTGGTAAGTAGTTGTTGAAAATCATACATAATATTTCAGCAAATAGCCGTTAAAAATAAGATTATATTTCGGTAACTACATGTCGAAAATATGTTCAACCTTTGGTAAATAACTGGCGAACATACATTTTCAGTAAATAGATGTTGAAAAAAATATTATATTTCTATAATTGTATGCTGAAAATGAATCTCAATTTTAGTAATTAATTGTCGAGTATAGTTGAAATTTTTTAACGAACTAAGGAAGAAAATACAGGGCTGCGAATAGTGGCCTTCTTTTCCTTTACAAGACATCACTTTTAATTTAAAAATTACATTGCTCTTATTCCTGTTTTTTCATTGTTGCCCCTTGCCCCAAGCCTCTTTCATTGCCCCTTTAATGAACTAGACGGCCCTACCAGATATATGCAATTAACGTCTTTTTACATCTCAAATATCTCAATGAAATGTGATATGTAATTAAAAAGTAATATAACGTGTATAAAGAAGTTATACAGTATTTAAAAATGACCGTTCTCGTTGAACCTTAAAAAAATAACTGCAACATCCAAAAAATCTCAAGAAAACAAAATAATTTTCTAGAAAATCTTAAAGAACAGGAATCCTTTTTCCATAATTATGAGACTCGATTTGTTTGAATGTAAAATATTTTATCTATTTTTCGGTGTTTGGTTGTGTAAAAAATTTAAAATATTTTTCATCAATTGGATGAAAATGACTTATCCTTAAATCTTCCGTCAGCTATTTTCCAAAATGAATCTACTGCCTTTGACTGTAATTCTCACTGCTCAGTTTCCTCGATCATCAGTCTTGACCCACGTTCAATTCCAATATTCCCAAATCTCTCCATCGTTTAAGTCCCCCCCTCCCTCTTTCTACACTATTTTGTTGATTTCTAAAAATATTTTCAAGTACCAACCAAACACCGAAAAATAAAAATTTGAAATTTGTTTTCTGAAAAAACATTTTACATGGTACATCGAAACAAACGAAGCCTAATGTAAAATCATAAGTTCTACTAACCTCTCTCTACACTATAGGTGAAAGTACATAAACACCCCCTTAACTATCACTTTTTCTCGTAAACACCCCCTCACATTTAAAAAGTGCCCATGGAGATCCCCTCAACTACTGAAAATGAAATAAAGACAAACTACGTTAACGGAATGGATAAATTGACGATTATACCCTTATTATATTGTACTCTTACATGATAATTTCAAAAAAATCCTGAAATTATTTACCCCACCCCTCCATAGTTCTGGTTCAGAGAGAGAGAGAGAGAGAGGGAGGAGGAGGAGGAGAGTGATCGGCAATCACCTCCGCCACCAGAAGCGCCACCAACGAAAGGGAAGCCTCGACTTTGGCCATCTCCTTCGATTTCATGAAGCTGGGATTCGAGTTCTGATATACGGCGCTCAATTTCGATCTTCGACAACTGCAAGCTATCAATTTCGCGGCGAATTCGAGATGCTTCGGCTCCATTGTCTCCATGGCTCTTCTGTGCAAGGACAGTGGAAGTTCGCAGGGTTTTGGAATAATGAACTAAGATCATGATAAACCCTAAACGAGAATCCATTTGGGTCCTCCTCCTCCTAAACGGGATAAACCCTAAACAATGGAGGCCAAACCCATTTTTCTTTTATAGAAAATCCATTTGGGTCATCCTCGGATTACATGGTAAAGACCCAACAACAACAATAGTAGCAGCAGGGTAATGCTCTATTTCATTTGATTCAATCAAACCCACAAAGAATGGCCATAAAAGCAAAGGAATCATCACATGGCTGTCCCAATAAAGGAGAAGATCTGCAGCAGAATAATGCAGAAAAGAAGGTCTTTCCACCACTAGCTTCTGCAAATCTAGCTGTGGCCACCAACAGCTCTCAGAAAAGCTGAGAGAGAGAGAGAAGGGCATTTTTGTCCAAAAAAAGCCCAAATTACTGACATGTGACCTTCTGGCAAATAGTTCTAAGACAGAAGAGTATTACTTGGGTAACGGGAATAGTTGAAGGGGTCTTCATGAGCGCTTTTAAATGTGAGGGGGTGTTTATGAGAAAAAGTGATAGTTAAGGGGGTGTTTATGTACTTTCACCTATATTATATTCTTAATATTCCTTTTGACATTTTGGAAAGGAGTTTTATATATTCTGGAAACGAAAATTCTAACTCCACACCCACTCACACACCCAATTACACACCCCACACACAATAGAGGTGGGGCCCACACACACTGAGTGTGTAATGTGTGCGGGCTCCACTCCTATTGTGAGTGAGGGTGTGTGTTTGGGTGTGGAGGTAGAATGATTATTCCGGAAATTACGTCTCTTCTTGGTCAATAAGATCATGTGCACATGATTTATTGATCATTGACACAAGCCAAACCTCTTTTTTGGAGGCCACGAAAGCTTATATTTTCTCTATTACATGTACATTACATTCAATTATAGAGTTTTTTTTTTTTTAAATCAATTGTCTAACTGAGCATATTTATTTAATTATAGAGTTCTTAATCCAACAACGGTTAACATCTAATCTGCTCGGCCAACAAAGGTTAACATCGAATCTTATATGTGGAATCAAATCCGCGTGGTCACCACCAATAATATCAAATGATGCATTATAACCTCACAATAGTATACATATTACAAATTTACAATAATAGCAAGTGTATAACATGGTCCCCTAGCTAGTGACATATTTGCGTTCCCTAAGGGCCGTTTGGTTGCTGCAAAGTTATAAAAGGAAGTAGTAAGATTTGTCTAACTTTATTATCTCGATCTTTAATGTGTTTCTTTATTTTTGATCTGGTATCTTTAATAAATTTGTTCAGTAGGGAAAAAAAATAGTAAGACATGTTCTAATGTTTTCACTACAATTAGTTTTTGAGATTAAACTATTAGTAAAAAATGAAATTTTAGTACAATTTTTTGAACTCAGGAAGTTCAAATCAACCACCTAAAGCCTAGTAAAGTCGGCCCTGCATGCCTGTAGTCTATGTTTGGATAACCAAAATTTTGAGTATAATTAAATAGGATTATCATTATTGAAAATCAAATTTCTTTGAATTTTCTTGAGTAGGAATATGAATATTATTACTACAAATCAAATTCCTAGAGATTTAATACCTAGAGTAATTTCATTTCAGTATTTGAATCAATTCTCTTGTGTAGAAAACAATTATTTTGGAAATTTATCAAAATAAATTATCACGGGGGTAAAGTGGGGATTAAACTCTCTCAAAAAACCCTAGCTGACTTTCTTCCTTCTCCTCTCACGTCTTAGGGTTTTCACCACCCTTACGCAGCGACGAGAGGGGAGGGTTTTACCCTTGATAGTTATGTTCTTCTTTCTCCATAGTAATGGTTTCTTCGCTTTCAATAACTCCTCCTTCTCTATGAGGATTTTTTCTCTCTTTTAGATCTGAGAGTTTTCTTAGGGTTAATCCCTCTTTTCTTTTTTCTCTCGGCTTCCCTCTTTATCACTAATTCTGTCATCAATCCTCTTCCATTGTTGCCAACTCGTGGTCGCCGATGGGTCGGCAATTATGGTTTTGGTTCTGGTTAGCATCTCGAGTTCGTCAGAGATCCATGATTTAGTGGTCATGGTCGTAGTGTGTCTACCAATGACAGATTAGGATGGTTTGTGATGTTACGGGATTTAATCATTTTTAAAATTTTTTTTCCTATTGGATTTCAATTGAAGCTTGTAGTAAAGTGTGTGTTTTTTGGCTGGAAAAGATTTCTTTGGTTTGGGTATAGTTATTGGGCTGAGTCGCCGCCTTTGTGATTACTTCGTTCATTGTCTAGGGACGGACGAGTCTTTTATTTGATGTATTTTGATTGAGATTAATAATATCATCTGTTATCATTTTGACCAAAAAAAAAGGAAGAAAGAGGTAGGAATTAAATTCTCATTTGATGTGGGAATGTGATTCCTAATTGATTATGTCATCAGCAATCACATTTCTATTCTTGTCTCTCCCAAACATAGGAATCATGAAAGTATGGCATCAGATTTCCTGTTTCCATCTGTTCCAAACGTCGGCATCATGGAAATAAGGCATCACATTCCTATTTCTCAAAATTCCCGCTATCGAAACGGAGCCCTAAGACGTAGTACTTGAACAGTGTGCAAAAACATTACAAATTCACTCCACTTGATCTTCGGCTGATGGTAATCAAACACTAGAAAACTCCTTTAGTACCAGACTCATCGTCTTTCTAGTACTTCCTAGCCCTAGCAGCCTCCCTCCTTCCCCCTAGGGTTTTCACCCTATGATGTGTGGCAGGAGGGGGGCATTCTTCATTATTTTTTCTTTTGCCTCCCATTTCACATCTCCGTCGACCTCCTTCGCTGTCCTCTTTTCACTACCTCCTCTCTATCTCGCCTCTGATAAGCCTTAAATCATGTAAACATTTGGGCTTATCTCCCTCCATTTTGCCGCGCTTGCATGCATTTTCGCTCATTTTGGTTTGATATTGCACGCAAGGTGTGTTTTTGTTAATTGATAGGAATTGGAGCAAAAAGGGGGCGCTTTCAAGGTCTTCAACGACCCCGGAGGAACTCGGATGTGCACTACCATGTGAGAAACCTCGAGAAGTCATTCCGAGCCCCAAACGAAGTGTCCAAAGCAATGGAGAAAGACTTGGAGGATCCCGAAGGCTGAAAGCTGCAACAAAAGCTAGTTGCACAACCCACGAACCACCGGGATCGATCCCCCACTCCCGAGGGATTGATCCCCCTTCTTTCCCAGTCGATTCAGAGGCTTCCAGGATCGATCCCCCATTCTTGTGCGAACATTTTAATGTAAATATTTTATAAATGGGGTATATACCAGCCTCAGCTTGTTTCTAGGGCATTGAATTTTCTGCATTTTCTCTCTCTACCTCCATTTAAGCTAGCTCCCACCTCTCTCCTCATTCATGTCTTGAGGTGGGATTTTAGGTACGTTCTATTCACTTTCGAAGCTTTTTGCCTTCATTAAAGTTGTAAGGAATTCTCTCATATTTAAGGATCTTGTGTTTATTTCAAGTTTAATCAATGTTTAGTATTTCCCTTATCTTTACCCTTGCTCATTTCATTTCTTCTTTTGATATGTGTGAGTAGTGTAGTGAGGCTAGATTGTGGGATGGTTAGCATCCCGTAACCAAGGGTAATTCTTGCTCTTCTCTCGAAAACCTTCGTTTTTGAGCTTAAGCATGTATTAGGGTTAATTTTATGTATCAAAACTTAGAGGTGTTAATCTTCTTGATCAAATGTAGGCAAGGGTTAAGCTACTTGCCACATTTGATGCTTGGAGCTATGTCCCCCCATGTGTTTGTTTCAATGTCTCAAAAGAACCTTAAACATGCTTAACATCCTTGTAAAAAGAGAAGAATCAAGCTTACTTTTGTGTTATGGGTGTTGACTATCCCTAAATCGAGCCTTTAGTTTAACCTCTAGTTAAAAAGTCGTAGTTTGGTTAAGTAGCCAGTTAACTAAATTCTTCAGTTGGCCATCTCAATGCCAAAGCTTGGTTGGCGGTCCTAACGTAAAATCTCTATACAAGCTAATCTCTAAATAAAGTTATGGATGTGATCCCTGTGGATTCGACCCCGGACTTCCGGGTATTATTATGCTTTCAATCGACTTAGCCCTACGCTTAGGGTATTATTATTTCGGCACACATTACGGTCGCAAGCAGCCTCCCTCTAGCCGCCTCCATCGCTGCCATTGAATTAGTAAACCCTCATGTGTGACCTCTTCCGCCTCCATTGCTTCGACTGGCTCGAATCCGTCCGTAGCGGAGACCAGTCCAAATCCAGTCGCGATGCCTTGCTATAAATGTTTTGGCAACCAGTTGGGTTGCAAAGTCCAAAGTCAAGAGGTTGGAGAATAGGGTCCGATCTAGAGTTGATTTGGAGAAGGTAAGGTTGGGTTGTCTGATCTAGCACCGCCGGTGGTTTCTTTTTTCTTTCTAATTTTTTGTTGTGATGTCCCGCTTGCGGGTGTTTCTTTCCTTCGGTGGTCTTCCTAGCCCTTTTGGGTATAGTGTGTTTTTCTTTCTTTGATATTGGTGGTGTGAGTTTTGTGTGAAGTATTGTACCTCAGTGGTCTTTGTAAGGAGTTTGGAATGTAGATGTTTCCTCGTTGAAGTCTATTCGTCTGGTTGGCTATTCTCTCATTGTTCAATGAAGAATATATATGCCATTTGATGTTCTCTCTTGGCTATCAATGAAATTTCTAAACTTTTGAAAAAAGAAAAAAAAAATAAAGAAGGTGAGCCCTAAGGTCAACTCCACAACATTGTATGGTTTTAAGGATGTTAGGGGCAACAAGCACCCAATAAGTTTCCACCAAAAGGGTAACAAATTTGGGGAATTGGAATTGATTAAGGAGCGTATTAAGGGGCGTTGGAGGTATCGCCACTCCTTGAACGGCAAATAATGTCAAATAATTTTTAGTTGATGAAGAAGTATATCGCTTATAATTAACCACCTCATGCAGCTCATCACCCAGGTCCACAGCCAACTTGCAAATTAAAAAGGCATCAGAAATATAAAGAAAATGAAAGTGGAAAGAAAGAAAGAAAAACCTCGTACTCGTAGATTATGTTATCATGAGTTGAGTTTTGCTCACCCTCTACTTAAGAGGGTGAACATTACCCTCTTCCTTATTGATTGAAATAATATGGACTCCATCACAAAGTGATATCATGCTTACCAAAAAGTGTATTGCATAGTAAGCATGACATCACTTTGTAGTGAGATCTACATCATTTCAACCAATAAGAAGGAGGGTAATGTTCACCCTCTTTTAAAGAGGGTGAACAAAATTGCACTCTGTTATCATCGAACCATTTTTTTGAGTAAATTAAGGATGTGGAGAGAGAGAGGAGTGCATTAAACAAATAATGATGCACTGGTATGAGTAATAAATATTAACAGATAGGCCCTACTAGTGGACAAATGGATTGATTTCTCAGGATTAATCTAGATTTGTGTGAGCTAGTCCAGACATCTTATATATCAAAAAATAAATGAATATATACTAACTGATATAATGTGCTACAGTGCACAAACTAAATCTTATTTAGTGTGTACATATGGTATGCAGCACTTAAATCGTATTTGTAAGTACATTTGTTGTATACATCGACAACAGCTGAAATTTTTATATTGAGGTTTGGCAAGTTTGTGGTGCTTCTTGGCTTCAGCTTTGTCCTAAAGGCTTGCTATCTTGAGTTTTGGATTATGTGTTTTGAGCTTAGGTTTTTGCTTGTTTCGGTTGTTTCAGAGGTTGTTTCGGTTTTGGTTTTCTCTATGGTGTTATATGGTTGGCTCATTGCCTTCCTTTGGATTTGATTCTTGAGTGGTGTTTCGCCGGAGTACCCGTGATCCGTTAAATTTTTGTAATCTTTTTCAAAGATTTATAAAAAAAATTCTAATAAAAAAAAAACAGCTGGACATAAACTAACTCATAATAACATCTCAAAACTATAACTCATAATAAAATGTGGGCCTAAAACTTAGTCGAATCGATGTGAGACCTAATTGTTGTTTTAATTTATGCATATGTTTCTACACAAATATTATGGGCATAAAGGTGATTCTTCAAATGGTAACATATCCTATGTATACTCGAAGGGTTGGTCCCGATATTTGGGTTGTCCAAACCCGACTCCAAGCTTGGTTGCCCGTATTCTATTAAGTCAGTGAAAAACAAATAAAAAACGTATAAGTAAAAAAAATCAATGTTACATTGTGATTTTAGCTTGAATTACATCAAAAAAGTAAAAAAAAAAAATGTAACTCCGGTTATATTATTTTTTGATCAGTCCCGCTAATACGTGCTCCTGGGACAATACTTTATGTGCAATAAATATACCCAAACCTATGAGTTGTGTTTATGGGTACTCACAAAGCATTACTTTTCACCACTTTTTTCACAAACTACCCATAAATGTTTGTAATGCTTATTTTAATGACAACACTACCCTCATTTCTTTTTAAAAATTAGGTAGGCGAAAGGTTTTCATTTTACAAGGAATCGATATATTTTTTGGGTGGCTATGAGGAGATGAATTTTTTTTTTTCCCAATCGGCTACAAAAAGATTACGTGCAAATAAAAAAATTAGGTAGGTCACAGGTGCATGTGTTCTACTGTTGTTCCAGTAACTAATTAATTTATTTCTTAATATTATTTAGACAATATAAATTTAAAAAAAATTATAAAAATAAAAACGAGGTAGATTTAATTAGAGAATGGGATGGGTACTACTCATTATATTGTTTTTTGAAACCAGATGCTTGCATAACTCAACTAATTCTGAAGCCCTTAAGTGAATGACTAGACAAACCCTTCAGTGGCACTGAGGTTTAGAGTTTTTGGTCTCTGGCCAAATTGCTTAGTTGTTTTGTTATATCCACTCGGCCAAATTCCTTGGGATTGGTTAATTCTACCCATTGTTCTCCTCCTCAACCTTACTAACAACGAATTTTATAACCTGTAAAAATCAGTTCATTACAAATAATTGCCCACCAATACATTCAATTGTAATTTACGTACCCACAAAAATTTCAATCAGAAATTATTTTAACATAACCGTATAAAGCAAACATAAAACATGGAGTAGTTAATAGTTATGAATTTTTTATAACCAAACTACATAAGTAGTAATATGGAGAAAGTAAAATTTGATACAGGGGTAGATTTGACACTATTTGATACAACTACAATCATTAATGACAATAATTGGAGAACTCTTAATTTATCAATGTACATCATTAATTATTCTTTCAAGTTAGAAGGGTGCATGCTTACTTTTACCTCATTTAATACACTAAAGACAGGTACACTACCTTTTTACACTACATCTTATGTGGAGCCTATTTCGGGTCTTAGAAAAATCCAAAAAAATACTTATAAATTTTAGGGGAAATTACAGTAAGTCCCCTCCAACTATACCTCGGTAACGAGTTGCCTCCTTCATCGTTTAACTCGGACACTTAACCCCATTCATCTTTTATGGCGTGACACTTAAGCCCCTGCCGTTAGTGAGCCGTTAGTGTGCCGTTATGAATTCAAACGGAAGGTCATGTGAGTAGTACATGACCTTATTAATGACAGGTCATGCCCTTATAAATACATATAACGGTAAACTCTCTCTCTCTCTCTCTGTGCCCACGGTACTCTCTCTCTCTTTCTCTCTCTCTCTCTGTGATGGAAAGTAGAACTAGGTCTTCCAATGGGGATCCAAATGTGTTGTGCAATTGTGGCATCAGAGCACCATTGATTAATGTAGTACATTCCAACCCAGAAACAGAGTACTGGAAATGGTAGTGCATTCCTCATGAAAATATAGAGCTGATCAAACAATTCCTTTTGAAATAGATTTTCAAATCATGCCTGTAAATTTGAAATTGAGTGTGGCAATTAACAAATATAGATGTGAGAATGAAATCTCCATATAAAGATTTATAAAAATAAGTATGAAAGGGCTTGGACCCATTATAGAACTTAGAGAGAGAGAGAGACAAAAAAACAGAGTGCTCTATTTTTTTTTTACTTTTTGGCAGCCCCCGGATGAAGGCCCGGTGGCCGGTTGACCTATATTTCAACCACTACACCATTTGCAGAGGAACCATCAGCTAGTTGCACTGAACAGACAACAGCTAGCAGTATTCAATCTGCTGATCACCGAATATATAGGACGCAACACTAACCTTAGAATGCATAAAGTAACCGTACTAAAATTATTATAGACCTATAAAATAGAGGAAAAAACAAGAGTTCTGGAAAAAGAATGAGCTGAAACAGAGTTTCCTATGAAAAGTTATAAGCGAAACAAAAATAGCCCAAAGAGGGTAAATTGGTAATTTCATCAATTCCGTTAACGGCATCTTCCATTTTGTGCAAGATAAAAGATGAAGGGGGTTAAGTGTCCGAGTTAAACGATGAAGGGAGCAACTCGTTACTGAGATATAGTTGAAGGGGGCTTACTGTAATTTCTCCTAAATTTTAAAATATTATTTTATGGGGTCCTGTAAAAAAGCAGCTCTAACGGATATCGGTAAATATCATTTCTAAATTTGTAGTGACGAAACTGCGCAGATGAACAGTTTCATTCCTACGAATCAAGAAGTAATACTTACCGATATCCATTGGAGCTGATTTTTTACAAAACCCCATAAAACAATATTTTAAAATTTATGAATATTTTTCTAAATTTTTTTGAGACCCGAAATAGGCTCCATATGAAGTGTAGTGTAACTATGTAGTGTATGTAGTATCTCTCATTTAATATGCTTAAAGTTGTGCCCTAGGGGCGTCGGTTAGAATTGGCCTTTTTCGATTACCACAATCTAATTTAAAGAAAACAACTTCTTTTTGCATCTCTTGAAGTAAAATCTTCAATCAAGTTATTGTACTTTAGCTTAATGATGTACTCATTTTTAATTGAGATCATAACTGATCCACTTAATCTTTTTTGTGACATAGTAGTCCGAAGGTAAATTTTTATGTGACTTTGACAAAGGAAAACTGCTTTTCGCCGAACCAACTGTTTTTACAAATACTTTTTAGCAAAAAACACCTTACTATATAAGGTTAAAATTAAGTAAGTAATATTTACCAATATAAATATTTTAATGTCTATATCAGTTATTGTAATCAAAAGAAATATAAAAGTAAAATAGTTTGACCAAAACAAAAGAAGATATATTACATGAAAGTTTATTTACCAAATAATTAAACCCTTTAACTTTTTAATAGTAGATGTCACATGAAAAATAAAAGGAAAAGAAGTAATAGTAGGACTATGGAAAATAGAAAAGAGACCGAAAAAAGAGAAACATATTTTAGCAAATTACATATGGGATGCGCAAACTCAACCATTGCGAGCCACTGGCCACAGAACCGGCCCCGAGGTAAACCCCACAAAGCCAGTTCTGAGGTAAGCTCCACAAGACCTCTGCAAGATCAAAAAAAATTGATTATGATTTCTTGATAAAATTCAAGCTAAAAGTCCAATTAAAATTTTTTTTTTGACTTTTATTTTTTTTATGATTTAATAGTAATAAGTGAGCAACCAAATGTGCTTATCCAAATAAAAAGTGAGCAACTAAGTTTGGGGTCGGCCTTAAATAATCCAAACGTCGAGAGCGGCATTGATTGGCCACACATAGACAACCCATCGGCGGGGCTTCTAATGTACGCCAACAATATGCATGTCAGAACTTATGGTGGGTCTTGACATTGCGCTAGTTACAAGGTGACAATGCAACATTTCTATTGTAAATGAGAGTGTTTTCGGGCAGTGGCGGATCCAGAAATTTCATATACTCGGGCACCTATTATTGATAATCTTAAGAAATATTTCTCTGCATGTATACCACTAAATTATCATTTAACTATTAAATATTGATTACTCATTTTATTCCCCAACCGATTTTTCACTACATTCATAGCTAAAAATACTCTTTCAACTATCGCGGTAGCAACCGTAAGATTAATTGCAAAGTCAAGAGTAAGTAAACTAAAAGATATACGTGATTTAGTAATTTAATTTTCATAATATTGTGGATTGGGAGAAAAACAAAAAGAGATAGAACAAAAATGGAGAAATAAATGAAAGAGGTAGAACAAAAATAAATTAAAAAATAAGGAAGAGAGGTGGAACAAAATGAAAAAATAAATGAAAGAGTTAGAACAAAAATGAAAAAAAAAAATTAAACAAGGGATAGAGGGTCCTGGAAATTTAACTCAAGCCCTTGGAACTTTTCACAATTTGTGATGACCACTGCACCATGCTAATGGTTTGTAATTATATAGGAAACTTTTTTGTATTTAACTTTTGCTTACTATTCTTGATCCAAACCGACCATTCTTTAAATTGCAATTTTTACAGTATTTGTACAAATTATTATTATTATTATTTTTGCATACCCGTAAGTACATAGTCATACCACATTAGTCTTTTTAAAAAAATGTGTTCAAATTATTCAAGTAAAAATTTAAAATCACGTACCTTTTCAATTAGGGGAAAACATTACAAATCTTGTGGGAATTTAAGGGGGGAGAGAGAGAGAGAGAGAGAGAGAGAGAGAGAGAGAGAGAGAGATTAAATAGTAGTGGGATAACCTGGGAAAAAAAATGGGAAGGGGGAATCGAACCCCTCCCACAGGTATTCAATCCTCCAGTCTGGAGGAGCTCCCTCAGCTTCACTGTCTTTATATGTTGCACTATTACCACTCTAGCCAGGGTAGAGCTCTATTATGACTTCTAGAGATCTATTATATTTAACCTATCTATGTATAAATTTTTTTTAAAGGGTTTTTCGAACGCCCCTGGGGCACTTGACCCCACATGCCCCAACGTAGATCCGCCACTGCTTTCGGGTGATAGATTGAGGAGGTTTCTGCAAAACTGTCATTGTATCTTTTCAGACAATGTTTTCATTAACAATTTTGGGTAACAAGTTATGACATTTTAGCTTGTTATTCGCACTAAATAACAAGTTTTGCATTGCATCTACAACTTAGGGGGCATTTCCAAATAAGTTGCTGACAACAACTTTTTGATTTTGTCCTTATTCAAATTTTTTACACATATGTTAGTTATGAGCCAAACTTTTATGTATTAAGCGTTCATCTCGACGAGAGAAATAAAAAAAATTAAAAAATTATTAATTTTATACAAGTATTTTAGAAAATATCCAAGAAAAAAAAAATCAGCTTTCCGGAGTTTTTCTTGGATATTTCACAAAATGCTTGTTTAAAAGTAATAATTTTTTAATTTTTCGAATCTTTTTGTCGAGACGAACCCATAATATATAAAAGTTTGGCGCAAAACTACTATACGCGAAAAAAATTTAAATAAGGACAAAACCATTAACAACTTTTTTACTAAGTGGAAACGCCCCCTTGTTGGTTCATGGAAACAACTTAACATTTTTCAACAACTCTCTCTCTCTCTCTCTCTCTCTCTCTCTCAACATGCAAACTTAAAATTTTTTACCAACTTATTGATTAATGGAAATAACTTAACATTTTTTAATAACAAGTGATCCTTAAGTTATTTTCTATCGAAAACACCCATGTTATTGCCTATCGAAAACATCCATCAGGAAGTCAACTACTACACTATTAATTTAGTGGCTTGATTGTTCAACGAGACTAAATGATATATTGAATTTATTTTTTTATAAATATTGAAGTTTTGCTATATTGAGAAAGTAGTGAGTGAAGCCATTTTCTGTTGAAAAACCGAGATGCCTGTAAGGCCTTTCCTGGGATAGAGAACGTGTCACATATGTTGTGGGGTAAAATTGGAAGAAAGTTTGGGAAAGGGAGTGACCAGGCCCGTAGTAGGCGCTTACGTCTCCATGGGAATAGGGGGAATCAGGTTCGACGTAGTTAGGACTGTAGTTTGTGCTTTAGAATTTTTAGTTTGACAATGCTTACTAGAGCTATTTAAAAGTTTGAGTTTTGTTGTTTTCAGATCCTGCATGTGGTAATGCGCGTATAGAGTGAGTGCAAGCGTGCGAGAACGTGTGCAAATGTGTGATTAGAGTCAAGGCGGACCAATGTGGGGTCCCACAGGGGACCTATGTTGAGATTTGAATGGTCTCTAAAGATTGTTGAGTAGTGATTCAAATCACACCATACTCTATGACGGCAAAATAAAAACTCTATAATTTTGCTAGAACCACACAAATTTTACAACTAGATTTGCACACGCTTGTAGATGCGCAAGTGTGCGAATTTGTGTCCAAAGCAAGTGCTGCATGCATTCGGGAACGTGTGAAAATGTGTGCATATAGTAATGGGCAGACATATGTGGGTTTCCATATATGCAAGGGGACCTGAAAGCATATATAATTGCGTGGTTGAATGGTCCCTAAAAAATATTGAAATTGCACCGTACTTTATAACGACAAAATTAAAGAGTGTTTAACTTTGCTAGAAGTAATCAGACTTTATACCCAGATTTACTCACGCTTGTAGGTGCACGTGTGCAGATTAGTCTCTATATAAAGTGAGTGCATGGGTGCAGAAACGAGGGCAAATGTATGCTTATAGCAGGGCGGACCTATGTGGGGTTCCATTGGACACGAGCCTCTACACGATTTTGTAGAATTACACTAATACTATTGGACATTACAATTATATATAACTAATAAATTTATGATGGTGTTCCAATAGTAGTCTAAATTCCCTTTTTTTGATACTTGTCATTTTGTAGACTGCTAATTTTTTACACAATTGATTTGTGCAAACAAATTCATTTATCTTAATTATAAGTTAAAATTACATATATAGTCTCAAACACATTATTTTACTGGGAAAAAATGTATTGTTGTAAGGAATTGTACGTAAACATGCGGTTAAGTTTACTATTTTTTGCCCTCAGTAATGTAATTTTCAGGACCGTCACTGCTTACAGCGTGTGCATAGGCAATCGCATGTGGTTTTAGACTTTCTACTCCCTGGAAACCAAATTAAACAACTTTCTGCTTTCCTCAATTATACAGCATATAGCATTGCCTTCATAAGCATGTCTCCAAAAGCAACCCTCTCTCTCTCTCTCTCTCTCTCTCTCTCTCTCTCTCTCTCTCTCTGAGTGAGTGTGCGGACCTTCATCACTCATTAGTGGTCAAATTAGTAACCTACGTGAGTCCCCTTTATTCTTTTCTTGTCTTCGATCTCCTCATTTTTCTGATTTCATACATACTATTATTGATTTCTACCTAGATTTCCCACCTTTGTATTTTTATCTGATTATCAATTAATTAGTCTTTCTTATTAAATTTCCAAGTTCAATTTCTAACCAAGATTAAATCTTTCAACGGAGGAGGGTAAATCTGTTAATGGAGGGTAATTCGAAAATTTCTATTAGGTGTATTCTTTCCTCGATCTTGACCAATTAATAGAAAAAATCACTTATATATAATATATCATCTAACATATTCCTTTTTTATATTTATAGTAATGTTTTATTCAATTTCAAATAATATTTAACTATGATTTTAACATATCTATAGTTTTTATTTTTTATTTTGTTTTCTACTTCTTTTTTATAAAGAGAATTCTATTTAAAAAACAAATAGATAATGAATTCTAAAGAATGATTCTTTTTGAATAATAGATATGTGGTCACATAAAAAAGGTAAATTTTGAACAACCCTCAAACCATGCGGGTAAATCAGGCTCTTTCCAAAATGTCAAAATTGGTTAAAAAAACACACATAAACACCTGACCTGTAGAGACCCGTATTTTTTTTCAAAATTAGTTTAAAGGTTTTATAAATACTAGAATATCGAATAAATGGGAAAATTGTGAGTTTATTTGATTTAGGGCTTAAATGATAGAATTGTAACTTGAGGGAGTATGTGTGTAATATAGAGACATAGGGGTATAAATAGAGGGGTGTGTGTGTAGGGGATTAAAAGCCCCAAAATATCTCTCTCTCCTCACGTCTCTCTCTCGGCTCTCCCTCTCTCTCCACCTCTCTCTCTCTCTCTCTCTCTCTTGCTCTCTCATTCAAAACTCCACTCCATCTCACAAAAATCACAAGGATCCGTCTCTATTTCATCTCTAGAACGCAACCTCGGCCTCGTATTGTGTTGTGTTGGGTGAGGCTCGGAAGGAAGATCTTTGAGGATTTCAGAGCTTTGGAGCTAGGGTTCGTTCGTTGATCTCATGTTTGAAGGTTCTAACATCAAGGTAGGGATTTCTTACTCACTTTATATGTTTATGAGTTGATTTCGTGCTTGGATCGAGCCTTGATCGTCCCTTTTCGTTCTTTCAAAAAGCTGTCAAAATCTGCAGAAATCGCCCAAAATCGCCCAAAATCGCCTAGGGATCGATCCCCAAGCATGAGGGATCGATCCCTCATTCAAATCTGGACTTAATATGGATTTTTCCCTTGGGGGATCGATCCCCAAGAGAGGAGGGATCGATCCCTCCCTTCTCTGGAACATTTTGCTTGCTTTCTGGGTTTCAGCCCAACTTCTAACGGCCATAACTTTTTCGTCCGATATCTGTTTCATGCAAATTTTATATCGAATCGAAGGTCTGGAAGTCAGCTTTCATTTTCCACTGAAATCACCTTAAACCGATTTATACACAGAAAGTTATGACCATTTGAGTAGACATGTGTCAGTCCGTCGATGTCTGTGATTATTCCTAAAGTTGTTCTTGACCCATGTTATGATTCCTTATATGATTAGGATATGTTTAAGTCACTTTCGGATATGATTACTTGTGTCCTAAAGACTCGTAATTTGATCTTGTCTCTTGTCACTCGATAGAGTATAATATTAGTGCCATTTGGATAGGGGATGTACCGTAAGATTGATAGTAGTATCTCAGGCTATAAGGAGTAATGTGGTGAGTGTTATAGGTAGATATGAGCCAGTCTAATGAACCGATGGATAGTATTGTGGTTTGTATCCTTGTGCTTCGTCTTGTAGAGCTTCGTAGGTTCCTTTAGCACTATTTTATAAGATTCTCGTTAAAAACCTAGCGGGTGGTTTGTCAAGGAGTAAATTGTGGTTTCGGTACGTAACGAGGGATATTGTGGTAAACTTAGAGGATTCACATGATCTTAAGGTATTATTCATTGTACAATGGGACATGTATACGAGTTTGTAATGCATTGTATGATGACGAATGAAAGAACATGAACTTGGAATATGTTGTTTTCTTGCATATGGATTGATGATGCATATGTGTATGTGTGAGTTGATAATTTTGAATAAAGGGCCCGCAACGCGAGGTGTGGTAATGCGAGGACTCTAGAGGGCCCGCAACGCAAGGTGTGGTAATGCGGAAACCCAGGTGAAGAGAGTTCACTGTCACGCAAGGGGTGGTAACACAGTTGAATGTTTCTCCCGGGTGAAGAGAATTCACTGTCACGCATGGGGTGGTAACACAGTTGAATGTCTCCCCCGGATGAAGAGAGGTTTGTTTGATTTTAGAAGTTTATGATAATTGAAGTTTGGATTGTTTGTTGCTTGGGATCGTGGCTGTCGAAAAGGAAAATGAATGGTTGATTCTATTAAGTTTTACTAAAGAAAGGACTTGGATTTAAAAAGAGGATTTTACTAAAAACCCTTCGGTATTCTTGAGCGAATCAACGGAGCTTGACCTGTGATGGTCTTGAGTTTTCTCTAAATTGTTTCGGAAATTACAAAGGAAAGTTTTATGGAATAAAGCTCTATGAAATGAGGAAGTGATTTGTGGCTTTTATTCGAAAGGTTATGAGATGGTTGCACTATTGTTGTTACTTGTTTGGCTGATGTAAGTTTAAATGCTACTTTTAGTCGACGGGTTGATAGTTAGGGTTACCTCTAAGATGTCCAAAATCCCGAAGTCTAATCGTCTGTTCATTTTGGTAACCCCTCTGGTATCTAATGTCCTTTTATTGAAACTCATTCTCACTTATTGCATGTTTCATCCCATTTACATATAACTTGAGTATAGAATTTCCTACTGGGCTAGTGTAGCTCAACAAAATCCTTCTTTTCAGGTTTTAATGCCAGACAGTGGCTTGCATTACATCGTATGCTCAGTGTGGAAGACATTTTTGGAAGCTAATGAAGTCTAGTTATTTAATCATCTTTGTAAATCTCCTACTTTGATTAAAGATAAAGATGTAATTAATTCATTTTGATTTCTTTTGACTAAACCATTGTGATTTAATGACTTGTTCATACTTGTACTTAATTTAATTTGGGCCGTGGTGCCAAGGATGTATTTCTCAAAACTTGGGAAGTTTGTTTGTAATTAAACAGGTGGGAACTTCCCTTTGGGTATTATATATCTTATGTGAGGGTCTTTTATCGAAATGGTTTATTTATTTACTTGAAAATCGAGGGCGTGACATGACCTTTTTAAAATTTCATATAGACACCTGAACTTTCTAAAAACTCATCAATTCAACACCTGACCTTTATTAAATTTCATATAAACACCTGAGCTTTCTAAAAACTCATCAATTCAACATCTGCAGTCACCCTTCCGTCTAAAACCAAACGGAAGAAAAATTAAGTGCTCCGATTTTTTATTTGTTTGAACTAGTGCTAAGATCTTATTTTTCTGATCATTTTATCCTAAAGAATCATAATTAATTTTTGACTCTAAAGCACTCGTTAGCCAGCCCTAAGAAAGTCGTATAATCAAATATCTCTTAGGGCTAACTAACGAGAGCGAAAAAGTCAAAAATTAATTACAGTATGATTCTTTAGGATAAAAAAATGGTCAGAAAAATAAGATCTTTGCACTGATTTAAACAGATTGAAAATTAGAGCAATTAATTTTTCAACCATGTATAGACCATTTATATATTAAAAAATATCGTTAAAAAACTTAATTGCTCTAATTTTCAATCCGTTTAAACCGGTGCGAAGATCTTATTTCTCTGATCATTTTATTATCCTAAAGAATCATACTTCCTCTGTCCCATAATCTTTGTCCGGTCCGCAAAACGGAGATGTAAAAATAATACTATTTTTGTAAGAAAAGTTGAAAAAAAATTCAACAACTTACTAGATCTCGACGAGTTCTTTAAACTTGTGAAAAAAATTTGAATTTTTTCTTGAAAGAAATGCATTATTTTGTAGTGCCCGTTTCATGGACCAGACAAAGATTATGGGATGGAGGGAGTAATTAATTTTTGACTCTTTCGCTCTCGTTAGTTAGCCCTAAGAGATATTTGATTATACGACTTTCTTACGGCTGACTAATGAGAGCTTTAGAGTCAAAAATTAATTATGATTCTTTAGGATAAAATGATCAGAAAAATAAGATCTTAGCACTGGTTCAAACAAATAAAAAATCGGAGCACTTAACTTTTTTTCCGTTTGATTTTAGACGGAAGGGTGACTGCAGATATTGAATTGATGAATTTTTAGAAAGCTCAAGTGTTTATATGAAATTTAATAAAAGTCAGATGTTGAATTGATGAGTTTTTTATTTCTCTGATCAAGGAGGTAGGCCTGCGGGTACAAATCGGACTCTTTCCAAAAAGTCAAAATTTGTTATAAAAAAAAAAATTAGTTTTTTTGAAGGGTAAAATATGTGTACATATTTAAGAAAATGTATATTTGACCCTTAAACTATCAATTGCACACACTTGGCCCTTAAACTATCCAAAAAATGTTTACTAAGGCAATTCACGTTTTCCATCCATTGAACAAACGGAAAATTTAGTTGATGGCTATATTTGTCATTTCACGTACCGATATGTGCATGTATATGTATCTCCTTCTTCCTCTCTATCTCACAGTCCTCACCATGTCTCAGATTATGGAGTGAATGAGACAACAAAAGGGTAAAATACTGAATAGAAAAATCAAGGCAAATCACTGGAGTGAATCAAAGCAGAACCACTTTTCTTATTTGAACCACTTCTATTCGATTCCATATAGTGGCTCACAATTGCAAAATCAAGGCAATAAATTAACTCAAACCGAATAGAAAAACATACTTACATTTCAGTTTTCTTTCAGTGGGAGCTCTCAAGATCTATGCCATCCTTAATCCAGTCAAAAACCTTTCCCCAAATCGATTTGGGCTCTCTCTCTCTCGTTATGTTAGGATTTTGGATCGATTGATAATGATTTTTGGTGTTAGGGTTTTTGAGTAAAAGTCTAAATACCCCTCTAAAAATTTTGGGCAACTTGAGGTTAGAACTTTTTCATCCATACAATGGGCTGGTTTTCTGTTTGTTCAATGGATGGAAAAGGCGAATTGTCCTTAGTAAGTATACAATTGATAGTTTAAGGGGCAAATATGTGCAATTGATAATTTAAGGATGAAGTAAATATTTTTTGGATAGCTTAAGGGGCAAGTGTATATTTTACTCTTTTTTGAACTCAGACAAATTTGGTAAAGCAGTACTTCAAAAAATCCTAGTAAAGCCGGCCCTGCATGCATGCATGCCTGTAATTAAGGTTCATATATATATATATATATATATATATATATATTCAATTTTCCAATCACCGTAGGATTGCATCAAGGGTCAGCCCTGAGCCCATACCTCTTTGCCTTAGTTATAGATGAATTGACTAGACAATTTCAAGAGGATATTCCATGGTGTATGATGTTTGCAGATGACATTGTCCTCGTAGATGAAATTGCTAGAGGTGTTAATATGAAACTAGAAATTTGGAGGGAAGCATTAGAGTCAAAGGGTTTTCGGATACGTACGAGTAAAACGGAGTATATGGTGTGCAAGTTTAGTGGTACCAGTAGTGCGCTTGAAGAAAGTGTGATGATCCAAGACCAGGAGATACCAAAGAGTGATCATTTTAGTTATTTAGGCTCAATCATTAGTAGCAATGGAAAGATTGCAGATGATGTGGCCCATAGGATCCAAGTGGGGTGGCTCAAGTGGAGAAGCGCTACTGGTGTACTATGTAACAAGAGGGTACCCACAAAATTGAAGGGAAAATTCTATGGAACGGCCATAAGACCAGCGATGCTTTATGGCACCGAATGTTGGCCTGTTAAGAAACAATATGTGAGCAAAATGAGTGTAGCGGAAATGAGAATGCTGAGGTGGATGTGTGATAAGACTAGACGAGACAAGGTTAGAAATGAAACAGTTCGTGGGATGGTAGGTGTAGCACCTATGGAGGAGAAATTGAGGGAAAATAGGCTAAGGTGGTTTGGGCATATCTATTGTAGACCGGAAGATGCAATAGTTAAGAGAGTGGATAGGATAGCTCTAGGTAGTAATATTACGGGGAGGGGTAGACCTAAATTGACATTAGATGCTGTAGTGCGCGAAGATATGAGTCTAATAGGTCTATGTGACCCTGATTGCCCACATCACCATTTTTAAGGATTAACATAACCAAATCAACAAAACAGAGTCAAATAAGAGAGAGAGGCTCTAACCTCTCTCTTCCTCTCCTCTTCCTCTTCTTCCAGAGTTCTCCGGCCAGAGTTCTGTTGGGGGGGGGGGCGGGGGCGCCGGTTGCCTGCCCCCCCCCCCCTCTCTCTCTCTCTCTCCAATAATTCCCATTTGTTTATCCGCCGCCGCTCTCTACCTCCGGCGAGCTCTATTTTCTGCTCCGGCGTCCATTTCTCCAGCCCTCAAGGCCTCTTTCTCTAGCAATGTACTCCGGTGACCCTGTATTTCGCCACCAATCACGCATGCATTCTGTTTTCCCAGTTGCTCGGCCCCCCGTTTCTTTTTTCCCCTTCCCCGTCCGAGTGACTGTTCTCTCTCTCATTCTGTTTCTTTCCTCTGGTTGGATCGGGTTCCTGCCCTTTTTTTTCCTTCCCCATCCGATCCAATCGTGGGGCTATTGCATGTGATTTTTGGGGTTTTTTAAGGTGCTGGAAAACTGAGCTTGGTTATGTCGGAAAAAAAAAAAAGAGCTTGCGGTGCTGATTATGTCAAAAATGAAGCAGCAGAAGAGAGAGCTTGGTTTTTTTGTTGACATTCTCACGGCAGGCCGTGGGTTTGTTCTTGTGCCCTCCGAAATTCGATCGGAGCCCGGCACTCTGCTTTTCCAGCCGTTTGTTGTCCACCAACATCGTCCAATCTAGCCGCTGTTGTTAGCTCATTGCCGGATATGCATGCCTGTTATCTTCCCTTCTGACTGCTCGACTTCCCCCTTCTATTTGCCCCTCCCCGTCGAGCATCAGAGCTTTCCCGTGAGCAACAGCCGCTCGACTCCCGCCTCTGGTCTCCCTTTCCCCTGCTCGACCGGCTGTCGCTTCGTGTTCCTCTTCTCTCCCCTCCCCGATCGAATATGGTTTCCCCTCTTCTGTCTTCCCTTCCCAAACCGATCCGATCGATTCTGTTTTGCATGCATATTTGGTGGGTTTGTTTGTTTGTTGCAGGTTGTTAAGGTGCGGCTATGATGTGGGGCGATTTTTTAGTTGTGTTTGTTTTATCGCTTTGGCTAATTGATCTTCGTCGGCCGCCGTTATGAATGGGCGCGATCCGGCCAGCGGTTTGGTCGTTAATGGCTGTGAAGTGTGTGTTTACGAGACTCGCGGCGGTGGCGCAAGGAATGTTCAAGCGGCTCGTGGCGGTGGTTTTTGGGTTGTCTGTTTTGTTTATTTCTTTTTCCTTTTTTATGTTGTTAGTTGTTATTTTTCTCTCACACAATCACAATCACACTGTGTTCTGTTCCTTAGGCCTCTTGGCCTTCGCATGTCGTCAGCGCTCTTTATCTTAGGCGATAGCATAGTTGTGTATTGTGGTTAAGTTTGTTAAACCCTTGTAATCTTTCTTTCATATATATAAATGATGTTCTTCTTTGATGTCAAAAAAAAAAAGGTCTATGTGAACAAGTGGCTCTTGACAGAGCCCAATGGAGGAAACGGATTCATGTAGCCGACCCCAAGTGATTGGGATGTAAGGCTCGGTTTGGTTTGGTTTGGTTTTTATATATATATATATATATATATATATATATATATTCAATGGTGGACTCCAAAAAGATGCATGTTTGGTGCTAAAACATTCAATAATTTCCACTCAAAGGGAGAACAAATTTGGAAAATTCGAATTGATTGAGGGGTATTGCCCTTCCTCGAACAGCAATAATGTCAAACAATAGTATTTAGGGGTACTTAAATATCCATCCTCAGCCCATACCTGACTTATGTTTTCATCCTCACTTTAAAATAAATTCAATATTGCCCTTCTATATACTACTATTATATAGTAATAAATTTTGGGATGAAAAAATAAGTTCTAAAGTCCCAACAAAAATAGAAATCCCGGAAATCTCTCCAAAAGCCATTCATAACAAATCCATCCCAAAAATCTCTCCAAAAGGCATTTAAGTGACGAAGAAGTATAATGCTTATAATTAAAATAACTACCACAGCTCATCACCACAGCCCACTTGCAAATAAAGAAATAAAAGCATCAGAAATATAAATAGAAAAGAAACCTCGTACTTGTAGATTTTGTTATATTTGAGGAAGGGGGGCCGTGCTGCGCACTACACCTAGTGCACAACACGATGTTGTGCGATCTCAACCGTTCAAAAATGTTATGGATGGTTCAGATTTTAAAAAACTTTTCCGTGGAATGGTTTAACTCTTCTCCGAGAAAATTTCATTTTTTAATCCAGACCATTGACTACTGAGATGAATGGTCCAGATGGTGCACAACACACTGCACAATATAGTCCCCACTTCCTATATTTGAACCAAATTTATTTATTTTTGGTAACTTAGGATGTGTAGAGCGGCGCAACATCCAAGGAACATAAAAAGAAATACTACAACTTGTGCATTAAACAAGTAATGATGCTCTGGATCAATGACTAAAAAATACTACTCCTCCGCTAGTAGAAGGTGAGATTAGTCGAATTGTGCATAAATTGACGCAGACACCTAAGTTATCTCTATATATGTAAATACTTACAGATTGAAAGTGCTATAGTACATAAAATTTAATTGAGTGTGTGCATACCCACTTATATCGTCATTTTTTCATTTTTTTATCAGCAAATTTTTTTTATTAATTTTTGAATTCGAAAATTACGAAGATTAAAAAGATAAGGGCAAATGAAAATGAAAATTACTTAATATTTACAACTACCTGAGAACCAATCGGTCAAAGACCAACAAAACTCAAAAACAACCCCACAGCCCTCTGTCAACCAGAGCCCTACACCTGATTGAATTCGAAATGCCACCACTTCCGCCGCAAGGAACACCATAAACCTGTCGTATGTCGCTGATCTAAAAAATGCCCCAAGCTAGACTTTAGCTGCATACATCTCGCAACCCAAACAGGCTCCACCACCCGATGCTTCCTTTTAAGTATATTCGTTGTATACATCGACAACAGCTGCACATAAACTCATAATAAAATTATGTGGGCCTAAAAGTTAGTCGAATGTGAGACCTAATTTTTGTTTTAAATTATGCATATGTTTTTATACAGATATATGGGCGTAAAGGTGATTCTTCAAGGGGTACATGCATGCCATACACTCCTAAACAGGGGTGTATCATGTAGAGTTGTGCTACATGCACATGTTTTTTTACACATATCATGCACATAAATTTTGTGGGACCCATCTCAAGTTCCAAAAAGATGAACCGAAGCACTCATATTTCTTAAAATATATTTTTTAGAATTTCTGTAAAAAATTTGCTCGAACAGATGTCGGTAAGAGCATTCATAGAAATCGGAAGACGAAACAAAATGACTTGCCCTACGATTTTGAAAAAGTCCTTACCGATATCTGTTGGAGTTGATTTTTTCAGGAATCTTCAAAAAATATATTTTATGAAAGACGAACTGTTCGGATAATCTTTATGGGGCTCGAGATGGGCCTAAAAAAAATATGTGCATTATCTGTGCAAAACAATCTATGCCAAAAGGTGTTTTGTATCATGCATGTCGTGGTCCTTAATTTTTTTTTTTTTTTGCTTTTGTTGTGTCCCTTTTGGTGCGTGCGTATATATGTGCGTCTGAATTTTTTCTTGGGTGTCAGCCCTTTCAGTTAGAATAAACAACTCGATCTGTTTAGATTTGAAAGCACATATAATTCTCTAATAAATTGTTGTAATAGTGACCCAAATCGCTACATACGTCTTCTATGACAGCAAAAAAAAAGATAAACTTTGTTACAGATTTCGCACCCAGGTTTGTGCAGGCCTGCAGATAGGGGCGGAGCTAGAAATTCTTGACAGTGGGATCAATTTTCTATAGCACAAAAAAAATTTGTTTCATACTACTTGATTGTAAAAAAAAAACGTTGAAATAGTAAACAAAAAGGAGTTAAGTAGATATTTTTGGGGTTTTTTTTTGGGGAGAAGTAAGGATATTTTACTTTGTCTCCCTTTTTTCCTCAAGTTCCAAACTTTGAAATGGATTGGGGCAATTTGCAATGTAAAAATGGGGTCAAGTAAGCAATTTTGGGGTGAAAACTATAACTATCTCCATTGTAATTTGGAAGGCAGTGGAGTCGAAGGCCACCCCTTGTCTCAAGGTGGCTCCGCCCCTGCCTACACACGTTTGCAAATTTTTGTCTAAAGTGCATGCGTGCGGGAACATGTGTAAATGTGTGCTTACAATCAAAGGTGGACCTATGGTAGTTTGCGAATTTTTGTCTAAACTGTATGCGTGCGGGAACATGTGCAAATACGTGCTTACAATCAGAGGTGGACCTATGTACCATGGGGCACGGGGCCCACTCGATTTTGTAAAATTACATTAATATTTATTTCAATTATATCCAATAAATTTATGAGAGCAGTCCATTAGAATTACTTTAAATTCCCTGTGAATGGATATTTCTTAGGTTTATTTTTTAGAGTGCTAGCCAGATTTTCACACAATCTTTTTGTGTAAACATATATACTGCTTTCTCTTAATTACTCCTTCCATTCCAAAACGATAGTTCGGTTCACAAAATGAGGAATTAAAAATAATAGATTTTTTGAAGAAAATTCAAACTTTTTTCATTAATTTAAAGAACTCAATGAAATGTAGTAAATTGTCAAAAAAAATGTTTAAATTTTACTTCAAAAAACTACATGATTTTTAAGTTCTCATTTTGTGAACCAGACTATCATTTTGGGACAAAGGCAGTATAAGAAAAGCCCATATATATTCACCAACATGTTATTTTACTGGGAAAAAAAAAGTATTATTGAGTAATTGTAAACATACACCCAAGTGAAGTTTACTAATATATGTCCCACTAATACAAATTTCTGGGTCCGTCACAACTTATTGTCACAGCTTATTGTGTGTGCTTATGTTGTGGTTTTAAACTTTCTAAAAGGTTTTTAACTCTCCGGAAACCACTTTCTTCTTTCCTTATAAAGCATATTCCATTGCCTTCATAAACATTTATTCAAAGCACCCTTCTCTTTCATCTCTCTCTCTCTCTCTCTCTCTCTCTCTCTCTCTAGACCTTCATAACCGCTCAAAGTAGTAACCTCTGTGAGTTCCCTATTCTTTTCTTGTCTTCTCTTCATTTTCTAATTTCGTACATGTTATTGGAATTTCTTCTTAGATTTCCCACCTTTCTATTTTAGCTGATTATATCAATTGATTAGTCTTTCTTATTACTCTCAAGAACTTTTTTGGGTATCTTTTAAATTTTATTTTTTTTTTATATTCTTTACTGTTTGATCTACGAGAGCTCTAGGCAAGAAAAACTGTAGAAAAAACATCAAATAAGAAGAGATGGGGAGAGGGAAGGTCGTGATTAAAAGGATCGATAACTCAACAAGTAGGCAAGTGACTTTCTCCAAGCGAAGAAGCGGATTGCTTAAGAAGGCTAAGGAGCTATCAGTACTTTGTGATGCTGAAGTTGGACTAATTATTTTTTCGAGCACGGAAAAGCTATCTGACTTTGCAAGCACCAGGTAATTAAGATTAACTCCTTGATTTCTCTCTAATTATACATCAACTTAATTAAAATTTATGTGGAAACTAAGATTATAGTTCTCCTATGAGGTGTTCCTCATCCAACTTTTAGTTGGATGAAGTGTTCGTTTCTTTTATTGTATGTTTCGTCTCTTTTTATCTCTCGTTTTTTCTCTCGATGTACCCCTTCGAGATTAATAAAATTTCATTTGCCGAGCAAAAAAAAAAAATTTTATGTGGAAACTCATGAATTCGAATGTTTATAATCCTCTGTGTATTTGAAATAGCTTTTCAATACCAGGAAATTATTTGGGTGGTATAGGATTAACTTTTGCATCTGATCTTGGATAGAGAGATCAATTGTAGTTTAGCAAAAATTCATGATATGCCTAGCGTTAGCTAAGGATCAATATTTCGGATGTCTATGCATCTCTCTCTCTCTCTCTCTCTCTCTCTCTCTATATATATATATATATATATGTTATGCTTTAGAATAAACAGATTTTTATCAAGAGGTATTGCCAGGAGAAGAAAGGAGGAAGCTTTTAATTAGAAAGACTGAGAATGATATAAATGATGGCAAGAGAAATTTTTTAGCATTTTTGTGTGTTTGGTTAGAAAGAGAATGTGAGAAAAAACAAGGAATTAAAGAATCATGTAACTTAGAGCACATCCACCCTTTACCAAGTAAAAATTTGAGTAAAAACTTCATTTGATATGGCTCAATCCAATGGTTACCCAATTTTTACTCAAAATTTGCTGGAAACAAATTTACAAATACTATTTTCCTGCGGGATCTAGGTTTTGTACCACTCACAGCGGCAATATGGTCGTCATCCTCATCTCCGGGTTAGCTATATTGTCGTTGTCATCTTCGGATAAGCTAGGTTGTAGAGGAAGCTATGTTTGTGGAGTAAACTGAGCTCATCTAAAGAAGTAAAACGACAACGTGCCTCGTTACTGAAAAATGAGTTTGGGGTCTTGACGATGAACCAACTCCTTATCTGGTGCAAACAAGTCCAGGAGATGATGATGGTGACGACGGCCGACGACGAACACCACCCCCACAAAGTAGCCATGAGAAATTCGATATAGTATTTGAGTCTCACCTAATTTGGTGAAACATTTGCGTAAAACTCAAATTTAGTATAAGTTTAAGTAAGGAGTGGAGATGGGTTTTGGATAATTTTTATTCAAATTTGAGTTTGAGTTTAAATTTCGTGAAGGAGAGATGCTCTAATGCATATCATGTATTCTTTTCTTTTTTTTTCCCATGAGAAATTTGATATAATGTTTGAGTCTCACCTAATTTGGTGAAACATATATTTGCATAAAACTCAAATTTGGTATAAGTTTTAGTAAGGAGTACTGAAGGTGATCAATTTTGGATAATTTTTACTCAAATTTGAGTTTGAGTATAAATTTCGTGAAGGAGTGGAGATACTCTATGGCATATCATATATTCTTTTCTTTTTTTCCTTGAGAAAAACACAAGAAAACTTGACCTTTTTCAGAAAATGTGAACTTTTAATGAATCTTCTTTTTTGTTGCCAATTTTTTTTTCTGGAAAATAGTTTCCCTATACATAAGTTGAATTTCAAGTTTATTCTTCTTTTTCCATAATTTATTCTTAATTGAGAAAGTTGTCATTTCAAATATGTAAGGTTTATTTATGTGTGTGTATATATATATATATATATATATATATATATATATATATATATATATATATATATATGAATGCCATCACAAAAAAATTCTGTAACGAAAAACAGTTAACATTTCTCACGAAATGTTTTGTTATAACCAAAATTAATGGTGGTTCTTTTCTTTCACTTTCTACCCTTTTTGTTTTTATTTTTGGTTTTATATTTTACCCCTAATCCAAACGACATTCGTGAGTTGTTGGAATAACTCTCTCTCTCTCTCTTGGAGGTTACCCTAGCTCCTTTACATCATTATATATTATATACAATGGAGTCACTACTGAATCACAACGTACGTACAAATTTGCAACAATATATAGGTAATTATTTTTCAGTTATTACTAAATTTGAAATTGCTTTTGAATAATTAATCTTCCCAGAAAATGTTTTGATATAACATCACCCGTGATAGGTTTAGCTGAGAGATTGAGATTTATGCTTCAGAATAATCAGAGATCTATATACGACATGAATGCCTGAAATGGCATGGTATGAGGTTGTGGTGTATATATGTACGTTAAAACCTACGTATATATAGAATTTCTTTTATAACTAAGCATTTGGGTCAGCTTGTGTATGCCTCGATTAATCACGGGGGACCAACCCCACGAACTGCTAGTGGGGCCCCATTTAATGTATGAACTGACCTCAAAAGTGTTGATAAAACACCTACGAAGTTTCGAAATTTAGACTTTAGAAGCTTAAGAGCTAGCAAACTCCAAAGTCTCATGGCTTGACCACTAGGTCAACCCATTGAGATTAACCTTTAATAACTTTTAATGCGTTAGTCATGTGGAAATCTGTACCATATAATAAACACATTTAGCCCATGTTCATGCTATCTTTCTTTTACAAAATAAACTAGAAAATATAAGAAATTGATTTCTACACTCCTTTAATTAATGTAAACACTCGCCGAGCAAAAAAAAAAAATTAATGTAAACACTCTATTTTTCGTCTTTTAGTGGGTGAATTTACGAAACAATTACTGCATGCATACATTTTTTTTTCCAAATTCCAGATATTGTTCCGTAAATTCACTCGCTAAAAAAAGAAAATTTAAATTATGAACTGTCGAGTCTATGAAAATTCAAAATATTATTCTTAATTTTCATCTTTGACGTCGAAAGAATCCGATCTTTGAATTGAATCCTACAAAAAGAAAACTTCATCATCTCTCTTCTATTAGTGAGTGTTGCTATGTATACATATGCAATGTACATATCATGTACATATGGATTTTGTGGGGGCAACATCGGGTCCCACAAATATGATTTAAACTGCCCATTATTTTTAAAATAATATTTTATGGAGCCCTGTAAAAAATCAGCTCAATTTGATATCGTTAAAGATTTTTTTTGAATTTCTAGTAGCAAAATTGAGCAGTTAAGTAGTTTCGCCCCCATCAATTAAGAAAAATTCTTACTGATATCAGGTTGAGCTGATTTTTTACAGGGCTCCATAAAAAAATATTTTAAAAATAATGAATGGTTCGAATTATCTTTGTGGAATTCAAAATGGGCCCCACAAAATTTATATATACATGGTATATACAAACTCATATGTACCTATAGCTAAACTGAAAGGGCAAATGAAAGATATATGTATTATCTATGAGCCCCACACTACGTGAGTAACTCTCAACGATGGGGACAACAAACAGTTTTACTAGATGCGAGTGATTAATTAGTTTATCGATCTATAAGTGAAATTAAAGAGAAACAAACAGTTTTAATAGGTGCGAGTGATTAATTAATTAGTTTATCTGTTCTTTGATCTTTCGCATCGATGCTATTAATGTACCCTTTGATTAATTTACTGCAAAGCAATGGTACTAAAATCATCTATCGTTGATCATGCTATTTACGGGCCGCCCATATGAAATTCGTATCACCCACATGTGAAGAACAAAGATGAGATATTTCTCGTATGGCCTTTAACTTTTGCACCTGCAGCATGAAATCTGTAATCGAGAGATACAACAACGTGAAAGAGGAACATCATCAGCTGTTGAATCTTCCCTCGGAAGCCAAGGTACTTTTAAACAATCACCTTAGCTTCCTCAATTTTCCTCAACTTTTTGTGCATGCATGAGCGATTTTTTGCTTCCCCGGCCTGCATTACAGACGAACTACAAACAGTTATGAACTGATTTCAAGAATCTAATAAACACGCACCGAGGTTAATTATTTGGTTCAGTTTACGGATGAGATGCAGGGTTCTAGCCGGCATGAAGCAAGACTCGAGCCCCACATGATTTGTAAGGCCCATGCATGTACTGCGTATTATGCAACCGCAGCTAAAAAAATAAAACTAGAGAACCATAGCTTGACTTGATAAAATAACCAGAAAGTCCAAGGATCCCGACCAAAGGGATCCCAACGGCACAATGCATACAAAAAAATAGAGTGTTTGGATCGGTCACCTACACACATCGGATTCCGTTGATTCCCGCACAGGCCCACTCGGTTTTTTTTTTTAGAATGTTTGGTTGGCTCCGATCAACCGTCCGGTGGCCGGAGTGGACCCGGCGTGCCGTCGGGATCCGGTCGGGAACTGTAGCACGGCTGTAAAATAACTTCATTGTACATCCTCATATGTATGGAAGTAATTCTTCCAATTCGCATCATTGACTCTCCAGATACACAACTGGCCAAAACACAAGTGTATTAATGAAAATGTCAACTCCATCCACAACGAGATTATTTCCAGTAAGATTCAAAATGATAAAGTGACGTTTATTGTTCGGTTAAAATTCGAGCCATCGATTGTCAAGATGAACGGCTGAATCAACCACTCCACACCTGCTTTGCAAGGGGTCCTACATTAGATCTGAGCTATTTTTGCTTTAAAGTCTGGTACTTTAAGTTTAATAATGTCGGCCTTGCATTTTCAAATTATATTGGACATAACTAGTTTTTCCTTTATGCATTTGGTAGTTTTGGGAAAGGGAAGTCGCAAGTTTGAGGATACAGCTCCAGCACTTGCAAGAGAGTCACAGGTGAGATCGATATGATGCATCAAGATTATCGATAAATCCTCAGAACGAATATATATGAATTCCACTCTCAGTCTATATATATATATATTCTAGGCACCAAAACCATTGAAACATGAACTCATGCCCATATAATCAAATACAGACTCTTACTTGTCAAATACTGGGTGTAGAACATAGTGCCAAAACAAACACATGCAACTCATGTTCATATAATCAAGTATAAACTCTGTCCAATCGACCATGAATAATAAGCAAGATCACTTGCCAAAATAATTTTTAATTTCATTTTCTTTTCTGAAAATAAATACTTTACCTAGTAACTATTCATCCACCGGACTCTACCACCGACTCAGGGGCAACCCATGCCACCAACCACCTTATATATATATATATATATATATATATATATATATATATATATATATATATATATATACACACACACACACACGATGAACATCACTGCGTAAGCTATATATGCTTAATTACTTCATATCTCTACACAATACTGGGCTGTAAACGAGCTTACCCGAGTTTTGTTGAGCTCAAGCTCAGCTCGTTTACTAAAAGAGTCAAAAACTTGAGCTCAAGTCTTAACGAGCCGAACCAACCTTAATAAGCTGAACCCATACGTCTATTTTGACTTTTTTTTTTAAACTGTTATATATCAATAGAATTAGAAACAAAATATTCTTGCAATAAGCTAAAAAAAGTGATGAAATATTCCACTTGACGTAGTTAATTCGAAAAATTACGCATGCATGATAACAATGTATTTTATATAATATCATAACAAATAAAAGAATAACATCTCGTTATGATTTGAGAATTGTTTATTTTTTTAAACTCGATGTTTATTTATTTTTCAAATATTTTAAATTTTTGACATATATGAAGTTTACTTTTGATCTAAAATTATTTAATGACACCAAAGGCTGAAATTTCTTGAGTCGTCACTGCTATGAGAGCTTAAGAGACTCTATGAGGGCTTGTATCTAGCTCATATTAACCAACGTCCATGATTGCCTCTTTTCCATTAATATCCCTCAACTATTTATTTGATCCCATTGCACACCACAGACCTACTCATTATACACTACAGGACGAGAGATACTAGGTGCACAACCATCCAAACACAACATCAAATACAACCCCTTACATACAAGTGGGTCCCGCTTGTTGAATGTGTGTAGGATCTACATGCATATGAGAGGTTGTATTCGGATGATTGTGCACCTAGCATTTTTGCTACAAGACCAAGTCATTACGATGTGGGGTTTTTACCCTACATTGTGCAGCAATAGACTTAATTTTGAAGATTTTTTTTTCCCGGCAAAATGAGGTGAATATAGCAGAGGCTCCCTATTTTTTTCAAACCTAAGTAAGTTAAGGCCAAAGTTTGACTTTGGCAGTTATAATGAAATGTCCGGCCCATCTTGCACACACTTCGACTAATTTCAGAGCTCTGAAAGTAACGATCGGGCATAACCCTCACTAGTGGCCCCAAGGTTTGTTATGTTTAACCTGCGTGAGAATGGAACCTGTGACCTCATGGATGGGCACTTATTGCTTTCTCACAACTACCTGGCCACACCCCTTGGGAGGTTTTTTGCGAATTTTAATGGTATGTGGAAATAAAATAGAAAATCCATTCAAGAATAATACTAGTTAATGGCCACTGAAATAATTGCAGGAAGCTTTTGGGAGAAGAACTTTCTGGTTTGAGCATCAGAGATCTACAAAATCTAGAAAACCAACTCGAAATGAGTTTGAAAACTATCCGTGTGAAAAAGGTAATTTGATGATGCTTCCTTCGCCCCAAATTATTTTGCTTCTCATAATGCTCCCTCAAAATAAAGTGTATGCACATTTTCACGACAATCATCGGTTCCTGCAGGACCAAATTTTATCAGCGGAAATACAAGCACTACTAAACCGGAAGGTCGATCGGTCATCTTGGAAAAACATCCAAAATTATTCTAAGTTCCTGTTAGAGTTTACACAGCTAAGTTGGTTTCCCGATTATTTGATTACAGGAAAGTCTCTCTCATCAACAAAACATAGAACTGTACGAGAAGGCAAACCAAATCCGTCAAGAAAATACAAGACTCCACGAAAAGGTAGATGGACCGAAACAATCGCACTATGTACGAATGGCATGAGAAAACATATTTACCTATCATCGTCTTCGACAGAGAATATTTAGACATTGTTCTCTTTCCAATTCTAAGTAAAATTTGCTTCCCCTGCAGGTTTATCGAGCAGAGTTTGTGAGTGAAGCGAGCAGAGGTTCCCAAGTTTCATATGGACGACTCAGATACAACATGAGTGCACCCATCAGTCTCCAACTAAGCCAGCCAAAGCCTCAGAAGAACGAAGCACCAGGAAAAGCGTTGAGACTCGGGTAATAGTCACAGCTTGAATGATCATTTGCCCCCCTAACAAATTCCAAATCTTAATTGTTCATTACAAAATGATATATCAACATTGTATCCTTCAAATTCATACGAGCTAGGCTGTGTATTAGCAATGCTAGTTGACAGCGCGGAAGAATGTCCATCGACTAAATTATTGCTTGCAGTTGTTACAGAAGGCTACTACCAGAGAGTTTGAAGAACCGCAAGACGAATGTTAAGCACTACGGCCATTAGATTAATTTGGTGTGACAGGATCTATTGAACCAACTCTAAAGTGACCGTAGACGATAAACCGAAGCAAACTTTCCACGTTCTTGTACACAATAAAAAAATAAACCATGTACGTCCGAATAGTTTTTTTTTGGTTACAAGCCTAAGACGTTTTCATTGTTTTTTTTTTTTTATAGGCAAAAAATTTTATTAAGAAAACTTGACAAAAGGTACATCAAGTTGGGGGAAAGGGTGAGGATTCCAACCAAGGTTGGAAGACAGAGAACCGAGGTCCAAACCGAAACACCTAAGGGACTCAAAACGCCCATAACTGAAATAATAAGCCAAACCCAAGAATCAAAATGAAATCCTAATCCAAACAACCCTAATCACCACCACCACAAAAGCATAGCAGTCCCCATCACACCACTACCGACAGCAATCACAGGCATTCACACACAGCTAGCTCGATCACCAAAATATCAGAAACACTCCAACACCACCTCCTAGACCCCAAACCCATTACAATGCTAAAGAGGACCTATGCCGAACCCAAGACTCATTCCTTTGGACGAAATGGATATATATAACAAGTTGTAGTGTACTTGTGTTTAGTTTGGCTGAGGAAGCTCAAAGTTATTGTGGGTTAGACTCGGAAAAAGATTCCTGATGGCTAGAAAATATAAAATTTCAAGCGAATTCATTATTAAAGATTCATGACTGCTAGGAAATATAAAATTGCAATGGAATATGGGTCAGGCAATGCCTGAGTTGGGGTGGATGACATCAACTGCCTTGTACTTTTCTAATTTTGTATCTTACAAAATTAGTTTAGATTTGTCCTAGATACTTGTAGTGAATCGATCCGTATTGTAATCGTCGTTAGGTTTACATCAAAACAACTTTTCACTTTTGTCAAAAAAATAAAAAAAGCACGTTGCCAAATTAAAAAGAGAATTCCTATGAGAAGGCATCATCCTCAATTTCAATAATGGATTTCCAAAAATCAAACTTTGCATGTGGATAAGAACTACATGATAAAAAAGCATATACATAACTCATGCATCCAGATTACTAACGCAAATCTTTTTTGAAGTAGATGCTCAAGTCAACTCCACAAATATTCTTTCTCCAAATTACTAACGCAAAGAGACATTTCCTTGCGTTAGATGGGAAAATTGTTCATAGGTCTACTATAGCACCTTCTCCAACTAGTCCACTTCTAAAGTTCCCAACCCCTCGAATTCACTAGCCCAATAAAATACCAATATCCCCCAATATATATGGCCTAATAATTATTTCTTTTCCCTTTCCTTCATTCTATTCAAACGTAGAGAGAGAGAGAGAGAGAGAGAGAGAGAGAGAGAGAGAGAGAGAGAGAGAGCAAACGAGATCTGCACCTCCGTGTCACCGTTGCCGTCGGCAGCCTCGTCGTCGCCATTGCATCCCATGCACCTCCGTGTCCCAACCTCACCGTCGCATCCGACCTCCGCGTCGCTATCGTCAGCCATCACCAAAAGAGTTCAGATGTAAACATATAACATTAGATTATAACATATAACATTGTAATGTTATATGTTATTGCGTTACATTATATGATGTTATATATTCTCTTTTTGGTTGTTTATATATGTCATTTTGTTCTGTGAAAATGTATGGTATTTTATCATTTTGTTCGGTTGTCATTTTGTTCTGTGAATATATATGGTTATATATTCAGATCTATAAGCCGTTGTGTAGACCAATTCGATAATGTAAATTTAGTAGTTTATTAGTTTTCGTGTATAAATAGATGTTAATTTTATTTGTACATCTAACCATATTATAAAAATATATGGTATGTTCTCTGTATATGAGACATATGTGGTTATATGTCCAATTCTATACCATTTTTCATGTCATCCGATCATATGGTTACATGTGGACTGCTTAATATGATTATATGTTTATATATTCAGGCCTATTAGGCCGCTGCGCGGACCAATTCAATAACGTAAATTTAGTAGTTTTATTAGTTTTTATGTATAAATTTAATAGTTTTATTTATACATACAACCATATTTTAAGAAAATATAGTATGTTCCCTGTATATGAGACACATATAGTTGTATATCCAATTATGCACCCTGTATGCCATCATTCCTAATATATATATGGTTATATGTGATTTTCTATTATAGTGCATGTATCAAAAGACAACGTTTAGGTTTTCGTTTTGATAGCTGATATCATAAAACATATATTGTAATATACGAATTCTTGAATCCTTGTTTTTACATATAGAGCTATATGCTCCCATCTGTTTAACTTTTTTCTTATATGTGCAAAAATGACAAATCCAAAAGAAACAGGAGTATGGTTTCATGAAGTGTCTAATCCAATTTATTGCAAATTGGAGTATCATCATAATAACATCGTGATGATGGAGTTTAAAATGAACTCCAACCTCAAAAGAGCCCTCCACATTAAATCCTTCTACCAAAGGTACCTGATGAAGTTGAAGAGGCACATTAAGATCGTTGAGCCTGACAAGACAGCCTAGAATATTAGATTTAGAATTTTAATTTGGTTAAAGTCTTTGGTATAATTTCTTTGTCTTATTTTCATATTGCTATTCAGAAGACTCTGGATCCATTTTGTAGATCTATGGATCAAATTTATAACTATGTAGTTGAACAATAGCAGACTTTAAATCCATTTTTATTTATTTTGAACACAGATGTTTTGATTGGCGGATGTAATGGTTTCAATGATTGTTACTTATTAAAACTTGAACATTTATATGCATAAACATATAACCATAATTATATATAATCATAGACAACCTTATATAAATTGGTCTGCGCAGCGGTCTAACAGACCTGAACATATAATGTTATCTATGCAACGACAGATAGGGTGAGATTTGGAATGTAGAGAGAGTTGTCAAAATTCCAAAACGGAAAAAAATAAAAAAGTAAAACTTATAACGTTATATGTGAGTTTCTGGCAGCTGTGGTGGTGGCGGCGGCGACGATGGTGGTGGTTGTGATGGCAGTGGTGGTGGCGGTTGGACGGAGAGGTTGGTGGAAAGAGAGAGATCAAAAGTATGATTAAAACCCTAGAAGGGTATTTTTGTCTTATAAAAATTCTTTTTTAAAGTAAAATGGATTTAAGGTGGAGAGAGAGAGATCGAAAGTATGATTAAAACCCTAGAAGGGCATTTTTGTCTTATAAATTTTTTTAAAAAAGTAAAATGGATTTAAGGCTTTACAAAACATTACTAGTAGATTACAAGCCTACAAACTTAAGAAGTGAACTCGATGAGTTACAAACACGTTATAGTGGACCCTAGACAAATTTTTTATAATTTCTTTTAGAACTCATAAGCTCGCTGAAGGCCATCATTTTCCACCATTTAATTTTAAGGAAATCATGTCTTTCCCCACACATCAACTAATGTTCTTCCTTGGCTTTTCCCAAATTTCTTATACTAGACACTGCGTGTCTCAGGGCCGACCCCGGGTAAGCTCCACAAGTCTTTAGGCTTGGGCAACCCAAAAAAAAAAATTTATGTTAGATATAAATGTAAAAAAGTTTCCCATGGTAGCGTAAACTGCTTCCTTCATGTTGTGCTCAATTGGCTCAATGTAAGCTTTTTAAGTTCTAGAGGAGTTGTGTTCGATTCCCAGGCCCACCACCGCCCTCTTTCCTTATTTTTTCACTTTTATTTTACCTCTTTCTGTTTTCCACCCAATTCACAATATTATGAAAATCAAATTACTTTGTTGAAAATTTTTGATTTAACAAACACAACAATAATGTTCACTTGATATGTTCTAACATTTGATTAAAAAAAATTATAGTTAAAATAAATCAAGTGAGCTAACACGATTTTTATATTTACCTTCGAATTATCGTTTCGCAAGAGAGATTAAAGAGATTGGCTATGATTTCAATAAAAAATGAGGCGCCATTCCACAAAGAGCATTTTTGGGCATTTGGGATTTTTTTAACTTTCTACGCTTTTCAAGATAGGTCATTCTTTTCACATATATCAACTAAAAATTTCAAAAAGCTAAAAAATCAAAAGTTAGCAGAACGGGCTCGAGTTCTTGGATAAGTAATGTAACGACCCTGATTTTTGGTAAATAAAAATTTTGTTAAATATTTGATTTTTTTTAATTACTTGGATTTACTTTTAAAATTCCTTTTAAATTCAAATAATTCGTCATAAATAGATTTGAGACGTTTTAAAATTTAAAGCTCCTAGCCTCGGACAATCTAGTCATTTTCTAAAGACAAGTATGCTTATAGAAGCACTTGTATATTTTCCTAGTAAGAACAAATAAAATCTTTAAATTATATTTCTTGACTAGAAATCCTACTTGGCAAGTAGAATTAGTTTTCAACCGATTAGTTGGAAGAACCGGACTACCAATTCACCTAGTTACAATCTCTTAACCATAGATGGACCTTTTTTGACCATCTTTGAGCCGGGTTAGCCCCTCCAAACCCTAATTGAACCCTTGGACGACCTTAAGAAGTAAGCATATTATACTTTATGACTAGTCTTCACAAACCTTATTCAACATTATTATCCTTCTACCCTTTGGACAATAAATGTTAGGGAAAATTTTATACATTAGGTAATAGAAATAAGTCACCCACCAAAGTCACTTCCCTAGATTTTTAGGTACTTATATATAGGTATATGTACCTCATAGATTATTTTAAGCATGTCATCTTAGATTTCTTCTACCAACTCAAGTTATATATATATATATAGGTACCTTGTACTAGTGAGAGATGGAGAGATATGGGAGAGATTTGGAGAGTATCTTGACATGATCTTCTTACATCCTTACAACCCATTTATTTATACTTCTCCAAGTCAAAATCTACCCACCTTTGTCTTTATATATATACTTACTAAACCAAATCTTGAACCATCCCTTCTTTCTTCCATCAAATCTTCCGAAAACCTAACCCAAAGTACAAAATCTAGTCATTTCAAGACCTTACTTCTTCCATTAACTCTCTACCCATTGGACAATAACTACTAGAAAAAAATTTATCTCTTGAGTAATAGGAGTTAGTCTTGCCAATGAAAGCCTTGACTTGACAAGGCAAGTCATATAAGAATCTTGGACTAAAAGGCGCCATTAGTTTACTTCCAAAAGAAGTAAACCTAGTCACGTCAACCTTTCTTACTACCATTTTTCTTTAACCATTGGTTAACAAAAGTTAGGAAAATTTTTACCCCTTGGATAATAGCAACTAGACTTGCCATTTTGTATTTATATTTGACAAGACAAGTCATATAGGAATCTTGAACCATAGGAAGCCATTACTTTGCTTCCAAAAGAAGTAAGCCTAGTCATATCAACCTTACTTTCCTCTTTGCCCATTGGATAACAAATGTTAGGGGAATTTTTATTCCTTACTTAATGGAGATTAGACTTGCCAAAGTGTATATATAACTTGACAAGACAAGTCATACCAAAAGAAGTCATCTATTTGCATCCAAAAGAAGCAACTTAAGCCTTGTCACTCATTACCTCCCATCCTAGACCACTTGGTGCCTAAGTATACACATATATGGTTATCTATAAATATGTATATATATATATATATAAGTGGTACATAGTACAAAGAAAGAGAGAGAGAGAGAGAGAGAGAGAGAGAGAGAGAGAGGGAGGAATGAAGTGTGTGCTAGTGTTTTGGGTGCTTACACAAGCTAAATTTTTACCAACTTCACACTCAACCCTAAGTACAACATGAAAACCCATTACTAGACTTTATTCTGTTCTTTCTTACAAGTAAGCCATCTTAGGACAAGACTAGACCAAAAACCCTTCATGATTTGTCACTTCAAGGCCATACATATCATAGATTGCTCATTTATCCATTGGACAATAATTGCTAGGAAAAATTTTATTCCTTGGATAATAACCAAGACTTTTGCTATAAATAGCAACCCATCATTGCCATTTAACTCACACCTTCCAACCTTTCAACTTCTCTCTCTAGAAATCTTTGTATTGTTCTTTATTCTTAGTGTTCTTGAGTTTTTCTTAAAGTTCTTCAAGAAACTCATCCAAAGCCGCCACTAAACCATCACTCGACCACCCTTTCGATCCAAAAAGTTTTAGTAGTTTAGTCAAGAACAAATTTCGAGAGAAACCTTTCTCTTTCGAAGCTACCGGAAGCTTACCATAGGAAGTCACTAAGCCGACTTGCCTTTCCGTAGCCGCCCTACCACCAAGAAGAACGATAGAATACTTCTAACCACTTTCTCTAAGTATAAAGTTCGTATATGTAGATTTCCCGTACTCTAGAAAACTATATTCACGTTTTGTGTTTGAAATTATAGTAAACATGTTCTACTAAAAACGCGAAGAGAAATATGAGCATGATGAATAACTCTGCTTTTACTCTAAATAAACATGTGTTGTTTTGAACTTCCCACAAAGGAAGAAAGAACGGATTTTTAAAGATAGGAATTTAACGTTTGATTAGAAGTATTCGTATTTTGATCTTAAAGATAGTTATGAGAATGCATACATGTTTACTTGCATTACTTGTGATTGTATGATAAAGTATAAGTGGTCTCCACTCCAAAGGCGTCCGTACATGTGGTGTTATGCTTTAAGTTGAGATTTGAGCATACTAATATAATGTAAAGTTTGATGATCTTGTTAGTTTACTTTCAAGATTACAATGAATGATTTATGATTATTTACGTTGAAAGTCCTACTGCGAAGTCTTTGCATGAAAACGAGATACAAAAATCAAGAAAGTAGAAACATGACACTTAGGGTGTTGTAAATGAAAGGTGTGTTTTGAAGAAGGAAATGTTTTGAAACCGCAATGTGGCCGGACTTGCCCATTGTGTGGTGTGTGTGTGTTTTTCAAAAACCCAATGGGAACCCGGAGCGACAGAACCATTGTGGTATACTCGGGAACCTGGAGCGGCGGAACCGAGGGATAAATTGTGGTTTGGTTATCCGCGGAGAGGAGCCAACACAATTGTTTAAATGATTTTTCGAAAACCTAGATGGGAACCCAGACCGACGGAACCATTGTGGGACACTCGGGAATCCGGAGCGGCGGAACCGAGGATTTTGAATTGTGGATTGGTTATCTGTGGATACGGGCCAATACCAAATTTCATGTTCTGTGTGCCAATGGGAACCCGGAGCGGCGGAACCATTGTGAGGATTCTCAGGAACCCGGAGCGGCGGAACCGAGGTTGGGTGTGTAAAAACGATTTCGAAATGTTGATTTGATAGATGAAAATGATGACACGATCTACGATGAGTCGCATAGGAGAAACTCAGAAATCACAGACACCAACGTTAGACTAAGGAATGTGGATGTGTCATTGTTAACTGTTTTGATAGATATGCATGTGCTATGTGGAAATAGTTATGGTCTATTGTTTGTAAGTTAAGGGTTAGTGGGTATAGGATTATTCTGCTAAGCTCTTGTAGCTCATGATGTTACTTTTGGTGACCCTGACATATTATACTGGTGGCGACTTTGGTATAATATGTCAGACTTTGTAGATGATCAAGGTAAGCTGTACACCTTAGAGGCCTTTGGAGCTGAAGAGGCGGCTCGGATGGAGGAGCAGGCGGAGCTGTAGTTAGGAACTCTAGTTTCCTTCCTTTGTGTAATGAAAGTACTCTTACAAGAGTTATAATGTAATAATGAGTCAGACTCTATTTAGATTTTCAATAAAAATTGTAAATTTAACGTTCCCAAAATTCGGGGCATTACAAGTAATGTACAATGACTCAAAATTTTGCTTCAAAAAATGCAAGAAGAAGTTTTTTTCTTTGAATCGGATTGTGTTACTCATAAAGCACAATATCCGGGGGTTTACATTTTGATATTGATTCTTTTTTATGTTATTCAAGCTAAAAGTACAATGTAATTTTGAATTTTTCTTTACTTGTATGGTTTTTTTTTTATGACTTAAAAGTATGTGAGCAGCAAAACATAAAGTTGGGCTATGGCAACCCAAATATCAGGACCGACACTGCGTGTTTTTAGTCTTGTCACGGAAAATGTTGGAGTGCTCTATAAATGCGCAAAGCCAAACCATCCCAGGTTTCTTTACTCCTATATATTTCAATGTTACTGCCACTTCTAACTACTAATAGATTCATCTTCTACAAGTTATACAATCCCAGCAATGACATGGTGATTTCAAAATCCAAGAAAAATAAAAAACAGCTTTTCAATCTTTTTCTTGGATATTTCACAAAATACTTATATAAAAGTCATAATTTATTATTTTTCCGAATCTTCTCATCAAGATGAATCCATAATAATATATAAAAATTTGGCGCAAAATTAATACATGTGAAAAAAAATTGAATAAAGACAAAATCAAAAAATTATTGTTAGTGAAAACTTGACCATTTTTCAACAACTCTCTCTCTCAATATGTAAACTAAAACCTTTTCAACAACTTTTTGTTAGTGAAAACAATTTGATATTTTTCAAAAAAAAACCAGTGATTTTTAAGTTATTGCCTATTGAAAACACCCCTCAAGAAAGCAACTACTCCACTGTTAATTTAGGGGCTTGACTGTTCAACGAGAATAAATAATATATTGATTTTTTATTGATATATTTTGAAGTTTTGCTATAGTGATATATTGTGCTTTTAGTTTGGTTATGAATTGATATGTTGAATAGTGAATCGATTCACATCGTACTCTATGACGGTAAAATTAAAGAGTTTAACTTTGCTAGAATCTCCCAAATTTGCACACGAATGTATGTGGGATCCCAGGGGGACCAACTAGAATCTCCCAGATTTGCACACGAATGCATGTGGGGTCCCAGGGGGACCTATGTTTAATTAGGATTTGAGAGAACATGATTGGTTGAATGGTCACTAAAAATTGTTGAATAGTGAATCAAATTGCACCGTAATCTATGACGGCAAAATAAAAGAGTTTTTATCTTAATATGCTAGAACCATGCAGACTGTCCACCCAGATTTGCACCCGCTTGCAAATCCTGGGAGGCGGGTAACACAGTGAAAAGGTGCCCGCGAGACTACGTTGAAGTACGGAATCTGCACGTTGACTTAAAACATTTATTTGGAGGCGGGGGGGCTGCTCCCCCTTGCTGCTCCCCTTGCTGCTGCCCGGGCTTTCCGGGTCCACTCCGGTCTCGCTCCGATGATCGAAAACGCTCACTTTGTAGAATTCGTCGAGTAGAACAACCATGTCAAAAATCAGCTTAATTGGATATCATTAAGTGCCTGATCGGAACCCATATAACTCTCGGTCCATGGGTTACAATGGATTTGATCCAGTGTTTCGGATCCATTCTTTTTAAGATAAAAAGGTTCCGATCAAGTACTGAATGATATCCAATCAAACTGATTTTTCTCATGGTTATTCTACTCGACGAGCTCTACAAAGTGAACGTTTCCGATCATCGGAGCGAGACCGAAGTGGGCCCGGAAAGCCCGGGCAGCAGCAAGGGGAGCAGCAAGGGGGGGAGCAGCCCCCCGCCTCCCATTTATTTGGTAAAAAAGTTTGGAAAATAGTCGATCAAACCCCACATCGGGCTGCCCACGTATTTTTGGGATGAAGGAAAATCAGGTCCGAAAAATCAGGTCCGACGCAGTTCGGACCGTAGTCCGTGCAAAACATTATTAAGGGTAAAATTGAAAAGGACTAATCACTACAAGAAAACTTGTCATTGGTGACGAAAAATTTTGGTCGTCAAAGGTTAGATTTCGTGGCTAAATAAATTGGCAACGAATTTTTCGTCGTCAAAGGTTAGATTTCGTCGCTAAATAAATTGCGGACGAAAAAATTCGTCGGCGAAGGTTGGTCGTGAAAGAGCTTGGCGATGAAAAAAATAAATTTGTCGCCGATTATTCCTTTCGGCGACGAAAAAATTCGTCGCTAATTCCGTTTTTGTATGGGGAAAATTTCCACTTCTTGCGTCTCCTGGGTTGCTTGGTTTTGAACCCTGGGCCTTTCAACTAACCACAACCATGCGCATGCGCATTTGACTAACTGCACTAGACATACTTTTCAAAATATATTGGAAATATCTAATATATAACATATATGTTCAATATTTATTTTTAGTAAAGCACTAGTCATCCTCTTATCGTGATGTCCCCCTCTTATTCCGTTTAATCATTTTAATTGTAACCCTTTACATTTAATTAATATTAAATTTTCGTTGTTCCAAAAAAAAAAGGTCAAGGAGGTAGTCCGAACAAGCCTCAAACCATGCGGGTAAAAATCAGACTCTTTCCAAGAAAGTCAAAAATTGTATTAAAAAAATAGTTTTTTTGAACTCAAGAGGTTCATTTGAACAAATTTGGTAAAGCACTTCAACAAATCCTAGAAAAGCCGGCCCTGCATGCTTGTAATTAAAGCTTCATACAAAAAGATGTATGGTGCTAAAAGCAACTTGATCAATTGTGAGGTAAAATTGCTAGTAAATAGTACATTTTTTTCATTTTACCTACTGATATCTCTTTCAACACTACATCAATATTATCTATTTAACTTATTTTCTATTAAAATATTATTACTTTTATTTCCTTTTTTCTTTTTTTGGAGAGAGAGAGTGAGTGAGTGAGTGAGTGAGAGAGAGAAAACAATAAAAAATTGGGTTGCTTTTGAACAGTTGTTAGCTTGTTATACTGAAGAACTGTAGCTAGAGGCACTATACCAACGTGTTTACCTTATCTGCTGTAGAAGAACTTTTGTCAAAAGATTAGTCAAAATAGCTTTTACTTCTCTTTACCTCACTTGATAAACTTGCTCTAAACCATCCCATAGTTTCCTCAAACGGCAATAATGTCGAACAATAGTATTTAAGTACCGTTAGTGTATGGAATAGAAACTCCCTCTTAATTAAGCAAGTTCGTAAGTGTATGGATATAGGCGCTACTCTTAGCGTTAAGTATTATGGCGGGGAGAGAGAACATTAAAAAATATCTTAGAGTTGAAGGTAGGTAAGATGTCGGATAGGGAGCTTGATGGCATTGTTGATAGCTTTGATGATTTGGAGGAAGGTGTCTCCATCTCTGTAGAGTTTTGATTCTGTCTTTTATTCTTTTTGGGTTTTTGTGTGCTCTCTTTGCTGATAGCTTGCTGTTTGTGTTATGTTGCGGTTGTTGGGGTTTCAGATGCTTCTATGGCCGGTTTTGCTTTGCTGGATCTTTTGCTTGTTTTTAGTTGTTTCTATGGCTGTTGTTTTTCTTTGGTGTGGCTATGTCTGTAAGTGTCCTTTTTGTTTGGCGGTTGTTTTTGGGGTGTAGGGTGTTTTTTTAGGGTTTGGGCTTAGCCTTTTTTGTTGTCTCTTGCCAACGTTTTGGGTCTCGGATAACCTTAGGTTAGTAAATTTTTCCTTCGGTTGCCCTTGTCCTTCTAATCTTTGTATCTTTTCAAAAATTAATAAATTTCTTTTCCTGAGTAAAAAAAATAGTATTTAAGTGATGAAGAAGTATATTGCTTATAATTAGTACTCCGTCCAATTTTCATTGTCCATTTTTTAATTGTTCATATCTTTCAATTTATAATGTTTTTTTATAATTTTGAAAATTTTGTACTTCCTTCGTCCATTATTTAGAGTCCAATATTCCATTTTGGACTATCCCTTAATAAGCGTCCATTTTGTAAAGTTAATAGATAAAAGTTTGTGTATTGTCTATTTTATCCCTAAAAGTAGATTCCATTTTTAAAAGTTAAAGAGTAAAGTGTAATAATGATAGGTAAATAGGGAAAATGGAGGAAAAAGTTGATGTGAATGGTAAAATAATGATGTCTTTTTAATAAGATAGAGTTACAAAGCAAGACAATTAAAAATGGAGGGAGGGAGTATTATAGAACTAATTGAGATTTATTAAACAAGATTCATATTGCATATTTTTCAAGATTCATACTAAAAGAAATTGGCAAAAGACATAAAAGAAACAAACAAAATAATGAATAATTAATGAAACTGGAACGAATGGAGTAACTACCACAGCTCATCACCACAGCCCACTTGCAAATAAAAAAAAAAAGCATCAAAAATATAAATAGAAAAGAAACCTGTACTTGTAGATTTTGTTATGGAGCTGTGGAGAGAAGCGCAACGTCCAAGAAACATAAAAAGAAATACTCAAACTTGTGTATTAAACAAGTAAAAAAGCCCCGCTAGTAGAATGTTGGATTAGTTGAGTTGCGTATAAATCGACACGGACACTTAAGTTTTTGGAAAGGCAAAAAAAAATTCATTAATCCAGCTGCGTATAAGTTGACACGAACACCTAATGCCTTGTTCCTTTCCCTTTTCAAAAAGAATTTTTCAAAAAATTCCTCTTAAATTCTCCCTACTTTTAACATTTCTCTATCTATCTCTCTCCACTTATTACCCCTACAGTTTTTCAAAAAAATTTTCAAACAACAAACCAAACAAAGTTTTTTGAAAAGCAAAAAAAAAAAAATCATTAATCTCTGAAATTGTTACAAAGATTAATAGAAACAAAGAATGATGACATCAAATCTTTAGCCTGAGACCCAAGCAATCTACAACACTAAGGCATCGATTGGATGTGGTATAAGTTTTTTATGTATTATTTAAGGCGGGGTGATAAGATAATAGAGAGTATTAATTAAAAATGGATGGCCCACATTAATGTGATATTTATGATGGGAGATAAAATAATACTTAATTTGAATGGAGGATACATTAGGGGTATAAGGAAGGTGTATGATGTAAAAAGTTGTCAATTGACTATTTTGCCCTTGTGCAGTCTTAAATTAGATAATGCATTATATTAATTATATAATTACAAAACTCAATTATTTTAATTATAATAAATCTATAATAATTTATTTTACTAATAAATTAAATATTATAATTATTTATTAATTATAAATTTATTTTTAAATTGTTTAATATATTTTTACATAGTTTATATATTAAAAAACATGGTTAAAAAATTAAGTGCTCCAATAAGTTTACAAAGTTTATCCTAAATATACATAATAAATTTTTTGCTCTAAAACTCCTTATTTAGTTTTAAGGCTCTTTTAGGGCGCTCATTGCCTTAGAGTCAAAAATTCATTATGATTATTTAGAATAAAATGATCAGAAAAATAAGATTTTCGCACCAGTTTAAATGGATTAATTTTTTAACCTTGTTTTTTAATATAGAAATAGTGTAAAAAAATAAATGCTCCAATTTTCAATTCGTTTAAGCTGTTGAAAAATCTTATTTTTCTAATCATTTAATTTTATCCTAAATGGTCATAATAAAATTTTGGCTATAAGACTTTCAATCATCACCCTAAAAGAGCCCTACAACCAAATAACCGTGTACTGTGGTGTTGGAAATGGGTTGATGGATGGTAGAAAGGTAAAAAAAAAAATAGGTGTATACAGCGGGATGATCTATTGAAACCTCCAGAGGTGGCAATAATCTATGCGAAATTAGCGGGATTAACAGCATCCAAGTGAGCCCTGAGGGTAAACCTATGTCCATCCGAGACCCAATCCTCAAGTTTGGAAGAAACCAAACACGAAAAACCCTTTGGAAGAAAATTCACACCCGTTAGCCTAAAAGCCTTGATAAGAACATTAAGATCAAACGCCTAAGACACCTAAGTTATCTCTATATACGTAAATACTTACTGATAGAAAGTGCTATAGTACAAAAAATTTAATTGAAAGCATACGTATGCGATATTGGAGATAGTGTTGTACAGTGGTGTGCATAGTATCATGATGCGCACCTTCGAGCCGTTAGATTGTGCATCCAACAGCTCGGATCTCATTTCGGCAATGAATGGCTCTCAATCGTTGATTGTCAAAATGAGATCCAAACCGTCAGATGCACGATCCGACAGCTCATTGGTGTGCAGCACAGTGCACAGCACCAACCCAAAGCCAGTACATATGCTAATGCAACACTTGAATTGTCACAAGATTGTTCTTAGATTTAGCAATATGATTTTTTTTTTTGAATAGCAGATTTAGAAATTAAGATGATGCCGTCAAATCCTTGTTCTTTTTGTCTTTATAACAATTTCAAAGATTATAAAATAATTTTTTTTTTTTTTCCGTTGAAAAAAAGCATATTCGTTTTACATCGATAACATGCAGCTGCACATAAACTCATAGGAGTAATAAAATTATGTGAGACCTAATTTTTGTACAGATATATGGGCATAATTAAAGGTGATTCTTCAAGGGGTACATGTCATACAGTCCTTCCCTAAACAGGGGTGTATCATGTAGAGCTGTGCTAACTTTTTTACACATCATGCACATAAATTTTGTGGTGCCCATATTGGGTTTCAAAAAGATGATTCGAGTTACTCATCTTTCCTAAAATATTCTTTTTAGGGCTTTTGTAAAAAGTTAGCTCGAACAGATGTTGGTAAGAGCTTTCTTAGAAATCAAATGGCGAAACAAAATGACTCGCTCTACGATTTTGAAAAAGTCCTTACCGATATCTGTTGGAACTAAATTTTTCAGGAATCTTCAAAATAATTTTTTATGAAAGATGAGCGGTTCGGATAATTTTTGTGGGGTCCGAGATGAGCCTCACAAAAATATGTGTGTTATCTGTGTAAAACAATATGTGCCAAAAGGTGTTTTGTATCATGCATGTCGTGGTCCTTAAATTTTTTTTTTTTTTTTTGGCTTTTGTTTTGTCCCTTTTGGTGCGTGCGTATATATGTGCGTGTGGATTTTTTCTTTGGTGTCATCCCTTTCAGTTAGAATAAACAACTCGATCTGTTTAGATTTGAAAGCACATAGAAATTGTTGAATGGTCACTAATAAATTGTTGCAATAGTGACCCAAATCGCTACGTACGTATTCTATGACAGCAAAAAAAACAGATAAACTTAGTTACAGACTTCACACCCAGGTTTGTGCAGGCCTGCATGCACACGTTTGCGAATTTTTGTCTAAAGTGCATGCGTGCGGGAAAATGTGCAAATATGTGCTTACAATTATGAGAGGTAGACCTATGTACCATGGGGGCATGGGGCCCACTTGATTTTGTAAAATTAAATTAACATTTTTAAATATTTTAATTATGTCCAATAAATTTATGAGAGTGGTCCATTAAAATTGCTTTAAATTCCCTGTGAATGGATCTTTATTAGGTCTATTTTTTAGAGTGCTAGATTTTCACACAACCTTTTTGTGTAAACATACTCCTTTCTCTTAATTACACCTTCCGTCCTAAAATGATAGTCCGGTTCACAAAATGAGGAATTAAAAATAATAGATTTTTTGAAGAAAATTCAAACTTTTCATTAATTTAAAGAACTCAATGAAATATAGTAAATTGTCAAAAAAAGTTTAAATTTTTCTTCAAAAACTTGCATGATTTTTAAGTCCTCATTTTGTGGACCAGACTATCATTTTGGGACAGAGGCAGTATAAGAAAAGCCCACATATATGTACACCAAAATGTTATTTTACCGGGGGGACAAATGTATTATTGAGTAATTGTAAACATACACGTATGTGAAGCTTACTAATATGCCCACTAATATAAATTTCTGGGTCCGTCACTGCTTATGGTGTGTGTGCATATGCAACTGTGTGTGGTTTTAGTTTTGAGATAGACTTTTTCAAGGAGGCTTCGTGAACAAAAGGTTCACAGAGCGATGCAATCTCAGTCTTTCATCCCGGATCATCCAAAAACACTTTACACGGTCGCGATTGGGCTTCGTAACTTCTTTCTGGTTTCCTTATAAAGCATATTAATTCCATTGCCTTTATAAACATTTCTCCATAGCACCCTTCTCTCTCATCTTTCCCTCTAGACCTTCCTAACAGCTCAAAGTGGTAACCTCTTCTTTTCTTGTATTCTCTTCATTTTTCTAATTTCGTACATGTTATTGGAATTTCTACGTAGATTTCCAACCTTTCTATTTTTAGCTGATTAAATCGATTGATTAGTCTTTCTTATTACTCTCAAGAACTTTTTTCGGTATCTTGTAATTTTATTTTTTATTTTCTGATATTCTTTTCTGTTTGATCTCAGAAGCTGTAGCCAAGAAAAACCCTAGAAAAAATATCAAATAAGATCGAAGAGATGGGGAGAGGGAAGGTCGTGATCAAAAGGATCGATAACTCAACAAGCAGGCAAGTGACTTTCTCCAAGCGAAGAAATGGATTGCTCAAGAAGGCTAAGGAGCTTTCAATACTTTGTGATGCTGAAGTTGGACTAATTATTTTTTCGAGCACGGAAAAGCTATCTGACTTTGCAAGCACCAGGTAATTTAGATTAGTTCTTTAATTTCTCTCTAATTATCTATCCATCAACTTAATTATAATTTATATGGAAACTCATGAATTCGAATGCTATAATCCTCTATATATTTGAAATAGCTTTTCAATACCAGAAAATTATTTGGGTGGTATAGGATTAACTTTTGCATTGCATTTTATATAGTCAGACATCTAAATGCATCTGATCAATTGGAAAGAGAGATCAATTTGAGATCTCTCTCTCTCTCTCTCTCTCTCTCTCTCTCTCTCTCTCTCTCTCTCTCTCTCTCTTATATATATATATATATATATATATATATATATATATATATATATATATGCTTTAGAACAAGCAGATTCTTATCATGAGGAGCCAGAGAAGAAAGGAGGCCTACCAACAAGCGTTTAATTAGAAAGACTAATTTAGAATGATATAAATGAGGACAAGAGAATTTTTTTAGCATTTTTGTGTGTTTGGTTAGAAAGAGAAAGTCCAAGGAATTAAAAAATCATGTAACTAAGAGCATCTCCACCCTTTACCCAGTAAAAATTTGAGTAAAGCTTCATTTGATATGGCTTAATTCAATGGTTACCCCATTTTTACTCAAAATTTGCTTGAAACAAATTTACAAGCACTATTTTCCTGTGGGATTTAGGTTTTTGTGCCACTCACGGCGGCTATATGGTCATCATCCTCATCTCCTGGTAAAGCTATATCGTCGTCGTCATCTCCGGATAAGCTAGGTTGTGGAGTAAATTGAGCTCATCTAAAGAAGAAAAACGACAACGTGCCTCGTCACTAAAAATGAGTTTGGGGTGTTGACGATGAACCAACTCCTTCTCCTGTGCAAACAGGTTCCGGAGATGACGACAACGATGACGACGAAGAACTCCGGCTAGCGACGAACACCACCCCCACAAAGTAGCCGTGAGAAATTTGATATAGTGTTTGAGTCTCACCTAATTTGGTGATACATTTGCTTAAAACTCAAATTTGGTATAAGTTTCAGTGAGGAGTGGAGGTGGGTTTTAATTGGATGATTTTTACTCAAATTTGATTTTGAGTTTAAATTTTGTGAGGAGTGGAGATGCTCTATTGCATATCATATATTCTTTTCTTTTTTTTCCCGTGAGAAATTTCATATAATGTTTGAGTCTCACCTAATTTGGTGAAACATTTGCGTAAAACTCAAATTTGGTATAAGTTTTAGTAAGGAGTGGAGGTGCGTTTTGGATTATTTTTGCTTAAATTTGAGTTTGAGTCTAAATTTTGTGAAGGAGTGGAGATGCTCTAAGAGCATCCACAGTGGTATAATCAAAACAAAAAGGTTTATAAGATTAGCACCATTTGTTCAAAAAGAGCTCACATTGGAATAATCAAACTTAGAAACATCTTTGTAACTCATCAAATTTTAGCCCTTTGATAATCAAAACTATTAACCTTTTGCTAATAATTCATTAAATTTAATTGTCTTCACATTTCCTCAATCAAGTACACCATCATTACGCAAAAACTTTATTTCTTCCATTTTCAGCAAGTTTATAACAAAAATACTTTTAAAAATCATTTTTATTTTTTTGCAAAAACAGTGTTTTTACATGTTTTTTTTATTAAAAGTGTTTTCCCCAAAATTTTTTAAGCATTTTTATTTTAAAACAGTTTTTTTATTAGAACTTTTATTTCAAAAACTATTCTTTTGAGAAAAAAAACTTTTTCTCTTCAAAAACTGTTTTTTTTTTACTTTTTCGCAAAAAATATTTAATCAAAGTTTTCAAAAAAATATTTTCTCTTTTTCTAATAATCTATTTTTATTAATTTGAAAACTATTTTTAAAAAATTGTTTTCGATGTCACAATTTCTAGATTTTTATAAGTTAAAAATGTGATGTAGCAAGTTTTGATTATTCAATTTTAATTATACCATTGTGCCTCTCTACATTGCTAACTTTAGCAACCCCTTAAATAAATAACCAAAAGATGATATGACAACTTTTGATTATCCACTGTGGATGCTCTAATGCATATCATATATTCTTTCTTTCTTTTCCTTGAGAAAAACCCAAGAAAACTTGAACTCTTTCAGAAAACGTGAACTTTTAATGATCTTTTTTGCGGCCAAAAAAAAAAATTTTTCTAGAAAATAGTTATCCCTATCTATAAGTTGAATTTCAAATTTATTCTTCTTTTTTCATAATTTATTCTTAATTGAGAAAGTTGTCATATTTCAAATATGTAAGATTTATTTAGGTAAATGTATATATTTTCTTGCGAATGCCATCACAAAAAAAAATCCTGTAATGAAAAACAGTTAAATTTTCTCACAAAATGTTTTGTTATAACCAAAATGGTTTCATTTTTGGTTGTATATATTTTCCCCCTAATCCAAAGGACATTCGTAAGTTGTTGGAATCTCTCTCTCTCTCTCTCTCTCTCTCTCTCTCTCTCTCTCTCTCTCTCTCTCTCTCTCTCTCTCTCTCTCTCTCTCTAGTGTGGAGGTAACCCTAGCTCCTTTACGTCATTATATATTATATACAGTGGAGTCACTACTGAACCACAACGTACGTACAAATTCGTGACAATATATGTAATTATTTTTCAGGTTTTATTATATTTGAAATTGCTTTTGAATAATTAATCTTCTCACAAAATGTTTTGATATAAGATATAACCAAAATGATTGCTTTCGTTTGTTTGTTTTTCAAAGATATAACTTCACCCGGATAGGTTTAGCTGATACACTGAGATCTATATATGACATGAATGCCTAATTTGGTTATGTACGTTAAAACCTACGTATATATAGAATTTCTTTTATAACTGATGCGGCGGAATTCACGAGAGATTAGTTAGCGTACTAATCCAAACGAGATAAGCAACTCGTTGCAACAAGCAATTCTTGCGCACAAGAAAGAAGAGAGAATCTCTGCAATATTATTGATAAAAAATATAAAAAGTTCAATAAACATCATGTTACAACCCCTTATATAGGCCGAAACCCTAGAAACCCTAAAATAAACTTGGAAAATAAAAAGTCTCATAATTTGGGGCTTTTCCTAAAACTGAAAATGGGAAAGAAAAACAAGACTTTCCCAAAAAGAATCAACTGAAAAGGAATTACGATCTAGGAGTTATTAACGAAACAAATCTTTCCTAAAACGGCAAAATAACGCAATTGAAAACCTAAACGAAGGAATTAGGCCGAAAAACACCGTTCATCATCAACCTTTAGGATTGATGAGTATGGACCGGAGCCTAATGCCTATTCCAAGTTCGTCCGAATTTAACCAATTTGGGTAATCTGAAATTAAACACCGTTTGGACTTTCGGGGCTTGGCTCGGTCCAGCTGATCATGGAATTGGGCCTCCACGTGTTCTACATCAATAACCAAGTATCCAGGGCAGCTTGTATGTGCTAATGGGGACCCATTTAATGTATGAACTTGCCTCAAAAGTGTTGATATCAGCTACGAAGTTTCGAACCGTAGACTTTAGAAGCTTCAGAGAAAACTTCTAAGTCTCATGGCTTGACCACAGATAAACCAATAATATTGGAATGTAATCTCTCACACTAAAACTGTGAGAGAGCAGTTGTATTTATACTTGTAAGGATACAAGATTGTGATATACTCCCTCCGTTCTGAAATGAGTGACCTTTTTGGGATTCCGTGTCATTTTCAAGTGCTTATATTCAATTTATGAAGTTTTATGTTATTTTGAAAACTTTGTTTAATAGAACTAATTATAATCTATCAAATAAGATCCATATTACATATTTTTTGACATTCATATTGAAAGATATAAGCAATTAAACATGCCACGCTTTCCCAAAAAGGACACTCTTTTTTGAACGGAGGGAACACATGACCACCAATGTTGTATATCAATACAAACTAGTAGATAAGGATCATCAAACTAACAGATTAGGATTATTATCTAATAACCACTAGGCCAACCCATTCAGATTAATTTTTAATAACATTTAATGCATTAGTCATGTGGAAATCAGTACCATATAATAAACAAATTTAGCCCGTGTTCATACTATTTTTCTTTGACGAAAAGAAGTCAAAAACTATAGGAAATTGATTTCTACACTCCCTTAATTGATGCAAACACTCCATTTTCGTTTGTTAGCGAGTGAATTTGTGAAACGTTCCTGCATTTATACATTTTTTTCAAATTTCAAGGACTGTTCCGAAAATTCACCCATTAAAAGACAAAAACTCAAAATATGAACTGTACATCGAGTCTATGAAGATTAAAAATATGAAGTTTGAACTCTTCTTTGGACAATATGAACTGTCGATTCAAAATGTTATTCTTAATTTTTCATCTTTGACGTCGAAAGAATCCGATCTTTGAATGGAATCCTCCAACAAAAAAAAAAAAAGCCTTCACCATTTCTCTTCTAGTATTAGCTAAACTGCAAGGCCAATTGGAAGATATATATAATATTATCTGTGAGCCCCACACGACGTGAGTAACTCACGCATCGATGCCATTATATATTATTACGGCTTAACCCCCCTTTGTGTTACGCAACTTAAACTAATTCAACTATTGTTATTATAATCACCTCTCCGTACATGCATCGCTGGCCGGCCGGAAAAATTGACAAAGAAATCTTCTCTGGTTTTGATCAGATCGCTATAGCTAGCTGGATTACCCCTCCTTCAAGCAAAGAACAGTATTCCAAATGGTTGTGCATGAATCATTTAAATTCCAATGAAAATACTGCATCAAGAGTTTTTACTATCTGGGTCAAAAACCTAAAAACAACAAGAAAATGTGAAATTGTAACATTTTAGTATGTTATTAAAGTGGAGAAGAAAATTGGGGTGCTTAAATTTGGGACAATTTAGGTTTTTTCTTTCTTTTTGATCAGCAACAATTTATGTAATTTTTTTTGTCAATCGATAGAAGAGATCATTTTACATCATATATGAAGTGCAGAGTATGAACATAAAACACTATATCAACGAGACAACCAATTAGTCCAACAATTCAATCAATACAAGAAATAAGTCCATTATAGGGTAGAGACAAAGAAAGAAAGAAAAAACTCTCTAAGGGAAGAATACCCACACGCAGGTGAGGACACTCAAACTCCTGACCTCTTAATGAGATATAAGAGTCCTGGCAACTGAGCTGGACCCAGTTGGTTCAATTTAGGTATTTTAGTTGGATAAATATCACATACTTGTTTGCTAAAATTGCATATTTCGATTGGTCAACTGACCTCATTTTGTATCTTGCATGGCTCTGCTCCTGGAGCTTATACTAGATTGGACCAAGTGAGATCATATCTATATTGAAATATTGTTTTGTGGAACTGACTTTATATATAATTATCTGGTTGAACTAAAGAGTTTAATTAAAAATGATCGAGCAAAAGACATACTAAAAAAGAAATGACATTAAATCCGTGTGCACGTAGGGAAAAGCAAAACAGTTGAGATGAATCAACATCACTCTGATACAACTCTAGCTATATGGCTGTAGATTTGGAATTGAAACTGATTTTGCCATAGAAGCATGCATCATCATTTTACTCGATCACTGGTCAGATGATAATTGGATACATGTCACTTCGCCATGTCCTATATATTAGATCCTCAAATCCATCAGCATGTAAGTGTCCACCTAGAGATGTCAAATGGGCCATGCCGTGCCAGCATGGCCTGTCTAGCACTCTAGCTTTGTGCCAACTATCCTTCGTACCGTACTGTGCCGGTCCGTTTACTTAAATTGTGTCATGCCGTGCCGGCCCATTTACTGTATCGTGCTGTGCTGTTTTTAAATCGTGTCGTGCCGAAACATCTCCAACCGACTTTCGTCCTAAAAAATATCTTCCCAAAAAGCAAATAGATTCTAGGGAACCGGGGTTCAAGTCCCACGAGACCCTTTTGGAACTATTTTTTTTTAATTTCTTATCAGATCCAGGAATAGATAATAATGTACGATTCTTGTACTTCAAGTATTAAATTACTTATACTTTAGTGATTGTAGATGTTACTCAAGACCAATGTTCAAATATTTTGCACACCATAAATGTTTTGATAAGTTTTTTTAATTTAACTTTTTATCTTGTAATGTCAATTTACAAACAAAACCCTATATTAACTAAAATATACCAAATTAATTTTCACTGAATAAAAATTATTTTTTTAAATCTTTGTTAGAGAAAATGCAATGTATGTGCGGTATTTCGCCATATTTGATTTATATTTTTCTAGTTATGTAAAAAGTTTTAAAGGCTTATTTTAGCTAAATTACGAAGCTAAAAAGCCTTGTTTCTATTTTTACCCTATTAGCCACATAACAAGTCAATTTATTTAATAATCACATAGCGAGTCAATTTATTTCTACCTTAATTAATAACATTATGAGTCATAACATAGTGAGTCAATTTATTTAATAAAATTAAAAAAAATTCACGTGCCCAGCTAGAATCATGCCATACTCGTCCCACTTCCATACCGTGCCCGTGTCATGTCAAGCTAACTTTTGTGTCGTGTCTGCCCACTTCCGTGCTCGTGTTGTGCCCTGTGCCCACTAAGACTGTGTCGTGTCGTTGTAGACACCCCACTCTGAACTTCCAGATAAGTTTACTTACAATTTCTGATTCCCCAATGATGAAACGGATCAAGAACACCCTGGAAATGACAAGTGTTTGAGCTTTGAGTGTTTGAAAAACCCTTAAACCTAGCCTAATCCTAAGCCACTTCAAAAGGCCAAAAGTCCTACTGTCGTGTGTTCCTCCCAGATCCTCACGCGATGGTCAAGCTGCTAGGTGGTGGTCAACAGTCAAAGTTTGACCGTTGACCCTGACGTGCCAGGGCGCACCATCGCGTGACAAACTGACTCTGTCGCGCGACGGACCAAACTGCCACCAACTTTTCTTGAGGAGGAAACCTGGCCACCAATGCAACTTCAGTCAGGCCCTCGTGGACTGACTGAACTCTTCTGTTTGCAGCTCATACCTACCTCCCTCTCCTTCTATAAATATCCCCCTTTTGTTCATCTTTCAAGGGTTCCAAAAAAAAGAGAGTTTCAAAAGGCTTAGTAAATCCCAAGTTTCAAAGAACATAGCTTGTTCTTTCTCCTCCATTTTCACACCCCATTTTCACACCTCAATCAAGCTTCCAACCTCAAAACTCAATCTCTTTCAAACTCAACTGAAGGTATAGCATACCTACTGTTTTTCTGTTCTCATCCCTGAGGGGGGCTGGCAGGGCCAAGGCTGGTAATCAATACCAGTCCTGGTCCTAAAGTTGGCAAGGTTTCAAAAACCGTCGAGGCAAGAACCAACGCACGATGGACCTAGTCACGCAAGCGATTATACCAGGTCTCGCACGATGGTCCTCGTGGGGATTGGTGTTTTGCTGTTTTTGTGTATTTATTTACATATAGATAACTGTTAACCATGTTAACAACCAGTTTAATGCTTTCCTTTGTTAGAACTACTAGTTTGTAGTTAATTTTTGTTTCTGCTGTTGTGGAGTACCCATGGGATCATTCTGGACCTGTCCCAGAACCCAAAAATGTGTAAACCAAACACTGGTCAAATGGTTCAGACCATCGCGCGTCAGGGCGCACCCTCGCGCAACAAACTAGCTCCATCGAGCGCCAGATTGCCTCCGACCAGTGAGTGGCCTTGCACGAGTAATTAGGTTTTAGGCCTCTATTTTGTCCCTCTACTGTTTATGGGGTGTTTTATTAATTTGTAGAATTTTCCAGCCTTTAAACTGCTTAAGACCGCATATTATGCTGTTATATAAACTGTTTGGTTTGTCCAGAGTGTGCACTGGTCCTTCCAGAGCCTAGAGGGTTTGAGAATAAAAGCTGTGAGTTTGAGCTTATCGGCACGCACATGTCTTGAAGTTGCGCGCGCATGAGTGAACAGCATGCAGTGACTTGTTCAGTGTATACTGGTTTCTTCCTGCGCACATTACTCCAAAACGAGGGCCTCCCAGTTTGTTTAAACTCCCACAGGAGTCTGTTCTCATCCTATACTAACTGTTAATCCATGTTATCACTCACATCCTGCAAACATGTTACAGTTTTAATCCTCCATTAACTGTTCCCCCGCTCTAATTGGCTAAAAAATTGATTAATCAAACATAATCGCAAACAAACAACGTTTTCGCAAATGCCTAAGTAGAGACTGATCTTCGGATTGGACGAGAGGGGTGCCATAAAACCATTGCCCTCTCGTAATTAACATGGCTCCCGAACCCACCCAGATATGGTTATGGCGGACTGGTTCCTTCGCTTTTTCAGATCAAATAGCGCGGCAAGTGCTTCGAAATACGGTTCCTTTGGTGTCGGACCTTCAAAACACGAGTGGCGACTCTGTATTTTTGTGAGCGCTTGTCATCCAACTTAGCGCTCCCTCAAACGGGCATTTTAAGATCGAGGAACGAAATCCTTTTAAAGGGCACGCTGCCCACAGTTGTCCTGTGCCAGGCCAAGACTGTACATGTGATGTGCCATGACACATTTAAACGTGTCATGCCGGCCCAGCCCATTTGACACCTCTATGCCCGGCCACCATGGACAAACACAGCTGATTCATGAAAGTAGTTTTATGTTAGTGTATGGGCATGCATGCATATAGGCCATCAGGTATTTAGGGCTTTGCCCTTTGGCTATATTTTCCAACTTTGGTTGGATTTCCCCTTCCCCCTTCTCTTAATAAATGAGAATAAATTCTTTACACCGCCGGTGAAAACATTTGTTTCCTCCAAATCAATTACATTGCGACATGTGTCAAAATAGTGGTCCCAATTAATAAAACATAGCGACGTGGCGCAATACAATTGATTTGAAGGAAATAAATGTTAACACCGGCGGTGTAAAGAATTTATTCTCTTAATAAATTGTTACTTTGCCGATAAAAAAAAAAAAAATTTGTTTTATGTAAGTGTCCACCATGGACAAACACTGCTTGATTTTTGAAGTCTGAGTCCCATATCTACAGCCATAGCAGAGTGATATTGACTGATTTTAATTATGTCCTTGGTTTTCCCTTTAACATGCACAAGGAATTGGTTATATTATTGATTTTGTGTTACAATTCCCTTAGTTAAAAATGCCATATATCGATACACCTGCAACTTGAACACACTTGAGGTTGGACTCACCACTTGCATCTAATTAGCCTCTTCAATTTATAATTCCGTATCTCATTCGCTTAACAAATAAGCTCTAAAGATTGATCTTCCAAATGAACCCTTTGATTTAGTTTACTGCTGAGCAATGGTACTAAAATCATCTGTCATTGATCATGCTATTTATGGGCCGCCCATCTGAAATTCGTATCACCCACATGTGAAGAACAAAGATATGTCTCATATTGTCTTTAACTTTTGCACCAGCATGAAATCTGTAATCGAGAGATACAACAACGTGAAAGAGGAACATCATCAGCTGTTGAATCCTCCCTCGGAAGCCAAGGTACTTTTAAACAACCACCTTCCTCAATTTTCCTCAACTTTTCGTGCATGCATGAGTGTTTTTTTGATTCCCCGGCCTGCATTACAGACGAACGACAAACAGTTATGAATTGACTTCAACAACTCTAATAAACATGCGCCGAGGTTAATTATTTGGTTCGAATTACGGAAGAGATCGATGCAGGGTTCTAGTGGGCAAGAAAAAAGATTCAAGCCCCACATGATTTGTAAGGCCCATGCGTGTACTCCATATGCAACCTCAATGAGACGTCGATCTTCATTAATTTGCAGGAAAAAAATATCATGTAAATTAAACAGCGAAAAATAAAACTAAAGAACCATAGCTTGGCTTGATAAAATAACTAGATTGTACATCCTCGTATGTATGGAAGTAATTCTTCCAATTCGCACCATTGACTCTCCAGATACAAAACTGGCCAAAACAGAAGTGTATTAACCAAGATGTCAACTCCACCGACGAGATTATTTTTTGTAAGATTTCAAAATGATTAGGCAAATAAAGTACATCAAAATATTATGGACAAACTGTCATTTTCATTAATTTTATTATACAATTTACAAAGGTGTGGAGACTACAAAAAGATATTTTTAGTGGACAGTCCAGATTTCTTTAATCTAATGGTTGAGAATTTGCAATGATTCTATTTTTGGTATCGCCACAGCATTAAGGGCAATGTTTCCTAACTAATCCTTTTTTGTTTACGATTACGATAAAAAATTTTCCTATTCCACTCTAACCTTTCCTATTCCATACTACAGATTTTTTGGGAAGAATTTGATAAAACTTTTCCTATTCCACTCTAACCTTTCTTATTCCATAGTCCGGTTCTGCGGTTCTGTGGTCTCTCTCTCTCTCTCTCCCCTAATATATATATAATTATAAAAATAAATATGTGTAGAGATTTTCCTATTCCTGATTTAAATGATATTTTGGGTAGATTTTTTGGGTTAACATTTTATAACAAACCACAAGAATTTGTCACAGTCTAGAGAACTATACGGTTAATTTTGTAGGTGGTGTCGTCGTCATGGGTTATCACTAGCAGTAGAATATAGCAAAGAAAGGATGGAAGAAAACAACTAGGGGTGTTCAAGAAAACGGCTCGAACCATAAAATTGGTCCAATCGGGACCGAACCGTCCCATTTAGTCCGGTTCTGCGGTTCTGTGGTCAGGTTATAGTTCCAAAAAAATAAAAACCGTTAATTTTGGTTCAGTTACTGGTTCTCAATTAAAGAACCGTGGTTAGAGCCAGACCAGACCGTTTAGAACTAATATATATAATTATATAAAAATAAATATGTGTAGAGATTGGTCTACTTTTTGAACATGGAAGAAGTTAATGCTGCTGATTTAAATGATATTTTGGGTATTGGAACTATTGTTCTTTACTTCAAGACATGTTATATTTTATAGTTTATGGTATAGGTTTAATTTTAGTCCTAAATATAATGGGTCATTAATGTTTTTCTATTACTAAATTTAATTATTCCATAAGTGGTTTTGGCTACTTTATTGGTGATTTCGTGAATCATATTGGGTTATGATTCTTAATAAAATATCTATTATTATTTTATGAGTTATTTGATGCTTTAAATTTTTAATTTTATGAGTTTATATTTTGTGAATAAGTGTTTGGATGCTAATTGGATAAAACTGGAACCAAATCAAAACTAGACCGATTTTACGGTTTGGTTCTAGTTAGGTTCCACGCATATATTGGTTAGGTTCTGATTCCCAATTTTCTAGAACCATTGAAAATAGTCTGGTTACTGGTTTTCTCGAGAACCGGATCAATCCAAACCTTGTACACCCCTAAAAACAACAGAGTGCTAAAAGAATCAAGGAAAAGTTAGCCATAAGGACGGTAAAATAGTTTTCATTTAAGGAAAGACACTAACAAAATAGTTTTCAGTGGAGGTACTTCATTGTTTTGAGTTTTTTAGTCGTAAGGCCAAAACATGTTTAGACACTTTCACAGGGTTTTGTGCACTTTTCTATTATAGGGTGTTAGTGGTTTAGGCATTTTCATAGAGTACTCTAGGATTTTAGGTACTTTCATAGGTAAAGTACCCTAGTGTTTTAAGCATTTTCATAGCCAAAACATGTTTAAACACTTTCATAGGGTTTTAGGGTGTATTTTCCTATTATAGTGTGTTAATGGTTTAGGCATTTTCATTGGGTATTGTAGGATTTTAGGCACTTTCATATGTAAGGTACCTTAGGGTTTTAGGCACTTTCATAGGGTACCTTGGGTTTTAAGCAATTTCATAGAGTATTATAAGGTTTTAGGCACTTTTATAGGCAAATTTGTCCTTATTTTTTTATTGCAAAAGGTGTTTGTCCTTGTGCTCAAAAAATGAAAATATGAAGGATTTTTTGCTAAGTCTCCCAAGAATCAATAAGTCTAGGTACATTACATCCATCCACTACATCATTCACTATATTTTTTGTGGGTCTCATCCCGGATCCCACAAAAATATAGAACCATGTCTATAAATTTTATAATAATATTTTATGGGGCTCTATAAAAAATCAACTCCAACGAATAGTTGCACCCTTACAAATTCAGAAATAATACTTACCAATATTCATTGGAGTTGATTTTTTACAGAACCCCATAAAATATTATTTTAAAATTTATGAACAATTTTCTGTATTTTATGAAACACATAGTAAGTCCCACAAAAAATATGTTGAATAAATGTAATGTATGTAGCATCCCACGGAAAGAATTCACATTGAGCAAATGCGTGAGCTTATTGATTGGTCAACACGTAGTGTAGTAAGGGAAAGTTCTTGAGTCAGTCAACTCAAATTAGTGACAGTACAAACGTAAAACTTGAATACCTAAGCTTTCAAGCTACTTTTCTACTCCCTCGTTCCAAAATGAGTAACTTTTTTGAAAAAGCGTATCATTGTCAATTGTTTATCTTTCAATATGAGTGTTAAAAAATACTCTCCTCATTTCAAAAAGTTTGTCCGGTCCGTAAAACGATAATTTAAAAATAACACAATTTTTTTAAGAAAAAATTCAAACTTTTTTCACAAATTAAAAAAACTCATTGATATCTAACAAGTTGTTAAAAACCTTTTGAATTTTTCTTGCAAAAATTGTATTATTTTTAAGACTCCATTTTGCTGACTGGACAAATATTTTGATATAGAGAGAGCATGCAATATAAATCTTGTTTGATAGATTTTAATTAGTTCTATTAAATAGTTTTCAAAATCACATAAAACTTCATAAATCGAAAAATACAAGTATTTTAAAATGACACAAAGTCTCAAAAAGATCACTCATTTTGAAACGGAGGAAGTATATAATTCTTCATCAATCATGGATATGTGTATTGGCCGCCGAGCATCTCCCTGCAAAGTGGTACCGAACGTCTGATCTGACCGTTTATCTCAACACGAATGGCTCGAATTAAATCTGAACACAAACAAATCTGAACCCTTCATTATTTGGTTAAGATCCGAACCGTCGATTGTCGAGATAAACGGCTGGATCAGTTGCTATGCACCCACTTTGGAAGAGGTCCTACATTAGATCTGTGCTATTTTTGCTTTAAAGTCTTTTACTTTAAGTTTAATAAAGTTGGCCTTGCATTTTCAAATTATATTGGACATAACTAGTTTTTCCTTTATGTATTTGGTAGTTTTGGGAAAGGGAAGTCGCAAGTTTGAGGATACAGCTCCAGCACTTGCAAGAGAGTCACAGGTGAGATCGACATCAAGATAAATAATCCTCACAACTAATATGAATCACTACGTAATCTAAGCTTACTTCATATCTCCACGTACATTATGAGACAATAGCGACGCCAATGTAGAAGGAGTGGGGTCAGTTGAACCCCCAGTAAACATATGTTTTGCAAAAACACAAATTACCAAGTATAAATATGTCTACGCATGTTTTGGTTGGATTTCCTTTCCCTTCCTTTAATAGAATGTTTCTTTTGCCGATAAAAAAAAAATGTCACAATTAAGTAAACTAAAAAGCCAGATAAAATAATGAAGCCCAATGCAAAGAAACCCAAAAGGCCTAACAAGAGACGACGTCCACTGTTCTAACAAGACCACTGCCACCACCAGTCAAGCTCCTCCAACAACCACAGCCACCACTGGCCACCCACCAAAAAGGCCCACCAAAAGCCAAAACATCACCAACCTGCCACGGACGCTACACCAAGCCGTTAAGCTAGATCTGGGCCGTCCAACAAAGGCCACGGCGGTAGCCAGCGCCGGCCACTCCATCCAACCCGAAAGACCCTTGGCCGTTAAGCACAGTCGGAGAACCCAACCGTAAACTCCGACCGGAAAACTTTGGGTAGACTAATGGCTGAGAGATGAGAACAAACACGACGAAGGGCAGGGGTCTAAAAAAAAAGAGGAGAGGGACAAAAGAATCGGAGACCTTACCAAATCTGACCTCGTCGGACAATCGAACACCTCAGATGCGTAGCCACCGTGAAGCATGCCAAATCGGCTCCTAAAAATGGCTTGAGGAGAGTCGGTCACTGAGATCCATGAAGCTAGCCCCACCACCGGACGCCATTGTCATCGCCAACCTCGTTACCAATGCCGATCAGGTTTTGAAAGGGAGAGGAGCCCGGGGAGGAGGGAGAAACACTTTGTTTTCCTAGGGAGAGAGGCAGTTGTTTTTGTTTTATTGGCAGGTTTACTTAATGGTAACAAAATTTCAAAAAAAAAACTTAATGGTAACATTATTCCACTCTGAATGTCCACTGAACCCATATTTGAATCGATGGTCTTCACATATGTCTTATCTTTCTCGTTTGACTAAAGGTAATGAAAAGATATTGTATCTCCATGTGGTTAGGCGAAGAGGGTCTTGAGTGGTCAAGCCGGTGTATTCAAAATTCTATTAGCTTTATACTTTGTGTTATGAGTTAATGAATCTTTTTTTGCCAATTAAAAAAAAAAACATACTAAAGCCTACTAAGGTAGACTGCTCCCTCCTGTCCACATATGTCTATTGTCTTTTTTTTCGACCACAGATATATAGATGCATATATTCCCTCCGTTCTAAATTGAAAGTCTCTTTTAGGGATTCCAACTATTTAAAGAGACATGCATTGATTACACCTACAATGCCTATTATTTCCACTATTACCTTTATATTCTACCTACTTTATAGTAACACTTATATTCACCGTTTGATAGACTTTTGGAAATCACCAAATTTTTCCTTCCATTTTTTAAAAAGGGTCATTATTTTGGAACATCCCAAAATGGAATAATGGACTCTTAATTTGGAACGGAGGGAGTATATAACACAAACCACAACCATTACTAACGTGATACGGCCGCGCGCCCTCATGGGCAGACCTTACCATCAGTCTTGGGAACTTTAATAACTTTCACAATAGTACTCCCTTGTCTAAAGTTATAAGAGAGTACAGAAAGTCTATAGGCTAGCTGAATTTGGGAAGTGTGAGACACAGTCTTTTGATTCTCCTTTTCAGGTGTGTGCTTGGCATGGGCATAACCTTTCTAAGATTACGTATTGAGTTACCAGTGTATAAGGGCATTTTGAGGGGGTAGGGGCAGGTGAAGGACTCTGGGAGTAAATGAAGTTTGAAGAGAGGCTTAGGCAACTGAAGATGAAAACAATCTTCAAAAGACCGTAAAGGAAAAAATCTTTAATGTGGTTATAAACCAAGCAGTTCTGGATCAAAAGATTGGAAGATTGTAAAAGACTAAAAGCCCAATCTTGCATAAACTTAGCCTCTATAGTTCCCAAGGACAGTCCGGCATAAACTTACTAATCCTGAAAAAACACGAAACACATTATCAACATCCGCGTCGCTATTCCTGAAAATAACATCATTACAAGCACACCAAATTGACCACATAATAAAAAATGGAATCCTGAGTTAACTTGCAGCCGCTCCTATCCTTGTGCACACATTCCAAGCACCAACAGTGACAAGATGTCAAACCTGCCTAATCAACCTCCAAACCAGATTTATTATGTTCAAAACAAAGCACCTGAGCCCGCCCGCCCGCCCTTCCCTTCAGCACTCCATATCTAACCTTATCCTTAGACAGCCTCTGTAGTTCCCGAGGTCAGTCCTGCATAAACTTACTAATCCTGAGAGAAAACACAACACATTATCAACATCTGCGTAGCTATTCCTGAAAATAACATCATTACAAGCACACCAAATCGACCACATAATAAAAATGGAATCCTGAGTTAACTCTCGATCCAGAGCCTCCTTTAACCATTTATCAAACCACTCACTGAATCCAACCAGACTCCCTATTGAAAAATCAAAGCCCAAATGAGAGGCTCTCCATACCCTTCCTGCAAAGTCGCAATTCAGGAATAAATGCTCAATAGTTTCCAGAGCTTGCTTGCAAAGAGGACAAACTGGATCCACATGAATATTTCTTCTAAGAAGGGCATCCTTGACCGCTACAAAACGATGAATAACCTTCCAAATAAACAACTGGAATTTAGGAGGTAAACCCAGACTCCAAACTGTATTCCAACTCGGAAACCTAACCTGCTCTCGACGAAACACTCCCACAAACTGAGCTTCAAAACGAAGCAAATAAGCAGATTTAATCGAAAATATCCCATTCTTAGTATGCTCCATACTAACTCATCGTTGGAATCCTGGAAAGGGAGGTATATAGATTGGATAGTCACAACCACCTCTTTCGGGAATAAGACCTTAAGCAACGGTTCTCGCCAAACACGGCACTATGCATCAAATAAATGCATCACTTTAAAATCCGGTAAACCACAAGCTAGAGGGGATCCTTTAAGAGGATTAACTATCTTAGGGATTCATTCGTCATGGAAGACTCTAACACTTCTACCATTGCCTATCTTCCATTTTACACCTTTACACAACAACTCCTTACCCCACAAAATACTCCTCCAACCCCAAGAAGCTGAAGAAGTCAATTTGACTTCTAACAAGTTTTGCCGCTGACAATATTTACCAACAAGAAACATAGCGAGTAAGGACTCTGAGTTCTTAATTATCCGCCAAGCCACCTTAGCCAATAATGCTAGGTTAAATCCCTCAAACCTAATCCTCCCTTGGTTTTAGGCAGAGGTTGATCTAGGTGTTGTCATATGGGTGCCACGGCCGCCGCGTTGTTTCGGGTGAGTTTTTTTTTATTTAATTTTTATATTAATATGAGTAATTTTGTTTGTTTGTTAATAACACCTAAATATTGTATTTTGTATTAAGTGCTACAAGTCTTGGCACGCCCGCACTTTAAAAATGTAATCGTTTTGGATCCCAAAACCCAATTTCTCTTTCTGCGCCATGGTCTCCCATAAGTTTTTCCTTCAATAATTTATCTCATTCCTCTTTCTATCTCTCTCCACTTACTACTCAAAAAACCTCCCTCAAATTCTAAACTGAACAAACTATTAGATTTCTGAAACTTGAAATCTTGTTCATAGTTCGACCCCCGCATTTACGAAATCCTGATTCCGTCCCTGGTTTTAGGCAAACAGCAGATTTCCCACTTACACCAAACCAGACCTTTCTCTCTCTCTCCATACCAGAGGAATCGAGAAACCACCCTCTTAACCTTATTCAGAAAATAAGCTGGAGCTCTAAAAACCAATAACAAGTAATTAGGAATGGTAAGCAAAACATGTTTACCAAGAACAAGACGCAATGAAAAAGGTAACAAAGGAGCTTTCCACATACCAAGCTTCATACCAATTCTATACAGAGTGCTGGAGAAAAGACTACCTTTCCTCGAAGAAAAATCCATACTAGCTCCAAGGTAAATCCCAGGCCTATCCACATTCCTTACTCCAAAAATACGCTTTAAATTAAACACCTCTTGTGAGCTCATATTGGGGCTTGTAAAAAGTTCAGACTTATTAAAATTAATCCTTTGCCCTGCTTGTTGACAATAGACATCAAGAACCCATTTCAAACACCAAGCATGCTCCACATTATGCGCCATACAAATATAGCAATCGTCCACAAGCAGCAAATGAGAAATACGACGTGAACGAGAACTTACGCCTCTGCAAATGTTGTTGGACGCAAACTCCCCCAATCCATCCGAAACTGCCTGAGCAACCAGAATAAACAGACAAGGCAAGAGCAGATCACCTTGCCTAAGCCCACAAGTCGGCACAAAAGTGCGAGATTTCCTCCCATTAACTAAAACCGAAAAAGACACTGTAGATACACACTGCAGAATCCACCCTATCCACTTCAGGCTGAAACCCATAACCCTGAGAATTCCTAACAAGAAATCCATATCAACTCGATCATACGCCTTGTTCATATCAAGCTTAAGAGCATAGAGCGCACTTTGTCCTTTCTTTCTTTTCCTTATATGTTCCAAAATCTCATGAGCAACAAAAACATTATCTGAGATTAACCTGGATGGCACAAATCCATTCTGAAACTGAGATATCTGATCCCCAAGCACCACACATAGTCTATTGACTAAAACCTTGGCCAACAACTTGTAAAAAACATTGCACAAACTAATTGGCCTAAAATCACCAGCCTGCTGCGGATTTGGAACTTTCGGTATAAGGGTAATAAAGTATGATTAAGCTCCTTAAGCATATAACCCGATTGAAAAAAGGCCAAAGCAAACTGAACTATGTCCTTCCCTATCCATTCCCAATTTTCTTGATAAAAAGCAGCCACAAAGCCAAGCACTAGATCGGCCTGTCACTGAAGAGGAGGTGAGGAAGGCTCTTTTCCAGATGGATGGCCACATCACACTCCCTTTTTTGTTATCCACTCTCTTTTTTGTTTTTTAGTGTTGAAATTGTATGTATTTTTTTTGCTAAAAGACAAAAAGAGAGTGTGGATAACAAAAAAGGGAGCGTGAATATCAATTCCCTTTTTAAAAGTTGTTATATTTATATATCATTTGAATTAGAAACAAAATATTTTTTGCAATAAGCTAAAAAAGAAATGAAATATTGCACTAGACGTAGTTAATTAGAAAAATAATGCATGATAACTATATATTTTATATGATATCATAAAAAATGGAAAAATAACATCTCGTTATGTTTTGAGAATTGTTTATTTTTTTAAACTCTATATTTATTTTTCAAATCTTTTAAATTTATTGGACATATATATGAAGTTTAATTTTGATGTAAAATTGTTTAATGACACCAAGGATGAAATTTCTGGAGTCGTCACTACTATGAGAGCTTAAGAGACCCTACAAGGGCTTGTATCCAGCTCATATTAGCCAATGTCCATGACTGCCCCTTTTCCATCCCTCGCCTCTTTGTTTGAATCCGGTGCGCCACAGACCTACTCATTATACACTACAAGACCAAGTCACTGTGATATGGAGTTTTTACCCTATGATGTGCAGCAATAGACTTAATTTTGAAGGATTTTTTTGCGGCAAATTGAGGTAAATATAGCAGAGGCTCTATTTTTTCCGAACCTAAGTCGAGGCAGAAGTTTGACTTTGGCGGTACATTAGTTCCACCTTTTTGCGAATTTTAATGGTAGGTGGAAATAAAATAGAAAATCCCTTCAAGAATAATGGTTAATGGCCACTGAAATAATTGCAGGAAGCTTGTGGGAGAAGGACTTTCTGGTTTGAGCATCAAAGATCTACAAAATCTAGAAAATCAACTCGAAATGAGTTTGAAAACTATCCGTGTGAAAAAGGTAATTGATGCTTGGCCCCAAAATGTTTTGCATCTCATAATGCTCCCTCAAAATAAAGTGTATGCACATTTTTACGACAATTATCGGTTTCTGCAGGACCAAATTTTATCAGCGGAAATACAAGCACTAAACCGGAAGGTCGATCATCATGGAAAAGCATCCAAAATTATTCTAAGTTTTTGTTAAAGTTTATACAACTAAGTTGGTTTCCCGATTATTTGATTAAAGGAAAGTCTCTCTCATCAAGAAAACATAGAACTGTATAAGAAGGCAAACCAAATCCGTCAAGAAAATACAGGACTGCACAAAAAGGTAGACAGACCAAAACAATCGCACTATCTAAAATGGCATGAGAAAACATAAATACCTGTTGTCGTCTTCGACAGAGAATATTTAGACATTGTTCTCTTCCCAATTCTAAGAAAAATTTGCTTCCCCTGCAGGTTTATAGAGCAGAGTTTGTAAATGAAGCCAGCAGAGTTTCCCAAGTTTCATATGGACAACTCAGATACGACATGAACACACCCATCAGTCTCCAGCTAAGCCAGCCAAAGCCTCAGAAGAACGAAGCACCGGGAAAAGCATTGAAACTTGGGTAATAGTCACAGCTTGAAAAATCATTTGCCCCCCTTACAAATTCCAAGTCTTGTTCATTACAAAATGATATATCAACATTATATATGTCAAATTCATATCAGGCTGTGTATTAGCAATGCTAGTTGACAACGCGGAAGAATGTCCATAGACTCGATTATTGCTCACAGTTGTTACAGAAGGCTACTACCAGAGAGTTTGAAGAACCGCAAGACGAATGTTAAGCACAACGGCCATTAGATTTATTTGGTATGACAGTACTGATCTATTGGACCAAATCTAAAGTGATTGTAGACAATAGACGAAGCAAACTTTCCATGTTCGTTTAAGCAATAAAAAATAAACCATGTACGTCCAAATAGTGTTTTTTTTTTTTTTTGTAACAAGCCTAAGGTGTTATTTTAGTTGTCTACAGTTTATATCATTGTTGAAATGGATAACAGGTTGTAGTGTACTTGTGTTAGTTTGGTTGAGGAAGCTCAAGGTTATTGTGGGTCAAAGTCGGAAAAAGAGTTCCATCATTAGCATCAAAGGCACCATTTCAAGCAAATTCATTGAAAGATCATGACTGTTCAGAAATATGAAATTTCATCTGAATATGCATAAGGCGATGCCTGGGTTGGGGTGGATGACATCAACTGCCTTGTACTTTTCTAGTTTTGTATCTTAGACGATTAGTTTGACTTTGTCCTAGATATTTGCAGTGAATTCCGTATTGTAAGTGATCTTAGGCTTACATCAATACAACTTCTCACTTTAGTCACACAAAAAAAAAAAGCAGGTTGCCAAATTAAAAAGATAATTCCTAGAGGAGGAATCGTCCTCAATTTCAATAATAGATTTCTAAAAATCAAACTTTGCATGTGGATAAGAGCTACATGATAAAAAAGGGTATACATAACTCGAGCATTCCAAACCTTTTTTGAAATAAATGCTCAAGTCAACTCCACAAATCTTTCTCCAAATTACTAACGCAAGGAGACATTTCCTTGCGTTAGTTTCTTTTAGAACTCATAAGCTTGCTGAAGGCAATCGTTTTCTACCATTTAATTTTAAGGAAATCATGTCTTTCCCCATCTCATCAACCAATGTTCTTCCTTGGCTTTTCCCAAATTTCTTTTACTAGACACTGCATGTTTTTAGTCGTGTCATGGAAAACATTGGAGTGCTCTGCAAATACGCAAAGCCAAACCATCTCAGGTTGCTTTACTCCTATATTTCAATATTACTGCCACTTCTAACTACTAATAGATTCTTTTCATCTTCTACCCTTCCTTGCAACACCACTAATCCATCCAAACATCTCTTTTCAAATACACTTATTTCGAAGATGTTTCATAATTGAAAAATATTTAAATGATATTTTAAGTAAAGTAATTTCATGCTGACCAAAAGAATGTATGTTGACATGACTACAAGCCTGCTCAAGTTAGTACACCACGTATAATGCATTGACAATGCAAACTAGGGCTGCCCACCCGATGGACCGATCCACCCAATCGCCTAAACCGATCAAACCGAACCATCAATGAACCAAACCGAGGTAGGTTATGGACGGATGTAGATCCTAATATAACAATTCTGGCGGATGCGGATCGGTTCAGTTCGATTGGCAGTTCAAACTGAACCATCTGCCTAAAACCAAAAAAAAATGGCAAAAGCATATTGAAAACCCTAATCTAAAATAGTAAAATCCTAAATTGCTTGCACAGACTCACCCTAAATACTCATATGTAGGTGACTAGGGGTAATTTTTGTTCACAAATCTCTTGGAGGAATACCCGATCAAATAACCTGTAATTCTAAGTAATGTTGTTGGTTTGGTGGATAATGTAATAGTTTATCTTTAGACTTGTTTGGATTTTAGGGTGGATGAATGTTTAGACTTGTTTAAACTTGACTGAACTTCAACTTTTGGGCCTCTATTTTTCAAATTTTTGGTGTATATAAAAATAAATAAACTGCATGCTCAAATCCGCCTAAACCGCCCAAACCGAAACGAACCGACCAAATAACATTCACGGACAGTTGGCCGATGGAGAAAGCGCCAATCCGCCGAGAGCAGACCAGATTGGGAACTGAACCGATCCACCCAAAACCGATCCACAGGCAGCCCTATGCACAACTACAAGCTTGTATTCTAGGTGCATTGTTTTGCTTTGACCCACAATGACCGTAATGTATTCTAGTGACTGAATCGTTCATCACCTAAATTGGATGACAATATATTAAAGCCTCAAGCCAATTAAATAAAGTCAAAGGAGTCATCTCCCATTGCCTATTTGCTCATTTCACAATCTGTAAGTGAGCATGCATAGGTTGATCAGCACCAAAAAGCGACGCCACATTACTCCCTGTATTTAGGACTATTAATGAGGACCTCACATGACAGCCCTTTTAACCGACATGGTTCAAAAGAGAAGTCCATTTTTCAACATGAACCTTTCTTAGCAGTGAGTAAAGGAGCAAGCATGGATCCAGAGGAGAATACTGAGAATACAAAATGAAGAGGTAAAGAACATTGGGACACATAAGAGAAAGCTCCAAAATGTTATATTTCCTAAAGCAAGGTCCAGTATCAGCATAAAAATGTGTCATAGGTCTGCATATGCTACACGTAAATCCATCCCACACTTTACCCTTTTAAAATGGATGAATTGAGGTGACATATAAGAGATGTACGTGTATATATTCATATGCAATTTCCTATATTGATCGCCGAATGACTTAGCTCATGATCCAACATCCAACTAATTCAACAAAGCAAACAAGTTGAAGCCAACATGACGTAGCTCATGTTGATCCCTTGTACTTTCTATCCTTTTAATCATTGTATTTTTACTCTGATTAATAAACTGGCCTATTCTTCTTTGCTGTTAAAAAACAAACAAACATGACTTAGTTCATAACCTCACAAAAACGTCGAAACAGTACGTGCAAAAAAAAATACCGAAAATGACACTTTGACTATCAAAAAACTTTTCTAGGAAAACTTAGCCCGCGTGGTGCTCGAGCAGCCCATCCGGGCCGTCCAAAAGTGTGTTGGACGGCCCAGATTGAAACACTCTCTCTCCTCTCACCCCACCACTCTCTCTCCTCTTTCTCTCTCCTTTTTCTCTCTTGAAATCCGAGCTGTCCAAAACCGAAATTAACGGCCCGGATGCGCCGAGCGGGCACCACCTAGTACCCACCCGGCACTGAAAAATTTCTCCCCCTCCCCTAGACAACTTGTAAGAAGCACTTGCTCTCAATTTCACTCCTCAAATAGAAGCCATCTAAGGTTTGATGCTTCCCTAGAAGAACCTTTAATAGCACTTGTGTGCTACTTCCCGTGGCAGGACCATAGAGTCGAAGACAACATTAATTGAATATCATAATAGTGATAACCAAACCAAACCAATCCTTACATCCCAATCACTTGGGATCGGCTAAATGAATCCGTTTCCTCCATTGAACTCTGTCAAAGGCCACTAGTTCACACAAACCCATTATATTCATATCTTTGCGCACAACGGCATCTAATTTCAATTTAGGTCTACCCCTCCCCTTAGCATTGCTACCTAGAGCTATCTTATCCACTCTCTTAACTATTGCATCTTCTAGTCTATAGTAGACATGCCCAAACCACCTTAGCCTATTTTCCCTTAACTTCTTCTCTATAGGTGCTACAACTACCATGAACTGTTTCATTTCTAATCGTGTCTCATCTAGTCTTACCACACATCCACCTCAACATTCTAATTTCCGTTACACTCATCTTGCTCACATGTTGTTTCTTAATAGGCCAACATTTTGTCCCATAAAGCATCGCTGGTCTTATGGCAGTTCCATAGAATTTTCCCTTCAATTTTGTGGGTACCCTCTTGTCACATAGTACACCAATAGCGCTTCTCCACTTGAGCCACCCCACTTGGATCCTATGGGTCACATCATTAGCAATATTAACTAATAATTGAGCCTAAATACCTAAGATGATCACTCTTTGGTATCTCCTGGTCTTGGATCATCACTCTTTCTTCATGCGCACTACTGGTACTACTAAACTTGCACACCATATACTCAGTTTTACTCCTACTTATCCGAAAACCCTTTGACTCTAATGCTTCCCTCCAAATTTCTAGTTTCGTATTAACACCTCTGACGGTTTCATCTACGAGGACAATGTCATCTGCAAACATCATATACCATGGAATATCCTCTTGAAATTGTCTAGTCAATTCATCCATAACTAAGGCAAAAAGGTACAGGCTCAGGGCTGACCCTTGATGCAATCCTACGGAGATTGGAAAATCACGTGTTTCCCCTACTGGTAATTTAATGGTAGTGACGGCACCTTTATACATGTCTCTAATCACCTCAATATACCCTTTGGTCACCCCTTTTCTCTCCAAAATCCACCATATGATATCTCTAGGCACCCTATCATAAGCCTTTTCTAAGTCTATGAAAACCATATGGAGATCCTTCTTCTTTGCTCTATGTTTTTCTACCAATCTCCTTAATAGGTAGACAGCTTCCATGGTTGATCTTCCATGCATGAACCCAAATTGTTTCTCTAACACCGTAGTCACCATCCTCAAGCGATACTCAATCACTCTTTCCCACAACTTCATCGTATGACTCATCAATTTAATAGCTCTATAGTTGTTGCAGCTTTGAATATCCCCTTTATTCTTATAGATGGGTACTAAGGTGCTCCTTCTCCATTCGTCGGGCATCTCCTAGTCATAATAATCTTGTTGAACAACTTTGTCAACCAAATCACCTCCAGGTCACCTAGACTTTTTCACACTTCAATAGGGATACCATCTAGTCCTAGGGCCTTACCCGGTTTCATCCTTTTCAAAGCTTTAACCACTTTGAACTTTTGTATTCTCCGATAAAACTCATAGCCTATGTTCTTGCCGTGTACATACACTTCCTCCCCACCAAAGCCTCCTTCATGTTTCTAGTTTAACAACTTATCGAAATATGACTTTCATCTATCCCTAATCGCCTCGTCTTTCACCAACACTACCGAATCAATACATTTTATACACTTAACTTGAAAAACGTCCCTAGCTTTCCTTTCTCACAGCTTAGCAAGTTTATAAATAATCTTTTCTCCATCTTTCCTATCAAGTCTAGCGTAGAAATTTTCATAGGCTTTCAACTTAGCATCCCTAACGTCTTTCTTAGCTTTCTTGCCACTTTTTAAAGCACTCTTTCTTTGCTTTTACCATGGTTTGAACCTCGTCATTCTACCACCATGTTAATGATGTTAGAATAAATAGATATAATAAATAATATCGTGATAATATTGTTTTATTGAGATTGAGATTGTGATTTGATTGTAATTAGAAAGTCAGTATGATTTGCTTCCGTAATTAGGCTCCCTCTCCTGTATAAATCGAGGGCTCATTGTATAGTGAAAGCAATTCAAAAATATTTCTTCTCTCATTTTACAGATGCAAAAAGAATTAAGAGATTCTAAATGATTTTAAGGTTGCACTCAATAAATAGTAGAACATATCTTGGAAAACAAAAAAAAGGTAGGAGGATCAGACATTTGAGAGCCTAACTATCATCTATGATCAAGGGTAAGAACCACATAAAGTTATCAATCCCGTACTGGCAAGAGTACAGTTCTCTACTGGGACGGTACGTACCGATACCTTTCTGGATTGACCGTAATATATATTTTACATTTTTTTTTACATATGTTCAAAAAAATACTCAAAGTAGAGGTATAAAATAAATTCTAACACTTTGTATACCTTAAAATTAGTCCTAATAACAAATTAAGAAGATTAACATATTATAAATTCCAAATTTTATTGAATTATCTTTAAATTCAGGCATTTTTAAAGCAAAAGAAAAAATAAACTATATTTTTTCTTCCGGCTGGTATGCCGGTACAAGGCCTAGTATTGTCCGATACAGGCCGATACGCCTAATATCAACCCATCCAGGCCGTTTATTTGGAGCGGTACGGAACACCTACTTATGTCTCGTATGGTACGTACCAGCCGGTACGGACTGATACAGAACGAAATTGACAACATTGCGTACACTCCACCAATCGTCAGAATATCTATTTCCAACCCAGTGGATGTCACACAAGGTCTTGGGTTGAACAACACCTCAAAAACTAGCATTAAGTGAGGGTGTCATGACGCATTTATACATGGCCGGCCCCAATGTTTGGGTTGCTCAAGCCCGACCCCAAGCTTGGTTGCCCACATATTATTAAGTTAAGAAAATAAAAAAGAAATACAAGTCAAAAAAATCAATGTTACATTTGCTTTTAGCTAGCTTGGATTACATCAAAAAATCAAAAGCAAAATATAACCCTAGTTATATTGCTTCATGATTACCATGAGCCGATTCAAAGTAAACAACTTCTCCTTGCATTTCTTGAAGCAGATTAATTCTTTGTTTAAGTCATCATACTTTAACTTCATGTACTCATTTTCAATTGAGATCATAGCCAAATCCACTTAATCTCTCGTGTGACATGATTGTCCAAAGGTAAGTTTTTACTAACTTCAACTAAGAAAAACTCCTCTCCACCAAAGCAAATGTAACAGGAATATTCAATTATATCAATAAACAATCACATATCATTAAAACTACCATCTTTCCAAAAAAACCTTATAATTACACGATTGAGAAACACATCTGAAGAAATTTTGAACAACTTAATTAAACTAACTCTTGAAAAATTAAACAAGTAAAAGTCCTTTTTAGCAAAAAAGCTAAGGTTAAAAATAAGTGAGTAAGACTTATCAATATAGACATTTTAACGTCTATATGCATCAGGTATTGTAATCGAAAGGAATATGAAAGTAAAATAGTTTGACCAAAACATAAAAAGATATATTACAACAAAGTTTAATTTACCAAATATACCCTTTAACTTTTAATAGTAGAAATCATATGAAAAAATTAAACAAAAAGAAGCAATAGTAGGAGGATTAAGCAAATAAAAAAAAGAAGATGTTCTAATAACAAAGATAAAGGGGGCAGCCCTTGGGCAGATCAAAAAACTAGAAAAGGAGACTACCTCAGCAAGATTCAAACCTGCCCATATTCTATGGAAACACATGGACTTACCACTGGGCCAAACACCTTATCTATTAGCATTACGCGCTAACTTATATATTTATTACAAACTTCATGCTTAATTTTTTGTTCTTTGGTTGCCCCATGGCGGGGGTTGCCAAAGCCCGAGGGCTTGTTGGGCTTACCCCAGGGCCTCTGTACCAACCATTCAATCTTAGTTTGTTCATTAGCAATATTTGCTACATGCAGCTAGTGAGGCACTTGTAAGCACCAGATTTCGCCCCACCTATCATAGCTATGGGCATTTCAATCCAACCTTTTAGACTCTGACATGTCAATGTAAGCCATAACGAAGAGGAGTGCATAGCTCCCAGTAAAGGTAAACAGGCACCATAAGCATCAGGTTTTTCTCACGATAAGCCGCAGGACCACTCGATTTAATAAACATCATAAAACATTTGCGCCTGCATAGCCTAGGCATGAGGCATAGCCGCATAGCATCTCAAGATGAGTATCGCTCCCCTTCCGTTTATCGGTCAAAAAAAGGGTCTCGGTAACCCTAAACTTGACCAAATGGCCTCATGGTCTTGGAAGATCTAGTCTCACATCAGGCACCGATAGATGTGCTTGTTTTAACATTCTAAAGATATTTGTTCAAGCTTCATCGAAGTCGGATGATATTTAACCGTCGGATCATCACCAGACCTTTGTCGGCACCTGGTAAATCGAGTGATTTACGCACAAAAAAAAATTGCACGCATAACTCTTAACCCAATTATCAGCAAACATTGTATATAGTACATAGTAGAGATGCTCAAAAAACTAACCTCTAAGAAAAATAGCAAGAAGAGCCATACCAGTTGACATTTGTGCACTTCTTCCCCGACACTTTTTCACTACCAAACAAAAAAATCACAAACTTCCGAAAAAAATAATACTCTGTAATAGTACAATTTGAGAAGCTCAAAATGAGTACAGTTTGAAAAGAGCATACCTTTCTCCTAGTCTTTGGTCCTGTATGGCCAACAAATTCACCTACATCAGTTCTCCTTCTCTGTACTTCTGTTACCTTGTTGGTTGATAAAAATCCCAGTCTTGGAAACAACTAAGCAAACAACTAATAGATGAAATCAAATCCTCTTCATTTGCCTTTCGCCGGCCCCACCATCATGGAAACTCTGATCTTTCACCGCTTGTCTACCGAAACCTTATCAACTAAAGACTTGTTCAACAAAACCCACAACAAATTCCACAAAGTGATTCAGAACCCACAAATCATCAATCCAAAGAAACTACACTTGCTGTACAAACCCACAACAAATCTCGCAAAAAGGATTCAAAGGTAATAATAAAGAAGGAAGAGGGCATCCTAATTATACTAGCAAAAAATACAAACCTTAACTAAAGGAAAATAACAGATGGTCTGTCAAACACCTAGTAGGCGTTTCCATAATCGAAGGATTAAGCTTCACAAACCCAGCATAAGCGAATGATTTGATCAAAGCTTTTTACCAACCTTGATCAAAGCTTTACAAACTCAACACAAAAAAAAAAGCCCTCATATTGGGATTTTTACCAGCTTGGGGATTTTTTTAGGATCGTTGAAGTGAAGCTGCCAACGGTTGGAGTGGAAGACTATAATGGCAGATGGCTCCGATGACGATACAAAATAGTCAAACTTGAAATCAAGTGAAACTCTGTCGAAGTTGATACGCATGAAACTCTGCCAAATTCGAAATCGCCGTCGCTGTTGGAATAGCCTGGAACTCTTGAGATGGGAGGGAGAGAGTTATTCGTGTAAGAGAGAGAGAGGATGTAAAGTCGATTTGAATTTTGAATTTATTCGTGAGAGAGGGGGGAAAGAGAGAGAGAGGCTGACTGGGGAAAGTAGAGGTGAGATGTAGACTTGCAGAGTACTCTGGGAAAGGTAGATGTGAGAGAGAGAGCATGAGGTGGAGGGAAAGGAGCCCTTGGATCAAATTAATCCCACCCATCCACTAATTACGTTTAATGGCAAGAGTAAACCTGGACTCTTGCTAGCCGTTGGATCAAGATGAATGGTTCGGACTTATGCTTCTGCCTCAACCAATCAGCAAGTGACACATATATAGTATTTCTAAAAACCTGAGCTCCATTGTAATATAGATGTATCCGAGTCTTGGGAGCATCCCAAAATGTCCTAAAATCTACTGCATGAATTGCTCAAATCCCAATACATAAAATAGAGAAAACAAAGAAATCATATGTCGACAAACATAACATAGTCATGGTTGGGTAACCAAAAATACTTCCTTTATCGACTACAACCTTCCCAAACAATTAACCAAAAATGAAAGAATTGAAATAAATGGAGTGATTGCCGTTCTAATGTGTTCCAAATTGATTGCACCTAGAAATAAAAATTAGTAAAACTTTGTTCAAAGATGTTGGGATTGTAAGAAATGCATACACAAGGATGTGAGTTCAAATATGTTGGGATTGCAGCTCTAGAAGATGACCCGTTATCAACTCTTGTTGCTTGTAGTCCTCTAAGTTGTCACTATCCCACTTTGCCATATTTTTCCTGGAGCAATGAAACGGAAAAATAGGTGAGATAATTACACATTACCCAAGAACAAAACAAGCACAAAAACCCCTATCGAATTAAGAATTTATAAAAATTAAGCAGTCGAACTATCCATTTTGTGTGCTCTTGCCATTAAAAAAATGAAGTATGTCATTTCTAGAGAGTCATGGAAATGCTAGAATAGGAAACGATGTGCCTTTTATGTTTTGAGCCATTTATTTGTTTTCCTTAATTGAAACACCTTATGCTCCGATTGATCGGTGTGAGCCAACAATCATTGTGCTCTACCTAACTTAGCCATAGCCATGTGCTGCAAAGAGAAACTCTTGGCGTTAATGCTTAAACCACCAATAGAAAAAATTGCTAAACCAACTCAAACTGAATACCCTAATGAGAATAACCAGTCCCTATAAAATGAGCTAGCTGACTTCTAAAGCTTCACATATGCATCATTAATTTTCAGCATCATGTTGACTATACTCAATTTAAACCTTAGATTGATACTAAAAGGGGCGAACGATAAAATTAAGCAAGTTTTGTTAACCTTTTGAAAACCAAATTCACCTATGGAACCATTTGAAAACCAAACTAAGCACGGCAGCCTTATTCATTAGATTAACTGCTAGAACTTAGACAATTAAAACTACATCGATCACGATTCAACAAATGGGCGTTTTCTGAAAGGAACGAAAAGGAGAGAGAACTAACCAAGTATACCACTCATGCAACTCAAAGAACTAATTAAAAAGGAAAACCAAAGCAAAACATTGCAAACACCACTTGCCAATAATTGCCCAAAGAAATATGCAACATCCAACTGACAAATCAATTTAAGCAACGGAAAAAAAAAAAAAAAAAACCATCAAACCACTGGTACAAATACATCTCCATAGACTAAATACATTAATCCAACTTATTCTACAAGACCCATAATCAAATTTGTTAACCAAGTAGCATTCTTAAACTATACGTTGTTTGATGAAAATTTTTTAAAATCAATCCTCGTTTAGGGTTTAGGGTTTAGGACTCACCAACCCATAATCAAATTTGTTAACCAAATAGCCAATAAGAAGAAAAAAACAAACCTTCATCTTTAGAGTTCCATTACACGCACAGGGAGCCTCCATCTCATGCTCTTCATCTTTTTTACTACAAATCCTGCACTCCCTCACAATCTTTTTCGAACACCCTTGGCCTCTAAACAAAGAAAAACTAATTAAGTTCCAATATTGATATTTTGATTAAACGATACACCGTGATTATAAAAAAAAAAAAAACTAATAACCAAAACCCTGACCTAGTATGCAGAAGCTTCAATAGTAATCCCAATCCCAAACTCATCCAAATTAGTCTTCCCAACAATAATAGACCCACTACCCACTCTCCCAATCCCAAACTCATCCAAATTAGTCTTCCCAACAATAATAGACCCACTACCCACTCTCCCTCAACTTCCGCATCACCATGGCGTCAAACAGCAGCTGATACTGTTCCAGAACCCTAGACCCAGCCGTCGTCCACCGTACAAATATTATCCTCGACAGCAACCAAAACTCCAGCCGATGGGCCCACCTCTTTGTTCCGCTCGATCTTCCTGTCGATCTTGTCAACCTCCCTCAGCATAGCAATGGCATCAAAGAAGATGAGTGGGCGGGGGTTATCACAGTCCACTGTAACAAATCCAACGGTTAGGATTTATAGGAGGCATTTGGACCAATAAAAGAGTGACACATATATAACTTTTCAAAAAAACCTGAAAGCTGTTGGATCAAGATGAATGGCAAGAGTAACCTGGACTCTTGCTAGTCGTTGGATCATGATGAATGGTTGGGATTTATGCTTCTGCCTCAAGCAATAAGCAAGTGACGCATAGTTTTTCAAAAAACCTGAGCTCCATAGTTATATAGACTAGGAATTGTCTGTGCCTAAAGGCACAGCGCAACTCGTTTCAATTACAATAAAATCGAACTATCCTTCACTATGTTGAACACCTATGAAAGAATTTTTCGGGAAGTCGTTAAGAATTTTGTGCCTAAAAGCACTTGCTAAAGCTTCTAAAAGAGAAGTCAAAGGACTGAACTCAAAAAGTGGACTAAGATTCGTCTTGCTTTCTTCCTTTTATTCGAAGGGGCTGCCCATCGAAGTTGGGGTTGGAATAAAGAACTCATACGTAGGAGAACACAAGCACACTTTCCTTCTTATGCAGGCCCACATGGAGCCTATCAGTCTGGCCTCATCTAGATGTGGGATAGAGTAGTTGACGATGCACCCTGAATGAAAGGAATTTAAATCTATCTCGCTCGCACCCCATTCAAAGTGGTTGATCAGGATGATTCCCAGCGGAATCCAACTCAACCCATAGAAAAAGTCTCCGACCACGTCCATATGATCTCTATCAAGAAAAAAAGGTCCATAATGTGCAGGCACTCACACAGAATCTCCTCAACTTCTCTTTTCCTTCTATTAGTCAGAAATCGAATTCGAAGGACAGGAGAAAGTATCCTGACCACTTTTGGTCCTGCAGAAGCACATATAGATATTGATAGATTCCACAAGTTGCCCTCCCAAGACGAGGCAGGAACCTATCTATATCTCTTGATAGAACGAAGTTCACAGCTAGTCCTCAACCTCAAGGTTTCACTTTCTAGCAACTCTTAGACCTTACGCCCGTTCTCTCTTCATACAATATATTCTACTGGATAGCCATCCCGAACTAAGAGCGGAAAAGACCATTCTCTCGGTTAGGCACATAGGAACTATAGATTTCAGAATTCCTAACAGCAGGAATGAGAACAGCTTCATGCTCTATCTAGTAGGCCTCGACCATTCCCCATTCTCTTAAGCATTTGAACTCGAGTTTAGCTCTCCTCATACTTTCTAGGTCTCCTCATAATGAGTAGGGGGGTCTATCCTTTTTTGTGAAAGATCCACGGATTTCCTTAGCCCTGACATAACTTTATACCTATATTCAAAGAGCACAAGTTTTTTGCAATCCCTACTCAGCACTATTCTGTTACCACATGATAACCATAAATTTTTAATGATGAAAACAACCTTCTGTAAATCAAACACCATGTTCAAGCATGAAGCTATAATAACATTGAGCTACTATAATAGCATTTTCATAGTAATTGCCCTTGCCTAAAGGCACGATGCAACATGTTCTATCGAACAAACCCCACTGAAAAACCCAACACACAACATGTTCCGTCAAACTAACCCCCTCGAAAAAGACGACTTCTCTGAGAAGTTAATTTTTCGGATAAGCTTCAAACATGACCCATCTAATCAATTTCAATAAATGAAGTTTTAAAAAATACCACGTTTTACAAAGACCAATGAAACCAAAGATGCTTAATTTAAGTAAAGTTCATGTAGTACCTAATTTACATATAATAATTTCGCCCAACAAAAGAAACATTAGAGGAAGCAGAATAAAATGATAAGAACTATTGGCGTATGAATATCTTCTTCTTCGTCATTCCCAACAAAAGTTTTCAAGACATTCATAGCATTCCATTGTGGCTTCACTTCAACCCCGTTCTTAAAACCTTGCGTACCAAATGAAATATAAATTTAGAAATTCAGCACAGTGAGAGTTCATACACATTAACCAAAGAAGAAAGTGGGCATTACCTAGAAACAAAATATGTGTCTAGAACAAAATCATGTAACCTTTGTTTACTTGTTTATGGGACCAATTAATTTCAAAATCTCAAACATGCTTCTCACCCAAAGTTGTCTAATGCCTTCTTACACGTTTTGAAAGCACGAACAGATCCTTTAGCTCTAAATCTACTAATTTTTAAGATGAATCAAGGCCTTTCCAATTGGCATTTGAAGGCTTAGTTGCAATCACAATACACTTTCAAATACACTTTCAAATTTTCGGCTTGCTCTTTTCAGTTATAAACAAATCATATATTATCCCGCAAGATACACAATGCCAACTACTCATAGAAAACTATATCGAGTTTAACCAACAAATCAAAACTGAGGGATAAATCAGTCTACTTGAATTACGTGTTTGGCCTGTTCAAATTGGGATAAATCACTCTGCTTGATTTGCCATCCCAGTGAAGACGGTAGAAGCTTCTTTCCGGACCATTCACCCTCTCCTTGTGATGAAAAAGGAAAAGAAATCCAGTGATAAGAATTAGCCTGGTGGGCAGCAAACCTCGTTTCAACGGTTGAAATATAGAACTAACCAAAATCTAAAAGTCAACTGATCTAATGAAAAAGCCCTAGTGGTAAAAAGTAAGCAAACTATAGCATTCAATTGACCAATTCAAGAAGGGTTAGTGTGAATCCCAAAGAAAGATTTGGGATACGAAGGTTGATGGACAAAGCGTTGTTCATAACAACTTTCCATAACCACTAACCAAAGTGCATCCTCCCCTTCTACTTATCAATACTAAAATCCAGTACTATTTACACGCATCACAGAAATTTATCAAAGGAGCAAAAGATCACATGCAAGCACAATTATCACGTTTTTAATAGGAAAAACACCTACACAAGGCCCATTCTGAATCTGCAATCTACTAACTCTGCTAATGAACCTCATTGAAGAATCTCAAACTCTTGTTTTAATAGCACATAAACCTCATAGAAGAACCTCATCAAAGAATCTCAATCTACTAACTCTGCTAAAATTGGGATTTCTAAACGGTTTCATTTTCTCAACCAAAAATCATTGACCAACCAGTACCCAAATCACATCCATGTACAATAGTATGATCAAAATACAAAAAGGGAAGCGAAATAAAATAATCATAACTATTTTAGCGTATAACAATCCTTTTAATGTTCATTCCCGGTGAAATGTTCTAGGACACTCCAAGAATAATTTTGCAGCTTCACTTCAGTCCCATTTTTTCAAAACCTTGTGTACCAAAGCAATCATAAATTTAGCAACTTATCGCAATGGGAATATAAAAGTACACATAAATTGTATCTAGAACAAAAATAGGTAAACTTTGTTTGTTTGTTGATGGGACCACTTAACTTCAGAATATCCACACATTAACCAGCTCTCTTATCCACCTTGAACCTTATTAATTTACAATAAACATAATGCCATAACAAAACAATAATTGTTTCTTCCCCTAACTTTTCATGTACCAACACCCAAATTGCATGTGCTTCAAGGTACTTTCCGAAATTAGGCAATCCCGACCTAAAGCAACTATCATGCAATCTTACCATACAATATGCTTGACACAGGGCCACCTAAGTTAATCATGTGAATCTAAGAAAACATGAACGATTCAATATGTTCAAATTTTATATGATGGCCTATAACCTCACGAAGTACGGTCGGTCAATGCTCAAATGGCCTACACATGCTGCCATGCATCCTCAGAAGACCTTACATCAGGATAAGATTCAAAAGTATAGATCCCTCTAATAGAGGTCAACGTTTTTTGCCAAGGAGAAAAAACAATGCCAATTTCATGCCAATGGAAACCTGATTCTTATACAAAAGATGTGGCTGATCCAAGAAAACAATTTCATGCCCTTGGATTTATGTATATAAATCCAAGATGTACCAATTTCAAACCCTGAGCCTCCAAATACCAATTTCAAACTCCTCTCAAATATATTTTTCAATAAGTGACAACTACTATCATCAGCTCATGCCTGAAGGCACTTTTTAAATTACCATATTTCATCACCTCCAATTTTTGCAAGCTAACTGAAGACAACTCGCTCAACCACCAACATATTATTATTTATTTGAAATAAAGGAGGAAAAATCTCCAAATTCTTCATACAAAGCAGAAATTATTTATACTAGATTACCCTAGTTGACCTAACTTGACTAAACAAAAAAATATAACCTGCCAAATAGAGCAGCAATGCTCTGTAGACAAATACTAACAAATTGTAGAAGAACAGCAAATACTGCTACCTGAAGTCTATTTGTGTAATGCTAGTGTGACTTCCAGTTGAAACCAGCCATTTTAGAATCATCAAAAATATGGATTCACAGCAAGAAAATAAATAAATCAAAGCCCGAAGAGAGTTAGGTAACTGTGAGAGGTGGGTGACAAAGAGGTTAGCGTTTCAAACAATTAAATCACAGAAAAAAATAAATCGCACCTGCAAAGTAAATCAAAGAGAGCTAAAAAACGGAAATCCTAATTGAGAACCAAAAGCTGCAATGATCATGAAACCTCAGCAGACAAAAAATAACTAAAGGAGAATAATAATCACCTAGAGGGCCTTCTATCAAACACTTGGTAGGCATTTGCATAATCCTTGCTTCACCTCATTTGCTCACATATATCGGACCTGTAGCAAACAGATTGTCGTCCAACAAAAAAGGGACTTCAAAAAGTATGGTAAAAAACATGTCATACAGTAAACTAAATACTCCTAACACCTCACATTTTGTAAAAAAAGGGAAAAAAGAAACAAAAACAATCACAGAGTAGGAGAAACAGTTGCCAAGTTTAAAAGTTGCCAAGTGCTATCTAATGGATTACTTTGGAATTAGTCCATACAGGTCTTTGCTCAGGCTTTAATTTAGGCCCCTGCTAGTGGACAGTGCATAGTTGTCAAAAGCGCGCCTAGGCGCCAGGCGAGGCGAGGCGCACCTATTGCGCCTTGAGTCATCCCAGGCGCAGCGAGTTGAACAAAGCGCAGCTTAGGCGCAGGAGGCGAGAAAAGGCGAGCAGGGGAGAGGCGCAAGAAAAGCGCGCTTCTTTCAAAAATAGATCACAACCCTAGGATTTTACCCTCACCGTCAGATTTGAACAAAAATAACACAAAAGAGACGTCATCTGGGCTTCGCCCTCTCACCCCTCACTCGATCTCTCACTGCCAACTGACTCTCACCTCTTTCAGTCAATCTGCTACTGACTCTCACTTGATCTCTCACCTCTTTCAGTCGATCTGCTTCTGTCATCAATCTGTTGCTGTTGTCTACTGCAGTCGTTGATCTTCTTTGAGTCTCTTGATCTCCTCTCTCCTGATGGTATTCTCTCTCTCTCTCTCTCTCTCTCTCTCTCTGACATATGTATATATGTATGAGAAGCAAAAAGAAAAATCACGAGAGCTACCAATTTGGCTTCTTTGTAGGTATATATGTATATATGTAGGAGTAATTAGTTTCATAAATATGTAGGAGTAATTATTTTTGGAAATAATGAATTAAAATATATAAAAACAAGTTCGAATCTCTATGCGAGATTGGTGACTATTTGACATTTCATGGATGTTTTTATGTATCTTTTGGATGGTAAACTCATTGGCTTAGTGCTTATTACTTGAAATATTAGTGTATGCTATTTTTTCTATTTTTTCCGCATAGGCGCGCCTCAATTCAAAAAGGCGCGTGCCTCGCCTTGCGCCTTTCGCCTCAGGCCCAACAGGACTTTGCGCCTTTCGCCCGTGACAACTATGGGACAGTGAGATTGGTCCCTCAAGATTAGTTGAGGTATGCATAAATTGGCCCAAGCACTTAAATTTTAAAAAATTCCACTGCAATTTCTATGAACCAAACAAAACCAGGCCTTTCAATTGGGGTTGGAGGAGGGCTGTGTGTTAGGTAGCTTACAACCAGCACGTAAAAGCCCCGTTAGATCTTTATGACATGAATTCTTATATGAATATGTATCAAACGGGTCGTCATTCAAATAAAATAAAAAAGAATCGTAGAACATACCATCAACTGGAATTGGAATTTATTGAGACCTGAGACCTCCATATATCACTAGAGTGTAACCGAAAAGACAGGAAAACGACCAAACTATATATCATGTTAAAAGGTACAATTTATTTATAGTCAAAAGGCCTAAATAATCTGCTTGGACAATTAATCTTGGTTGCAACCATGAAGCTTCAAAGCATCACAGTATTATAAGAGACCTAATTACAGGTAAACATAAGTTAACTCAAGTAGACACCAAGAAAAAAACTCCAGAAACCTATTAAATGTATTTTGGAGGTCTTGAAAGGAAAATGAAATTTGAAAATGGACCGTAGCAATTTTGGGTTAAAATGCACAGCTCTTTTGTATCTCTGCTTTTCTTCCCTCTTTATTTGGGAAACATATAGTTCAATGATAATAAATATGATCAAACGAAAAGGACACAGAAAGAATGTTAAGGAATTTGACAATTAAGAGGCAATTACTATTATCTCAATTTGTTGAGCCATCAAATGACATGTTCATGACTAATGGAGAAATTATATCTTGAGCCACTAACAATCTAACTTCATCCTCCTGAAGAAAGTATTTGACTTAGAGCTTCATTGAAGAGAAAACTCACCCTGCAAGGAAGACTCCATCAGGATCTCCCCAATTACAGAGCATATTCTCTAGAATATGGGTACACCGGCTCACAACATCTAGCAACCTATGCCTACCAACCCTATAACGTCACCCTTGCAAAAACATTGATGCTCTTGCTTTAGACAGGAAGCAACGCGTTGTTCTTTTCTTAAGGCATCTTGTCTAACAACCTGTTTGCAAACAAAAATTGCAATGCGCTGATTATTCACCCCTCCTTTACTTGTAATTTACAGATGAAAAATATTCAACTTGATGCAAAAAAATGAAGAAAACATAGGATTAGAAACAGAACATAAAATATTCAACTTGAACCGCCAATGCTATATTGCGATGGCTTCTTAAAATTCCCATTCATCTGGTAAGTAGTAACACTCGTGCAACCGAGAGAATTAATTTGAAAGCAAAACAAAAAAAGAGAATCGTAGTGAACACTTGCCAATAATCACACACACAAAATGTCCACAAACAACCTCATAAGGAGATTATCGATCTAGCATTCAGGAAAGAAATTAATAGTCCAAAAAATTGGTGAATAGCCATAATTAAAAAAACAAAAATAAAAATAAAAAACTTGAACATTTTTGACATAATTCCTCTTGCTTGCTTGCTTTCAGTTTTTTCCTTGACAATCCAAGAGCAAAATTATAGGCTTCATGTGGCAATCAAAACTACTAATTCGATTAAAACACAATCAAGTTATTATACAAAATGATTAAACAAACAACATTCATTTCCATCTCAATTTTAACAAATTTCAACCGACAACTAACTTAGGCATTCGGCTTTGTTCCATGTACATAGCGAATAGCAATCATTAAGCCACCCACCCCCCCCCCCCCCCCCCCCCCCCCCCCCCCTCACAAACCAAGAAACTAAGTGTCATGTACACATGCTGAATAAACACACCAAAAAAAAGCTTTTGTGCCCAATTGATTAAAATTCTTTAGAGTCACCACTTGTCTTACTTCTAAGTTGAAAAGAAAACAATGATTCACCAATGGGAAGAGATGATATTTTCCTTATGCATAACGAATGGATTCCTGCTGGCTTGGATTACTAACAAGGGCAACTCGGGCTTCGTGAAAAGGTCCAAACAGATACCCTGTTTCGGTGCTATAAAGAAAAGGAAAGTGTAGATAAGTAGAAGTTCTCAAAACCTGGATGGAGTTTGAGCTTTTGAGATGCAATTCCGACAGTGTGCTCAACGCCCTAACCCCTTCACTAAAAGGACTCTTTAACTAAGCATCAAACACCATCAAAATTAGGGATTTTAAGCATTTAACATGCCCAAATGATGATTTGAGCACCGGGTGTAGAGACCTGTATTAAATTTTAATAATTTTGATGCTTGATAAATTCTTGAGTTGCAAATTATGTGAATAATAACAATAATGTGGTTATGTGATTTGGGGTTATTGTGGTAAAATTGTTAGTGGAGGGGTGCAAGTGTCAATTATAAGTGTATGGCTATATATAGGTGTGTGTGTGGTGTAGAGAATCACTTTCTCTCATCCTCTCAACTCACGTCTCTCTCTTCTCTCCACCGGCTCTCTCTCTCACACTCCCACAAAATCACACCCAAGAACTCAAAACCCATGAAACCTAACCTCTATTTCACCTTCTACACGTGATTTTGGGCTCGTAGTCCATTGGGTTTAGCTCGGAGAGGAGTATTCGGTTGATTCAAGGTTTTCAGAGCTAGGGCTTGCTTGATTGAGCTTGGGTTTTGTTCTTCGACTTTGCAGTAGGGATTTCTCACTTCTATTATATGTTTATGTCTTGATTTGGTGCTTGAATCGTGCCCTAGATCGTTGGTTTCGTTGTTGGAATTGTTCTCGTGAAATCTGAAAATCGTGCATTGGAAACCCATGTCCTACCAGTAGGAGTTTTGGCCCTATTGGTAGAAACACTATCCAGTAGTGTCTTTTGGTGAAATTCTGGTCTCCTCTCCTACCGGTAGGAAATGAAAAATCTGCATTTTTTGCTAAACTTCGAACGAGCATAACTATTTCATCCGAACTCTGTTTTGGGCAAATTTTATATTGAAATTCATGTACCGGAAATCTACTTTCCAATGGTGGTGGTCTCATCTCCTAATTCTTCACCGATAAGGTCTGGTAGCCAAAATAAGATAGATATGTTCGTATACGTTGGGTATTCTTTCTTCCTTAGAATCGTTGAGCAAGGCACAGATGTTCTTAAGTATGGTTGAGTACATAATTGAATGATTAGATGAGGTTAGTGGTATGCTTAAGGCTTTATAGTGGTCGTTGGGTTCCGTATGAGCCTATTGATACCGAAACGAGGGTTTAGAGAATATAAGGAATATAGGTGAGCAAAGGTTGTATGTGTTGACCTGCGATGTGAAAAACGAACACGTAGAACACTCCTTTGAGTTAAACAACGCTAGGCATGGATACATGAGACATTTTCTTATGTTTGATATGTGGTACATCTCTTGCGTAGCTTGTATGGTTTTATGAGTTGCTAGGTGGAATCTATGAATCGTTGTTAGGGAATAACCCTTGATATGTGAGTGCTTGTATGGTGATGAGAAACTAATAACGTAATGATAGTGAGTTGATTGAGATGAAATTATCCGTACTACTTCTTTGTGAATAAGTTTTTGTTGTGAATTCATAATATGTGATTGAGATGAATGGCTGAGTTGTGAGGTGTATTGGAGGAATTGTGGTACGGTGACCTATACTACATGATGTGATTCAGTTCCTCACTAAAGGAAAGTACTTGTAGGCAGTAGCAAGACTCCACAAACAGCCCGGAAAGAGCACTCGCTTATGACGTGTGATGTGGGATTGCAACGGTGATGTATATGAGTAAACGCAAGGGTTTGTTTGATGAATATACGAGAGAAATGATTGGTTGCTGAAACAATACCATAGAGCCATGTATCAACAGGTCCTTTTCATTAAACGTGTGACGTTATGGCTAAAGTGAAGTCGAGGAGCGGATAGAGTATTCGGAATAGGGTGTTGGGGTTAGCCTATAGTCTTGGTGTGTAGCCACGGTACTTCATTTATGTCGTCGACGTTTGGACAATTACTAGTCGTGTTTTGTTTCACCTTTGAGATACCGTACTTTGCTTCTGTTATTCATTCTACCTATCCTCCCATTTGCATATAATGGTTGTGTAAATTTCTCTACTGGGCTAGTGTAGCTCAACCTATCATTTTTCAGGTGTGTGAACCCGGAGTAGTAGCATGGAGCGAAGTGCATGCATTCAAGTGCATATTTTCGAAAGAAGTGGTAAAAGAGACTCATGGACATTTTGATAAAACATGTTTTCAGAATTTAGAACCTTAACTCTATTTCTTTTTATGATGTAATATATTCAAACTCTTGGAGTTGGATCTGTAATTTAATGATTAGGACATGGTGAACTCTTTTAGGGTATTATGTAAGATATGTGAGGAGTTTTATTTATGAAAAGCTATCTTTATTTATGTTAAAAATCGAGGGCGTGACACCGGGTATTAGGGCTTTTCAAATCAAACAAATTTTACCCTAGTGGAAGCACGATAAAGCTTCACACTAATGAAGCACCAAATGCTTCAAAGCATCAGATTATAGATCCAGGAATTCCCCCCTTAGACCTAAAAGCCCAAAAAGCTTCACTTGATTTTGACAGAATATACAAACATAGCCATGAATGAAAAGATATTAATCAAATGTAAAGCAACACAACTTAAAAGATTGCAGGTCCTTAAACATCTGTATATTCGAATCAACAACTTTTGAATCGACATTTCACCTTTTTCTCTATGGAAATGGCACGTATAATCTTCCCCCCACCACACTTTTGAATATAGCAAAGGCTGTATAACCTTAAAAAACACACAAAACATCTCAAGAACCTAAATATTGGTAATTATTGACGGTCACCGCACATAGGCTGAATGACACCATAAAAGGAAGGCATGAATTATAATAGCCTAAAAGCCACTAATAATCTTAATGCTTGTCAGACAAAATTTCATCATCTGAAAATTAAAGAAAAGTAATCTGCAAGGGTTATTAAAAAGAAGTATCACTCTGGATGAAGCATCACACAACCCATCTCCTAATGACAACACAAAATTAACATAATTAAACCGAAGTTATCCTTATCCTTTTGTTAGACAACCAAAAAAAACCATCAAACCCAGCGGGAAGGAAAAAAAAACACAAACGAGCAACAAAATTAAAATTGAACAAACGATAAAGAAATTAAAGGTAAAAAACACAAAACCCTTACTTTTTTGTTTAGTCTATAATCTTCCTTGCATTGATTGTATGCATGCCATTTGTATCTGGAAAAAAGAAAGAAAAAATCACATTAATGGACACATATATGGTTTGGCCCCTCATAAAGATCGAATCACTACCTTAGTTTACTTTTCTTGCAGCCGCAGTGGTGGCTTGGTTGAGTCCGAGATACCGCGGTTGCAAGGTAGAGAGTTGGTTCGGCAGGGAATGAGGGGTGGGAGGATGGGGAGGAAAACCAACGGATCTGGAGAAAGAGAGAAGAGATGGAGAAGAGAGAGAGAAGAAGAGGAGGAGGAGACGTTTGTCGGTAGACAAAAAGGGAAAGTGAGAGAGAGAGAGAGAGAGAGAGAGAGAGAGAGAGAGAAGGGAATAGGGCGTGCGTGAGTGCATTTCAAATGTTGAACAGAACTAATAATATCCGTTGGGTAGAATTTCCTCACAACCCTTCAATGTTGTTGGGCGAGTCTGAAGATTGAAAAGAAATTCTGAGTCTCTGACCATTGGAGCAAATCTCCAACTCAATCCCAACCCTTAAAACTCTCAAAAAGTTTAGTTTGTGAGGGGGAGAATTTGAAAACACCTCCTTGTATTGTTATATGGATAGCCCTAATTTTTTTAGAAATGCCCAAATTTTTGAGCAACCTTATTTTTAGATTTTGGGGTTTTAGAAAATGAAAGAAATGTCAGGAAGAAACAAAAAAAAAAAAGGAAAATTAGGGAAAAGTTGGAGATTTACCAAAGTTTCAGAGAGAGGGAGTAAGATGGGAGCCGCAGAACGAAAAGGATGGCTTCAATGGTGGGTGGTGTGACTGGTGGTCGCCGTCTTCGGTGGTTGGAGTGGCTCACGATGGAGGTCGCTGGGGGAGAGAGAAGTTTGGGAGCGAGAAGTGATGGCGTTACCGGTGGTTGATGGTCGCCGTTGTGGTGGCGTCATGGTCAGCAAGAGTTGGCCGTTAATGGCATTTTGAGTATTAGGAAGAGAGACAATGAGAGAGGATGCGACTGTGTTGCTGAAGAGGGATTCAAGAGAGACAGGAAAGCATAAGACGGGTTTGAATTTTGAAATCAGAAGCGTGTGGGAGAGCGAGAGGACTCAAATGCTTGAATCGTGAGAGAGAGAGAGAGAGAGAGAGAGAGAGAGAGAGAGAGAGCTGCTTGGGTATGAAAGTTGCACAGTATGAACCCTTTAAATCTCAACCCTAGGATTTATGTGTATATAAATCTAAGGGTCCAAAACATGGCTCAGCTACCAAAGCTGCGCTGCATTGATATATAGATAAATCTAAGGGTCTAAAATAAGGCTCAACTACCAAAGCTGAGCTGCATTGTTATATAGATGTATCCGAGTCTTGGGAGCATCCCAAAATGTCCTAAAATCCATGCTCCTTTGTCATCCCTAAGCATTCTACCAAAGCCAGCAGCTTCTTGATTACCCTTGGAGCATCCCAAGTACTCAATTTCACATTGAACCACAATATGCATTGCCTTTTTGAAAGGCAATGCTTACAACGTAGAATCGACAGTTTTTCAAAAGGGATTTTTTAAGTGCCATCGAAAAGGCTAACCTCAATACAACCCAAACCAATGGCATAAGACATAGGGTGACAAAAGCGCAGCCTCGTCGCCAATACACCCATGCATGCCACCTGCAAATTAAAAAATGTTGAACCACATTAGGGCATCTCTAGTGCAACGGTTGGGTGGTTTGGTTAGGAAATTACTCAAAGAATTCATTAGTGCATCAGTGTATTTCGGTTTTGAGTAGGCTTGATAAAAAGTAAAGAACAAAGTAAGCGCAGCCCGAAACATATGTTATCAAGGAATACAGCATCAGTACAGGGAAATAGGAGACTTGCCAAGCTGTGTTATTCGAACCCCTTAGCTTTCTTGAGAGTCTTTCATCTTTCCCTTTATATCGACAAAAACACAACCAATGTGAACACTTTCATACTTTCAGGGTGAGAGTAAGGCAAAAAACAGGAGGATGATATTAACTGGGGAAGTGATTTGGGCGATTTTAGGGAGCTAGGGTTTCCAGATCTATACCTTTCTTGTTTGGGTTGGATGTGCACAGGTTATCCCTAGTACAACCCAAAACACAACATTGTTGCCTCATAAATAAAAATTGAACTAGTGAAACCAAATATTTTTTTGGGGTATTTTTAATTTTATAGAAAAAGGGAAAAATAATAGGGAGAAAGGGAAGAAAAAATCTAAACTGAAAAAAACTTTCAATCGAAAAGGAAAATCGTCCACCTAGATTTTATGATAAGCTATAAGTTAATGACCGCAGCAAGGTAAAATAAAACGTGACAAATTGATTCAGAAATATGCATACCTAGACCACAGTTTGTTTTGTCAACCGGCGACCACGATACATTCATCGATCGCAGAAAAGGACAGGGAGGAGATGAAGTGGATCTAGAGAAGAAGTGATAAAACAAACATAACTAAATTAAGCCTTTGGTCGACGGTAGCAATGTCAAAGCAAAAAAAGATTTTCTAGAGGTTTATTTCATAAGCATGTCCAAACAATATTGTTGGTACTCATGAAATGAAACTAATAACCTTTTTTTGGTACCAAGTACCTAAGAAAGAAGTACGTGCACCTCGTCTTCGCCTCTCGAACAGCTTGAAAAGAAGTTAGCAAAGATCAATGACTCCCATTTTGGGATGAGGCCATGGTGGTGCGGTGTGGTATCAATATTTTTTCACGGTTATTCATACAACCACATTATGTTTTATGTTCAAATTAGTTTCAAGTATCTCATGCGGTTTGTAGAAAAAGTATACCTCATGAGATAATATGCATCTTTTCCCCACCACCAATCTCCATGTTTAAGTTCCCTACGTTCTCATAAAAAACTGCACTCAGATATATAAAGAAGATTAAGAACAAACCAAAACAGAACTCAACATTGAAGAGTGAGGGGAATTCATAGAACCTGTACAAATGAAGTATGATGCACTCAGATTATATGTTATTGATTCAACATCCCCGTCACTTGAAAATAGTATGGTAAGTGTATAGTATTAAAGAATGTGAAGATTTGCTTCGGCCAAATAAACAACGGAACAACCAATGCATAATCAAAAACCTAGTTGAAGCTATACTTGAGATTTGACCCATCAAAACTAAGGTAGAAAATGAAACAAAAAATAGGTGAGATGCTTACACATTACCCAAGAACAAAATAAGCACACAGACCCCTCTCGAATTAAGGATTTATGAAAATTAAACTGTCGAACTATCTATTTTGTGTGCTCTTGCCATTAAAAAAATGATGTGCTCTTTCCTCATCACCAACCTCCACAATTTAACCTGTAATTTATATAGCAAAACTCATTCTAGAGAGTCATGGGAATGCTAGAATAGGAAACGACATGCCTTTTATGTTTTGAGCCACTTATTTGGTTTCCCCAATTGAAACACCTTATGCTCCAATTGATCAGTGTGAGCCTACAATCATTGTGCTCTACCTAACTTAGCCATAGCCATGTACTGCAAAGAGAAACTCTTGGCGTTAATGCTTAAACCACCAATAGAAAAAATTTCTAAACCAACTCAAACTGAATACCCCAATGAGAATAACCGGTCCCTATAAAATAACCCGAATTTCAAGCAACTAGCAAGTGCCTTTACCTAGCCAGCTGACTTCTAAAAAGTTTCAAATATGGATCATTAATTTTCAGCATCAAGTTGACTATCCTCAATTTAAACCTTAGATTGATACTAAAAGGGGCGAGCGATAAAATTAAGCAAGTTTTGTTAACCTTTTGAAAACCAAATTCACCTATGGAGCCATTTGAAAACCAAATTAGGCATGGCGACCTTATTCATTAGATTAACTGCTAGAACTTAGACAATTAAAACTACATTGACCACGATTCAACAAATGGGAGTTTTCTAAAAGGAAAGAAAAGGAGAGAGAACTAACCCTAGTATACCACTCATGCAACTCAAAGAACTAATTAAAAAGAAAAACCAAAGGAGAACATTGCAAACACCACTTGCCAATAATTGCCCAAAGAAATATGCAAAATCCAACTGACACCATCAAACCACTAGTACAAATACATCTCCATAGACGAAATACATTAATACAACTTATTCTATAGACCCAAAATCAAATTTGTTAACCAAATAGCATTCTAAACCATACGTTGTTTGATGAAAATAAAATAAAATCAGTCCTTGTTTAGGGTTTAGGGTTTAGGACTCACCAACCCAGAATCAAAAGAAAAAAACTATCTTTAGAGTTCCATTGTAGGCACAGGGAGCCTCCATCTCATGCTCTTCATCTTCTTCTGTACAAATCCTGCACTCCCTCACAATCTTTTTCGAACACCCTTGGCCTCCAAGAAAAGAAAAACTAATTAAGTTCCCATATTGATATTTTGACTAAACTATACACCGATAGTAAAAAAAAAAACTAATGAGCAAAACCCTAACCTGGTACGCAGAAGTTTCAGTAGTACTCCCAATCCCTAACTCATCCAAATTAGCCTTCCCAACAGTAATAGACCCACAGCGTCACTCACTCCCCATCAACTTCCTCATCGCCGTGGCGTCGAATGGCGGCTGATACCCTTCCAAATAGACCCACTCCCCCTCAACTTCCTCATTGCCGTAGCGTGAGTTTTTTATCGATTTATTCATTTTTAAATAACTATTTGTCAAAATATACGTTTTTCCAAACTATTTTTAAAAATAGTTCAAAACGCACATTCCATGTGCATCATGCACATCGGATGTGCATTATCCGCGCTGGCATACGCGAGCCCCGCCAGCTATCATCCAGCGTGTATCATGCATATCCAATATGCGTCATGCATATTGAATGTGCACGATGCACATTGAATGTGCGTGATGCGTTGTGTATGAAATGGATCGGCGATTTCTTTCAAGAAAATGGCTTTGAGCTGCTGATTGCGACGGCTAATAGGCAACCACGTTGAATTGAAGGCTAGTGTCATTATCTCAATGTCACTATCCCATGGACTTGGCATGCAGACAATTGCATTATTAATCTACTGCAAAAATTGCAGACAATTGCAGACGATTGCTCCATGGACTTTGGCACTTGTCTGTACTTTTTTTCTTTCTATTTTGTTCAGCAAAAATTCGAAAGTACTAAAATAATTATAAAGACTTAACTCCAACCAACCATGGTAGTAAAACAAAAAATTGAAGGCTAGGTGGAGCAGAGTTATGCCATAGTACGTCCATTTCCTTTTTCCTAAAACCAAGTTTTGATTCTCTGCATATGTATGTCCATTTCCTTTTTCGTTTTTCCTTTTTCCAAAGGTCTATGTAAATATGCATATGGCATAAAATAAAATATCTTCTTCTTGGTGGCGATGCAAGCTTAGAAAACCAAAATTGTATTTTTAAAAACTACAATGTTAAAAAGAACAGGCTATGCTTGGTTGGTTTTATTACAAAACAAATAACTCGTTTTCACCGTCTTTGATTATTTAAAAATTTGTATTTGTTATGTTTCTTATTATGACCAGCAATTTTAAGACATTTTTTTTTAATTCCAACACTTTATTTTTTACATTTTGGAACAAAAAATAAAGGCTGCTGATTTTGCCACTCATTTTTTTGTTAATGTCACTTCTGTGCAAGTGTGTTTTTTGTGCATATGGGATAAATCTGATGCAAAGCTGTTGGAAAGTGCGTTATTGTATTGAACAGTAGGAAGTCTGATTCAAAGCTGTCAGATTCCCCCCCGGCATTGCAGAGGGGGCCAGAAATATTGCCCGAAGCACATGCTATATGCATCATGCACGTACCATATGCGTGATGCACATGGTATTCAAAGCCGGTAGATTCTCCTGGCATGGCAGGGGGCATGGCAGGGGGGGCAGATGTATTGCTGGGGGGGCCAGATCTATTGCATCACGCACATGTCATCTGCATCATGCACATTGTATGTGCATCATGCACATTCTATGTGCATTATGCCGTTGTTGTATAATAACGGATCCTTTCCTCCAGTAATCAGAATCCGATATTTATTTCCATTATCGGTTTACACACTCACAAAAAGATGACTAGTTCTTGTAATGAACGAATAATGTGTGTACATGTCGGTGGTCAGGTAGTCCAACAACCAAACGGTCCGTCATACGCGGGGGGTAGTGTTCTACTATTATCAATACCGCGTGGGATAACTCTCACAGATTTGAAGCAATTTATTAGTAATGCAGGAAGATTGCCGAGTACGATGATGAAAATAACGTACGCCTTTCCAACTCTTAGCTTCCCTCACACAATGTATACATACGTTGGGGTTGAACTCGTTGACGATAATGGCATCAATATAATATTCAATGTTGCTGACGGCATATCCGGTTACACCCCCACTCTGTACACGGAAGTTCTTGACGATAATAATTTCAGACAAGAAGTCGGGGGATCACAGTGCAATAGTCTCCCAATCCATTGTTCTACTCAGCGGTCTCATAGGCCACATGAAAGGGATCCTTCTAAACAGCAATATTTAGACGACGACACATGGTTTGCAGATGACATGCATGACGATTCCACCATTTTGGAGCAACACAACGACTACGTGGAATATGACAGCGCATTTGACAATAATCATGAAGATAATGATGACGTCTCACACAGCTCCGAGGAGGATGTTGATGAGGGTTTGGAGGCTGAGGACCACGAAGAACATGACATTCCTGAGTTTGAGCCGCCAAGTTCCATGTTCACTGATGACACTTGGGCAAACATCATAGACCCTAGTCCACAAATGCCTACTAAGAGTCACGTTGGGTGGGATGGACATTGTGAGCTATTTAAGGGACAGGTATTTATTATTACTCGTAATTTATATGAAGTCATTTTTTTAAGTAGAATGTGGAACAATGTGAGCTCAATAGAACTTTATTGGCAGGTTTTCTTTTCAAAGGAGGAGGTTCAGAATATGGTGAAGAAGTATAGCATGCAACAGAATAATGTGGTGAAGACATCAGCATCGTCACCAACAATGGTGGTGTACAAATGCAAGAACCCAGTCCCATGTCAGTGGCGACTAAGAGCAAGAAAGTGTAACGATACTGATGAGTGGATAATCAGTCGATATGCAGGACCACACACTTGCGTTGCGGAGAGTGTAACCCAAGATCATCATAATCTTGATGCACGGTTCATTTCTGAAATTATCGCCCCTATCGTGAAAAAAGACGCAAGCACGAAGGTGAAGGTCCTTCAAGCAATGATTTTAGATAGGCCAGAGGGATTCCAACCGTCGTATGCAAAGACTTGGGCTACAAAGCAAATTGCTATAGCAAGAATTTTTGGGAACTGGGATGAGTCGTATGCGGAAGTCGAAAGTTTCTTGGCCGCGGTGAAAGTTAAAAATCCAGGTACGGAGTACATGCTGCTGTCGAAGGATACAAACATACCAGGATACCGCACATTCGATCGTCTTTTCTGGGCATTTGGGCCTGCCATCGAAGGGTTCAAACATTCCAAGCCTGTGATAAGCATTGATGGTACCTTCCTAAAAGGAAAGTACAAAAGCGTAATGTTGGTTGCTGTGAGTCAGGATGCTGAAAATCAAATATTCCCTATTGCATTTGCCACTGTGGAGAAGGAGGATGCTGATAATTGGGGGTGGTTCCTGTCATGCCTCAGACATTTTGTCACCAATCGAACAGAATTGTGTCTGATTTCAGACAGGCATACTGGTCTATGTTCGTACATCAAAGGAGATCCGCTTTGGAGACCCCCCCATGCTTATCATCGCTATTGTGCTCGTCACATTGGGGCAAACTATATGAGGAGGTTCAACAAAATTGTGGGCAACCAAGTAAAAGTTACGGCCATGGAAATCCAAAAACGAAAGTTTAAAACTCAGCTTGAAAAGACTAAAAAGTTCGGTGACGAGGAAAAGGTCTACAAGGAGCTAACGGAGGATTTAGTTTTAAAGAAATGGTCATTCGCGCATGATGGAGGTAGGCGTTACTGATCGGAAACAACAAACATCTCAGAGAGCTTGAATGGGGTCCTAAAAGAAGCAAGGCACCTGCCCATAATGGGAACGGTTATGATGACATTCTACAAGAGTGTTAACTATTTCAATGATAGAGCCGTAGAAGCACGAAAAAAAATTGAGACTGGGGGAAACTGGAGCACATTTGCCATAAACAAGTATAAAACCTGGAGGAATAAGGCATCGAGACACCAGGTCATTGAGTTTGACCGCGCGGCAAAAACTTACGAGGTGCAGACCCCAATGAATCATACGAGCCCATATAAAGGAAATCACAGGCATTCAGTTGACATGACCAATCGTACGTGCAGTTGCAACAAGTTTCAACAATGGAAGATGCCCTGCTCGCATGTGCTTGCGGCATGCATGTTCATGAAAACTTCCCCTTTCGAATACTTCAGTGATGTTTGGTCGCTCAAATCAATTATACAAATGTATACCTCTCAACCATTTAGGCCTCCGCGTGACAAGGCGTATTGGCCTAAAATCAATGGGCCAACCATCATTCCAGACCCAGAACGTATCCGCAGGTGAGGACGACCCCAAATCACACGGTTCAGAAATGAGATGGACTGGATTGAGCACCAACCATCACAGAGACAATCATGCACATTGTGTGGACAAGAAGGACATAATCGAAGAAAATGTTCCGGAAGTAGGGCAGAAGCTTCAAGTTCAAGAATGAATTTGTAATCAATAGTAGTAAGACATTTACGTATGTATGGAGCCATGTTGTCTTGTACTTATTTTAATTTGAAAACTTTCTTTTTAAATTAATAATTTGTAGTTTGTAACTTTCGATTATGTTTCTTATATATGATTGTGGTTACATTATAGTTTATTTGCCTCATTATTGTTGGACAATTATCTATATTCTATGCCTATTAAAAATCATACTAATTGTTCCAAAAAAATATGTAACGGGTATATGCAAAATAGTTATTAGTATTAATTAACACCTGCCACTTGGACTTGGCCATGTTGTTACATCAATCTAAAAAAAACAATTACATTGTTAACGCCTTTTGTATATGCATTCTCGTATAACCATATCCTTCTATTCATAGTTGTATCATGTTCGACGAAAATCATTAGAGTCCAAAATGACTTCTTGTACTGCCAGGGACATCTACCTTTCAATGGGTAGGTCATAGGTGGATGAAAGAGATCAATTCAATTATCCTTTGAATCCCCGTCTCTGTTGGTCTACACATTGCGTAGCGGAGTAGGCATACTAGCTAACGTGCTTATCCTACTAGAAGAAGATTGTCACACTTGTAATGCAAAAATCCTGAGGTAGTTGGCAATTAGCATCCCGAGGCAGTTGGCAATCAGCAGCTCAAAGCCATTTTCTTGAAAGAAATCGCCGATCCATTTCATAAACAACGCATCACGCACATTCAATGTGCATCACTGATAAGCACCCAGAAATGTAATGAAAGGGTGCGCTAGTGTCTAGGTTTAGTTTAATTTACTCATTAATTAGTTGTTTTTAACTTAGTTGTCTCGTAGAGTTTGTTTGTTTTGTTTTGTAGGAGAATCGCTTAATAAGGAGCTTTAAAGGCTTAAGGCATGTCATGGCCTGAAGTTGCCCGACGGCCAAGGCGCATCTCAGGCAAAAGTTACCCGACGTCAAGGCTGAGCAAGGCGAGGCCAAGGCTAAGGCATGACCGACGGCTGAGCAACGCCAAGGCAGAGCCAAAGCGAGAAGTCCAGCCCGGGCAGAAGAAGCATGGCCAAGGCAGAAGCAGCCGACGCCAAGGCAAGACAGGCGACGCTCGAGCATTGCCCGGGCAAGATCAAGGCACAGCTCCACTATTGAGTTAGGCATCGATGGGATGCCAAATTTGACATCGATGCCGAGGCCATTAGTGCCCCCAAGACCCTTACCAGCTTAGGCATCGATGGGATTCCAAATTTGACATCGATGCCGAGCCTCTTAGTGCTCCAGACCCTTATTGACCTCGGCATAGATGGGATATATTACTTTACATCGATGCCGAGCCCCTTAGTGGCCCATCTTATGCCTGTTGCCATCGATGCCGAGGGGCTTAGCAGGGCATCTTCAGAGCATCTTTTGGGATATTCCGTGCGCGAAACAGAGGCGGTATAAATGCCCCGTTATGTCACCTTTGCACGATTTGGACAGAAATGTACCCATAATTTTAGATCTAGATTAGATTACTTTTGAGCTTTTTGAATTGTTCTTGCCTTGTTCTTCATTTTTCAGCACTTATTTCTTAATTTCCAGCCTTTATTAGTTGTCTTTTGCTACTCTTGCTTTAATTAAAGTTGTTGCTTAGTTCCCGATCTATCTTTTAAGCTAATTTTCTTCTAGTCTTGCATTTCAATTATGCTAAGTAGATTTTTGCTTGCTCTTATCTCTCTAGATATGTGTGAGTAGTTTCAAGGGTTAGGTCATGGGATGATTAGCATCCCATGGCTTGGGCAAAAATTATATTTTTCACCAATAAAGTTTTAATTTTTAGATTTGAAAATTAATGTGGGGTTCGGATTTGTTTGGTAAATCGCCGAGGTGTTAACCTCTTTGATCATGTGTAGGTGGGAGCTTCGCCTACTCACCACACATGATGCTTAGAGCTCTGACGCTCGAGGTGGTTATCGAATGAGTTCTAGAGCTAGCTTAATAATCGAATCTCTATTTCCCGGTTTAGATACCTACAATTGTGTATTTTAAACCGCGTAAATTGGTGAAAAGTATGACTTAGCCCGAGTCATGAATGCTAGGATTCCTAGACCTAACCTATATTTTCCTAGTTAATTCTTTTTTTTAATTTAGCCATTTTAATTCTACCTTTCAAAGTAAAACCAAGTTGACTGGCTAAAAGTCGAAAACCCTACTTGCATCTAAAAATCCGAGGCAAGCCGTACTAGTTTTCCCTTGGGTACGATCCCGGACTTCTCCGGATTATTATGCTTCATCGATATTCAAACCCTACGCTTGGGGTAAAATTCTTCTATACACGGAAGATTGAGAAGCATTTTTGGCGCCGTTGCCGGGGATTTCTTATTATGGCTTTCTTGGAGGTTCGACAAACCACTGTAAGTATCCCGCTTTCGTCTCTTAGTAGTAGTAGTAGTTTAATAGTTTATGTGTTAGTGGCTCGTATTTAGTTTGGTGGATACCTCTAACCTGACTGTGATGTCTGACCTGAGGTGTAACGAAACCAAGCTAAATATGGAGTGTGTGCTTAGTTAGTTTAGTTTAATTTGTTAGTTTACTTAGCTTAATTTGATTGCATTGCTTAGCCGAGGTGGTGGCATAACCCCTCGCATTTTCTGTTGCTGAGTTGAGGTGGCGGCATAGCCCCTCCAGTCTGGTAGGTAATTAGTTAGTAGTTGTTGTTTTGTGTATGCCTGTTTATTTTATGTTTTTTTTTTTTTGTTAGAATATAATGGCAGCAACACCTGAGGAAATACTTTCGAGCACTATGCAGGAGTTACGCTATCTTGCACACACGTTCACACCCCCTTGCATAGCCACTCATGATTCCAATGTTCTCAAAGTTCAAATGCGCTTTTCCAATTGGCTTCCCCGCTTCCATGGCATGGATCACGAAAACCCTTCTTCTCATATTAGGGCTTTCGAGGAAAAAGTTGGTACTCTTGTGAAATTTGAGTCCGTACGAATGAATTATTTTGCGCTTTCTTTAAGGGATAATGCCAAAGCTTGGCTCGATTCTTTAAATCCTCAATCTGTGCGGACTTGGATTGATTTGCAAAGGGAATTTCTAAAACGGTTCTTTCCCATATATTATACATGGGCTCTCAAGCAACAAATTCGAACTTTTGCTGAAAAAGAGAATGAATCATTTTATGCATGTTGGGGAAGATTCAAGAACTTGCTCAATACAATCCCACATCATGGCTATGAAAACTTTCAAATTGCTAACTATTTTTATAACGGACTTTCTCAAAAGAGTCATCATTTCATAGACCTGATGTGCAATGGAAAACTTTTTGATAAAGAACCCGCTCAAGCCTTGGATTTCTTTGATCGTTTGGCCGAAACTTTACAAACTTGGGCTTTTAACAAACATTTTGAGGATTCCAACTTGGATGCCAATGCCATGGAAGAGGAAATTCAGCCGCATATCTTTGTTGAAACTGTTGGTATAGACTGTGACAGCTCCTCAGAATCTGCATGGAGTGATGAGCCTATTGGTGAAACTGAGATCCAAAGATCTCCTCTTGTGGATTATCCTCTTTGTGATGATCCGGGGGAGAAATGTCTCGCAGCTGAAGTTGTCTCTTCTGATCCCCCGTATCTTGATTATTCCCCGGAGGAATTACTCCTTGCTCACGAGATGGACATGCTTGAAACATCGGGCGTGTACTATGAAGATCCATTGGCAAAATCTCTCACCACTAAGGAAATGGATGCCGAAGTGGATCACTTGTATTCATTGTTGGCTAAACAAGATGCTTATGAACCAATCTTTGAGGAGGTGGCACCTATGGAAGCTACAATTGCCCCTTCAAGTCCCCCATGCCTTGATCTTCTCACTGTTAAGGAAATGGATGCTGAGGTAGACTCTTTACACTCTTTGTTAGGAAAGCAAGATGCATGTGGGCCTATTCTTGAGAAGTTACCAATCATAGAACTAATTGATTTTCTTGGTGTTGATAATATTGATTTGGCTTGCAATCCTCTTGTAGTAAATTTTGTCAACAACTTGAAAATTGATTTTATTTGGGCTATGCACTTGGTGGAACTTAAGTTTTTAAAACGAATTCGGCAATTGCTTTACTCCAAGTATCTTATCTTGTGGCATGGTCGAATTCAATTTTTGGCAAAGAGTGTAGCCTGGAGTGCTCTGTTTCTTCTAATAGTTCTCAATGGCATGATATCTATTCAAAATCATTGTGTGGCTGAACTCTCTCTTTCTTTTTCTCTCTAATTTTTCATTCTCTCTCTCTTAATGGCATATTTGTTTTTCTTTCTTGCTTCTCTTCTTTCGTTTAGTTATGCATGCTTTGTTTTGTTTTTGTCATGTTTTGTTCTTTGTTTTGCATCGAATAAAGTCTTGGAGACACCTCACATGAAAAGATATCACCAATGTGTTAGTGTAACAAGGGCTTTCAATAGCTTTTCTTGGTAATAGTTTATCGTTAATGATCCATGCACTCCGCGATTGCCCCTAATCGGAGGCAACTTAGGTCTGTGAGTGAGGTTTGATATTGCCTAGAGTGCACGCTAGGTTGTATATTTTCCTTGCTTGTTTTTGATCCTAGGGGACGCTGAACTTAGTTGATTGGCGAGGTCAAGCGATAGATTTTATTACGGCGCTAGCATAACAAATTTTCAACGGTCTAGTATAGCCACCCATTTCTTTCCCCCCCGGTGAGGAATGGGAAGAAAAGTATGACTCGTGTGATCGCGTGATGATCAGGTGGTGCATTTCATCCTATTTTGCATGTTTTTATTTTATTCTGTGTGTTTTCATTTGTTCTTTGCATTTGTCTTTATGTTCTGTCTTCATTTTGGTTTAGTTTGAAGCCGGATAACACGGGCCGGTGGTTCTAATGTCATTTGTTTTGTGGAAGGTCGTTCTCTTAAGTCTTCTGCAGGGTTTATATGCTACCACACCAGCCTTGGTGGATTGGGTCTAAAGCCGGAGTGAGTGAGGCGTTCAGGAGCCCTAAGCATGGGTGCGGCTAAGTGCCGCGGTTGTTAGTCCTATAAAGCTTTGGATATGGCCCTGTGTGACTAGCTATGGTTCCGAGTTGGTAGAACCGAAGGAGTGAACCTTGGAAGCATTTAATCTGGCTGGAGCAAAACATTGGCATAAAATCCTCCAACTTGGTCGAGGTATTTAGGGGTTGACATTCCCCTTGGACGGTACATTCGCGCACTCTTCCTTTCTTCTCGCTTGTTCCTAATGCTATGAGGGCATAGCATCGCTTTAAGTTGGGGGGAGGGGTTAGCTTATGTGCTATTTGTTTGATTTTTGTTTGATTTTCGTGTTTTGTGTTAAATTTTGAAAATTCAAAAACAATAGAAATTGAAAATCCAAAAAAAATGAGAAAATTCAAAAATTTCAAAAATAAATAAAGCTTTTTATTTGCAATTCCTTCCTTTTGTCATAATTTTTAGTTTTGTTCATGACTTGTTGCATGCTCAATAATTGTTAGTTGGTAAGAATTCATGGCAATCCTAAGAAATTTTTGTGCTTCTCAATTTGCATGCTTGGTTGAAAATTGAATCGATTAAGTTTTGAGCAAGTTTTTGAGCAAGGTTTGGTCCATATCCCCATCTTTCAATAAATTGCTTGTAGTTAGGTGAATAATCGCATGTCCATGCCTAATTGTGTTTAAATGTCGATTTTCAATCATTTTGAAATCCAAGACGCACTTAGGAAAGGATACAAGGCATTCTTTGCATGATCATACCACATACGTGTCACCTAGTCCTATTTTGCATCCTAGTTTGTTTCCCCGTTCTTTGCTTTAACTTAGGTGGCCGGATGTTTGGAGGGTTGATAATGATTTTCAATGATTCAAGGAGATTTGGGGGTGGTTTGAATGTGATAGAAGTGGTTGGAATGCGAAAAGGCAAAAATTGATACATGAATCCCCATCTTTCCTCTCTTACTACAAAAGTTAAATCCCAAATTTTCATCTCCCTCTCCAAAAAGCCCAAAATTGGCTCATCAATCTCTCTCACTACTAACCTCACCTCAAATGACCCTATTCTTCAAAGAAAAGAAATCAAAGAAATGGTATGAAAAAGCAAAAATGGATTCGAAAGAGGGTTGAATACTTTGATAAGAGAATTGGTTTGACTTATGGGTTAGAATTCATTCTGGATAAAAAAAAAGTTTATAGAAAGGGGGAGCTCAAGGCTCAATACCATGAGAAGCCGGATGAGGATGGTGACTAGGTGTGGTTGAGTCGGTGGTAGTAGTTTTTAGTAGTACTTATCTAGTAGTTTTCTTTATCTCTTCTTCGTAACTTTTTTTGGTGTTTGGCCGGCGTGTGGTCATGCCTTGGGTAGTTTAGGGTTGGTAGTGGCCAAGGGTAGATGAACCATGCTAGCATATGGCCACTATACGATTTTGTAGTCCCTTCCCTTTGTAACCAAGGTCATTACAAGCTGAAAAAGACCTTAGTTGATCCTTAGCGCGCATGGATTCCTTAATGATTGACTGTCTGATAGTTGCATAATTAGTTGATGGCATGTTTTCCTTTCGTTATCCAAATATCATCCGCTAGTTTTAATTCTGTTGAATAAAGTGCTTTCGTTGTTTGAGGCATAGTATTTCTTGTTCGCTAATGCCTGTTTGTCAAGCACTCCTTCGGTGGATATGTTTTACTCTGAATTCTCAAGTTTTGTGTCCCGTATGCTTCCCTTGTTCGAGGACACAAACCTTTTTAGCTTGCTCTTAGACTTGCTTGTTACTTAGCCTGTTTAATTGGATACTAAAATTGTGAGTTGTAGAAATGAAATAAAAAGCCGGATTGTTGAACTCTTACTAGTTGGTAATGTTGAGCATGTTCTGAGTTTTGAATACGGAAGGATTGCATAATTCTAGTTTTCTATTTTTTCGTATGTTATTTGCTAGGGACTAGCAAACCTTAAGTTGGGGGGCGTGATAAGCACCCAGAAATGTAATGAAAGGGTGCGCTAGTGTCTAGGTTTAGTTTAATTTACTCATTAATTAGTTGTTTTTAACTTAGTTGTCTCGTAGAGTTTGTTTGTTTTGTTTTGTAGGAGAATCGCTTAATAAGGAGCTTTAAAGGCTTAAGGCATGTCATGGCCTGAAGTTGCCCGACGGCCAAGGCGCATCTCAGGCAAAAGTTACCCGACGTCAAGGCTGAGCAAGGCGAGGCCAAGGCTAAGGCATGACCGACGGCTGAGCAACGCCAAGGCAGAGCCAAAGCGAGAAGTCCAGCCCGGGCAGAAGAAGCATGGCCAAGGCAGAAGCAGCCGACGCCAAGGCAAGACAGGCGACGCTCGAGCATTGCCCGGGCAAGATCAAGGCACAGCTCCACTATTGAGTTAGGCATCGATGGGATGCCAAATTTGACATCGATGCCGAGGCCATTAGTTCCTCCCCAAGACCCTTACCACTTAGGTTTGATCCGTGGTTTATCTTCGCTATTTGATCTATCTTCCTCTCTCTACGATCGTTCGTCTATATTCTCTACCTCTCGCTTCCGCGCCGTTCTCGGTTTCCAATGTGCCTTTCCTGGACGCCCCATATAACGACTAACGACACTAACTGCATGTGAAATATCAGGACGAGTACATACCATCGCATACATAAGTCCCAACTGCGCACGAATATGGAACCTGAGACATATACTTCTCCTCATCCTCCGACTGTGGTGACAACTCAGCTGAAAGTCGAAAGTGTGCTGCCAAAGGGGTACTGACTGGCTTCGAGTTCTGCATGCAAAACGCTCAAGCACTTTAAGAACATAAGACTTCTGATTCAAAAATATAATTTGCCAGCTACTCGATCTCTGCAAATCTCCATACCCAAAAATACGTTTTGCCGCACCCAAATCTTTCATCTCAAATTCACCACCTAAACTGTTGTTTCAACCTGTTGATTTCTGATACACTCTTGGCAGCAATAAGCATATCATCAACATACAACAGTAGATAAACAAATGAACCATCTGGAAGTTTTCGAAAATACACACAAACTGTCATACTCACTCTCGCTCATATGCCCAAGGCGCATATGCCACAAACGAGTCAAGTCTGAATCTGAAACCTTGGATGAAAGCAACCGTTGCTGCAAGCCCTAAAACTGTACTGCCCTGGAGTGTATAGAGGTTACCACGCTTCTGACCCGTCATCAGTACCAATGCACCCTTCGAGACTTTCAAAACTCCACCTTCACACGGAGGAATTTGCAACCATGAGAATCAAGAGCACCCAGGGATATAAGATTTTTCTTCAAATCTGGAACATGTCGAACCTCAGATAAAGTCCTAACAATACCGTCATGCATCCTAAGCTGAATCGTTCCTGAACCAACAGTCTTACAGGCCATGTTGTTGCCCATCAAAACTGTACCACCATTGACCGCCTCATAAGTAGAAAACCACTCTCTATGCGGACACATATGGTATGAACATCCAGAATCCATAATCCACTCGGTATTAGAGCGAGAATCGCCCTCTGTAACTGATAAAACATTATCTGACTCCTCTGAACTTTCAGCAATTCCAGCAATTACTTTACCCCCTTTCTGGTCTTACTCTTTCCTTCTCCTTGAGTTTTAAACAGTCACTTTTCCAGTGCCCGGTGTTTCTTGCAATAATTGCACTTTCCCTTCTTCTTACCTGATTACTTTCTGGATCTTCCCCTATTACTTGACTCCAACCCTTTCTGTTGTTCTTCCCCCTAACAAACAAACCTCCGCATGTGCATCACCCTCACCTGACACTTTTTTTCTCAATTCTTTCGAATAAAGACTGGCCTTAACATCCTCCATGGATATTGTGTCTTTGCCATACAATAGGGTTGTAACAAAGTGCTCATACGAAAGTGGTAAAGAACATAGCAAAATTAGGGCTTGGTCTTCATCCTCAATTTTACTATCAATATTTTTCAGATCCATAATAATACGATTGAACTCGTCTAAATGATCTTTAACAGTATACCTTCTCGCATACGAAACGTATAAAGACGTTGTTTAAGATATAACCTGTTGGTGAGCGACTTCGTCATATATATGCCTTCCAACTTCAGCCAAATTCCTGCTGCTGAAGTTTCTTCTTCCACCTGAAGAAACGTCATCTGCCAGACTCAACTGAATAGAACTTAGAGCTTTGGCGTCCGTATCATCCCAATCTTCCCTCTTTGATTCCAGAACTAGTCTTGCCTAACAAAGCTTTGTGCAATCCTTGTTGGGTTAACAGAGCCTTCATCTTTACTTTCCAAAGACTGAAACTGCTGCTCTGCCATCAAACTTCGCAATCTCGAATTTAGCCGCCATAGCCACTCCGACTAAACTCGAAACCCTAGTTTTTGCAACCTAAAGCTCTGATACCAGTTTGTTGTAACGAACGCTATGAATGCAAGCTAAGAACGAGAAATTGAAAACTAAACAAGAAATCACAAAGACACAAGATATACGTGGTTCCCCAAGATGGGTACGTCCACGGGCGAGGAGAGGAAGGATTCACTAACCAACGTGAAGAAGAGATACAAAGAGCTGGCTATAATCCGTAACTCTAGAAAGGCCACAAATATGAAAGCCCAAAAGGATACTTTAGAAGTTCCCCAAAGGCCCTATTTATAATAAGCTACAAAAACGGGAACAACATAATTAACCAATGTGGGACTAAGGAATACAAGGCATTCCTAACAATTGATAATATAGTGAATCACACTACTTATCATGAGGAGGATGGTGGAATTAGGGATTCTACACAACAACGACTACATTCTGTATGATCTAGTGATGGGGGATTGAATAGGATTAGACGTTCACGTCCTATTAGTGACATTTATACTAATCATAATCTCAGAGACCAATTTGGACAGCTTGAATTTGGGCAAGATCATGGGAGAGCACATCATTGGCAGCAAAGACCCATATATCCAGATTATCCCCCTCAAGAATAGCAATCTTATTTTAATCAACCAGAACCACCATTTATGGGGATAGGATATCCATATCGATCTCACCAGCATTCATATAGTGGGAGCTCTTCATATGGTAGTAATCCTACGGTCAGAGAACCATCAAGTTCATCAACACATGGGTATTCACAACAACAATCCGATAGTAGCGGCACCACCAATAATTTTGCGCACTGTAATTTCACCAACAACTTCTACGGATATCTGTTTGGATCTATTGGGCAAAATAGTCATGGTGATGATCAATTTAATGAGGAATATGTAGATCCTCCAGTACCTCCACGCCATTCATTCTGGCATTGAAGTTGTATTAGCAAAATTATGTATTACTTAAAAGCTATGAGCTTGAAACTAGTTGTGGCTAGCGGTTATGTAATGTAAAACCTCTATGGTGTGTTTATTTTAATGTCTTCATCTTATTTTTGCTATTTATGTCAATTATATCGAAACTCATAATGTTGCATTTTTCTCATATTTGTAAAATCTTATTGACTTGCGGGTTTTGATAAATTATCGGATATTTCACATGAATAGAATGGGCTATTACATGTCTTAAATTAATTAAAATGTGATCATTTAAGCCAATGTTGGGGGCAAAAGTATATTTTTCAAGTTTTATACATGTTGCTGATGATTTTTAAAAATTCACGACCGCAACACCCGATTCCCACGACGTATCACCGATACGTCCCGATACCGATATACCGCGACGGTGACCGATACCGCGATTTAAAACTATGCTGGTTTTTTCCGGCCAGGTTTAGTTTCGCTGACAGAAAACGTTGTAGTACCACCTCTCGTACAGCCGCGTCAACCACCACATCCTCTATTCCGAAGCCTTTTGAACTCTTTTTTCATGTGATTTATAATCTACTGAATCTCTCTCGCACTCTCTCACAAATATGTATCAATACATACCCACAAATCCATGTATTTGCATATATGCATATGGCGTTCAAAAAGACATACATTACCATCATTAGTTTTTCCCGTTTGCAGATGATTTCAAAGCGGTATCGCATACTAACTTTCTGCCTTAATCTTAGCAATTCATCCACAGGTTCTAGTGAATCAAATAAGGGGTTTCAATTTTCTTGAATTAAGGTTCCGTTTCTTCAAACTACGGCATTGTGATGGGCTGCCGTGGCGGCGTGCAGACGATTAACGAGGTTATGGATGATGGAGGTGGCGATTTGCTCAAGGGGGAAAATGGGTGTTCAGTTGGCCAAGGGCTTCATAGTAGAGAAAAGATTGGGTGTGGCTGAGACTTTTGGTATAGTGTGTAAAGAACACGTGTCACGTTTTGGGAACTAGGACAGGGAGCTAGGACAGGCAAAGGGGGACAGAGGATCCAAAAATATCTTCAAAGTCTGCATGGAGCATCCGGACACGGAAAAGGTTCAGTCAACGCGTGGTTGGTGAATCAAACCCAAGAGCTGTATAAATCCCATCTGAATGGGCCTAGAGTAGGTTTCGGGGGTCCAGATTCTTGGCTCAAGAAATTTCCAGAGTAACAAAATTTGGGTCCGGAGGCTGGCTGCCTTGCTTGCATGGTTTTGATCTGCATTGACTATCTCAACAGTTTTAGTGCCAAAATCGCAATAACCGGTCTCCGAATACCGAAACAGCGTATCGAACATAATTTTACACAATAGTGGACTACAAAATGTAACTTGGGGATGTAAATGTAACATTTGTGCGCCTATCAAGCACATACTTCCAACTGTCTAAGGAAAAGCGACATACCATAATGTGTTCATGGTTGATGTACCGAAAGCCACTGGTTATACTCATCCATCCTTATTATGAAAGAGCTGGAACTAGGGGAACCTCCTCCACCGTATGCCTTCATGTTCAGACAGGCAATACAAAAATAACAGACAATATTCCCACAATATCAAAGCTGAAGGGGGGTATAATGGAGCAAATAATTTATACGTTTGTTTCATCATGAAATTTATGTCTGTTTCATCATGATCTACCTTAGCAACTTCAGAGGTATCAGTACCAGCATCAGTACTCCTTTGGCACATCTTAAGATTATTCCGTTGCATGTAGATAACAGCGCCAATAGGCCTGACACCACAAAAGGCAATCATCCAAAGAGGGCATGGAATTGCACCTTAATGAGCAGTAACCAGAACGAGCCTTGTGTCCCAATCAATTGGGGTCAGCTTCATGAATCTCAATTTTCCAATGAGCTTCCAAGGTTCACTTAAATTTAGTAAGCCCAAATCCTTCTAAAAATCATGATATGCATTTTGAATAGTGTAACTCTTTATTAGTAGTCCACGAATTTTGAAATATGAAATTCTCTAATAGGAAAGAAGCATCTGCAACAGTGACTGGAGGAAACTATGTGCATACCAGCAAGCCCAAGCTTGAAGTGTGCAGATGATTGGTGGAACATAAAGGATGATCTAGCTAGGCTTCTCGCGTACAACACAAGAACCCGATTGACATCTTGACCGAAACTTTACATGTTCTAGAAGTTGAAGTACATATATCAACACGTGAAACTATGTCTAAACCATAATGAAAATTTAACGGAATCCGGCAAGAACTAAGTTTTTTTTCCGTTCAATTGAACTTCCTCCACGCTAGAGCAATGCAGTCGTGTAACTAATTAATGACATTTGTTAAATGCAAAATCAAAAAATAAAATCCGATACCAGCTTTGTTAACTTGACCAAGGCAGTAAATTCCCCAACCATGCTGCAATTTTGTCGGCAGACACCAACAACATAAGTGCTAATCCCAACAGCTAGTCTGCCATCAGATGGCATGACTTATAACGACCCGCGCCAACTGACCTGCTAACTCTTAGCCTAACCACATGGCTTAAAAAGTTAACCCCAGGTTATACAGTATCTCGTCGCGAACCATTATATACTTTTGACATTCCCATTTTCCCACTGATGTGGGACTAACACAATGGCGTCTCACAATCTTTCCACCTTATGATGTGATGCAGATTAGATTTAGAAAAAATATTATTTCATTAATATTTTATTTTACATTGAGGTTGCATTGCATCAGTTGGTATCAGAGCTCTCGTTCCAATCCTAACTATGGCCGAAGGACGTGCTGGAGGTCGAGGTGGAAGAGGAGGCTGCACTGCATCATGATGCAAGGTCCTCGTTGCATTAGCCTAGAACCTTCCCCTGATGGTCACGGTGTGGCACTTAGCTTGGTACAACATATAATCAAGCTCGTACGAGATCCTAGAGGTGGCCCCCACCATGTATTGGATTAGAAATCAAGAGATTTTTAATGTATCTTGTTTGTTGTCTACTTTTAACTTAACAAGGTGCATGAATTATTTAAAGAAGTCTAAAAAACAATAATAATAAAAGAAAAAATTTGCATGGAGGTCATTGGTGTAAATTAAGGGAGGAGTGTGTGCACGTGAAGGGACATGTGTTTGTGTGCATGAGGATTTGTTTGTTGTGTTGTGAAAAAAGGATAAGAAAGAAGAATAAAACAAATGTTATAAGAGAGGACACTTGTCCACCAAATTGCCATTCATTGGAATGACTCGGCAAGTTCTTAGAGAGGGAATAGAAAAGGAAAAAGGGGAGGACTGGAAGCCGGGAGAAAAAAGAGGAAAAATATGGGAGGAGTAGAGGAGGAGCTGGTTTAGAAAGAGGGTGACAAGGAATAGTAGGGAAAGGAAGGATACAATGAGAGAAAGGGAGTAAGTAAGTTGCAGAGAGAAGGGTATGTAGAAATTGTATATAAAAAATTATGTAAATATTTAAGGAAGTGAGGGATGGCTTTCTGTTTGTTGTTTATATTGAGTTGGTGCGTAAAATATTCAAATTATTATGTCCTGGTCGTGGAGCTTGATGATATCGGGTCGTGATATGACTACTCACTCACTTGAGGAAAGTATAAACCATTAAACTTATTCCAATACGATATTGGTCCAACTAATTCGCAAGGATTGTGGCTAGGGCTAAATGCAGGCATTTGGCTGTCAATTTTATCCAATCTCGGACATGTACAACAATAACAATTACAATATTCATGTAATCCCCAATCCAGGAGGTATAGCGGGGGAAGCATTGTAATGATAAAAAAAGGATCTAAATGATAGAGGAAGCACTGTAAAGATCAATTAGCAAGGTTTTAGGCCAATACAATAATAACTGCTTACTTATGATGTGATATAAAAGTTCCGAATTGACTTATGTAATAGGGTCAAGCTATGAAGGAAGTGAGCAACAGTGTAGGATCAGATCCCAAGATAGTCAGTCTTTTCTTTTATCAGATGAAGGAAAATCTTTGAATTGGCAATATACGCATAATAGTTCTGAATCAACTTATGTAATAGGGTCAAGGCATCGAGCTACAAAGGAAGTGAGCAACAGCGTAGGATCAGATTCCAAGATAGTTGGTCTTTTCTTTTTTTATGAAGGACAGTCTTTGAATTGGCTATATATGCACAAAGTGGCTGCCTAGGAGGCTAGGAATTTTTCCACTTAATAGTGGCCCCCCAATACCTCCCAAAATCAAGGAACTCATGGGACAATATAATGAGGAACCAAACCCTCAAATCAAAGCCGGAAGGCATCAGAGAGGGAAGGCCTAGAGAAAAGGGAGACTTAATAATGCTAATGAATAAACTTAAGGTACCTTTATCATCTCAAGGACCAAGTACAACAAATATTTGGAGTTATTGGTACATGTCCCTAACTGTGGCTTACATTCCCGTTCATACAGATCACCAAGATGTTTTGCTAACCTATGGAAGACCATATCGAGAATTTAAAGTAGTTTGATTGAAAATCTTATTCAATGGCTATGTTACACGGACTCGGGTGCGAGTATCGGGTGTGGGTGAAAGTCCAAGCGTCAAACCTTCCTAAACTTAAATCTTAAGATACGGGGGGATAGGTGTCTCCAACTTGGTACGGGTACGGGGATATGTCTTGAACTCTTGTTTGTATTATATTGCATAATTTTCACAGATTATGTATCGTAAACTATGTTTACAAATGTATTTAAACAAGAAAGGGTTAAGAAAATTATGTTTTTGCTATTTTTCTATTTCCTGTCTATGTGAAATACTCAAAATATAGCTTTTCTAGCTAATTTGATATTCCTTTTCCGTAAGTATCTTAACAAATAGAAGATCCAAGTGTCCAAAAGGATACGGGTGTCGGACACATCGACACGGGTACTTGAGCCAAAATGAAGGATCCATGTAACACAGTTCAATGGTGTCAACTGATGCACTCCTACAGGGTAGATATACAAATGAGAACATTCTTTCTAAAACAATTTAAGAGTTTAGCCAGCCTGATGCCCCTGGCAAAATAAAGGCCTATTTAGTGTTTGGTTGCTCAGGTTGTGATCCGAAATGTCATGGAAATCATAGGATCGTTATAGGATTTTCACATCTAGGATTTTCGTACAGAAGAATTACACATCCACAAACACCAAAAGAGACCAACATTTATAGCAGATACATTGATATCTACTCGTGTCCGGAAACAAATATTGCAGACTACAATTTTAAGAAAAGATCAACAAATACATAACACTTTGACAAAAAATTACCTCAGCCCAGCAGCAGCACTCTCTAAGCTAAGCTCCTTGGCAATTTCATCAGTTAAATTGGAATTTCCATCAGCTCTAACTCCCTGAGGACCAGATTAATGGAACTGGAGTAAAAGTTAATTGGATACTCAAAATTTTATGTAAAATATTGTTCTCATGTAGAAGAAAAGGAAAAAGAATGTTTTTAGGAAGAAAGAAATCCGAAAGACAAAGTTTCGGATCTCCAATACCTAACGCGGTATATATGCTTTAGAGACACGGTGCTAAAACAGATAGTCACATAGGGCTTTCGATGCATGGCAACAGTTCTCTGGCAAACTATATCAGGACTAAAATTGATTGATCTTAGTGAAAGATAGCAAAGAAGATTAGTCACTATGTGCTTATCCAAAAAAAGATTAGTCACTATGTTTACCAGACACTCCCCATAAAATCCTCTGCCCAAGCGAACTATGAAAACCTTATCAAGCAAGTTTCTTGCTGCATCCTGGTGAATAGACATGCGAGAATTCCCCTTGCCAATTAAATCCAAAGAGGTTATCTCCAGCAACTGTTAACAAAGACAATTTAAGCCAAGTAAAAATTATGAAAAAACGATCTAAACTGAAGCCTATGAACCAAGAATAAAGGGGAGAATGTATGAAAACCCACACTCATCCGTATGAAAACCCACACATGCCAAAGACAAAGGTTACACTTCCAAAATATCCACTTCCCTCGTACAAATACTAGTTGAAACACATTTTTATTAAATTTTTAATGTAACAGGAAAATTGAGATAAACAGCACAGCTATCGGGTACTGTATTAACAATGCACTCCATTTTTTTAGTAACATAAAATAAAAGAGCATCAACGGAAAGATGCCATCCACACGAAAAGGAAAACGGACCAGCGACAAAAAAGCCGGCTAAATACGAAGATGGGACTCTACAAAGTTGATATAAGTGTCCGAACTTGTAAGTTGTAACCACTTATCCAAACAACACACTACCATTAGTAAACAAAAGTGGCTCTTGAGCAGTACAATGGAGTCACCTCAGAAAGACCTAATATTACATTCAATCTCGTCTTTCGCAGCCTTCTCGTCTTTTTGTTTTTATATCGACGTAGAAATGGAAAAAGATTGTCGGTGCCGAGTTGGAACATATCCCCAAAGAGAGGATTCGAGCGAGAATTCCATAATTGTGCCCGTTCAGTTCCTCAGTCTCCTGTCTCACCCGATAAAAAATCCTTCGGTTTAGTTCAAAAGCTCAAACGACTATTGATAGGTTCTGAAGTTCTACCTTATTATTATCAAGTCCAAACCCTTGCGATAGATCTAGAAACTTTAGATGCCTCGTGAAAAGATTGGGCTTTTACAATCTTCCAATCTTTTGATCCAGAACTGCTTGGTTTATAACCACATTAAAGATTTTTTCCTTTTCGGTCTTTCGAAGAATGTTTTCATCCTAAGCCTCTCTGCAAACTTCATTTACTCCCAGACTCCTTCACCTGCCCCTACCCCCTCAAAATGCTCTTATAAACTAGTAACTCATTATGTAATCTTAGAAAGGTTATGCCCATGCCAAGCACACACCTGAAAAGGAGAATCAAAAGACTGTGTCACACACTTCCCAAATTCAGCCTATAGACTTTCTGGACTCTCTTATAACTTTAGACAAGGGAGAGTCCTTTAGCTATTAGAAAACAAGGCTATGGTAATTCCCATCATCCTATTTCCTCGTTGATAAAATAAACAAGTAAATCAACCAAACATCCAAAATCTCAAAGGATGACAATTGGGAGCTGAAAACAACATTTTAGCTATAGCAAAAAATATCAGTAACAGAGCGATGTTTTCCAGCAGCTCAAGTTTTCAAATTCACTAAGCCTCCATCGGCAAGGTAGGATACAGATCAACAGAACATAATGTGGTGTCATGAAATCAGAGTAGCGTTTGTTAACTTTCAGAAGCTTCTCCCATTATATGAAAGCTTTGAGTACTTCATGAGACTTGGAGACACTTGGATAACAAGGTTAACCTAATTGTGAAAGTAAAAGCAGAAATGATACCACTACTGAAGTATAAATTTGAAATCCATGGCTCCTTATTCATCCTATACATGACAAAAAGAATAAGAAGTTGAACTACTGAACCTGTTCATACATGTGAGGATTAGTGCAAGGTTAAATGCTTTAATGTTTGGTAAGATCCATTGGCGAAGATCTGCATCTTCAATGTACTTAAGAAACAGCTCCTGGTCAGTCGCCTTCACGTGCATCCGGGCTGCACGTGAGGAGGAGTGTTAGACTTGTCCCACATGCTACTGTACATTGCTCCAAGGCTTAATTCGCATTTGGTCTCCTCAAGTAGTACTACTTCTGAGTGCATTTTAATTTGGCACATAGCTAGTTTTATATACCTTCAAATATTTTTAGCATTCCTATTTTTGACACTAATAGAATGGATGTGAACATGCAAAATCAAGTTACTCTTACTGCTTCTGTTTGAACAGAGATGAGTACTGTTTCTCGCTTATTTATATATACTTGAATAGCGACTGGTATACGAAGGAGCGAGAGAGACTACGGTTTCTCATATGCCCCCACCTTTGTATTCCTTCAACAAAATCATCTCTTATTATTATTTTGAAACGGCAAAAAAATTATTGATAAAGAACTCAATAATGGGTACATATCAAGAACGGAAAAGGGGAGGGGAAAAAAATAAAACCATCTTTTATTGGCCCGGCCCATTCCGGCTGCAATCTTTGGAGTAGTTTTTTCATTCAATAAAAAGTCGTGTCCGACGTTAGGATTGGTCCCACAACCGCAAGTTTCACCGATAAGAACGTGTTCCCATTATTGTAGAAAATATGGCCGGCAAACCCTCAGTATTGGGAAACCACTTGCTTGACTAATTAAAATAGTATGCTACTGTGTATTTATATTTTTAAACTGTTTGGGAAAGTAAAGGATTTGGCAAGACGATTTCAAAGAGGCAACTATTCACGTGCACGTGACAGATTGTGGGCATGGGCGCGATCATGATCATGACTAATAATAATAAATAAATAAATAAAACTAGTGATGTGTGACGTATGGGTCAAACAGTGATAGCTAGCGGAGGAAACGAATGGTTTTGATAAGCTAGCTGGTATTACCTGAAAATTTTGAAAACTTCCCTCGTCTAGTGAATGCGGCCAACGAAAGTGATAGAAATGATGCTACTAAAATCTTTGACAGTTTTATTGAATAAAAATACTAATAGATACGGTAAAAGCTTGTAATAATAGAGTAAATAAACAGCTCCTTGTTCAACAATGAATGAGATCATTGTTGATAGATCGATCTTTTCGTCAGACAGTGTGGAGAATAATTTTGACAAGCTGAGATTGGAGCAAGCAATTTTGAGAGATTTTTCCAGGAAGATGATTTTGGCACTCCAATTTTTTATGATGACATTTCAAAATTTATTTTTTAGTGTGCCTCGCTATGTATAATTTGTACACTAAATGACAAGTTTTAGAGTGCTATCATAAAAAGTTGAGTGTCAAAATCATTTTTCATTTTCCTGTCAAAAACCATAAAATGAGGAACCATACATGTAACTCTCTGCATCCGTGAGTGGTGTAGAGTCAGTAGGACCTGTTACTCTCAGTAATGCTACACCCGTGGGATCAACTACGAGTACCACACAAACGATTTAAGCCGTTCATTGAATGTAAAATATTTTTTCAAGAGCCTCGGCCAAAAAATCAGCTCAATCCGATACTTATGGGTGCTCGATATAATCATCTAACTTTTCATTCGGATTTCAAAATAATGAAAAGTTAGATGATCCAATCGAGTGTCCATAGGTATCAGATTGAAATGATTTTTCACGAAGATCCTTGAAACAATATTTTACATTTAATGAACGGCACGAATCATTTGTGTGAGATCCGGAGTGGGCCCCACACACCAGGGACAGAACCAGGATTATGTAAATGCGGAGGCCGAACTATGAACAAGATTTTGAAATTTCAAGGTTCAAAAATCTAATAGTTTGTTCGGTTTAGAATTTGAGGAAGGTTTTTTGAGTAGTAAGTAGAGAGAGATAGAAAGATGAATGAGATATATAATTAAAGGAAAAATTTATAGGAGACTGTGGCGGAGAGAGAGAGAGAGAGAGAGAGAGAGAGAGAGAGAGAGAGAGAGAGAGAGAGAGAGAGATTGGGTTTTGGGATCCAAAACGAATACATTTTTAAAGTGTGGGCGTGTCAAGACTTGTAACACTTAATACAAAATACAATATTTAGGCGTTATTAACAAACAAAAAAAGTACTAATATTAATATAAAAAATTAAAAAAAAAACTCACCCGAAACAACGCGGGGGTTGTGGCCCCGGTATGGCCACACCTAGAACTGCCTCTGCCACACACAAATCAGTGCGCGATCTGTCTGGAAAAAGTCTATGTGAACAGACATACTGTTACTCGAATATTTGTACTCATTCCATCTCAAAAAATTTTGGTTCATCTTAAAAGGCCGTGTTAATTTTCAACCTTTTCATGCATAATTGTTTTAACCATTTGTAGGAATTTAAATCTCCATAGTCAGTTAAATTAGTGTCAAAGTTCAAAATTTATGGACCAGACGGCTTATTCAATAATCAAAAAATTTTTTTTTTGGGTAAATAATAAACAAAAAAAAAAGTTTATGTACATAACAATCCAAATTCAACATCAAACACAACCACCCACATCTATATGAAAGGTTGTGTTTGGATTGTTGTGTATGTAGCATAATTATTCAATAAACCGTAATTAAGGGGTGTTATGGCTAAATAAGCTATATGGCTTCTTTTTCTAATTCAATTTTTTTCGCATTTAATTGTTTCTTGTCAAATTTTGTGAATTATTGAATTGTCCCAACTTACAAAAATTATGTCCAAACTTACAATTTTTTGAATAAAGACAAAAATAAGTAAAAAAAAGTCAAATGGCTTTATTTAAAGAAATTTGAGTTTGCATTACAATTTTTTATTTTTCTCGATTTCTCTCGTTGAAACGAATAAATAATCCACAAAAATTTGAAACGAAACTAATAAATGCGATTTTTTTAAATAAAGAAAAAAATAAATTAAGTGACTTATATAGCCAAAACACCACTAATTTTGTGTGTCTAATAAATTAATCAGAAGAATTATTTTTGTGTGGGCGATAGAGTACTTTTGTCCGACGACAAATTTTGTGTGTCTAATCGTTCCATCCATTGACATGATAATTAGAGTTGAGAGCTGACCGCTGAAGGCTGAAGCTGAACCAGGGGAGAATTTAGAACTAGAATAATTGAGGGTGTAACGCCCCGAAAATTCGGAGACATTAAAAAAAATATTTAAAAGATTATTTTCACAAAAGGAATTCATATATTTATTACGTCACCATTTCAAAAGCATATGTCATTATATTACAACTGTTTCGAATAAATAAAAATATTACAATTTTCAAATAAATTTAGAAGCTTTCAAGATAAAGTCGACTTAAATTAATCAGAGCGACTATGCAGCTTCTTCCTCGATAGGATTGAACTCGATCGAATCGTACGACACTTCTGTTCCGTCTTCGGTACCTGGCGTTCAAGTTACCAGGGCAACATAGTACCGTGAGCGATGACACTCAGTACCCAAAACTAGAGCTGGGTAACGGGTCGTGTCGTATCGTGTTCGTGTCGTGTCAACGGGTTCGTGTCACATACAACCCAACACGAACACGACCTGTTTAATAATCGTGTCAAGTTTGCAGACACGAACACGACTTGTTAACAAGCAGGTCAACCCGAACACGACCTATGTAACCCGTTTATGAGATTGTCGTGTCATTCGTGTCAACCCGTAACACGACACGGTTTGAACACTTTCTGCAAATAAAATTCTTCCTGCATTCACACAGTCTTAAAAATTAAAACTCAAGTTCCAACATCCAACCTAGAAAAATCAAATGAACCACTTAGAGTCTTACAAACATAAGTACCAATCACCCGGTCCACCACCACTTAAAGTCTTACAAAGATAAGTTCCCAATACTTAGAGTCTAACAAAGATAAGTTCCAATACTAAATAAGTCTGACTTAAACAGTTAAACATTCAAAATACAAAACAAGTTCTCACTGGAACCATTCATTATTTGGTTCCATTTCCAGATCAAGCTTCTTCAGAAAACCACACTCCCAATTTGTCCTTTGCATCAACCACAGAGCCCTACCATATCCCTGCAGAGCTGTGAGACAAAATACAAACAAAGAATACGTCAACTAATTGTAGGAAAGAGTACCAAAGCATATTGGGATTTTCAGACTGACAATTAACTTAATAAATAATACCAATCCTAGAATGGCCCAACACTCTCAGAAGAGAGTGGTTCAAAGCAGCTCTAAATTTTAATTTCCAACAACTGACTTCACAGTTCGCAGGACTAGTTATCACTACACTAGACTAGTCATTGGCTCATTACTGCACAATTTAGGAGCCATGCCATAAAAAGTTAAAAACAATCAGTCAATCACCATCAAAGTAGCAGATAATACTTACTCTTAATCAAGGTTCAACATTGATCACGGAACTAGAACATCCCACTGATTCGGACTGATCGTTGTCGAGATTCAAGTTCATTATGTCTTCAATAATATCATCCAACTTCACATTGTCGATTTCTAAATGACAACAATAAGTCATGTTAGTCTCAAGTTTATTCTCTAAAAAAGGCATAACAAAAGATGACAATATATTTACCTTCCCCTCCAAACAACCAATCCCTAGAGCATATCAAAGCCTCAACAATTTTAGGCTTTAAAGAACTCCGATATTTGTCAAGAACTCGACCACCAACACTAAATGCAGATTCGGAAGCAACCGTAGAAATAGGAATACTCAACACATCGCGAGCCATCGATGCAAGTTCCGGATACCTATAACTGTGGGCTCTCCAATATTCAAGTACATCAATGTTTTCATTTCTTGCAAGCCTAGGCTCATCCAAATACAATTCTAGCTGACTTTTTTGTGCACTAGAAACAAATGAATGGCTCTCAAATGCATCAAAATTCTATAAACAATAAAGTATAAAAAAATTAGAAGATAACGTAAAATACCAAGTTAATTTACATGAACACCATGTCAAAAAGAATGTTGTTACCTCAATGAATTCGCCTTGGTTTTCTTGAACAACGTTTCCTTGAACAACTTCCGGTTTGCAAGAGGCTTTAGCTTGGTACTCGCTAAAGAGACCAAAAAGCTTTTCTCGGATTCGTGTACACTGTGTGAATACCTCACTGGATGACTCACCATAAAGCTTTCCATAAGAATACTCCACCAACTAAAACTTAAAACGAGGATCAAATATAACCGCAATTACCAAGATCACAGAATGCTCCGACCAATACCTGTAAAACTTCACCATCATTTGACCGGCCATCCTTCTCATGAAAGGATCAGTATTGTTCATCTCCTTATTTAGGAGAAACTGAATTGCACAGACCTATGGAAAATACAAATTTGATGTAGGATATTTCGAACTCGAGAAAATGCAAGTAGCATCATACAAAACTTTCAAGAACTGGCAAATCTTTTCTGCTCTAGCTACCCCATTCCTCTTGAGAAGGACAATGCTTAAAATTCGAGTCACTAAGTTGCAACTGGCAAAACACACGCCGATAGTAAATGGCACTTGCAAGCATGAGATATGTTGAGTTCCATCTAGTTGGAACATCTTGCCTTAAACCTCTTTTGGAATCTAGAGAATATTGTGCAACACACTCCAATAATTTTTGTTTTCTTGCTTGAGATCCTTTCATGTATTTGACACACTCCCTAATCTTGTCAACAACATATTTCTTTCAGCCCCATTTGAACTACCAAGTTAAGAATATGAGCACAACAACGGATATGAAAACAGCTACCCTCGTCCACAAGTGCACTATTCAAATTAAGATGATTCTTAAGCAAGTCAACAAGCACATCATTTGCAGAAGCATTATCCAAAGTAAAAGAGAACAACTTGTTCTCGATGCCCCATTTACCCAACAAATCATACACCTTCTCTTTCAATGCAACACCACTATGTGGTGGAGGCATGTACGAGAAATTCAGAAGTCTCTTGTGCAACACCCAATTCGCATCAATAAAGTGGCAGTAAGACTCATATAACCATCCGTGGCAATAGATGTCCATAAATCAGACGTCAAACAAACTCTACCAGGCAAAGTACGCAAATTGCGACCTAGAGTTTGATACTCTTTCTCATGCAGAGAAAGGACGGCAGTCCTAATAGTCCTCCTTGAAATTGAGTGGGCTTCTAGGTTTAAGTAGGTAAAAATATTCCTAACACCGTCGTACTTGACAAAGCTAAGTGGCAAGTCATGTCTAATTACTACATGCACCAATAGTTCACGAAACCTATCAAGGTTAAATTTCGCTAGTTGTAATGCTCCATTTTTAGATACAAGCATCTGTCCAATATCCATTGCTTCACTCTTTAAACAAACAAGTAAATGACGCTTCAAATTTCCAGTTCCATATTTACTACCTGAAAGATACACCTGACCACATTTCTTACACTTGCATTTTTCAGGCTCATCATTCACATCGTCAGGGTTCTCAGGGTCATTCTCATCATCATCAGGGTTCTCAGGGTCATTCTCATGGTCATTCTCATTATCAGGGTGATTCTCTTTCTTAGGCTTGTCAAGAATGTCAAAACATTTCCATACCTCAGACGTAAGCCTACGTTTTCTCTTCAGAACAGGCTTCTTAGCCTTCTTTAGAGGAGGCTTCTTGCTCTTGGCTTTGGCTACACCTCTTTTAGGTGGTGAATGAGCTGATTGAGAATGAATTGATTCCATTGTAGGATTCGTATCCATCTGTTCAAAGATTAACTGTCAGAACCAGTGTAATCAAAACGATTGCATAAGTGAAACAAATAGATCGCAACAGACCATTGTAAATGACTATAGAGAACTAGTAATCAAGACTATAAAAATAGAAATAGATCACAAAAATAGGAACAGATCCGAAACAGAAACAGATCGCAAACAACTTGAGACAAGAGTGAGAGTGAGACTAAGTAAAAAACTAAAAATACACCAAATGGACCATTCTATCACTCTCGGTCAAAACCCAAACGTACCAACTAGGCAACTACTAACGAAAGATGTTTGCGCTAGGGCGTGAGTGGTGAACGGTGTTGAACTTTGAATGGTGAACCTCAGGCGTCGAGATTCAGTCTTTTAGGCGTGAGATGAGAGTGAGAGAGATCAGAAGATTCGGATGAGTGTTTGAATTTTGAGTCATTGAGAGAGAGAGAGAGAGAGAGAGAGAGAGAGAGAGAGAGGAAATTAAGAGATGTCTGCGCTAGGGCAACATCTGAACTTCTCATTGCCTTTTATATGAACCCTGTAATCATGTGCTGCAAGTGCACAGCCCAGCCCCTTTTTTCGTGGTCGGGTCGGTCGGGTTAATGGGTGACGCTTTTTTGAATTTTTTTCCGTGTTCGGGTCAGGTCGTGTTCGGGTCGTGTTAATGGGTGACACGGATAAGTAATCGTGTTAGTCGTGTCAGTTTCGGGTCTCCCGTGTTCAACCCGAACCCGACCCATTTAGAATTCGTGTTCTCGAGTCGTGTCAATTTAGTGTTTCGTGTGAGAAATGGTCATCCCTAACGCGCTAACTTCGTGTCCGGTTCGTGTCGTGTTATCGTGTTACATGTCTGTTGCCCAGCTCTACCCAAAACCCAGCCACCCGAACCCATAACTTACAAGCAACAAGATATATAATAGGAATGCAATAAGAATAATATCAAAAGAGAACAAATCCATTATTTTAGATTAACCCATTGGAGGGGCTATTTCTTTTTGTAAAAATCAATAAAAAATATTTTAAGAACAACAAACGGTTTGAACCATCTTTGTAGGATACAAAATGGGCCCCATAAAAAAATCATCAATGATTTAATGATTTTTTTGCGGGGCCCATTTTTAATGATTTTTTTGCAGGGCAAATTTTGAATCTTATAAAGATGGTTCAAACCGTTTGTTATTCTTAAAATATTTTTTTATTGATTTGTACAAAATATTAGCTTAATCTAATATTGATAAAAGTTTGTTTAGAATTCGTTGGGGCCAAACACTTAAATTTATATTTATAATTAAATTATTAACTTTTACATTAGTCCTACGAAGATGATTAAAGATGACGTGATATTGCTATTCGCATTACTCAATTTTACAACTGTCCTACCCATTCGCAAATAGTATAGTAAAAAGTTATAAAAAAAAAAAAAAAAAAAAAGAAAAAATGCCGATCAAATACCATAGTTATAAAAAAAAAAAAGAAAAAGAAAAATAAGTAAGTGTCGATAGTTACAAAATCTGATGGAATTGGAAGCTGGCCCTGAAGTTGTTACCAGTTCCAACCGTGACACGCGCACGTACTATTTCCCCAGCTTCCTGATGTAGAATTCAAAAAGAGGAGTGCTAGATACAAAGAAAATTGGCAAAAAAATGACCCTTAAAGTGTACATGAATGGTCCAGATTCACTGTGCAGTGCATCTGAGCCGTTCATGTACACTTTAAGGGTCGTTTCTTTGCATAGTTTCTTTGTACTTAGCATTTTATGGAGACAAGAAAGGATAGATTCAATCAAGGACTTTCATTAATCACGTCGATGGTTGGACGAACATTATACTGTATGCTGTATTGATCTTCTTGCACTTAACTACATCTACGGCAAACTCCTGTTAGAGAGAGAAACCCGCTGCTAGAGAGAGAAAGAAAGTCTGAATCCAGATATGGGGGAGGGGGGGCCTCCGCCTCCCTCACCCTCCTCCCCTCACTCCTCCCCCTCTTCTCCCACCTTCCTGACTTTTCTACCGTCGTTTCTTCTCCGTTTCCCCATCTCGTTCGTTCGATTCCGACTTCTGTGTCTCCTCCTGTGGTTCAGCACATGTGACGGGGTTCCGTCCGTTTTGCTCGGCGAAGCTGGTGTAGGTCAGAGATGGGTAGGCGTGGTGTGTGGTGGTCCGACAAACGGCAAGCATCAGTATGGCTAATAAAGGTGAGGCTAGCAGTTAGGGGTTTTTTTTTCTTACTATTGCTTGTTTTCCTTTTCCGTGTTGTTTGGCTCGGTGGTTTCCGGCTGGTTTCCAGTTTGGCTTGTACTGGTCTAGTTTTTCTAGGTCCAGTGGGTGTTGGTGGTGGGTTAATAATTTTAGGTTTAACATCGGTTGGGTTGCTTGGCCGGAGTCTTCATCTGCGTTTGGGTTTCGTTGCGTGTTTGGGTTGTGCCGGCAGTTTGGTCTAGCGATTGGGCTGCAGCTGGAGGTTTCGGTATTCGTCCAGATTTCATATGTGCTTTCTCGGGTTTGAGCTGGGGTCCGTTCGGATTTTTCTACTACTTGGACTTATATTGGTTCTTAATCTAGGCATTTCGTTAGTCTTGCTTCTGCTGGGGGTGCCTGTGTCGAAGGCTTGATAGTTTTGGTTCATTCCTGTATCTTTTGATAAATTCTGTATTGCTTTCGGGCTTTGAAGTGAAATTGACATTTTCAAAAAAAAAAAAAAAAATCTTCTTGCACTTGAAGACAAGACAATATACTATATATTTGACTGCGGAAACATGGGGACGCTGAATTCACACGTCTGGAGTTGATAAACGACTGAGAAACTCTACACCAATGACTACTTAACTTCGAGAGGTCTGGTCAAGTCGGCATTAAAAAAGATAATAACTACTTGTTTTCTAAGATGTTGCATGTTTGATTTTTACGGATACTAAACATTTTAAATCTCGGGACCACTAGAGATTTGCCTAGTTATATTAACTTAGTGCCCCAAAATCACGTAAAGTGAGCGTAAGTTGGGCTGAACGTCCGATCATAAATATTCCCTCCGTCCCAATTTAAAGCTGCATTCTTTTGAATTTTACTTAAAAACTCGACTTAAATCTGAAAACTTTGAATAATAAAACTAATTGAGATCGATCAAATAAGATCTATATTATATATTTTTTGTGATCCATATTAAAAGATATAAGTGATTTCAATACATATAATCAACTTCACAGTTTTTGAGATTAATTTTGAAAATTTAAACCAAAAGTTTTGAATTCTTAAATAGCACAATTTCTTTTAAAGAAAAACACTTAAATTGGGACAAGAAAGAGTAGTAGTAAGCATGGGGTCCATAACAAAGTTGTGGTCAAAGTTTGGAGTAGCGCAAGGATTCCGCTTTCATCGGACGGTGATTACGGCATCAGCAACCGAAGCTAGCAACGTTGACTACGCATTACCGGCCGATAAAACTGACTATTAAACATTTGTAGTAGAAAAAATGGAGAAGTTTTTGGGTGCCCTGCGATATTCATCGGCGATTTGGACCGTTCTCACATATTTTGGATGGTTCAAATCTATTTTCTCTCTCTACCCTCACTCCACTACTCTCTTTTCTCTTTTTTTCTCTCTAAAATTTAGACCATTCAAAACTATTTCGATTGCCGACGGGTACCACATGTCTGGTACCTACGGGCATCCAAGAATTTCTCGAAAAAATGACAATTCACTAGTATAGCTGGATTAGATGATTATGAAAGTGACAGCTTGGAATCTTTATTCGATACTCCAATGAATCCAAAACAGCCCTTTTCACCCCGTCACTTGGGTCACCTTCTTCACCCCCATCACTTTCGTCACCTTCGTCACCCCCATGACTTTCGTGACTCTCACTTCCGTTGTCACTTTCGTCTCTCTCACTTTGCTCTCCACTTGGTTTATTTTGAACATCCCTAGTAGATTCATCACGTCCACTTGGTTTATTTTCCAGAGCTTCCATGAGGATGTCGTCCGTCTTCTGAATTTGTTCCACCTGTTGAATAAACGTTCTCTTCGCCAATTGAAAACCTTCAATAGAGATCTGCAGAGGAGATAGATTACTTTGATATAAGATTTAGTTGAATGAAATAGCTTGTACCATCAACAAAAGTAAATAACTGTTCACTGACCAGATGACGAAGGCGGGGCTGCGGAAATTTACTTAAAATGGGGTCCAAAAGCTCTAAATTCTCCTCCTTACCAATGCGTTCTTGTATACGCTATTGCGTCCAGCACTCAATCAATGGACCACCATCTTGACCTACAGTCATACCCATCGACTCTATATCAAAATATAAAAGCAGCAACAAAAATTCAAAAATACATTAGCACATGTATTCCGCACCATCCAGGCATTTTGTAAATGTGAGGGCAACAAAGTAAATACAATGCGCATTACCATAAGGAGTAGAACACAACAACCAACGCCTGGGGCCTCAATCTTCCCTGCTTTTTTTGCGGCTTTTGCACCTCTATTCTTGTACATCGTAATTTGATGAACCAACCAGTCAAGAATAAACTGAGGCCATGCATAATGTGGAATTGCATCCAGATCCATAACACCGAGAAATAACTTTGGGCCAGCTTCATCCTTTGTCGTAGGACAAAGGAAGCAACACAAGGCATAAAGAATGTAAGCAGTTTTAAAGTTTGTCCCAGATGTCTTCTTCTCAAACACATGGTCCATCATTTTTATAGTCAGTCCTCTCGTCATCGTTTTCCCTTTCTCTAAAAATAGGGACTAAATGTGCTTGATATGATCGTCTTCACATTTGGTGGGAACTGATACACCACCAAGTTTGAGACCCAGGGCTCGTGCCACATCAGCAGTTGTTATCTCATAAGTCCTTAACCTCCCAAATTCCAACGTCCTCGTCTTGGGGTTGAAGTGTTCAACCAACTTCCATATGAAGTCCCGAGGCAACATATTGCATTGGACATTGAGAAGCGACCCAAAACCAAGTCATTCAACAGCTTTTCTTTGATTAATGGTCAGCTTCTTGTTTAATTCCCCCAATTTCTTCGGCGAACACCGACTTCGAAATATGGGTTGTACAATGCAATGATTATAAATTTTTGGTCATATAACATTTGAACTTCAACGATATGTTGGATAAGAGCATGACTTTGACATGCATATTACTTCAAAAAATATACAATAACTAACAAATACTCAATGCACAAATCCATACCACTGCAGTCTTCCTTTTCTTCTTTGGTTTTTTCGCCTTCTCTTCATTGGCACTTCGAATGTATGGCGCTTTGTCCGCCTCAGACATTTCCTTCCACCTCTTCCCAGCTCTTTTCGTGAGCTGCATAATTAAGCAAGACAAACATTAGTAACACAACATCAACTAAGATGTATTACTTCTTATTACAATATCATCTAACCGTTTTTAGAATGTATGTGGTAGAAGGCTCTGCCTCTCTGACACCTTTTATGAACTCTTCCCTGCATTAGTAAAAATACAAATTGCATCACTTAATGTGAACAAAAAATTGTTGCCGGAATTCAACACATGTATCCATAACCAATAAGCAATATTGTACTACCAAATACATACTTGAAAATTATATAGGGATTGGTCATTGCACGTCCCTTAAATGCCTTACTCACTTCTTCAGTCCGGGGTCACTTTTGTCCTCTACTCGTAGTCACCCTTCATTTGGCAAATTTTAAAATATATTTCAGTAATAGCTGGTAATAATATGCATGAAACAAAAAAGAAACAAAAAAAATTGCACATAAGCAACAGTTGCTAATAATATGCATGAAGTGCACCCCATTATATGCTCGTAGGTTCCTCAAACATTGGTGGTTTAAAGTCAAAAATCAAAAATTTGTAGCTCTGTCAGGATCTACTTCAAGGCTTACTCTTTTTTTAAAATAAGGTTTTTCTAATGGTAAACCAATTTAATAAACATTCATTATTACCACTACACCACAACAAATTGCGCAATTCACCAAACGTCGTATGCTCCTTACAAATATCAGTGCCCTTCAGGCACAAAGTTTTGGATTAATCACTGCAAACTTTCTACTTCAAACACAATAAGCCAGTGATGCCACCTGTTGTAACTACAATATTCTGTGGTCAAAATCATTTACAAAGCCCACATGCTTATCCTTTTTTTTTTTTTTGTGATATGTCCATACAAGCATTGAGATTTACGTGATATGTTAGACCATTAAATCTTGTTTTCTGTTTCAATCGTTTTGGTTCTGCTACTTGAGTATCCTGCTATGTCAAAGTTAATATTTTTTGGTAACTTCGGTAAAGTCATACCCAACGCCCCATATTAACTCAGATTTATCCCTCACCCGATTGTTCTTATTAACAACAATGTCGCATATACTGGTCTTGTATAGTTTTTAAAAAAAAGGAAATCTAAGTACAGGGGACTCGCTCTAGCCTAGGTAAGGGTTAGAGTGGGCAAGATGTAAGCAAGGTTTTTTTCATGGCTTGAATCCAGCCACTGGGGATGTGCCATCCCCAGAGTTAGCACAATTCAGAACACTTGTTCACCCTTGCCAAAATGCACCAATCTTTCTTTCAATATTTTCTCAGAACTCGCTTCGGAGCCTTCTCTATTTTTCTCATATGTGGCATGCCCATTCTCTCTAATGTCAATTTAGTCCCATGGTTCATCAATAGATCCTCCTTTCCAAAGCACTCTTCGTTTGGACTAGGAAGTGTCTGCAAGCCTAGTCCTTTAAGCTCGGATTCCAACAAGAGTTCGCGCATTAGAAGGAGAGGTAGGACTAGCAACCCATACATCTCAAACCCTAATCAGGAAAAAAAAAAACTTGCATGATTGGGGTGAATGGATTGGGACTGAATCAATGGCGCACGTCTTCGAAGATTATGGTTCAGAAGTTTCCATTTGTATCTTTAGCATCATTGAATGCATCTTCGTGAAAAAACAAAATTGAACACATCTCCGATGAGCACCCAATATTATAGATATTTGGTGCGACTAGTCCCGTATTATGTTGTTTTAACTTATGTTTATTTATCTTTTATAGTGATATCGCACGTAAGGTGTGTTTTTGTGTATTTCAGGTAATTCGTATAAATAAGGCGCGTTGGAACGCCAAGGAATGCTCCGGGTGCAACCAAGTAATCAAGGCCGCATGCCACCCCGTTGTGGTCATGAAAAGATGGTTTGGAGGTTGTTCGGGTCGCCCAAGGGTCAAGGGAATTGAAGGAGAAGTGAGGATTTTACCAAAGCTACTCATCTTCCGACGTGCTGAGGGTAGAATTGTCATAACTTTTGGTGTACAAAGTATTCTTGATCCAAACCACTTGGGTTAGAAAGTAGACTCAACGAGCTTTCCAACGGTCCAAAGAACGCCTAAATCCGAGTTCGGGAGTGTCCGGAGCGAGCCCGCGAAATTATACAGTTTATATCTTATGGCCCTATTTATTTGACTGGACTCATAATGAATGGGTATATGGCCTCTTAGGACAAGTAATCCCATTGAACTAATACTGATTCAGTGGAATCAGAGATTTCCTCATTACTATCTCTCCCAAGGTATGATATGTCCCCTATTTTCTTAGATTTCATATCCAGTGGATACTTGCTCATGAATGCAAAAGTTTCAACTAGAGATAGGATATGTGGTCCCCATAGATTCATAGTCCAAACTGGTACTTAAATCCAGGCAAACAAACAGGATCCTATGTTTACTTTGTGAAATGGTACTAGTCTGTAGACTTAACATGAATGTGGATTGTATGACTTGGAAGCTTGAAAGCAAATATTGGCAATGATTTCGGCATTGTTGCCCTATGCTAAACCAGCATGTTGTATGCATTGGCTTTTCTAAATAAACTAAACAAACAGGAAGCTTACAAGTTTTCAACTTTAGACACTGTATTTTTTTCCTCGAAACATACGCAATTTCGTTTCCACTTTCAGGTGTTTTTCTTGGCATATTGGAGAATACCAGGCCTCAACTGGGAGCCTTTAGCTCATATTGTCCTCGGTTTAAGGTTTTCTCGACCGACACTATGCAACGACTGGCGAGAGAAAACCGATATGCAATTGACGATGAAAGTTACTCATGGCCAAGACTAACAATGACTAACATTGCAACTACAAACAGATTATTGGAGATCAAAACCCTAACATTGCAACCAAAACCCATAAATTGCAAACCCTAACCCGAAAAAAATACTTACATGTCAAACGGATTCAACGTGATTGAAATGGATTGGAACGGAATCAATGGCCAGAGAATGTACGCGCACGTCTTCGATTCTTCTAGATCAAAGCCGATCAAATACCATAGTTATAAAAAAAGAAAAATAAATAAAAAGTATTGATAGTTACTGTGAAGAAAAGAGAAATGATGTATTATTGCTTATGTTCAAACTATAACCTAGTACGCCTTTATATAGGCTACGAAACGCATAACAAGAAAATAAACATAATAAGAAAATCTAGACTAATTAAAAAACATAAATAATAATTTGCTTAAACTAGAAACAGAATAATAAAATTTAGAAAATATGACAATATAATATTACCTAATATTATGTTAACACAAAATCTGATGGAATTGGAACCTGGCCCGGAAGTTGTTACCAGTTCCAACCGTGACACGCGCACGTACTATTTCCCCAGCTTCCTGATGTAGAATTCAAAAATATGGAGACAAGAAAGGATAGATTCAAAAATATGGAGACAAGAAAGCATACAATATACACTGTATGCTGTATTCATCTTCTTGCACTTGAAGACAAGACATTTCTTGCACTTGAAGACAAGACAATATATCTGACTGAGTGGAAAGACTACAATACACACCCCTTATTTGGGTGTGTATCATATGCACCCCCTAAAATGTTATGAATTATAGAGAAAAGTTACGAATCGCATTGCTAAAAAATTACAAATCGTATAAAGGTTACGATATATACCAAAATGTTATGAATCATAATGAAAATGTTACGAATTGTACTGCTGAAAAGTTATGAATTCTAGAACAAAAGTTACGAAATATGCTAAAATGTTATGAATGAACAATAAAATAGGTGCATATGGTACACTCTTTTAAGGGGTGTGTATTGTAGACTTTCCCCTGACTGAGACCATTGGAAACAGTGGAAGGAAACAAAGGGGATGCTGAATTCACACGTCTGGAGTTGATAAACGACTGAGGCCCCGTTCCAGAAATTTTCTTAAAAAATAAGTACTTATTTTGTCACTTCTCATTTAAAAATAAGAAGGGTCATTCCATAAAACCCAAATAAAAAGTTCATTTCACATTTTCAAATTCAAAAATAATGTAAATGAAAAAAAAAATTAATTTTTTTCTTTGCACCGTATTAAAGATCTCAATGAAATCTATCAAATAAGATCCATAGTGGTAGGAAAATTATTTGCGTAAACACATGATTTTTGAACTTGAAGTTGCCTTATACAAAAAATAAGACTGTTGCAATAATAATGGGCGCCGGCGGAGAGAAATCGTACCGGCGGCCGCGTCCGGCCGTCTCCGGCTATTGGACGGTCGATCCGAGCCGTCCAAAAATTCTAAAAAAGAAAAACCAAGGGGGCTAGCGCGGTAATCAACGGCATCCGAGGTGTGTAGGGTGCTTGATCCGAGCATCCCTTTTCCGTGTATATGTGCTTGATCATATATACACGGAATAGGAGTGCTCAGATCAAGCACCCTACACACCTCCGATACCGTTGATTCCCGCCCTAGCCCCCTCGGTTTCTTTTTTTAAGAATTTTTTGACGGCTAGGATCGGCCGTCCGGTGGCCAGAGACGGCCAGGCGCGGTCGCCGGTACAATTTCCCTCTCTGGCGCCCATTGGTACCTATATAAATTCTGAAAAATAAGCACTTCTTTCTTATTTTTTGGGGAACAAGCATTCTTATTCAACAAAAAAAAGTTCTTATTTGGGTTGTGGAACCTATGACTACTTAACTTCAAGAGGTCTGGTCTTAGCTATGATATTGCATGTTTGATTTTTTACGGAGGCTAAACATTTTAAATCTCTGGACCACCGGAGATTTGCCTAGTTATATTAACTTAGGGCTCCAAAATCACGTAAAGTACGCGCAAGTTGTGCCGAACGTCCGATCATAAATACTCCCTCCGTCCCAATTTAAGGCTGCATTATTTTGAACTTAACTTAAATTTGAAAACTTTGAATAATAAAACTAATTGAGATCGATCAAATAAAATCTATATTACATATTTTTTTGTAATCCGTATTAAAAAATATAAGTGATTTCAATACATATAATCAACTTTACAATTTTTGAAATTAATTTTGAAAATTTAGATCAAAAGTTTTGAATTCTTAAATAGCACGATTTCTCGTTAAAAAACACTTAAATTGGGACAAGAAAGAGTAATACTAAGCATGGGATCCATAACAAAGTTGTGGTCAAAGTTTGGAGTAGAGTCAGGATTCCGCTTTCATGGGACGGTGATTACGGTATCAACAACCGAAGCTAGCAACGTTGACTACACATCACCGGCTGATAAAACTGACTATTAAACATTCGAAGTACTAGAAAATACGGAGAAGTTTTTGGGTGCCCTCCGATATCTGTCGGCGATTCGGACCGTTCTCACATATTTTGGACAGTTCAAATCTATTTTCTCTCTCTACCCTCACTCCACTATTCTCTTTTCTCTTTTTTTCTCTCTAAAATTTAGACCATTCAAAACACGTTTGGATATTTCGATTGTCGACGGGTACCACATGTATGGTGACCAAGAATTTCTCAAAAAAAGGACAATTGACAAGTATAGCTGGATTAGATGATTATGAAAGTGACAACTTGGAATCTTTTTTTTTTGTTTGTTTGATCATTACTTGGAATCTTTATTTGATACTCCAATGAATCCAAAACAGCCCTCTTCACACGTGATTCCTATGTCACGGGTTGGGCTCCTCTAGTAACTGTTCAAGCGGAGCATATTCTTATGGGAAAATTTCAAAATGGCACCTGAACTTTGCACCAAATGTCACAGAGACACCTGAATTTAAGTTTATTTTAATTAAACACCCATATTAACAAAATTCTCAAATTTAGACACCTGAACTTAAGTTTATTTCAATTAAACACATATACTAACAAAATTATCAAATTTAGGCCCCCGCCGTTATACTCCGTCCCAAAAATTGCTAACATAGTATCTCCAACCCGTTTAAGTTGCTCCATTGCACATATTGTCTAGGGTTGAAAATATGTGCAATGGGGCAACTTAAACGGGTTGGAGATGCCATGTTAACAATTTTTGGAACGGAATATAAGGGCGGGAGTCTAAATTTGGGAATTTTGTTAATACAGGTGTTTAATTGAAATAAACTTAAGTTCAGGTGTCTAAATTTGGGGATTTTGTTAGTACATATGTTTAATTGAAATAAACTCAAGTTCAGGTGTCGCTGTGACATTTGGTGCAAAGTTCAGGTGTCATTTTGAAATTTTCCATATTTTTATACTACTTTACTAGTTAAGAGCATTCACATGAAGCTCTTTAAATTTTGGAGCAAAGTACATCATAACAATTTATTTTATTACTGTAGTTATTTATTTTTAAAATGTCTATTACATCAGGCTTTCTATATTAAAACTCTTTCATTAAAAATATTGTTTACTCTCGCTCTTTTCTCAATTAAATTTTTTTTTTTGCCAAGAACCTTATTTTTTTGCCAAGAGCCTTATTTGAGGCACAACAAATGAGCAACAAATTGATGATTTTTGCGGGATCTATTACGAGTTCAACAAAGATTATTTAAACTGCAAGTCATTCTTAAAATGTTATTTTATAAGTTCTTGAAAAAAAAATACTTCAATCCCATAACAGCAAAGGCTACTTCAAAATTCGTAGGGTGCCCTACGAATGTTGAAACAACCCTTATCGATATCGGTTTGAGCTAATTTTTTTTCAGAAATCCATAGAAAAATATTTTAAAAACGATTTGCGGTTCGAATCATCTTTGTAGGATCCGTAATGGGCCTATCGAAAATAAAAAATTCAAGTTTTTCTTGGTGGTACTAAGCTGACCCTATCTTTGGAGGTGTGGCGGCTCAATTTTTGAACAAAGTTTAAAATTAAAATATTAAATAAATGTTTAACCTGTGAATTGTTCCTCGTGGAAGAAAAAGAGCAACCGTAGCAATGTTACTATGAAGGCAAGCAAAGGAGAGGCCAGGCTGATGAAGGGGCTTTTGGTGGGTTTGGCTCTCTACTTTAGTCCAAAAGTTAATTTGTTGATAGAGATGTGGATGCTCTAACAGAGAATAGCAACCAGACGGCCATAAACGTGCTCTCATTTATATTTCTATATATTTGAATATAAAAAATTTTATCAGCAGAAGGGATTCGCAATTGCGATGCAATTCCAACAAATATCCTGGGCACCCGTGGAAAAGGGTCCATTATTGCATATAATTTCTTTCACCAACTCCATTTCACTTTGTGTAATACAAAGCATTTGGACAGGTTATGTGCATATCCTCTAATTCTTGGGAGGTTAATTTCACCTATTGCTAGTGAGTGTCCCGATTTAAGCCCTATAAGAAATGATAGTATTTGAAAGGTTCCGAACTTGACAAATAGAAAGAGGAAGGAAAAAACTCATAAATTACTAGGCCAATATTCCCTATTAACTTACTAGGCCAATCCCTAATTGGGTCAGCAATTTTATTTCATGGGTTATCGTTTCAAGTGTGTTTTTTTATAAGTTTTTTTGTCAATCGATAGAAGATATCATTTACTTCATATATGAAGTACAAATTATATGCAATAATGGATAATCAAACTAGTAATTTTTTGTTAATAATTAATCAAATTTAGTTATCTCACATTTTCTCAATCAAATACACCATCATTATACAAAAATATTCTTTTTCTTCCATTTTCAACATGTTCCAAAAACTGTTGTTTAAAAAAAAAACATTTTTCCCTAAAATTGTTTTTTTAAAATCAAAGTTTTCAAAAAATTATTTTCTCTTTTTTTAATAACTTGTTTTTATTAGTTTGAAAATTATTTTCTATGTCACAATTTTTAGATTTTTATAAGTTAAAAAGGTGATGTGATAAGTTTTGATTATCCGCTTGATATTTTGATGCGTAATAATATCCTTTGTGTTTTCGATTTTGGCCAAAAAAAAAAAATTTGCTATCGCCTCCAAATCATTTTGTCCAACCACTAATGATCAAAGAAAAAAGTAAAGCACCACCATGAACTTGCAAATTGCAATATACTAATACAAAACCCGCACATCCCTCCCACTGTCGTTCCTACCCATACAAAAAAAAAAACCCCAATTCCCCTCCTCTCCTCTCCTCTTATCCTCTCTCTCATCACCCCATGGGAACTCTAGAGATAGAACACCCATACCCACCCACCACCACTGCCGCCGCTGCCGCCCACGACGGCTATAAGAAAACAGACGATGACGATGACGTCTCTCCAATCGAACAAGTCCGGCTGACCGTGGCCAACACCGACGACCCGACCCTACCCGTATGGACATTCCGGATGTGGCTCCTGGGCGTGCTCTCCTGCTGCCTCCTCTCCTTCCTCAACCAGTTCTTCTCGTACCGGACCGAACCGCTCATCATAACCCAGATCACGGTCCAGATCGCCAGCCTCCCCATCGGCCGGTTCCTGCACGCGGTGCTGCCGGAAACCAAGTTCCGGATCCCCGGATGCGGGGACCGGTTGTTTTCACTCAACCCGGGCCCGTTCAACATGAAGGAGCACGTGCTCATCACGATATTCGCCAACGCCGGAAGCGCTTTCGGGAATGGGCCGGCTTACGCTGTTGGAATTGTGGACATTATCAAAGCGCTTTATCAGCGGAAAATCTCGTTCATGGCGGGTTGGATCCTCGTTATTACTACTCAGGTAAATCACTTGAAAATCTTTTTCTTTTTTTGAATTTTGAATTTTGAGGCTGCGTTCTTTTAATTTAAGCTCCCTTTGTTTAGATGTAAAATGTTTTTTTAGAAAACAAATTTCAAACTTTTATTTTTCGGTTTTTGGTTAGCATTTGAAAAATATTTTCAGAAATCGACAAAATAGTATAGAGAGAGGGGAGCTTAAACGGTGGAGAAATCTTAGAATCTTAGAATTGAGCGTGAGTGAGTTAGAATGTACGATCGAGAAAACTAAACAGTGAAAATTGCAATAGAAGGAAGCAGATTCATTTCAAAAAATAACTTACGGAAGATTTAAGGGCAAGTTATTTTCATCAAATTAATGAGAAATCTTTTACATATAAAATGTTTTCATCAGTTTTTACACAACCAAATACTGGAAAATAGGTAAAATATTTTACCGGAAAACATTTTACGTCCAAACAAACGGAAATCTGAAAGTTTTGTCCTTATTTGATTTTTTTTGCATTTGTTAATTTTGTGCCAAATTTTTATGGGTTATTGATTCGTCTCGACGAGAGGTATCGAAAAAGTAAATTTTTTTTACTTTTACCCAAGTAATTTTTTCTTAAATTTTTTCGATTCCTTTCGTTGGGACGAATCAATAATTTACAAAAATTTGGCGCAAAATTAACATATACAAAAAAAATTTAAATAAAGACAAAACTCACAAATTTAAATTAAATTAAGTTTAAGTTATCCTGAGTTGAACTTTTAGGTGAAGGTTGAAATGGGTTTTAGAGATTTTTGTTTTGTTTTATTTGGTTTCTGTACTGCGGTGGTGCGTTTTTTTTGCTTTTGGGGTAAAGTTTCTGGGCTTTTCATAATCAGTTTGGTGGTCACTCACATCAGTACCAAATCATTTTGTTCATTTTTTTTGACTGTTTTCTTACCAAAATCGAATTTTTTTAATTTTTTCTCTAAATTGTAGGGAATTTTTTTCCTGAAGAATGATGGAAAGTTAAGGCCCCACTCTGCTAACTCAAATAAGTAGGAGTAGTACTTTTTTTTTTAAATTAAAAGTGATAATGGAGAAATTAAAAAATACCTAAGAATCTAGCGGAACGGAGCCTATTTTGATACGAAAAAATGTCACCATTTTAAAAAGAGTAAATTACAGTAAACCCCCCTTAACTAACCCAAATTTTCACTTAACCCCCTCCGATTACAAAACCCAACAGTGTGCACCCTCTAACTATTCAGAATTGACACTTAACCTCCTTTTGTTAGGTCTCTGTAGGAAAAATGCACCGACGGCCGTCTTCGGCCACCGGGCGGCCGATCCGAGCCGTCCAAAAATTTTAAAAAAAAAACCAAGTGGGCTATCGTGGAAATCAACGGCATCCGACGTGCGTAGGTGCTCGATCTAAACACTCCATTTAAATTCTTGGGATGTTTGAATCGAGCACCTACGCACGTCGGATGCCATTGATTTCTGCGCTAGCCCACTCGGTTTTTTTTTTTTAAATTTTTGGACGGCTCGGATCGGCCGCCCGGTGGCCGGAGACGGCCGTCGGTGCATTTTTCCTACGGAGACCTAACAAAAGGAGGTTAAGTGTCAATTCTGGATAGTTAGAGGGTGCACACTGTTGGGTTTTGTAGTCGGAGGGGATTAAGTGAAAATTTGGATTAGTTGAGGGGGATTTACTGTAATTTACTCTTTTAAAAAACGATTAACTTATATGAGACCGAGAGAGTGCATTGTAGACTGTTTTGTGTTTTCAGAAAACAACGACGAGTTTGAAATCAGTAATCTTTTCGTTTTTTATGTCAACAAAGATTCTGTTTTTCAAACATTGCGAGCACATGGTTCAAAAAAATTGTTCGTTTGCTGGATTAGAATCAGCTGTAATATAATACTCCCCTCTGTTCCAAAAAAAATAATGCTCATTTTTTATGATCGTGTCGATTTTAATTCCTTATATTTTTTCATATGAATCTCTAAAAATATGCAATATGAATTTTGTTTGATGGTTCTTGATTAGTTTTATTATACAAAGTTTTCGAACTCATAAAAATATTATAAATTAAAAGATATGAGCAATAAAAAATGACTGAAACATCGAAAATGGAATTCCTTTCTGCGACGGAGAGTAAAAAATGCTCATCACATTCTAAAAAGTCTTCTTGGTGAATTTTTTTTCTTAATAATAAACTGAGAAAGGGGATTCTTGAAACAACAGCCGAACTAAGGGTCATCATTTAGCCCGGTGGCCCGCGGCCCGACCAAAGCCCGCCCGGCCCACCGGGCTTTTACTCGGCCCGAGCTCGAAAAACGGGCGGGCTAGCCCGGCCCGTAGTTTGTAATGGGCGGGCTCGGGCCTATGAATTTTTACTCGGCCCGCCCGTAGGCCCGGCCCGTGAGCCCGCCCGGCAGCCCGCCCGGCATACCAGTCCAAAAGCCCGCCAACGGGCCCACCCATTAGCCCAAAATCCCAAAAAATTCTTTATTTTTCCCCTTGGTTTAGTTTTGCCCAAGGAAAATTAAGCCCGCCCGTTGGCCCGCCCGACTTTTAGCCCGCCGGCCCGCCAATTGGGGTAGCCCGTGGGCCGGGCTTGGGCTTCAATTATGGTAGGTGGCCTGGCCCGCCAAAAAGAAAAAGCCCAGTCGGCCCGGCCCGTGGGCGGGCTTAGGCCATGACTTGGCGGGCTGGGCCGGCCCGGCCCGGCCCGGCCCGATGACGACCCTTAAGCCGAACGGTGCTATTTACGTTTTTTGTTTTTTCTTTTCAGTGTAGTTTTTTAGAATGAAAAATGCTAATAAAATGGGTGACAGGAAGGTAACAGTAAAACACAAATTTCTATGTGTTAAAGTACCTTGAAAAGTGATAAAAGTGCATTGAAAATTATATTTTTTTTGTTTTTATTCTTCTTATTTTATTGACAACTTAATGGACTGTTAATAATATAATCGTTTTAGAATTACGAAAACAAAACAGAGTACTCCATCCGTTCCAAATTGAGAGTCCCTCTTGGAAATTCCAACTATTTAAAGGGACATGCAATCATTACACCTATAATACCTATCATTTCCACCATTACCCCTATATTCTATCTATTTTACAATACTTATATTCACATATGAGGGACATTTTTGGAAAATTACCAAATTTTTCCTTCCATTTTTGGAAAAGGACTATCATTCTGGAACGACTCAAAAAAGAAAGATGGACTCTCATTTTGGAACGGAGGGAGTATTAAACTATTACTAGTATAATTAATTGGTGAGTCAGTAATTTGCAGGTGTTAGGTTATGGGTGGGCAGGGCTATTGAGGAAGTATGTGGTGGAGCCCGCCCACATGTGGTGGCCCAGCAATCTTGTTCAGGTCTCTCTTTTCCGGTAAGCCACCGCTCCATCACTCCCTCTCAAAATCATTTGTCAATGTTACCTCCCACTCGCTCATAACTGAGCCCTACTATTGGTACCGACCTGGTACCGACCGAGGGAAGTATATACGGTGGACATCGCCGACACAAATGATCTGATCTGATCTGTTGAAAAATTGTAAAATATTTTTTCGAGTGGCTACGTGAAAAATCAACGTAATCATTTTGAGAAAAAGTGATAATTTAGAGATTCTTCGTGCACTTTAACCTCAACAACTTATATATATGAGAAACTCAGGACTGCAAATTATTCATTTTTATCCTTTGTCCTCCACTTGGTCTTTCCCCTTTCACTAATAACTTTGCCTACCTTTCCCTTAAATATTGTCAATTACTCCCTTTGTTCCATTTCGTTTGTCTATTTGCGTTATTTGTGGCATTTTTTAAATGTTTATATCTCCAATCTGTAACGTTTTTCATAATTTTGAAAATTTTGTATTATAGACCTAATCAAAAACTATCAAACAAGATTTATATTATATATTTTTACAAATTCATATCGAAAGATATAAGCGGATTGAAAACTGACACGAATAAATAAAAAAAAAGGACATATATAAAATGAGACGGACGGAGTATTACTTTAATCACAGCCTGCACTTATGAGGCATTGGAGGAGGATTATACACTTATTATTAACTTCAGGACTTTAAAATTATTATAAGTCAAGATCGAAACACTCGGTTATCAAAAAATAAATAAAAATACTTTCACCTCTTTCCCGGTTTCCCCATTATGACTGGTTCACGGGAGTCAAGGTCAATCCAGAACGGGGCTTGAGTGTCTATTTCTCATGTCCTTTTCCCCCCTTTTTTTATTATGTCATTTGATTATAGAGGTGAAAGACTCATTACACAAAATTATTTTAAAAGACATTCCTTTTTAAAATTGCGCGAAAATTCCTGTACTTTTTTTTATATTGCATCATTAATTTGTCTCATTTTCTTTTGTATGTCATTATTTAATTGACGCGATCAAAGATTTGTATCCTTAAGTCGTCAAAATCAAATTATCATTAGTACTCTCTCTGTCCCAATTTAATTGTTACTTTTGAGAGTCTGTGCCACTTTTCAATTGATTATATCTTGGAATTTATAATGTTTTAGGTGATTTTGAAAACATTGTATTATAGAACAAATCGAGATCTATTAAACAAGATCCATATTGGATATAAAATTCATTACTAATTTAAAGATATAACTAATTTTTTTATGCGGTTAGAATAAAACTGTGATAAGTAAATTGGGACGGAGGTAGTACTTTTTTTTTTGAAGTTTTCAAAATCAAATATCTAGAGCAACTAATACTTTTTATTACGTATGTATTGATGACATTTTTTTTTATTAGGTGTGTATCCACATTCCACGGGTTAATTTACAGCTCATAGAGTACTTTCATTTTTATTTCATTGTTCACGGCTGAGTTCCGTTAAAGATTTTTGAGTTTTTTTTTCTTCTATTTTGTCCTTATTCAATTTTTTTTACATGTTTGTTAGTTTTGCGCATAACTTTTACGGATTATTGATTCGTCTTGATTAAATTAAAAAAGTAAAAAATTATAATTTTTACCCAAATATTTTTGGGTTTTATCTTGGATATTTCCAAAAAAAAAATTGGGTACAAGTTATAATTTTTTACTTTTTTGATTTGCCTTGATAAGACAAATCAATAATTCACAAAAGTTATGCACAGAACTGACATACAAAAAAAAAATTTAAATAAGGAAAAAACAGAAAGAAAACTCGAAAATCCCACAAAAGCCATTGGCTGGAACTTAGCTGGCAGTCTGAACCGCCATCTAATAAGTGATCGCATTCACGTGTAAGTCAACTAGAATATGTCAACCAATCTAGTCTTAGAAATCTTACAATTTGGAGTAAAGAAAGAGATCTCTTGAAATCGGCTTTATTGACAGCTACATATATATATTTTTTTGATAAGCAACAGCTAACATATTTTGACTACTATATTGTAAATAAAACAGCTAATTTGAGATCTTACAAAGATTGTCTCAAGAAATTTTACAATTAAGTTATTATCAAAAAGTCATTTCTTCGTAGTAGATGGACACTGCACCGGACTCTCTATTTTAATGTACTTTCATTATAATGTTCTTTCTTCTTTCATTCTTTTTCCTTCCTCCTTTTCACTTTGATATTATAGTAGTAATTATTGGAAAGAAAACAATAGGAAAAAATCGTCATACAAAACAGATCCGATCGATTGATTTATTTTTATTTTTTTAAGTTTTGCCAATCATTTATGTAATTGACACCATACCCACAAAAGGTAGTCGAAATTCAGGTAAATCTCATTGTAAACGGGAGCCTGGACATCTTGAGTTATCAACAAAAAAATTATTATTATTTTTTTTTTTGGAAAATGACAAACAAGTATTGTAGATAGAATCTTTCGTCGCTAGTAAGCCTTTTTTGCCTCAGCGACGAGCCGATGATGGTGGAGGGAGATGAGAATTACAGCACGGGATCCTATATTCTTAAAATTTGCGTCTCTCGGCCTTACTACCTTTACATGGCGCAAGATCTGTCTATTTTCGAGTTTTCAGAACATAGGACAGTAAGGAGTGGATTAACAGAAATGAAATTTTTTAGGAAGCTGAGACTTGAGAGGCACAACTTGGATCAATTCATGGCAACTTCAATTTTCCTCACTTGCAATCAATGCTACCAGTAGGCAAAACTAAACATTGCTAGTTACCATGTCTCATCTTTAGGCAAGGATCCTCGAGCCATGTCTTTGGGTACATTGCACATGATGAAAGTCATACTCAGCACCTTGTTCTACCAGCAAAAAAGATACATTCATCCCCTCGCCTACAATCAACATTGCTTAATTTCGTGCTCATCACTCTCTTGACAGATATGAATGCTCCGTAAAACATTCATATTCATTCTTAAAACAACAAATTATAACGTCATACTTAGCTATACAATAAAATTGGCACATTCTTGAACAACGTTTAGTAACCAGACAAAACGATTGTAACATGATACCAGATATCTTGTTCGGTGAAGTTGTGGGTTCAAGTCCATTCACAAATTGGTATGCATTATGTTGTTGTACCTTGTTCAAGTCTGTCTTACTTCTGTTGCGAACAAGGTCATTTGAGAGAGGGCGATCTGTGAGTTTTTATACTTGATGGACCCGTTTCCAAACCTCTGAAATATTCAGTTTGAGATAGTTGCTGACAATTTAACATAAAACAACTATGGATGCCTGTTTTCCTTTTAACTAGGTTTTGTATGGTGTTTTAACTACACTCACAGCAGTCTTCCGAGTATTAGAATCATCGCACATGAACCTCTTTTGCAGGTACTAGCGTAACTAGCCTTCCCTACACCCTCCGAGACACACAATTTATCACCTTTTTCTACTTCATCATTGTTACTAAGGCCGAAGAAACTCCTTCATCTCAACATCCTCATTTCAGATGTACTAAAATGGTATAATGTATTTCTGGTCAGTAACAGCCAAATATTCCAAGTAAAACAGGCACCCCAAAAGAGCATTTTAACCATGGAAACAACAAGAACAGCTAAAATAATACTGTGTGCCTATTAGTACATTTGCTCTCTATTATTCACAAACCTCAATGGGTAACCATTTAATATTTATTTTTCAGGGTTTTGCATGAAAGAGACGAGAAACGCATGTCAAGGACAAAGTTCTTCGTAGTAGCACTAATTTGCAGCTTTTCCTGGTATGCATTCCCTGGATATCTCTTCCCAACACTTACAAGCATCTCATGGGTCTGCTGGGCTTTCCCTAAGTCGGTCACAGCGCAACAGATAGGATCAGGCATGAAAGGCCTTGGAGTCGGTGCCATAACGCTCGACTGGTCTGCTGTCTCATCCTTCTTGTTCAGCCCCCTCATTAGCCCTTTCTTTTCCATTGTCAATGTCTTCGTCGGCTACTTCTTGATCATATACATCGCAATTCCAGTATCCTATTGGGGACTAGGCTTGTATGGTGCTCGAAAATTTCCTATCTTCTCATCGCACTTGTTCACAGGCCAAGGTCAGGTGTATAATATATCAGCTATTGTGAATGAAAAGTTTGAGATAGATCTGGTTGAGTATGGGAAGCAAGGACCTATACATCTAAGCATGTTTTTCGCCCTAACTTATGGGTTTGGTTTCGCAACAATTGCAGCCACACTTTCGCATGTTTCCCTCTTCTATGGAAGGTAAATATTCCTCATTCAAACATGCCGTTAGGCCTAATATCAGTATCAAGATCAACATGTGATAAATCATTAGGTTGCACACTTTTTTTTGAGCTTCAGTTCAGATGAAATTTGCCTGATAGATTGTCTTGTACTTTCAAGTTTCCCCTTTTTTTCAGATAACACAGACAATTAAGGACAAAATCCAAACAGGTTCAATATTTGGAGTAGTGGTGGAAACTTAGAAGGCTCACGTGGGTTAATTTAGAGTTTGTACAATGGAATAGTGACGAATAAACACATTTAGTTTTCTTTTGATATTCACAAACAAGAACGTAGAATATGATGAGAACATGACGCACATCATCTTGCACATGCTGTGCGAACTATGTTACTGTGCATTTTAATCACGAAAAGACAAATACCAGCGTATAAATATTTGGGAAAATGACGGCCAAGGACGTGTTTTGATAATTAATACCCACCAAGGACATGCTGAGAACATTTGTTAATGCTGAAAATGTCCTTGGCGGGTATTAATATCAAAACACATCTTGGGCCGTCATTTTCCCTAAATATTTTGGTAATTGTTTTGCCTTCAAAGTTAAAACCATTAAGTATTTTTATGAAGTTTTTCATTTTGGATGGATTGTGTGGATATATTAACTCCCAATATTCCACCTGTTCTTAATGTTACTAAATGTAAGTAATGCTCATATGAAGAGGAATATGCATTACAACAGCAAGCCATATGAAAGATCAACTTGATAACTATTTGGAATACAAATAAAAAGTGACCCCTCTCTTTGGCAACTTAAACTTTCAGACAACAATCTAAAACTAACCATTCATATATGATCTGAAAGTTGTTAAGAGATACAATCTTATTCCACAGGGAGATCTACGAACGATACCGTGCTTCGTATAAGGGTAAGGACGACATCCACACAAAACTGATGAGGAGATACGAGGACATTCCTTCCTGGTGGTTTTACGTTTTGCTCGTAGTGACTATCGCTGTCTCTCTATTACTCTGCACCATCTTGAAATCTCAGGTTCAGCTCCCATGGTGGGGACTCCTATTTGCTTGCCTAATCGCCTTTGGATTCACCCTTCCAATCAGCATCATAACTGCTACGACAAATCAGGTACCTCAGCAGTCACTTTTAGCCTCTCGTCATTTCTGTGCTTACGTTGCAGCATGAGAAGTAGTTATTGGATCATTTGAAGCTCATACTTATAATGCCACATTTTGCTGCACAAGCTGAAAATAAACCATCTTATCTTAGTGCGACAGTTCAAGCCATTTGGTCAAGTGGTTGAAATACCATTCCAGGTTTCATGGACTCCTACTTGTAGAAGCTGTAGAAAATAGGAAATCTTCAACTATAAAATCGCGCAGTTTGTATTCATAATTGAGAAATGCATTTTATGCTTATTTAAACGAAAAAGGTAAACACAACTAGACACACAAATGGGTGGCGTTCAATGCTGATCAAAGTGGCTGCCCCCAGACTCCAAATCCACAACCCCGAAGTTGATCCTTGACATTGATGTAATATCTGCTTACTGTCCATCTAATGTTCTAACCTTTTATATGCAGACACCAGGGCTGAACATTATCACAGAGTATGTCATGGGTCTTATATATCCAGGAAGACCAATAGCTAATGTATGCTTCAAAGTCTATGGTTACATGAGCATGTCTCAGGCCGTCTCTTTCCTCAGTGACTTCAAGCTGGGACATTACATGAAGATCCCTCCAAGATCGATGTTCTTAGTCCAGGTACACAATGTTTTGCCCACAAACATGACATCCACCATATACAAACTACGCGCGTGTCTGTGAAAGAAATAGAAATCTAGGCATGCGTCACAATTAAGCATCTAGATTCTCCGACTATAGTGGGAACTGGGAACCAACTAGAAACAAGACAATCCTTGCTTTGCAATAAAAAGGAAGCACGAACAGTTCCATACTATAATGGAACTCCAAGTGTACTTAGAGTTTTCTTCTTATATGAAATACATTGGGCTGCTGCTATGAAGCACCGACACTCCTGGAGATCGTTGTATCTGTGTCCGACACTTTGAGGACACACGACAGATGGGACACATGACACATATGAGACACGCCATGTGGCGTTTCCATTAATTAACACTTTTTTATGGTGAAACAATCTGGGAACACGCATGGATATACAACAGGGTGAGTTCTATAGATTATTTAAGCTTTCCGGAGTAAAATTTTTATTACTTCAAATGTATTTGACCAAAAGTGCAATTCAATAGGAGTCATAACCTAAATATATAGTGGTTACGATCTAGGTATGAATAACCAAAAAAGCTATCGAAAAACAATCTACTGAGTCCCCTATCGTGTCTATGTCCCTATGTTTTGGAAATTGTTGTGTCTCGTACCCGTGTCCGTGTCCACTGCCATGTCCCTGCTACATAGGCCTGTAGAAATACTTCACACTTGGGCCTATGCAATACTTAACCTTGATAGTGTGGCGGGAGCATTCACACTACCATAATAATAAAGATGTAAAACAAGTATGCCAATTTTGGTACCCATTAATGTGTGATTGGGCCTTGGAACGGGTAGATGGGGAACAAACCTAACCTTATATATATGCACAAAGTGGTTGTACTAAGGCCTCAACCCAAGCTTAAGGTTAGTAGGTTGAAATTTAAGCACTAAACCAGTAGCCCCCTATTAGCCTTCACACAACAATGTAACACACATTCTAGTGGGTAAACTTGACAATAGTTTTTTTGGTGTTTATGTTTTTCTTCAAATTAAACTTGGCAATTGTTCAATTATAGTTGGTGATACTTATTACTGATCATGTTTCGCATGTGTACGTGACAGTTTATAGGAACCATTATTGCTGGTACTATAAACATGGCAGTGGCATGGTGGCTTCTCAACTCTATCGTAGACATATGCCAGGATGAACTCCTTCCAGAGAATAGTCCTTGGACATGCCCTGGCGACCGGGTCTTCTTCGATGCATCCGTTATATGGGGTCTGGTGGGGCCCAAACGGATTTTCGGAAGCCTTGGAATCTACAGTGCCATGAATTGGTTCTTTGTTTTTGGTGCAGTGGGACCAATTGTAGTTTGGCTCTTCCACAAGGCATTTCCCAACCAATCTTGGATTCCTCTGATTAATCTTCCGGTCCTCCTGGGAGCAACCGGTAATATGCCACCGGCAACTGCAGTAAACTACACTTCTTGGATCATTGTTGGAACGATTTTCAATTTCTTCATCTTTCGTTACCGAAAGAAGTGGTGGCAGAGGTACAACTACGTTCTTTCAGCAGCTCTGGACGCTGGAGTTGCTTTTATGGCGGTGCTGCTCTACTTCTCAGTCGGGATTGAAAATAAATCAGTGAATTGGTGGGGCACGTACGGTGAACATTGTGACTTGGCAACTTGTCCAACAGCCAAGGGGATAGTTGTGGATGGTTGTCCTGTGTACTGATTAAAGTAACTCGTGTACACTACACGGTGTCTCGATTCAAGAAAGTCGCAACGTAAATTTAACAAGTCACACGATGGCTAGGAAAAACATTGATCCCACAAGGTTGTATTTTACACAAGAAATTGCTTTGATTCGTACCAAGTTTGCTTGTAAATGAAGAGTCAAATCCCAAGAACTAGATAAATAAATCGGTGAGTAAAGGTGGAGACTCAGCAATGCGTCAACGTCATGATGCTAGATGCAACCCAAATAACTCCCTAACAATGGCAGGGGCATTCCATACGTGATATGCGTCAGGGTGTACGATATAATTGTCTTAACATGAAACACAGGCTTGAGCATAAGAAAAACATGTACATCTTGTGCAAATAAGGAAAATATTAGGTTTGTTCCGAAATTCTTAGTTCTACTTCTCCCATGGTCTTGCAATGACACCAGCGCCGGGTAATAGCTCAAGCAGGAGTGAATCCCTCACGCGTTTCTCATTTGTCACACACATAGTATCACTCTGTTGTGTCTGAGGCTATAAATGTGGAAGGCTTAAGTGACAAGCAAATAGTAAAAGCTACATCAGATCATTGCTAAGCAATATGAAGCATAAGTGGAAGTTTAGCCAAACCCTCAAAGAGTGGCAAATCAATCACCGTTTCTGCCTTTCGCCTTCTTCCTTTACGCACTGACCAAATAGGAACATTTTTCATTAGCTCAATCAATTCGTGATATGCGAAAAAACTACACAAAGACCGAACGGAAGTACGAAACTGGGTTTAAAATTTTGATCACTGCCATGACCCACGAGTTAGCAGAGCAGTTATTGCTCCCTGCCTTGACCCACTAGTTTAAAATTTTCTATCGTAACAGTAAATCTCCAGACCCATCTCTGATTTTGTAGACAAAATCTAAAAAGGATTCATTTGCAAATAAAAACAAATTTTCAAGCAATTGATTTCCTAAAGACATCTTCTTTAGGAATGTCTTTAGGGGTGACTTAACACACGAAAGAAAACCTCATTTTTATACCCAAACTCCTTGTTAAGTGGCGGCTCCATTTTTTTTTTTAAAAACAAGTCACAGCTGTCGAAACTCATTTTTACGTTCGTCGCATAAATTCAAGTCTTTTCTCCTGCCATATGCACGGGGAACGTCATAGCAAAAAATATGAGAAGAATCTCCAAAAGTGACTTTTTCCATTATGGATTCATCAGTGTCCATGAACAAATTTTTGCTCTCAAGCATATGGTTGCTTGCACTGGTGTCTACCACAAATTCATGTCTCCCTTTTCTTCCTCCTTGTATGTCAACAATAAAGTCGTCTCCGCGGCTTCATGTTTGTCTTCCACTAGGTTGAATTTCTCTTCAAAAGCATCATTTCTATACTCGGGGTGACCATATTGATTACAATTGGAACATTGAACATGGGATTTACTCTCTCCGTCTCACTTTAAATGTCTCCTACGGAAATCTGTGCATTTTGTCTGGAAATCTGTTCATTTTCAGATAAAATGCACAGATTTCCATAGAGGACATTTAAAGTGAGACGGAGGAAATATCATACCTTCTTCTGAAAAATATAAAATTATTTCCTCTCTTCCTCAACCTCTTGGATAAATTTCCGCTTTTATCCTTGTTGGACAAATTTCTGAAATTTTTTTCTCCTTTACCACGACCTCATCCATAGCATCCTCCGCATCCACGTCCACGCGCTCGACCTCTTTGACTTTGTGATTGCCTTCCATGTTCTCCTTCAAGGAATGTTATGCTGACAGCACTTGCTCCAATGACCTCTTGCTTCTTCTTGCTAAGTCCTTTTTCATGGGCTACCAACAACCCCATGACTGCATCAAGCTTCAACGTGTCTAAATCTTTTAGTTCAATGGCTACAGCAATATCGTCAAACTTTAGGTCTTAAGGAACGGAGGATTTTTTCTACCATGCGAAGTGATTCAAAACATCGCATCTTTGCAAATTATTCATTACAACGAAGACTCTTATGAAATAATCCCACACGAAGTCATTCAAAACATCGCAATATCTTTGCAAATTTATTTCACTCCTAGGAAGAAAGACTTAGATTACATGATTGTTCATAGGAGTACCGAAAGAAACTCATCACTCCTTTAAAAAAAGAGGAAAGTCCACTTTCAAAACCACAGGTAGGTTATGTGGTCAGTTTTAAACCACAAGGGGGGTATCCGCACATGGCGATAACCACAGGGGGTGAAAGTGGACTTTCATGGGTCTTAGCGCGCGGGCCAATAATATCATCTCTATTATAAAACAAAAAGGTGTGGGGACAAGTTGTTGGAATGGCTAGGATTCATTTGATCCAAGGGTTGGGAGGCATTCTCCTCATTTCATTAAAGAGCCCATAGTTTTAAGCTAAATTACACAACTGCCATACATGCATGTCTCATTGTCTCCTTCACATTTCAAACCCCTCTCTCTCTCTCTCTCTCTCTCTCTCTCTCTCTCTCTCTCTCTCTCATACATACGTTCTAAACCCCAAACGACCAGTGGACTCCACCGACTCAGGGACGCACCTTCTCAGCCAACCCCCCTGGCCCCCTGCCTCGCCTAGCAATGGAACGCACCCGGACACAGCGAGCCCGTGCCGCACGACCATCGAAACACCACCATGAAAAACCCCTCTTGGCCCTCTTTCCTCTCTACTTTTGAGAAGGTATGTTCTTTCGATGTGGCATTAAAGTTCTTTCGATGTGGCATTAAAGTGCTTTTGAGAAGGTATTAAAGTTCTTAAGTCAGCTCGGATTTTTTCGCGGATTTTTTCTATTGATGGAATTGGCGGATTCCAGCAGAGTTGCAGAGACGACGTCCATGGCCGTCGGGTATGCGGTGGGCAGAGAATAAGAGTGCCTACAACATGTTTGTGAAAATGCATGTGACTAAGTTTTGTGTACTTTTGATTGTGCTACATTTAGTTGAATAATTAGAGATTGGGGTCATTTGTTGTGATTGGTTTTGTGTACTTTTGAAGTCGAATAAGTTGTTAGGACCACGGGCCACGGTCTCTCTGTGTTGGCAAATTCCAAGACAAAACACATATTTAATATTTGTACCCTATTTATCGAGTTGTATTTTATTTTCTTTTATTTCTAGAGTGTTTTGTTTAGGGAGTGGAAGGAAATCAAATCTATATCTATAATTGAGAATGAGTGAATCGAGCTAAAATGGAATGGATAATATGTATCTTGTCCGCTTTTATTCTAGGTAATGCCCACTTTCTTCTTTGGTTAATGTGTATGAACTCTCACTGTGATGAATTTCTAAATGGTGAAAGTACATAAACACCCCCTCAACTATCACTGATTCTCGTAAACACCCCCTCACATTCAAAAGCGCCCATGGAGACCCCCTCAAGTACTGAAAACGAAAAAATGACAAACACCGTTAACGGAATGGATGAATTGACGAATATACCCTTATCATATTATACAGTGGAAATACGATTCCTCTCCCATTCCCCTCTTCACTCGATCAGAAAACACTCCAACCATGACGATTCTCTCTCTCTTCCTCTCCCACCCGTCACTTTAATCTTATCTGCGTAGTGAATCGACAGAAACCCTTGAAGAAGACGCATACTTTGATCGTGGGAACGAAAGAACCGTAGATCGTGGGGAACCTGAAACCTTTGTTTGAAGGTACGTTTTGTACTAAAAAAAACCCTAGATGTCTATGAGACAAGGCACGAATGTTGATGTATTTTGATATAGTATATGATGTAGTAGTATGTTATGAATTGTGTATTGGATTTTGGATTTTTAGGGTTGTTGGAAGTAGTATTATATGTATACCGCAATAAAAAATTTGGGGTTTTGACTTTGTTACGAAAAAAAAAATGGGGGTTTTGTTGTTTTGCATTTGGTATGGCATTTTGATGGTTTTGTATGCTACTGGTCCCCTGATTATTCAAAACTCATCTCATATTGGTCCCCCCTGTCTGTCCCCTCCTGTCTGTCTTTGTCCGAACAAAGGCAATTATTGACCCTTGTTTTATGTTTTTTTTTGTTTACCTTTTCAGTTTAAAATGGGCTTTCCAATAGTAACACTTCTGTTTTACCATGGAGGTTATATATCTGAGGGACCCCAAAAGAAGTATGTTGGTGGGAATGTGACCCCACTTGACATTGACCCTGACCTGATGTCATTCATGGATTTAAGGGCTGTTGTCAAGGAATTAGATTCAGATATCTGTGAGATGTACCAAAAGAGTCCACATCAAAGTATGGATGATGGGTTGGTGGGTCTAAACTCTGACCAAAGTATGTTAGACATGTTTGCAATGCACGAGGACTCTAAAGTGATTGATATTTATATCCATAACCCAATGTTGGTAAAGAAAAAAACTAGTGGTGAAGAGTTATCTGCTTTGACTAAGGCTGGCCGTACTGTGCAATGTGATGACTTAGTTGACCTTGATGACTTAGTTGACTTTGATGACATAGTTGACCTTGATAACATACCAGCTGATGAAGGAGTAATACCAGCTGGTCCACTGGAGGATGATGAATATGATGATTCTGATAGAGATTGGGAATGTGGTCATGAAAGTGGTGATGAAAGTGGTGATGAGAGTGGTGAGGGGAGTGATGATGACAATTTTAGTGGCTTTCATGAGTCATCTGAAGATGATGAGGAGGTTGAACAAATGCTTGTCAATAAGATTAGAAATGAGGAAGAAGAAGAACTTAGTGATCAGAGTGATGACCAAGGGTGTTTAAATCCAGAGGATGAGAGTGATGAGGGTGGCCATATAAGCAAGCACAAGTTACTTGAGTTTAACAAGGACAAGGATATGAAGAACCCCAAGCTTTTGGAAGGCATGATTTTCCCTAATGTTCATGCCTTCAGAGCTCTCCTGAAAGAGTTTCACATTAGGGAAGGGTGTGAATACACCTACTTAAAGAATGAAGCTACTAGGGTGACTGTTATTTGCAAAGAGAAATGTGGTTTTAGGTTACATGCATCACCCATGCATGGTGAGAAATCATTCCAAATTAAGAAAATCAATGCTGACCATTGTTGTACTAGGAAATACATCAACAAGTATGCAACAGCCAACTGGATAGCTGACAAGTACATTGACAACTTGACTGATGAACCAAATAAAAAGGTCAAGACACTGAAAAATGATGTTAGGAGGGAGTGGATGTTGGATGTGTCTCGTAAGAAGGTTTACAGGGCAAGGAAAGTTGCTTTAGAAAAAATTCGAGGGAAGCATGAAGAACAATACTTGAGAGTAAGGGATTATTGTCAGATTTTGATCAACAAAAACCCAGGGTCAACTGCACTTCTTAAGGTGGAAAGGATGGGCTCTACTGTGTTTTTCCAAAGGATGTTCATATGCTTTGATGCTCAGGCTAAGGGATTCCTTGCTGGATGTAGGCCTTTCATTGGTTTAGATGCATGCTTCCTTAAAGGCCCTTTTGGTGGACAACTAATGCATGCAGTGGGGAGGGATGCCAACAACCAAATGTACCCACTGTGTATGGCCATTGTTGAAGCAGAACTAAAGGATAGTTGGGGTTGGTTTCTAGAGAATTTGATACAAGTCATAGGAAGACCTGAGGAAAGGGGATGGTGTTTCATGTCTGACAGGCAAAAGGTAACCTTATTCATTGTTCTTTGATATTAATTGTATAAACTGATGTTAATTTTATGGGAATATATTGTTTTGTTCTTATTTTATGTGCTAATTGCAAAGATTGATTGCAGGGTTTGATTGAAGCATTCAAAAGATTGATGCCTAATGTGGAGCATAGATTTTGTCTAAGGCATATGTATGCCAATTTCAACAAGTTATACAAGGGAAAAGAGTATAAAGACTTGTTTTGGGGAGCAGCATCTGCTTACACAATTCCAGAGTTTAATGAGAAAATGGCAGAGATATATGGTGTTGATAAAAAGGCACATGAGTGGCTGCTTCAAGAGGAAAAAGAGGTTTGGGCTAGAGCCTATTACCACTCTAGGTCTAAGGTTAACAGAATGGATAACAATATGAGTGAGGGGTTCAATACTTGGATAAAAGAAGCAAGGGAGATGCCCATACTCACACTAGTAGAGTCAGTTAGGAGACAACTGATGGTAAGGTACGTGGAAAGACTTGAATACAGTAAAAAGTTCAAGGGTAGGTTGTGCCCAAATATTAGTAAGAGTGTTGAGAGGAAAAAGGTGAATGCAAGAACACTAAATGTGATTTACGCAGGAGGGGCATTATTTGAGGTAACTAATGTAGACAAAACCTTTGTAGTTGATATTGGGGAGCACAGCTGCACTTGTAGAAGGTGGGATTTGTCTGGTATTCCTTGCAGTCATGGATGTGCAGCCATCATTGCTCACAAGGCACAGCCTGAAGATTATGTGAATGAGGCTTACACAACTGATACATTTGTTAGAACATACAGCCATAGGATCAAACCAATACCAGACAAAAGCTTGTGGCCACAAACTGATTCTGATCCAATAATGCCTCCACCTTCAAGAGTGCCAATTGGGAGGCCAAAGAAGGCTAGAAGAAAAGGAGAGGATGAGCCTAATAATCCTTTCAAGACTAGGAAGCATAGTAATACTACCATGTGCAGACAATGTGGGCAATTTGGGCACAATGTAAGGACTTGTAAAACACCACTAGACAATTGGGTTAAACATAAGGGCAAGTACTATGGAAAACAGAAGGCTAGGTTTGGAGGTGGTGTGCCACCAGCTGGTAAGCCAAGAGAAAGTGGAAGTTGGTCTGTTGGCAGAGGAAGGGGGACTGTTGGCAGAGGAAGAGGAAGGGGAAGAGGAACTGGCAGAGGAAGGGGAAAAGGAGCTGTGACTGGGACTGTGGCAGTTGACAAGGGTGGCAAAGGAACTGTGGCAAGTGGTTCTGTGGAAACAAGTGGTTTTGTTGCAATTGGTGGAACTGTGAAAAGTGGTAAAAGGAAGGCAGTTGAAGGCCCACAACAGGTGGTTCTATTGCTTTGCTTAATTGTGTACAAGAGTCAGCTTCAATTTACTATATTAATGCCTATGACTTATGTGGCACTTGTGTTTGTATTTTGTTAGGGTTCCAAAAGATTGAAGAACGTTGGTGAAGGTTGGTTTTCTAGTCAACAATCAAGTACTTCACCATCAAAGTTTGCATCAGGACCTCGCCTCACAAGGAATGGAAGAGTTGTGACTACTATTTCCTCTCAAGCCTCAAAATGACTTGTAAGTGACTGAAGTAGATAGGCTGTTTTTTGTAATGCCTTTTGAATGGCCAATGTCTTTTTGTAATGCCTTTTGAATGGCTACAGGCTTTTTGTAATGCCTCAAAATCAAGTACTTTATTTTGGCAATGCCTTTGTTGTAAGGCATAATACTTTATTCTGGTACTGCCTTGGTGGAAGGCTTTTTGTATTGCCTTTGTGCAAACATTATGACTTGTGTTTTTGTAATGCCTTTGTGTAAGGCTTTGTTTGGTATGGCTAGTGACTGTTTGTAAGTCATTGATGGTAATGGAGTATTTATTCTGGTAATGCTGTTGTGTGGATGGCTTATTTTGTGCCTTTGTGCAATAGTATAGGAACACATGCTCATTCAAACCACATATTTCATTACATTGCATTGCATTAGTGTACAAAAGTACAATGCATTACCAAAAGTTCATGGCAGGTACAACATCCTCTCAGAGGTGGGTTTCCGACTAGCCAACCAAACTACCAAGAGTAATCCTATGACCACCATACACAGTACATTGCATTTCCACATCATTTCATTTTTCTTCTTCAATTCATGGTTCATTCTCCACAGCTTGTCTATCTTCTTCATCATCTTTTCCTTGTCCATTTCTGCAGCTTCATTCAACCCCTTCAAATCCTCCTCCCTCTCCTGCAGGTCTTTCACCTTATTCTGCAATTTTCTACCATACTCTAGTCCTCTAGGACAAGTAGGAGGATCAACCCATATGAAAAAATTGCATGCATTCTTCTCCTACAAACCCATTATAAAAACTACAAATTAGGGCAAAGATTTCAAAACAAAATGAAATTAGGGTAACGAATGCATAATTTATTATTATTATTATTATATGCATTAACCCACCTCGTAGTTCACACAGCCCAAGAATCTCCTTCCAGGGTTGGCATATGTTTTTGACGTTCTCAATGGAGCTTTTTCCCCGCAACCACAGTAAGCATCACCCCAATTTTGGGTTTGGCTATAGCTGTTGCTATTGTTGCTACGACAATGGCGGCTGTTGTTGCTGCTGCTGTTGACAGATGCCATGGCGAGAGAGAGAGAGAGAGAGAGAGAGAGAGAGAGAGAGAGAGAAAGAGAGAGAGAGAGAGAGAGAGAGAGAGAGAGAGAGAGAGAGTCACCTGGATTTCTGGAGAGAGAGAAAGGAGAAAGAGAATCCCTGGATTTCTCTGGGGAACAAGATGGATATAGTAATGAATAAGGGCATTTATGTCCAAAAAAAGCCCATGTGACTGACATGTGGTCATCGACCTAACGGTTCTGAGACGGAAGGGTGTCACATGGGTAACGGGATTACTTGAGGGGGTCTCCATGGGCGCTTTTGAATGTGAGGGGGTGTTTACGAGAATCAGTGATAGTTGAGGGGGTGTTTATGTACTTTCACCTTTCTAAATTTATATTTCATTTGGTACGCAAGGTTTTAAGAACGGACAATGGAATGCTATGAATGTCTTGAAAACTTTTGTTGGGAATGACGAAGAAGAAGATATTCATACGCCAATAGTTCTTAACATTTTATTCTGCTTCCTTTAATGTTTCTTTTGTTGGGCGAAATTATTATACGTAAATTGGGTACTAAATGAACTTTACTTAAATTAAGCATCTTTGGTTTCATTGGTCTTTGTAAAACGTGGTATTGTTTAAAACTTCATTTATTGAAATTGATTAGATGGGTCATGTTTGAAGCTTATCCGAAAAATTAACTTCTCGAAGAAGTCGTGTTTTTCAAGGGGGTTAGTTCGCAGAACATGTTGTGTGTCAGGTTTTTCAGTGGGGTTTGTTCGATAGAACATGTTGCATCGTGCCTTTAAGCAAGGGCAATTACTATGAAAATGCTATTATAGTAGCTCAATGTTATTACAGCTTCATGCTTAAACATGGTGTTTGATTACAGAAGGTTGTTTCCATCATAGAAAATTTATGGCTATCATGTGGTAACAGAATAGTGATGAGTAGGAATTGCAAAAAACTTTTGCTCTTCGAATATAGGTATAAAGTTATGTTTGGGCTAAGGAAATCCGTGGATCTTTCACAAAAAAGGATAGACCCCCCTACTCATTATGAGGAGACCTAGAAAGTATGAGGAGAGCTAAACTTGAGTTCATATGCTTAAGAGCAAATGGGGAATGGTCGAGGCCTACTAGATAGAGCATGAAGCTGTTCTCATTCCTGCTATTATGAATTCTGAAATCTATAGTTCCTATGTGCCTAACCAAGAGAATGGTCTTTTTCTCTCTTAGTTCGGGATGGCTATCCTAGTAGAATATATTGTATGAAGAGAGGACGGGCGTAAGGTCTAAGAGTTGCTAGAAAGTGAAACCTTGAGGTTGAGGACTGGCTATGAACTTCCTTCTATCAAGAGATATAGATAGGTTCCTGCCTCGTCTTGGGAGGGCAACCGGTGGAATCTATCAATATCTATATGTGCTTCTGCAGGACCAAAAGTGGTCAGGATACTTTCTCATGTCTTTCGAATTCGATTTCTGACTAATAGAAGGAAAAGAGAAGTTGAGGAGATTCTGTGTGAGCACCTGCACATTATGGACCTGTTAAGTTATTATGTGTAATTAGCGTGTAATTGAGCCCTTGTGTAATTAGATTAAGAGATAAGGGTCTAAGTGTAATTATTCTTTTAGTCTTGTATAACTCTAATGTAATGAGAAAATAACCCTAATTTTAGGGTTCCCAATTCTATCGTCTCTCTCGTTACTAACTTACATGGTATTAGAGCACCGATCTTGATCGGATGTTTCAAACAAACAAAACCCCTTACCTATCGACGACCTACGCTATGCCGACTGATCCTCGTTGACATCGTTTTTTTGCTTCTGCACCTCCTGTTGCCTCTAGAACTACCGTACGACATCCGATAGGTTTGGATCTTGCTTGCTGAATTGTTTCCGACCTCGAACAAACCCGTCCAATGCCATACAACCCTCGTTTCAGCCTTTCCACCGCCGACGAGTCTCTGAACCTTCTTTACCACTGCCGTCGACCTCTGACCAGGTCGTGTATCTGCTTTTGTTGCGGTTTACGACACTGTATGACTTTCGATAGTACCTGGATCTTGCTCGACGACCTTGTGGTATCAAGTACAGTTCTGAATCTCGCCGATGACCATTATTTGACCTCCTACGACTACGTTCCAGCACTGGGTAATATCGTACACCTTTTTTTTGGGGTCTTTTTGAGTCTGGGTTAGTCGTACAAGACTGGGGTGTTTGTACACCACTGAATACGTGTGTTTTTTAGAGTTTATTGAAAGGTTGAGGTTACTTAGAAACTTTGTAGCTCTATACTGCAGTTTTTTTTGTTGAGAAGTGAAAGGAATCAAAAACAGTTTTCGTTAGTGGTAAGGATGAGTTGAGTCGTATAAGGACTCACGATAATTTTTCTCTAGATATTTGCCATATTAAGTTGGATGGCACCAACTATTTGATTTGGTCTTTGGTTCTTGAAAGCAATTTCCCCGTTAGTTCTCGAGCCAAGAAACGAGAGCTGGATGAAGTCCCAAGAGGCGGCAAGGAATTCAGCAGCCAGCAGCTGGATCTTGTCCGTGCAAAAGCGTATGCGATAACTTAAACAATTGTTATCGTAACCGTTTCACCTTCCGTTCCTCTGGTTCCAATTGGCCCATGGTTATAGGGGGTAACTTACCCATTATCGATACCTGTGCGCTATCTTTTGCGCAGAGTTTGTCAGAGGCAAGGAGAGCGATAACAATTTGTTTAAAGTTATCGATACTTCATCCTGGGTGGCCATTCTACATTGTTATCCGATAACATTTGTTATGTTATCGATAACTTTTTATCCGGGAATATATTTTTCCTGCTTTTTCAGACTCCATTTGTGGACTTTCTTTAATACTATTTTTGAATTTTTCCTGTCTTTGAGGAGAGAGAAAGTCACTTGTGTATATATAGGACCACCTCTCTCCCTCTTTTGTATCCAGTTAATTACGTACTTAGGTTTTTCTCCATTAAAGCTCTTTAAGCTTTTCAAGTGTAATTTCCATTAAACTCAAGTAAGTTCTTCGTGTTCTTTATTTTCTCGTTTGTTAAAGTTGTTTGTACTGTTTGGATCTCTATTAATCTCAAGTTTATTTTCATTTCTGTCGGTTAAAAATGTTGGTTAAATTTAGCACTTTTGTTAGTCGTTCAAATATGCGTGAGTAGTCGATTAGGCTTGGCTTCGGAGTGATTAATGCCCCGAGATTTACGTTTATCTTCTCTTTCTCAACTCTAGACTGAAGTTTGACAAGGAAAAAGAGCATTGTTCGGCCTTTATGTAACAAAACTAATCGATGTTAATCTCCGGTGATCATGTGCTCGCTCACATGGTTCCGTGAGCGATGTCTCGGTTTGTGTTTGCCAAAAGAATGAAAGAACTCACTCATTTTCCAAGTCACACTTCAAGTCTATTTATTTTCACCGTGAAATCTTCCGGTTGATAGCCTAAGCCGTGCGATTCAACTGTGTTTTCTGTGAGAAAGTTGGATAGCTAAGTCACGGGCGTGAATCATTCCAACGCCTTGCCGCTTGTCTTAATCTAGCAAAAACTCATTTTCAAGTCTTTTTAGTCAAGCAATTTCCACTTTAAAGCAAAACTAAAAGTTGGCCGTCTAAACGCCGCAAACCTTTACACCTAAAAATCCTGGCAAGCTATAAGGAATTATCTCTGTGGGTACGATCCCGGACTTTCCGGTATTTATGCTGACAACGGTCTAGCCCTACGCTCGGGGTAAAACGACCCGTTTCAACGGTTAGGTTTGGATGAAGCATATTTTGGCGCCGTTGCCGGGGATCTTTCTAATATAGCTTATTGGGAGGTTCGACAAACCATTGTAAGTATTCCACTACATTACTTTTGTGCATTCTATCTCTATACTACCTCTAGCGGATACCTCTAACCGATCATATTATCAACTTGAGGTGTAACGAAGCTAGATCTAGTATCCTCTGTCTTTTCTTCTCTTTTATTGTTTAAATATACTGAGGCGGCGGCATAGCCCCTCATAATTGTCTTGCGAAGGAGGTGGCGGCATAGCCCCTCCAGTCTGAGTTTCTCGTTGCAGGGCGGTTCTATAGCTCTTAATCGATCTTAGTGGAGGTTCATGCTTGCGGTGTATCGTAGTCCTCGCTCAAACCGTCTGCACCGATCTAGTTCTCCGCCTCGGATAAGAAGTCTGCATCTCCGAACTTATTCTCCACCGAGCAGAATTTCTAGGCAGTATTCTCCGCCTAGGCAACCGATGGCAGATGAGGAAGTTCCTCCGGTTAGGACTCTTAAGGACTACTTGAATCCGGAACGAGTTACCCAATTATCACCAATAGTCTTTCCGCGCCCTACCACTGCTGCCAACACCTTCGTGTTTAAATCAGATTATCACCGTTGCATTCCGACATTTCATGGGATGGAACGTGAGGACCCGTACCAGCATATCCGTGAATTCGAGGAGGTACTCCAATCCTTTGTTAGTGGGGAGGTGCTTCTCAATCAAGCAAGATTGAGACTTTTCCCTTTTACTTTGAAGGACAAGGCAAAAGTTTGGTTCCATTCCTTGAAACCTCAATCGTTGACCACGTGGGGGGAGGTGCAAGATGCTTTCCATAAGAAGTTTTTTCCGGCTAGCCGAACGAAACTTTTGATGGATCAAATTCAGAATTTTAAGCAACGGGACGGAGAAGCTTTCCACCAATATTGGGAGCGTTATAAAGATTTGTTGTCTGCGGTTCCTCACCACAACTTCGCCTTGTACCAATTGATCCACTACTTTCATATGGGCTGCACGCAACAAAGCAAGCAGTTGCTTGACACAATGTGCTCCGGGGGATTCATGAACAAGTCACCCGAAGAGGGTTGGGATTATTTGGATGAGTTGCCAAGAAATCGTTGACTTGGAATTACGAGGATGCCGGTGATAGAGCAATGTCCAACCAAGGTCCCGGAGGCTCTGGGAAGTTCTCCATAAATGAGCACAATGCAATTGAAACCCGGATGGAGCAACTAGCACAAAAGTTGGAAAAGTTGGAGTTGAAAGGGGTAAAAGAAGTTAAGACAGTGCGAGCTGTTGACGAGGTATGTGTTATTTGTGAGACTACAGGTCATTCAACCGATAGTTGTTCATCTATTCCTACTCTCAAGCAGCACTATAACAACCTCAACCTTCCGATCGAAGAAGTTAATGCCCTTAACCAACGGTTTGAATCATTCCCGCAGAATTTCAATCAAGGTCAAAGGCAAAACACGGGATTCCGTTGGAACAACCAGATTGAAGGAGGACCCTCTCAAGCTCCTCCTAGTTCTCAAATGCAACCTTGGCGGTCTGCTCAAAGCTCAGGACAGCCTCGTTTTCCACAAGGACCGCCAGGTTTTGGACCGTCCGGCCCGTTCCAAGGTTCCAATCAATTTCAACCCCCGCCAAGGCGATCATTAGAGGACACCTTGCAATCCTTCATGAATGCTCAATCAAATTACAATGAGAATAACACGCAAATGATGGGGGAGTTGAAGAATCAAATGGGGAAGTTGACAACATCCATCGGGTTGCTCCAACAAGAACGGGGTAAGTTTCCGACTCAGCCACAAGCCAATCCACAAGGCCAGCTACTCATTGGTAGTTCTTCAGGACCTCCGCCCGAGCAGGCCCAAGCGATTATCACTCTTAGGAGTGGCAAGGCCGTTGATAACCGTGTTGTCAACCTGCCGGCTACACCTCTCCTGGTGCCATTTCCTTCTTCAACGAAGTTTCCAACGCTTGGGGAATCTCCCGAGCCAACTCTAGAAGAAGACGGGGAATCTCCCGTGCAAACTCTACCGGACACCAATGCTACTCCAAGTCAACAAGTGACTCCCGTTCCGGCACCCTATCCTTCTAGACTGAAGAAACCGGTACACCCATCCAAAAGCGCTGACATACTTGAGGTTTTCAAGCAGGTCAATGTTAACATTCCATTGATGGATGCCATCAAGCAAATTCCCTCATATGCCAAGTTCTTGAAGGATCTATGCACCCAAAAGCGTAAGCTTAATGTGCACAAGAAGGTGTTGCTAACTGAGCATGTTAGCCAAATCATCCAAACAGAGCTTGCACCAAAATACAAAGACCCCGGATGTCCTACAATTTCGATTACTATTGGGGATAAGAGAGTGGATCAAGCTCTTTTAGATTTGGGGGCAAGTGTGAATTTGCTACCGTATTCAGTCTACCAAGAATTGGGTTTGGGGGAGATGAAGCCCACAAGAGTTACTCTTCAATTGGCGGATCGGAGTGTCCGAATTCCTCGGGGGGTGGTGGAAGATGTATTGGTCCAAGTTGGCCAATTTGTTTACCCTGTAGATTTCATTGTCTTGGATACTTGTCAGACATCTACCACACCGGCTATCTACTCCCGTCATTCTTGGGCGGCCGTTTCTTGCAACCTCCGATGCCGTAATCAGCTGTCGGAATGGGCTGTTGAATATGTCTTTTGGTAATATGAAAATGGAAGTAAACATGTTCAACGTGGGAGTTCAAATGGACGATGATGATGACTGTGAACACGTCCATCTTGTGGATACATTGGTGCAGGAGCATGTGGATGAATTCTTATACAAGGACTCTTTGGAGGTAGCTCTTACCTCCGAAGAGGCCGCTTTTCTGGATTCGGATGAAATGGAGTCTTTGTTCTCCTTGCTCAACGGTGATGAAGGTAATGAGGAAATCGACGGAGTTGCGTCGTGGTCTCCAAAGTTTGAGGAGTTACCCCCGATAGAGCGGACATCGGTTCCATCTAGTGTTGAGCCGCCGGTTCTCGAATTGAAAGCATTACCAGAAACTCTGAAATATGCATTTCTAGGCGCGAACAACACCTTCCCGGTGGTCATTTCAGCTTCTCTTACACAGCTCCAAGAAGAGGGATTGTTGGCACTTTTGAGAAGGCACAAGACAGCGATTGGATGGACTATTGCGGACATACAAGGTATATCTCCCTCCTTATGCTCTCATCACATTTACTTGGAGGAGGATGTCAAACCGTCACGCCAACCTCAACGCCGGCTCAACCCCATCATGAAAGATGTTGTCCGGGCGGAAATCCTTAAATTACTAGATGTTGGGATTATCTACCCCATCGCTGATTCTAAGTGGGTAAGTCCCATACAAGTTGTTCCTAAAAAGGCCGGGGTGACCGTTGTGGAAAATGACAAAGGGGAGCTCATTCCGACTCGTGTCGTCACCGGGTGGCGAGTATGTATCGACTATCGTAAGCTAAATGCCAGCACGCGAAAGGATCACTTCCCTCTTCCCTTCATTGATCAAATCTTGGAGAGAGTCGCCGGGCATGCTTTCTATTGTTTCCTCGACGGGTATTCGGGTTATAACCAAATCGAGGTGGCTTTGTCCGACCAAGAGAAAACAACATTTACATGCCCGTTCGGGACCTTTGCCTATCGCCGCATGCCATTCGGCTTGTGTAATGCTCCCGGCACCTTTTCCCGGTGTATGATGGGAATTTTCAGCGATATGGTCGAAAAAATTGTGGAAGTTTTCATGGACGACTTCTCCGTGTTTGGTGACTCGTTTGAGTCTTGTCTTGCCAACTTGGAGAAAGTCTTGACGAGATGCGAGGAGAAGAATTTGGTCCTCAATTGGGAAAAGTGCCATTTTATGGTCACTCAAGGGATTGTGCTCGGGCATATCGTATCGGAAAAGGGTATTGAGGTAGACAAGGCGAAAATCGATCTCATTTCAAACCTCCCTACCCCAAAGTGCGTCAAAGACATTCGCTCATTTCTTGGCCATGCTGGTTTCTATCGGCGATTTATCAAGGATTTCAGTGCAATTTCGAGGCCACTTTGCCATCTCTTATCCAAAGATGTTCCCTTCGAATGGACTGCTGAATGTGAGCTGGCATTCGTCAAGCTAAAAGCTAGCCTCACTACGCCCCCTATTGTTCAAACGCCCGATTGGAATTTGCCTTTTGAGTTGATGTGCGATGCAAGCGACTATGCCGTCGGGGCCGTTCTTGGCCAAAGGAAGGACAAGCACCCATGGGTGATTTATTATGCGAGCAAAACTCTCAATGATGCTCAAATGAACTACTCTACTACGGAGAAGGAGCTTCTTGCCATCGTGTTTGCCCTCGATAAATTTCGGTCTTATCTTGTTGGTGCTCCGATCACCATTTACACCGACCACTCGGCACTTAAGTATCTCTTCACTAAGCAGGATGCGAAGGCACGTTTAATCCGGTGGATCCTCCTTTTGCAAGAGTTTGACATCACTATCAAAGACAAAAAGGGGGTGGAGAATGTGGTAGCCGACCATCTGTCGCGCTTGGAGTTCACGGATCGCACCACACATATTCCCATTGGCGACACTTTCCCCGATGAGCAACTCTTTGGCATATCAACGGCCCCGTGGTTTGCCGACATCGTTAACTACTTGGTTACAGGCTTGATTCCAACGCATTGGTCTTCTCACGAGCGTCGGCGGTTCTTGTCAGAAGTGAAGCACTTCTCTTATGATGATCCATACTTGTTCAAGTACTGCCCCGACCAGATCATACGCCGGTGTGTTCCTGATTCTGACCAAAGCGGGATTCTTAAATTTTGCCATTCGGAAGCGTGTGGCGGGCACTTTTCGGCCAGCAAGACCAAAGCCAAGATACTTCAATGCGGATTTTATTGGCCGACCTTGAACCACGACGCTTATGCCTTTTGCAAGACTTGTGACCGCTGCCAGCAATTGGGTAAAGTGACCCGACGGGATGAAATGCCTCAAGCCAAGTTCTTAGTTGTTGAAGTCTTCGACTGTTGGGGTATCGACTTCATGGGTCCATTCCCAATGTCATTTGGCAACCTGTACATCCTATTGGCTGTTGATTATGTATCGAGGTGGGTGGAGGCCATTGCTACTCGTACTAATGATCACAAGGTTGTGCTTGATTTTCTGAAGGAGAATATCTTATCGCGTTTTGGGGTCCCTCGTGCAATTATTAGCGACCAAGGGTCTCATTTCTGCAACCGGCCATTCGCCGCCTTGATGAAGAAATATGGCATAACGCACAAAGTCTCCCTCGCATATCATCCTCAAACCAACGGTCAAGCCGAGCTCGCCAACCGTGAGGTAAAACGCATTCTTGAGAAAACGGTAAATCCTAATCGGAAGGATTGGTCTTTAAGATTGACCGATGCACTTTGGGCATATCGTAATGCATACAAGACGGTTTTGGGCGCTTCGCCCTATCGGCTTGTATACGGTAAGGCATGCCACCTTCCGGTGGAAGTAGAGCATAAGGCGTACTGGGCGATTAAACAATTGAACTATCGTCTACCCGATGCTGGAGTTCACCGTAAACTCCAGTTGAATGAACTTGATGAAATCCGTAGAGATGCATATGATAATACCAATATTTACAAGTCTAAAGTTAAGGATTTTCATGATAAGCACATTCAACGGAAAAATTTTGAAGTTGGTCAAAAAGTTCTTCTTTATAACTCCAAACTTCATCTTTTTCCGGGCAAACTGCGTTCTCGATGGATTGGGCCCTATATTGTGCATCAAATTTTTCCTCATGGGGCCGTTGAAGTCGCTAATCCGGTCAATGGACATGTTTTTAAAGTCAATGGGCAAAGGCTTAAGCCGTTTTTGGAAAATTTCCCGAACGCGGAGAGTGAAGAAGAATTGGTCGCTCCGGTGTATCCGGTCGATCTTGTTGGTTAAGTTGTTTCTTTGTACCTCTTTTTGCACGGGGAGCGAAAGCGTCACCGCTGAACTTAACTGTTTGTCGGACCCGGCCCCCAGGTAGGGGGTACCCACCATTGACTTGGGTTTGTAGCTCCGCACGCCGCTACTAAAATAAGGTTCGTGTGCCCAGCTCCGGTTAGTAAGGGCAATGTTTCGTGATTGTACATATTTGTGTGTTCTTTTCGTGTTGGTTTTTCAAATCTTGAGATTTCATCAATGCATCATTATATCGGACTTTTACTAATCCTTCTCTGTAGTAGTTTACCGTTAATGATCCATGCTCACCAGATATGTCCTTATCGGGGGCAGCTTAGGTCTTTGGGTGAGACTTGATATTCCCGTGCTTTGGCGCTAGGCTCTATCTTGTCTCACTTTGTTTCGATCGTAGGGAACGCTGGGCTTAATTGCTTGGCGAGATCAAGCGGTGAATTTTACTTCGGGCATGATGTAACAAATTTGACGGTCTAGTATAGCCACCTGCGTTTTGCCTACTTGGTGGGACGCGGGAAGAAAAGTATGACTCGTTAGATTGCGTGAAAATCGGGTGGTGTTCTTCGTTGTTTTCCTTTGATTATCTGTTTGTTGGTTCCCGGATAACACGAGCCGGGCGGTTCTAATGTCATTTGGTTTTTAGTAGGTAGTTCGAGCTTAAGTCTTTTACAGGGTATACGTGCTACCACACCAGCCTTGGTGGATTGGATCTACCGTCAGAGTGATTGCGGCATTCAGGAGCCCTGAGCATGGGTGCGATTACGTGTCGCGGTTGTTAGTCCAACAAAACTTTGGCCATGATTCTGTGTGACTAGCTATGGTTCCGGTGGAAGAACCGAAGGAGTTGACCTTGGAAGCCGTTCGAATGACGAACCGAGCCAGTGACGAGAAAACCTCCAACTTGGTCGGGGTATTCGGGGGTTGACATTCCCCCGTTGGTATGTTCTTCTGTTCCTTTTCTCCTTACTTCTGTTTTCTTTGCTCTGAGGGCATAGCATATTTTAAGTTGGGGGGAGGGATATAGCTATGCTATATATATGTTATTTCTTTGTTTTCGTTTTTGGTAAATTTTTTTCGTTTTTAGGTTGCAATCCTTCCGTTATTACAAGTTTAGTGGAATTAAACTACTTAGCACAGGCTCATTAGTTCTTTAATTGGCAAGAGTTCGTTGTAAATATTTTTGGGTGAACTTGTACAATCCAACTCGTATGCTTGATGGAAGGGTGAGAAATGAGGTGTTGAGTGTTTTGTAATCAAGTTTGACCCATATCCCGTTGTTTTTCACATTATTTTCTTAGTTTAGGTATTCATCTCATGTCATGCCTAAGAGTGTTCGTTATCTAGTATAAATCATTTCGGAATCTATGGCATACTTAGGAAATGATACAAGGCAATTTTTGTATGATTAAGCCACAAGATATCCCGTTGTCCTTTGAAATAAAGCCAAGTCTGCGTCTCGCTCATTTCCATAGGAAACCGGATGTTAGGGTGGATGGTTGGGAAGTTGATTTTGCGGTTTGCCTGGGTTTGCTCAAGGTTTACAAGGCTCCGGTTGTGTTTTGAAGTGTTTCGGGCATCGGCATTGGCAATCGGGTGGCTTGGCTGAATTTCTGGAGGAAAGCCACGCGTATCGATACGGTCCTTAATCCGTATCGATACGCATTCGTTACAGAGGAAGACAGTGGATAGCGTATCGATACGGATTAAGGACCGTATCGATACGCGTGGGTTAACAGTCGAATATGCAGTTAACCTTGGCCGGTCTCTTCATCTTCTTAAACCCTCTTTCTCTCTCTTCTCCTCCATAACCGTCCCACCCATTCATTTCCCCCTAACTTCTTTCCACCATTCTCTCCACCAAATCCTCTCAAATCGTCACCAAAACTCCATAATCCTTCATCAAACCTTCAAGTTTTCGAGGAGTCCAAGGAATTTCAGAGTTTTCAAGCCCAATCCCATTCCTACAAGGTAATCTCACACTTTCTCTCTCTATACACGAAATTACCCCACTTGTTTGCTCTATATGGGTTCAAATCACTCATTACCCACCATTTAAATCCATGCATTACCATTGACGACTGTATACCCATGAGTTGTAACCCCTTCTTTCGAAATCACCCAAAAGCCCTGGCCTGAAATTCTGGAATTTTGATGATAATGGGAATTGGAATTGCACTGCCTTGTTACTGCTATATGACTGAGTTTGTAGGCTGATCTATATTGTGCAATCCTAAGCATGTTTGAGATCTAAATGGCGGTCTGATTTCATTGAAATTTTGGTTTACTGGCTGTATTTCGGGTTGTTTGTTGTGGTGTTTTCGTTTCAAGGTTTGGGGTTTGATCTGTTTGATAGGGTTTATTGCAATGGTGAGAACTAAAACATTGGCGGCAAAAGGAAAGGGCAAAGCTACAACTTCTGTGCCCGAGCAAGCAGAGGAGGTAGTCAGGGAAATGGAAGAGGAGGAGGAAATGATCGCAAATCCTGAAAGAGGACGTGCAAAACGAAGAACGGCCGCTGAGGTTCGAGCGGCCAATCAAAAGAAGTGGGAGGAAAGCCTCCGCGGTAGGGGGTTCAAGAATGAACGTCATGTGGATGTTGACAATCTTGGTATTGAGAATCCGTTTGTCCGCCGTATCCAGGAACAAGGTTTGGCTTATTACCTTGCTCCTAATCCTGGTTATAACAAGGAACTAGTCATAGAGTTCTATAAAAACATGAAAATCCCGGCCAAGGAGGACGAGGACAAGGATGATGCTAAGATTACTTCGAAAATTGGGAAGGTGTCAATCGAGGTTACTTCGGGATTTATTGCGCGTCTGTTGAATTACCGCCAACCCGCCGCTAATAATGTGAATTATCCAAGTGAGGAGTATGTGGCGGATGATACCATAGTTCGGGAGTTGTACAAAAACCCTGGGGAGGCAAGTTTGCCCCATGTGCCTGGGCGTTTCAAAGATGTTTACCGCCTTGTGAATCAACTTGTGCATCATAATTTCAATCCTAGGGGGACTGAGAACAAGCCGGATATCAATGAGGGGGGTTTGATCCATGCTTTTATGAACCCGAATGTGGTGTGTGATTGGGCGAAATATATTTTTCATGAATTGATCGATTTCAAGGCAAGAGCCCCGGCCAATTCAAGGATGCCGCTCCCGTGCTTGGTGACCGCTATTTGCTTTGCTCAGAAAGTTCCCAAATCCAAGTTCGAGGAACGTGAGAAACTAAACCCGGGAGACATTAACAACTCCATTCTTACTCGAAGCATCTCTCAATCTCGCCCAGCCGCTGTTGCTGCTCCAAGGGGAGCGTACTTGACCACCTTGCCACCAAAGGGTGCCCGAGCGGCTTCGTGGAACAAGTTACTATTTTGCCAAGGGGTGGCCATTATGGGGTGTATGAAGAAAATTAAGAAGGAAACTCGGGACAACGCCAGGAGGCAGCGGAGGATCGATCACAAGCTGGATTGGGTTGTGAGTAGAGGGCCGGGGCAAGCCAGTGAGCCGTATGAACCACCGCCAATCGAGCCGGATGAGGACAGTGATGATTTTGCCGGGGGAGAGCCGGAGTTTCTGGATGACGAGTAAAGTTGGAGGAGTGTGTGAAATCCCTATACTTGGTCGGGGTGCGTGGTGGTTGACAGCCCACCTCTTATCCATTTATTTGTTTTTAGTTGTGTGGCTGAACTCTAACCTGTTAGTTTAGCAAGTTTTTGTTGAGGCCGGCATGTGGCCTGTGACTTGGTAGTTGGAGTTGGTGGTGGCCAAGGGTAGTGAACCTAGCTAGTATATGGCCGCCACCTCATTTTGTTAACCGTTCTTTGTTTAAACCAAGGTCAATTTATGCTATGAAGCCCTTAGTAGATCTTTAGTGTGCCTTGATTCCATTTTGATTTATCGCTCTATAGTAGCATTCTTGGTTTGTGGCATGTTTCTTTCAGAAATCAAATCTTCAATCGTTTAGTTTTAAGTTCTGTTTTAGGGTGCTCCTCATTTTGCGCAAGGCTTGGTTTTTTTTTGTTCTCCGAGTCTGCTTCGAGCACTTTTTTGTGGGATATGGTTACTTTGCATGCAGGTTATAACTTCGTATCCATCTTTTGTCTTTTGACGCTCATTGTGGATACTTGTTTATAATTCACTCAATTTTAAGTTGATTGCTCAACCTTTGGCTGCAAGTTGTTTTGGATTAATTTTTAACTCTTGTTTAAATTATGTGCGATAAGAGTTGTTGCTAAGTAGTTTTTACGGAAGGATTGCTGGGTAGTTTGTTTGTTTCCTTCGTTTTTGTTGTTGCTAGGGGCTAGCAACGCTCAAGTTGGGGGGCGTGATTAGCACCTAAGATTGTAAGATCGTGGTGCTAAAAAGTTCCTAGCTTGTTGTGTTTTCATTAATTTCCGTTGTTTTTATGCAAATTTTACTCGTGAGGTAGTCTGTTCAGTGTTTCAGGTGAAATAACTCTGAAGGCCGTGTTTAAGGCACAAGGCACAACCCCAAGTTAATTCAGGTATCCACGCCCGGTGGAACTTTTGGTCGGTAGTTGAAAAGAGGCAAGGCGAGAGAGTTCAGCCAAGGCAGGGAGACGTCGGGTGTCAGCATTGGAAGGCTGGCCTGAAGAACTGGACATAAGCCACGCGTATCGATACGCCGTTAATCTGTATCGATACGCATTAACCTCGTGGCATGGCAGACTGTTCCGTATCGATACGGCTCTATTTTGTATCGATACGGGGAAGCTACGCAAAATGGCCCTTTTTAACTTATCAGAGTGGTATCGATACTTTGATTATTGTGTATCGATACGGGGAGCCTTCGGCCAGATATTTAGTTACTTTTTGGACTTTCCACTTAAGGAATAATTGCTACTTTTGGTATGTTTTTCAGATATTTCAGAGAGAGAGACCCATTTTGTTTAAATAGGGGTTTCATCTCTCTCTTTTGGAGACAAGTCCATTATCACTTTTAGTTTTTTCTCCATTAAAGCTCTTTAAGCTTTTGCAAGTGTAATTTCCATTTAACTCAAGTAAGTTCTTCGTGTTCTTTATTTTCTCGTTTATTAAAGTTGATCGTGTGGTTTGGATCTTTATTAATCTCAAGTTTATTTTCATTTCTGTCGGTTAAAGATGTTGGTTAAATTTAGCACTTTTGTTAGTCGTTCAAATATGCGTGAGTAGTCGATTAGGCAAGGCTTCGGAATGAGTAATGCCCCATGAGTTATGTTTATCTTCTCTTTCTCAACTCTAGACTGAAGTTTGACAAGGAAAAAGAGCATTGTTCGGCCTTTATGTAACAAAACTAATCGATGTTAATCTCCGGTGATCATGTGCTCGCTCACATGGTTCCGTGAGCGATGTCTCGGTTTGTGTTTGCCAAAAGAATGAAAGAACTCACTCATTTTCCAAGTCACACTTCAAGTCTATTTATTTTCACCGTGAAATCTTCCGGTTGATAGCCTAAGCCGTGCGATTCAACTGTGTTTTCTGTGAGAAAGTTGGATAGCTAAGTCACGGGCGTGAATCATTCCAACGCCTTGCCGCTTGTCTTAATCTAGCAAAAACTCATTTTCAAGTCTTTTTAGTCAAGCAATTTCCACTTTAAAGCAAAACTAAAAGTTGGCCGTCTAAACGCCGCAAACCTTTACACCTAAAAATCCTGGCAAGCTATAAGGAATTATCTCTGTGGGTACGGTCCCGGACTTTCCGGTATTTATGCTGACAACGGTCTAGCCCTACGCTCGGGGTAAAACGACCCGTTTCAACGGTTAGGTTTGGATGAAGCACCGACAACCATGATTTTAAGCCCAAGGGTTCAAAAACCAAATAACCACATAAGTCCTCGGGAAAGAATATCCCAAGACTTAACCAAACGACTACTCACACATAGCTAAGGAACAAGATGAAGCATAAAAATAAGACATGATTTTTAACCGATAAAAACGAAAACAAACTTGATATTACCAAGGATCTAGTCCGTAGCTACAACTTTAATAAACGAGAACTAACAAACGAGAAAGACTTACAAGTGTTCTTCAAGAAATTAACCTAGAAAGCTTGAAAGACTTTAATGGAGGAAAGTTAAAAAGATGTAATGTGCTAGTTACTAAAGGAGGGAGAGAGAGAGAGAGAGAGAGAGAGAGAGAGAGAGAGAGAGGCCTATTTATACAGAGTGGCATTCTCTCCCCTCCAAAATATCCAAAAATCAGCCAAAAGTGGAAACTTGCCACTTATAGAAAGTTAAAATTTGTAAAAAGCATGTCGATAAGCCTTCCGTATGGATACAAAAGTAAACGTATCGATACCGAGTAGTCTACATAGCATTTCAAATATTCCCCGTAGCGGACCCGTATCGATACAAAAGTACCCGTATTGATACGAGAGACTTTGTATCGATACGCTGAAGCTTAAGATTCTCCCTGTTTTGATCCAGTATCGATACACACTAATCTGTATTGATACCGAGCTGCTTCCTGGCAAATCAAGTCCTTTGTGCCCCGCTTTGACACCCGACGGCCTTGGAACTCTCCGGCCCTCCAACTCCACTTTCTCAAAGCCCAAAACTGCGCTCCATATGGCCTTGCCATTGGGTTACCCTCAAGGGTTGTCCATGGTGTCAAATCAAGCCCCTTTATCGCGTTTTGCCTAAAACTCTCAACAAAATACCTTACGCACAAAATTACTATAAATGACAAATAAGCATACAATAAACGACGTAAAATGGGACTAGTCGCACCAAATATCTACACAATTGGGTGCTTATCAGTCAAGTCATAGAAAAACCATTAAAACAACTAAGCCATGGGAGAGAGATCACCCCATAACCAAGCCTAGAAGACTACTCACACATAGTAAAAGAGCAAGGCATAAAGCTAAAAAGAGACATGAGATTTAACCGATAAAAATGAAAATAAACTTGATATTACGAAGGATCTAGTCCTCGTTTGCAGAATAACTTGGTAAGACCGAGATTGATCCACAGGGAGCTTGAATATAGCTAGTTCGGATTATAGGCTTTATGTAAGGTTTTCGGCATTTAAGACGGCCAATTGTCGATTTTGTTTTACAAAGTGGAAAACTATGATAAAAAGACCAGAAATGAGATTTGAACTTAGTTAAGACAAGCGGCAAAGTCTAGGGGCTCAAACTGCCCGATGACTTAGCCGTTTTAACCGTTTCTTTCTAACAACTTCAAGCCAAGATGTAGACAATATCACCCTAAAGCAGTCAGCGTTACAAGCAGAGCATAATCCAGGTTTAAGCTCGAAAATGACTTAAACTAATTTAGAAGACATTTAACTCAAACGCCAGGAGCGTTAAAAGCCGCAGGCCCCGTGTGCAAAACAAAGGTTAAAACTCTGGGCAACATATGGTCAAATAAGGTATTAGCCTTTTGGTTTGGCCGAAAATTAGAGATTAAGCCCTTTCCTTACTAAAACCATGATCAAGTCATAGAAAAACCATTAAAACTACTAAATCATGGGGAAGTTATCACCCCATCACCAAGCCTAAGTGACTACTCAACCATACTTGAAAGATGAATCATGCTAGGAAATTGAGACGTTAGATTTAACTGATAAAAACGAAAATAAACTTAATATTAAGGAAGATCCAACAAGTAGCTACAATATTAATACATGAGAAAACATCAAAACACTTAAACGTACTTGAGTTGTTGAAGATTGAAAGCTTGAAAGACTAAGAACACAATGGAAATCCTAGATAGCAAGAAAGAAAACTTAGGCCTAAAATTATCTAATGGCCCATCCTTTCCATAAATGGCATACACCTATATATATGGGGCCTAAAAGATGGGTTACAAAGGACCAAAAGGCCCCCAAAAATATCACTAAAACTTGCCAAAAGTGGAAACTTTTCATAAATGGAAGGTTGAAAAAGTCAATAAAAATATGCAGAATTTATAGGTGGTACTGGTACTGGCACTTCCTCAGTACCGGTACCAATGTTTTTTTGGACAACTTCTGGACTCCAGTACCGGTACAGGGGATTCCTAGTACCGGTACGCGCTGGGTAGATTTTTTGGGCAACTTCACGGGCTTGCTTCGGACACTCCCGAACTCGGATTTAGGTGTTCATTGGACTGTTGGAAAGCTTGTTGAGTTGGCTTTCTAACCCAAGTGGTTTATATCAAAAATAGTTTGTACATCAAAAGTTATGACAATTCTACCCTCAGCTGGTCGGAAGATGAATTGTTTTGGTAAAATCCTCACATGTCCTTCAATTCCCTTGACCCTTGGGCGATCCGAGCAACCTCCAAACCATCTCTTCATGACTTTTCGGGCACCACAATGGGGTGACACATGGCCTTGAGTACTTAGTTGCATCCGGAGCATTCCTTGGCGTTCAAACGCGCCTTATTTATACAAATTACCTGAAATATATAAAAACCTACTTTACGTGCAATATCGCTATAAAAGCTAGATAAACGCAAGTTAAAATAATGTAAAACAGGACTAGTCGCACCAAATATGTACAATATTGGGCGCTCATCCCCATATCAACCAATACTTGCCATAGATCGCTTTTATCCAATTTTTTATGTGTTTCACAACCGCTACAGTCATTGCATGACCGTTATGACCGCTTCAAGTGCTTTAGCACCAAAAAAAGTTTTTGAAAAATATCACCGCTACACCCGATTTCCACTGCATATCATTCAATACTATGGGAATAATATGTTTACTTTATGTGATATAACCAATAGTATGAGTGTAGTAAAATCAGAACTCAAAACCTGAAAATCGATGCAAACAAATTGGTGATCGAGACGAGTATGACACTCTGTACTTAAAACAGATTCATCCCAACTACGGTGCTTACGGTTTTAATGGACGTCTATCTCCCAGCATTATCTTATCGAACACCTCACAGAAGCAACACTAAATTCGTGGGTATGTATAAACAAACTTGTTATTTGTACTCTCTCATATGCATGAACTCGAATGGATAAAAACCAATTACCAAAAAAAGAAGGATGCAATATTTATAGACCAACTGGCTTGGTGACTATTCGAAAAGGGACACATTTGTTCGTAAAGAACGCGTGCATCTGTTCATGACGAACAAGTGCTAATGAAAAAATATAACTCCAAACCAAATCAATTTTCATTTGCACTTTAAAATAAAATATTATATCCAAAACATTTTTCCAACGGATACTTTTGCTCCCACTACACCATTACTAACTAATGAAGAAAACTTGTTTGGTAACAAGTTTCTATTTTTTTTTTCATATTCTTTTTTAAAATTTTTTAAACTATGGAAACTACAAAAAGGTGTTTTTTCCACTTTTTTTTTTTTTGAGAAACACAAATATGACAAAACAAATTTCTTGTTTATGTTTTTATGAAAACATAAACCTGTTTCAAATTTTAATTTCTTAAAAACAAGAAAAACAAAAAACTGAAAAGATTAACCAACGCACCCTAGATACTGTTATTATTTATTTTTCATTAAGAACTCATTGGTGATAAATAATTGGTTAGCGTGTTCCATGTGGTTCATACACAAAGGAATTGTTGGATATGTCAATATTCTTGCGACACATGGCACCTAACCATTCTGCAGTCTGCTTTCGTTATTTATAACTTTGAGTACTATGTCAGCTGGCTCGTTGGGTGGATATATACCGTTCATTTCAGGTCCAGTCGTTCGGATTTTTTTATGGTTTGGATTTCTGATTCTCCAATCGATTTGCGATGATCCGAGCCGTTCAATATATTTGGACCGTGATTTTAAGGGTACCCATAAGAAATTAGCAAAAAAAATAATCGGTAAGGGATTGATCCGAGCAGTTTTTTACTGAATCGTTCAACAAAAACTGTTCGGATCAAGCCCTTCCCGATCATTTTTTTTGATGATTTCTCGCGAGTACCCTTAAAATCACGTTTTGATCATATTGAGCGGCTCGGATCATCAAAATTCGATTGGAAAATGGAAGGTCCGGACCGTAAGGCGTCTGGACCTGAAAACAACTATGTGTGTGTGTGTGTGTGTGTGTGTGTGTATATATATATATATATATATATATATATATATATATATAAGGGATCCCCTACTTAGCTTAAGTGCAGACCTCATAGATCCCGATCGAATTTTGATCATCTGAGCCGTTCAATGTGATCAAAACGTGATTTTTAGGGTCTCCGCGAGAAATCGTCAAAGAAAATGGTCGGAAATGGCTTCATCAGAACAGTTTTTTATTGAACGGTTCAAAAAAAAAACAGCTCAAATCAAGCCCTTCCTGGTCATTTTTTTTGCCGATGCTGATATCTCGCGGGTACCCTTATAATCACGTTCTGATCACTTTGAGCGGTTCGGTTCATCGAAATTCAATCGGGAAATGGGAGATTGGGAAGGTCCGTACTTAATGAGCCTATTTAAGGTCCTCGGAGGAAGCTCACTATATATATATAAACCCTACCAACAAGAAATACTACTACAAATTAACCCCTCCAAAACACACACACAAACACAGGGAGAGAGAGACCGGTGGGCCGGGATCATGGAAGTAAGAGGAGGAGGAGGTGGCCGCAGCGGCAGGGCGGAACATGAACATAACATAGACATAATAATAGTTGGGGGTGGGATATGTGGCCTAGCAACTGCCCTTGCCTTTCACAGGTACTGTCAACTACCTATCACCACCACCATTTACATCTATTAGCTTCCCTTAATACTCTGCTGGAATCAAGTGCTGCTTCTCAAGATTGGAGAATTCATTACTGGGATGGATAATATATATATGTTTTGATAGCCTACTTGTCAGTTAGGTTTAAATTGGGCCTGATATGTGTAGACTTTGATATGTTTTGTGGGTTGCAGTTCCCACTTTTCTTTGTGTTTTTCAAGTTGATCTCTTATCAACTTTGAACTTGCGGGCTGAGATGCAGATGATTGTCGCTGGGTAAGGTGCATGCCAACATTGTTGGGATGTTGTTTTTGCGTTGTGATGCTTTCTCTTAACCTTTTATCTGTACTCTTCTTTCCTCTTCTATTAATAAATTCTCCTACGCTGTTAAAAAAAAGTTTGCCTTAAAATACCAGTAGCAACAAGAAACCACTGCAGTGCAGTTGATAATTGTCTCATATATAGGCCTCCCCACGGGGTGCAATTAGGTTCAGGGTTATGAATAGCCTCTGGATCTCCTGTGAACTTACATACTAACTAACTATATATCCCCCAAATTCCGTTGATGTATAAACTGTGACAAAAATAAAATAAAATACCAGAAGCAGAATTATACATGATGTGTCGACTTACCCCAGAATTTTGAGTAATTAGAAGGTAAACTGCACTGTGTAAATTCAAAGTTAATGCCCGTGCCACATGAATGCGAGTTTTTTTTTTGTTTTTCGTTGGCAAAAAAATTTATTAATCTTTAAAGATGCTTACAAAGATTAAACATACAAAGGGCACAATGACAACTGTCACCCAAGGTCCAAAAGATGGAAGGCGAGAAGCCAAGCAAAACCAAAAGAAGCATATATTGATCGCATTCGTAATTAAATCTCATAGGACTAATATTTTGACATTTTCTTCATTTGAATATTGACGAGGTATTCGACTGTAATTAAATTTCGAAAATAGTAGTAATTAATTAAATTGGGTGATTAATTAATTAATTTGCATTTATATATAAAAATGCATGCAGGAAGGGTATTGAGAAAGTAGTGGTATTAGAGAAATCAGAGAAACTGAGAGCCACAGGAGCTGGTATCATCACACAGGCTAATGGTTGGCGAGCTCTTGATCAACTCGGCGTTGCCGCTAAACTCAGACAAACTGCTGTTCCCATTCCTAATATGTAAGTACTTCAATATCTACCCACATAAGTTGTTTTTTTTTTGTTTGGCAACACAGAGTGTCCCTGAGCCATCTAATCCCTGCAGCTCCTCCCACAGCGGTTTCACCCGCTTACGTTTGTGGGTGATATGGCATCAAGAGTTATTAGCAAGGAGAATTAAACATGAGACCTTATAGGATAAAGCAAATACCTAAATCTCATACCAAGACTACTTGGCCAACCCCTTGGGGTGCACATCAATTGATATGTACTCCCTCCGTCCGAATTCTTTAGTCTATTTTGAGAGTCCGTGCCACTTTTCAATTGATTATATCTTTCAATCTATAATCTTTTAAGTAATTTTGAAAATATCGTTTAAAAGAGTTCATTAAGATCTATCAAACAAAATTTATATTGCACATAAAACGTATAATTAAGGGTTGTTCTTCTAAAAAAGCCAATGGCTTTTCCGCCAAAAATGAGCCAAATAAAGCCACATAAAGACGAAAATAAGCCAATAAGCCAATTTTTTCGTCTTTATTAAAAAAAATTGTATTTCGGTCAAAATTTTTTACTTTTTAGATTTCTCTTATCGTGAGGATGCAATAATCCCCAAAAAATTGGCAATAAGCCAAGTGATACAAAAAAATTTTGAATAAGGACAAAAAATAAGCCAAAGTGGCTTATTTAAAATAACAACCCCTTAGTTTTTAATCTGATTGGGATATGACAAAGGAAAAGATAGCGACGGGGTAAGTAATACTTATATTCAACCTACCCATAATAATACTCCCTCCTTCCCAATTTGTTTGTCCAATTATCGAAATGCGTGTCTTTCAAAAATATACTTATATCTTACATTTTATAATGTTTTTTTATGATTTTGAAAATTTTGTATAATAAACTAATTGAGATCTATCAAATAAGATCCATATTGCATATTAAAAACATTACAAATTGAAAATTATAGCCAATTCTTTGAGAGGTCAAACGCTTTCAAAAAGTCAAAAATAGGACAAACAAACCGGGACGGAGGGAGTAGTATAATATATGTATATATATCTGGATGGTACGAGCCCTGGTATTGTACTTATGTCAATTACATACCGACACATAGGGCTGGCCCTTGCCATAAACCCACTAGGTCACCACCTAGCCCGGCCCATGACTAGCTAAAAATTACTTCTTTCACCCCAATTTACTTGTCGGCCCTTTTGAAAAAGCGTATTTTTATGGATAGAATGATCGATGAAAATATAATCGGTATTGACTTTATCAATTTACCCCTATACTTTATGATTTGACATGACACTTCCATGATTGTTTTAAGACTCAAGTCTCAACCGTTTCTCTCTGCGCATCGTTCAAAAATCACTCCCCTTGGTATTATTACATTCAGGCCTATTACTCTTTTTTATTGAAGACAAATGGAGGGAGATTTATTCAAAAATTTCTCATATTTACCTAAATTGAGCTCAAGCACAAACACATTTTGCAATCAAACATAAGGACAAATGTGCCTCTGAAGTGCCTGAAACCCTATATTACCCTATGCGAATGCCTAAAACCCTAGGGTACCCTAAGAAAGTGCCTAAAACCCTAGGGTAACTTATTAAAGTGTCTAAATCACTAAAATCTAGAAAAGTGTACCCTAAAACCCTATGAAAATATCTAAACATGTTTTGGCCTTGTGGCTAAAAAACTCTAAAAGTTGAAGAACTTCTACTGAAAACTATTTTGCTGGTGTTCTTCCCATAAATAAAAACTATTTTACCGTCCTTATGGATAATTTTCTCTTTTTTAAATAAAACCAATTAACTGTGTAGCGACAAAAACGTGTTCTATGTTTTGTGATCCTTGTGATAATTCAATGTAGAGAAAAATATGCAGGGGCCTCATTTTTTATCATCACCTAGGGTCTCAAAAATCTCAGGGCCAACATGCTTATCTATATACAATATACTAAGCAAATGTAGTTCTCAAGAATAAAATTAAACTCTCTTCTTAATTCTCTCTTCTATATGGCATTCTCCTCATAAAATTTATTGTCTTCTCTCTCTTTTTTCTACACTTTACAAAACACTAAAAGTTAAATATAAAAAGTTAGGAAAAAGCTTTCAAGCTTCCGGTCATGCTCAAACATTTTCTCATTAAAACTTTTACATTCAATATTAAATCATAAATCAACGAGGGGTAAAACCACGACAACAAGACTTTTCCCATTGCCATAAATACCATTGAGCATAATAGGATATTTCTTTTTCTTGCCTCCATGCATAGCACAAGTACGACGCTCGTACATATGTAGATATACATATATGAGTGAATGTAGATGTGTAGCTTCAATTTATTAATTACGAAACTAATTTGTGTATCGATGCCAGGGCGCCACATATACAACTAGACAAGGGCGAACGGAAAGAATTTCTATTAGGGTAAGCCTTAATTTCTGGTTTTTAATATTTTTTTTTATTTTGTTGTCAATAATTCTCATTTATGCTGCCGTTATTTCAAACTCTCTCTAGCACTTTGAAGCAATGAAGGTGATTAGGTGAGAAGTAAACTGTTCCAAAGCTGAAGTGTGCATTAGATTTAAAAAAAAAAAACCGCATTAGATTTTTTAAAAAAAAGAGCCGGTGGCGACTTCAAGAATTTGTTATAGTACAAAATGTTTAAAAATTAGAATAACTCGATCGACTACCGTGCGGGACTCCCCTTTTCCGATCGAATTACGACGATCCAAGCCGCTCAAAGTGATCAAAGCGTGATTTTAAGGGTACCCGCGAGAAATAAGCAAAAAAAATGATCGGGAAGGGCTTGATCCGAACAATTTTTTATTGAACGGTTCAGTAAAAAACTGCTCGGATCAAGCCCTTTCCGATCATTTTTTTTGCTGATTTATAGCGAGTACCCTTAAAATCACGTTATGCACACTTTGAGCAGCTCGGATCGTTGCAATTCGATCGGGAAAGGGGAGTCTCGCACCATAAGGCCGTAAGGGATTCCTCATTGGATCCGGACTATGTATATATATATATATATGCACACACACACACACACACCATATATATTCATAAAATTTTATATATTACTCCCTCCGTCTCTTTTTTAGAGTCCAGTGTTCCATTTTGAGTTGTCCCTTAATAAATGTCCATTTTGTAAAGTTAATGGGTAAAAGTTGATGCATTTTTCATTTTGTCTCTAAAAGTATATTCTATTTTGAAAAGTTATTGAGTAAAAGTGTAATGATGGAGAAGGTAAGTAGGGAAAGTGAAGATAAAAATTGATGTGAAATGTGTAATGGTGGTGTTTTCTTAATAAGTTGAATTTACGAAGTAGAACAATTAGAAAGGGACGAAAAGAGTAATACAAAGAATTCAAATGAAAATATAGAAAGTACCCATTATTTTACAATTATTTCCGATGAGTTTTCTTGATCCAAGCAGATTTAATATCCATTAATGCACTTATATTCTGTTGAGAGAAATGGTGGGTACGTAATACGTTAGCATGGGCTTTTCTTGGAGACATACTCTTTGTATTTCTTCTCTACCATTAGGATGATATGGCAAGATTTTTTTGTTGTGGTTCTGAATTGGAGGCCAAATTATTCAAGTAAACAGGACTTCGTTTAGAGAAATCTTAAATGTTGCCATCAATAAAATTTTTTTTGTAGAAGATAAACCTTGAAACCTAGTTGAATATTTTTTTTTTTAAAATTGTCCATAATTCCATAACCTAAACAGTAAATATTAAATAAAGTTAATGTTATGAATCCTAAATTAGTACATTTAGATTGTATATATGCACTAGACATAAACTCCACCGGCGTTGAGAGAGAACATGACATTATATCAATACATCTTCTGTTGCATGGGGCCTCCTATTTTGAGAGCCCTCAACTTTTACACTTGTATTTATATATTTGGCAAGTTTTGAGTTTTCACAACCACCTAATTTAATATTTCATATTTGCGTATTCTTTTTGTCAAGATTTATTACACGACATTGGTTACTCTCTCATATTTCAAAACCCAACCATTAAATTAATTACGCACACTAGATGGTACTAAAATAATATTTTAAAAATATGGTACCCAAACATGATCACTAAAGCATTAATGATAAGTTGTATCATAGCCGTAGAGTTCAAATGGATTTTTATTCAGGTCGTCCCTGTTACCTCCTCCTTGGCAAGGCAAGGTCGACACTGGCCTTTTCCACCAAAAACTCCAAACCTTTTGTGTTTAATGAAAACTCGTGTAATCTGCAGATCGATCATATTTTCTTCTTCTGGTAAGACAATGTACGCTTTTGATTTAATCTTTTGGGTAGGGATGGAGAAATGCGATGTTTGAAACGAGCTGATCTCATGCAAGCTTTGGCCGATGATTTGCCTCCCAACACTCTACGTTTCGGGCGCACTGTGTTGGGTATCAAAGTAGATCCTTGTACTTCGTACCCCACAGTACACTTAGATGACGGAACTGTTCTTCATGCCAAGGTCAATTTCTATCTCTCCATAAATAAGCTCCACAAATCCACCAGAACCTAAATTGATCAATCGAATTCCGATTTTGAACACTTACAGTCTTTAATTGCTAAAAATTTAAATAGGTTGTGATCGGATGCGATGGAATAAACTCAGAAGTGGCAAACTTTCTTGGAATGAATTCTACAAGGATTTTCTCTACTTGTGTAGTCCGAGGTTTCACAAGCTATCCCAGTGGTCATAAATTCGAGAACAAATTTGTTACGTTCAGCAAAGGCGATGTTCAGTTAGGGATTTTGCCAGTCAATCGCAACTTGGTTTACTGGTTTATCACTCGCCGTTGGACTTCTCAAGGTATATACGTACTCATCATTAGGACCGTAAATGAATTGATCCTCAATTTTAGGCTCGTTTCATAAATGAGTCGATCATAAACCTAGCAGTATTCGGCTCAATTAGGCTCATGAACCTGAAATATGCGTATATCATGGAATTTTTATGAGAATTTTGTATATGTACATAATAAAAAATTTAGAACTTGTACAAGTATAAACATTACAATTACTAAAAACTTATTTATGTATACGTTTTAATTGTTTTATATATGTATGGATGCATTTATGTATATAGTGTAAAATTTTATTTGCATTTTTAGACCTATATGAGAGTATAAATATATGATATTATTGGCGCACGCGCTAAGGCTCGTGAACAAGCTCGAGTTCGACTCAAATTAACCTAGGCAAGCTTGGCTCGAGCTCGGCTTGTCAAATTTTTATTGAGTTCGGCTCGAGTTCAACTTCACTTAAAAACTTAACGAACGAATTTTGCCTCTGGTTGTATTGGGCTTTGTCCCTCTAATTGCATGTTTCTAACTTTTGGTTGGATTCCCTTTCCTTTCTCTCCCCTAATAAAAATGTTACTTTTGCTAATAAAAAATAAAAACTTAACAAACGAATTTGAACATTCTAATATTCAGCTCGATTCGGCTTGTTTACAGCCCTCTGCTATACCTATACCAGATCTACGATCCAAAAAGTCTTATTAACTGAGCAGTCAGATTTCACACTATTAGTTCTCTGTTTGAAATTTTAATTACTTTTTCTTACTATTACTGATAAGCAGATTCAGTTGTTTCAAACGATCCGAAGCTCATTATACAATCAAGTATCAAAGCACTATCAGGTTTCCCTGAAGAAGAGGTAGAGATGGTAAGGAATGGCGACCTCGATCAGTTATTTCTCAATCAATTGCGTTATCGCACACCGTGGAACTTGTTACTAAAGAGAAGGTTTGGAGAAGGGAGTGTTATCGTGGCGGGAGATGCAATGCATGCCATGGGGCCATTCATCGCACAAGGTGGTGCTGCCGCCTTGGAAGACGCCGTTGTGCTCGCTAGGTGCTTTGCGGAAACGATAGGTGGGATCGGGATCCATGACCAAATTTCGCACAAAGAATGGAGAATGAGGATTGCAATGGCCATTCACAAGTACGAGAAGGAGCGGAAGATGAGAGTGGTGAAATTGTCTGCCCAGACTTTTTTGATCGGGAAGATACTTGATAGCTCATGGCTGCCATTGAAGCTGATATGGATTGCCCTCATGGTCATCCTCTTCCGTCGTCCGCATTCGCACACCCTATACGATTGTGGCCAACTCTGATCGAGCAGCCATTGCTCTGCCAATAACCATTACTGTACGTTGGAACTAATAAGTTTGGTTATGACTTTTCATATTGTTGCTGGGAGTTTTTTTAAAGGAGTGATGAGTTTCTTTCGTTACTCCTATGAATAATCATGTAATCTAAGTCTTTCTTCCTATGAGTGAAATAAATTTCAAGTCTTCTCCAATTTGTGTATGTGTGAAATTATAAGATCTTGCCAGTTGCCACCAACAAAGTGGTATCAGAGTGAGGGTTATAGCATCAGAGAGAGAGAGAGAGAGAGAGTTTGTTCATTATAAATTTCAAGTCTTCTCCAATTTGTGTATGGGCTTACCCCAGGGCCGCTGTACCAACCATTCAATCTTAGTTTGTTCATTAGCAATATTTGCTACATGTAGCCAGTGAGGCACGTGTAAGCACCAAATTTCGCCCCACCTATCATAGCTATGGGCATTTCAATCCAACCTTTTACACTCTGACATGTCAATGTAAACCATAACGAAGAGGAGTGCATAGCGTGCTCCCGGTAAAGGTAAACAAGCAAACATCATAAAACATCTGCGCTTGCATAGCCTAGGCATGAGGCATAGCCGCATAGCATCTCAGGATGAGTATCGCTCCCCTTCTGTTTATAGGTCAAAAAAGGGTCTCGGTAACCCTAAACTTGACCAAATGGTCTCATGGTCTTGGAAGAACTAGTCTCACATCAAACACCGATAGATGTGCTTGTTTTAAAATTCTAAAGATATTTGTTCAAGCTTCATCGAAGTCGGATGATATTTGACCGTTGGATCATCACCAGACCTTTGCCGGCACCTGGTAAATCGAGTGATTTACGCACAAAAAAAATTGCACGCATAACTCTTAACCCAATTATCAGCAAACATTGTATACATCGTAGAGATGCTCAAACAACTAACCTCAAGAAAAATAGCTAGAAGAGCCATACCAATTGACATTTGTGCACTTCTTCCCCAACACTTTTTCACTACCAAACAAAAAAATCACAAACTTCTGAAGAAAAATAATACTCCGTAATAGTACAGTTTGAGAAGCACAAAATGAGTACAGTTTGAAAAGAGCATACCTTTCTCCTAGTCTTTGGTCCTGTATGGCCAACAAATTCACCTACATCAGTTTTCCTTCTTTGTACTTTTGTTACCTTGTCGGTTGGTAAAAATCCCAGTCTTGGAAACAACTAAGCAAACAACTAATAAATCAAATCAAATCCTCTTCATTTGCCTTTCGCCGGCCCCACCATCTTGGAAATTCTGATCTTTTGCCGCTTGTCTACCGAAACCTTATCAACTAAAGACTTGTTCAACAAAATCCACAACAAATTCCACAAAGTGATTCAAAACCCACAAATCATCAATCCAAAGAAACTACACTTGTTGTACAAACCCACAACAAAAAGGATTCAAAGGTAATAATAAGGGAGGAAAAGGGCATCCTAATTATACTAGCAAAAAATACAAACCTTAACTAAAGGAAAATAATAGATGGTCTGTCAAACACCTAGTAGGTGTTTCCATAATCGAAGGATTAAGCTTCACAAGCCCAACATAAGCGAATGATTTGATCAAAGCTTTTTACCAACCTTGATCAAAGCTTTACAAACTCAACAAAAAAAAAACCCTAGTATTGGGATTTTTACCAGCTTGGGGATTTTTTTAGGATCGTTGAAGTGAAGCTGCCAACCATTGGAGTGGAAGACGATAACGGCAGATGGCTCCGATGACGATACAAAATAGTCAAACTTGAAATCAAGTGAAACTCTGACGAAGTTGATCTCGCATGAAACCCTGCCAAATTCGAAATCGCCATCGCTGTTGGAATAGCCTGAAACTCTTGAGATGGGAGGGAGAGAGTTATTCGTGTAAGAGAGAGAGAGAGAGGATGTAAGATCGATTTGAATTTTGAAATTATTCGTGAGAGAGAGAGAGGGGGGGGGAGGAGAGAGAAAGGCTGACTGGGGAAAGTAAAGGTGAGATGCAAACTTACAGAGTACTCTGGGAAAGGTAGATGTGAGAGAGAGAGCATGAGGTGGAGGGAAAGGAGCCCTTGGATCATATTAATCCCACCCATCCACTAATTACGTTTAATGGCAGGAGTAAACCTCGACTCTTGCTAGCCGTTGGATCAAGATGAATGGTTCGGATTTATGCTTCTGCCTCACCCAATCAGCAAGCGACACATATATAGTATTTCAAAAAATTTGAGCTCCATTGTTATATAGATGTATTCGAGTCTTGGAAGCATCCCAAAATGTCCTAAAATCTACTGCATGAATTGCCCAAATCCCAATACATAAAATAGAGAAAACAAAAAAATAATATGTCGACTAACATAACATAGTCATGGTTAGGTAACCAAAAATACTTCCTTTATCAACTACAACCTTCCCAAACAATTAACCAAAAATGAAAGAATTGAAACAAATGGAGTGATTGCCGTTCGAATGTGTTCCAAATTGATTGCACCTAGAAATAAAAATTAGTAAAACTTTGTTCAAAGATGTTGGGATTGTAAGAAATGCATACATAAGGATGTGAGTTCAAATATGTTGGGATTGCAGCTCTAGAAGATGACCTGTTATCAACTTTTGTTGCTTGTAGTCCTCTAAGTTGTCACTATCCCACTTTGCCATATTTTTTCTTTGGCAATGAAACGAAAAATTGGTGAGATGGTTACACATTACCCAAGAACAAAATAAGCACAAAAACCCCTATCAAATTAAGAATTTATAAAAATTAAGCTGCTGAACTATCCATTTTGTGTGCTCTTGCCGTTAAAAAAATGAAGTATGTGCTCTTTCCTCATCACCACATTTCTAGAGAGTCATGAAATGCTAATAGGAAACGATGTGCCTTTTATGTTTTGAGCCACTTATTTGTTTTCCTCAATTGAAACACCTTATGCTCCAATTGATCGGTGTGAGCCAACAATCATTGTGCTCTACCTAACTTAGCCATAGCCATGTGCTGTAAAGAGAAACTCTTGGCGTTAATGCTTAAACCACTAATAGAAAAAATTGCTAAACCAACTCAAACTGAATACCCCAATGAGAATAACCAGTCCCTATAAAATGAGCTAACTGACTTCTAAAAAGCTTCACATATGGATCATTAATTTTCAGCATCAAGTTGACTATACTCAATTTAAACCTTTGATTGATACTAAAAGGGGCGAGTGATAAAATTAAGCAAGTTTTGTTAACCTTTTGAAAACCAAATTCACCTATGGAACCATTTGAAAACCAAATTAAGCATGGCAGCCTTATTCATTAGATTAACTGCTAGAACTTAGACAATTAAAACTACATCGATCACGATTCAACAAATGGGCATTTTCTAAAAGGAACGAAAAGGAGAGAAAACTAACCAAGTATTCCACTCATGCAACTCAAAGAACTAATTAAAAAGGAAAACTAAAGCAAAACATTGCAAACACCACTTGCCAACAATTGCCCGAAGAAATATGTGACAAATCAGTTTAAGCAACGAAAAAAAAAAAAAAAACCATCAAACCACTGGTACAAGTACATCTCCATAGACTAAATACATTAATCCAACTTATTCTACAAGACCCATAATCAAATTTGTTAACTAAATAGCATTCTAAACTATACGTTGTTTGATGAAATTTTTTTAAAATCAATCCTCGTTTAGGGTTTAGGACTCACCAACCCAGAATCAAATGTGTTAACCAAATAGCAAATAAGAAGAAAAAAACAAACCTTCTTCTTTAGAGTTCCATTACACGCACAGGGAGCCTCCATCTCATGCTCTTCATCTTCTTCGCTACAAATCCTGCACTCCCTCACAATCTTTTTCGAACACCCTTGGCCTCTAAACAAAGAAAAATTAATTAAGTTCCAATATTGATATTTTGATTAAACGATACGCCGTGATTATAAAAAAAAAAAAACTAATAACCAAAACCCTGACCCGGTATGCAGAAGCTTCAGTAGTAATCCCAATCCCAAACTCATCCAAATTAATCTTCCCAACAATAATAGACCCATTACCCACTCTCCCTCAACTTCCGCATCGCCATGGCATCAAACGGCGGTTGATACCGTTCCAGAACCCTAACCAAAACCCTGACCTGGTATGCAGAAGCTTCAGTAGTAATCCCAATCCCAAACTCATCCAAATTAGTCTTCCCAACAATAATAGACCCACTACCCACTCTCCCTCAACTTCCGCAACGCCATGGCATCAAACGGCGGCTGATACCGTTCCAGAACCCTAGACCCAGCCGTCATCCACCGTACAATATTATCCTTGACAGCAACCAAAACTCCAGCCGATGGGCCCACCTCTTTGTTCCGCTCGATCTTCCTGTCGATCTTGTCGACCTCCCTCAGCATAGCAATGGCATCAAAGAAGATGAGTGGGCGGGGGTTATCACAGTCCACTGTAACTGATCCAATGGTTAGGATTTATAGGAGGCATTTGGACCAATAAAAGAGTGACACATGCATTACTTTTCAAAAAAACCTGAAAGTTGTTGGATCAAGATGCATGGCAGGAGTAAACCTGGACTCTTGCTAGTCGTTGGATCAAGATGAATGGTTGGGATTTATGCTTCTGCCTCAAGCAATAAGCAAGTGACGCATAGTTTTTAAAAAAACCTGAGCTCCATAGTTATATAAACTAGGAATTGTCTGTGCCTAAAGGCACGACGCAACTCGTTTCAATTACAATAAAATCTAACTATCCTTCACTATGTTAAACATTTATGAAAGAATTTTTCGGGAAGTCGTTAAGAATTTTGTGCCTAAAGGCACTTGCTAAAGCTTCTAAAAGAGAAGTCAAAGGATTGAACTCAAAAAGTGAACTAAGATTCGTCTTGCTTTCTTCCTTTTATTCGAAGGGGCTGTCCATCGAAGTTGGGATTGGAATAAAGAACTCATACGTAGGATAACACAAGCACACTTTCCTTCTTATGTAGGCCCACATGGAGGCTATCAGTCTGGCCTCATCTAGATGTGGGATAGAGTAGTTGACGATGCACCCTAAATGAAAGGAATTTGAATCTATCTCGCTCGCACCCCATTCAAAGTGGTTGATCAGGATGATTCCCGGCGGAATCCGACTCAACCCATAGAAAAAGTCTCCGACCTCGTCCATATGATCTTTATCAAGAAAAAAAAAGGTCATGTAAAGTAGTAACGAGAGAGACGATAGAATTGGGAACCCAAAAATTAGGGTTATTTTCTCATTACGTTAGAGTTATACAAGACTAAAAGAATAATTACACTTAGACCCTTATCTCCTAATCTAATTACACAAGGGCTCAATTACACGCTAATTACACATAATAACTTAACACTCCCCCTCAAGTTGGTGCGAAGATATCAATCAAGCCCAACTTGAACACAACGGGGTGGAAACTCTTGTTACCAAGCCCTTTTGTGAATATGTTAACTAATTGATCCTCATATTGGACAGGATTATGAGCAATGTTGATGGCAGCTTTATTGTCACATTAGAGTTTCATAGAACCACTATCATAAATTTTCAAATCACGTAATAAGGTTTGGAGCCACAAGAGCTCACAAACACCATGAGCCATAACTCTATACTTTGCTTCTGCGCTTGATCTAGCAACCACTGATTGCTTCTTACTTCGCCAAGTAACCAAATTCCCTCCAGGAAAAGTACAATATCCCAAAGTAGAGCGTCTATCATCCACAGATCTAGCCCAGTCAGCATCAGTGAAAACTTCCAACCGCAGGTGACCATGATTAGAGAACAAAATTCCTTTCCCTGGAGCTAACTGAAGATACCTCAAGATACGATAAACTGCATTCAGATGTGGAGTACGAGGATCATGCATAAACTGACTAACAACACCAACTGCATAAGTAACATCCGGTCGAATGTGAGCTAAGTATATCAGTCGACCCACCAGTCGTTGATACCTCTCCTTATCAGTGTGCTCCCCCACATCTCCACTAAGATGATGATTCATCTCAATAGGAGAATTCGCAGGCCTACAACCCAACATACATGTTTCTTCCAAAAGATCAAGTATATACTTCCGTTGGGAGATAAAAATATCTCTATCAAACCTCGCCACCTCCATCCCTAGAAAGTATCTCAGTGATCCCAAATCCTTAATCTCAAACTCTTGAGCCAGACTAGACTTAAGATTAAGAATCTCGTCCACATCATTGCCTGTCATTATTATATCATCAACATAGACAATAAGGACAGCAATCTTACCAGCAGCCTCCTTGATGAACATAGTATGATCTGCATGGCTCTGTTTGTATCCAAACCTCAACATAGCTTTCGAAAATCTGACAAACCAAGCTCTAGGTGACTACTTCAACCCATAGAGAGCCTTCTTCAACCTACAGACCTTTCCTTCAGTCTCAGAGGCAGAAAAACCTGGAGGTATATCCATATACACCTCCTCCTCTAATTTACCATGAAGGAATGCATTTTTCACATCAAAATTGTTGTAGAGGCCAATACAAATTTGCAGCACAAGATAGTAGAGCTCGTACAGAGTTCATCTTTGCTATCGAAGCAAACGTCTCCTCATAATCAATACCATAGGTTTGAGTAAAACCCTTGGCAACAAGTCTTGCCTTATTTCTCTCAACAGTACCATCAGCATTCTGCTTAACAGTGAAAACCCACTTGCATCCCACTGATTTCCTCCCTTCTAGAAGTGATACTAGCTCCCAAGTGCCATTCTTTTTCAAATCTGTCATCTCATCTACCATAACTCCTTTCTACTTAGGTGTCATCAGTGCATCCTGCCACTTCTGTCGGATAGATATAAAAGAAAGAGACGAAACAAAGGCATGATACGAAGGAGATAAACAATCATAAGAAACAAACTGGGAGATAGGATGTAGGGTGCATGACCTGACCCCTTTCGAAAAGCAATAGGAAGATTATCAGAATCAATAAAAGGAGGTTCAATGGGAGAAGATTCATTACCAGATGAGTCAGCTGAGGAATCTAGAACTGGAGCAAGCGATTGTGATCGACAAGGTGGCATCACACAGGAGAGCTTTCCATTTTTCCGTCTAGTTCTAGTATAGACCTGCAAGTCAGGCCTTTGCCACCGTTGTGATCTGTTCTCGATATCGCCACCACTGATGTGTTGCTCTTTCTGCAGATACTGGTTCCTCTTCAGATGTTTCCTTCTCTCCCTCACCATGAGTAAAAAATAATTCCTCCCGCTAACCATGACTATAAACCTCCCTCATCTCTTCCTGCCTATGGTCCCCCTGAAAAGATGGAGCGGAGGGAGAGTAGAAAGGCTCTGTTTCCCAAAAAGTGACATCCATAGAGACAAAAAAATTTCTAGAGTGAGGCTCATAACACTTATAGCGCTTTTGAGTAGGAGAATACCCAATGAAAACACATTTATCGGCTTTAGGACCTAACTTGCCACCAGAGGGGTGAGGAGTATGAACAAAACATACACAACCAAAGACTCTCGAAGGAAGAGTCATGATGCGAAAACTACCAGGAAGACACTCAATGAGAGTTTTGAAGTAGAGAACACTGGCATACGGTTAATAAGGTAAGTTGTAGTCAAAATATCTTCTCCCCATAAATATTTGGGAACATTCATGGTAAATAGAAGAGAGCAAGCAACCTCAGCAAGATGACGATTTTTGCGTTCAGCAACTCCATTTTGTTGTGAAGTGTCAACACAAGTTGTCTGAAAAAGAATACCATTTTCATCCAGAAAGGCCCTAAAAATCCTATCGATATACTCAGTGCCATTGTCACTACGAAGAATTTTTATATTCGCATCAAATTGGGTGCGCACCATCGCATGAAAAGATTTAAAACAAGAAAAGACTTCACTCTTTGATTTTAAGTAAATACACCCAAGTAACACGAGAATAACAGTCAATAAAAGCGACAAACCACTGAAAGCCTTTAAGAGAGGTAAAAGGGAAGGACCCCAAACATCAAAATGGATGACCATAAAAGGAGAGGCACTCCGTTTATTAATACGTGCAAAAAAAAAAAAACATTTATGTTTCCAAGCTCACAAGCTTCACAAAAAACTAACTCCTAGAACAGTGCTTAATTAAAATAGGAAAAATTTCTCTAAAATCCCAAAAGAGGGATGACCCAATCTACGGTGCCACTGATGTAAGATAGAAAGAGCTGATCCCATATCTGCTTGCAAAGCAAGACCACATGACATAGGTGAACGAGGTGCAGACTCCAAAAAATAGAGGCCATCCTGTGCTGTACCACTGCCAATCACTTTGCCCGTGTCCAGTTCCTGAAAAACACAATGCATAGGAAAAAAGGTCACTGAACAATTTGCAGATCGAGTAAGACAACTAACGGATAGAAGGTTAGTGGCAAAATTTTAAAATATGTAGAACTGAAGAGAGGGAAATAGAGGGAAAGTAGCGAACGGAACATTTCCCTGAACTAGCAGAGAATGATCCATCTGCTATTATGACCTGTCCTTACTAGAACAAATAGGGTAAGAATGAAATACAAAGGAACAACCTATCATATGATCTGAAGAACCGGAATCTATAATCCAAGGAATAGCAGAAAAGGCAGTAAATGCACTAGCCGGAATTCCTGTGTGAGGAACATAGGATGAAGTGGGACTTGCGGTAGAAGTAGGAACTATAATAGATGGAGAATCAGCCCGAGCCATTAGGCGCCTGAGAGCTTGCATCTCCCCCTGAGAAAAACCACTAACATAATCAGAAGACGCTTGAACCCCAGTACTGGACCTAGAATCAGGCAAGATAGCAACCCATGTAGACTCCGGAACCTGGGCCTGGGCTTGAGAACGCATGGGACCACGACTTTGACCACCGTGTCCACTCCCTCGCCCACGAGAAGGACGGCCATGTAACTTCCAACAGAAATCCCTAGTATGGCCGGTGTTGTGGCAATGATCACACCAGAGTAACTCTCGATCAATAGGCCCACTACTAGCACCAAACTGTGATTTACCACTCTGTGGAACAAGCCCACCCCGAGGAATGGCAACCAAGGCAGAACACTCAGGAGTAGGAATGTCCAACATAGCACCCCTCCTACTCTCCTCCTGCTGAACAATAGCATAGGCCTCTCCCAACGACGGAAATGAAATACGACCCAACACCTGCACTCTAATTGGATCATATTTTACATCAAGTCCAGCCAAAAAATCGTAAACATGTTCCTTCTCCAACCGCTTTAACCAAGCAGCAGCATCAAAAGCACAAACAGCCTGAAATCCCCGATAATAATCAAATTCTTGCCATGCTCCATTCTAGTCAGCAAAATACACAGCAACAGAACGATGATTTTGTTCCAATGTACAGAGCCTCTTCCTCAACTCAAAATACGTGCATCATTACCCTACTAAGAATAGGTTTGGGCTGCAGTAGTCCAAATCTTATGTGGAGTATCAAGACGCAGAAAAGTACGACGAATATCAGCCCTCATAGAATTAAACAACCAAGTCATAACTAACAATTTTTGATATTTAAATTTCTTAAGTTCAATAGCCTCAACAGATGGAGGAACATGACCCTCAATAAATTCTGACATCCCTTTGGTCTCAATAGCCAAAGTAAAAGTGCGAGACCAAATCAAATAGTTGGTACCATCCAACTTAATATGGCAAATATCCAGAGAAAAATTATCGTGAGTCCCTATACGACTCAACTCATCCTTACCACTAGCGGAAACTGTTTTTGATTCCTTTGACATCTCAACAAAAAAAACTGCAGTATAGAGCTACAAAGTTTCTAAGTAATCTCAGCCTTTCAATAAACTCTAAAAAACACACGTATTCAGTGGTGTACAAACACCCCAGTCTTGTACGAGTAACCCAGACTCAAAAAGACCGCAAAAAAAAGGTGTACGAGATTACCCAGTGCTGGAACATGGTCATATGAGGTCAAATAATGGTCGCCGGCGAGATTCAGAACTGTACTTGATACCACAAGGTCGTCGAGCAAGATCCAAGTACTATCGGACGTTATACAATGTCGTAAGCCGCAAAGAAAGCAGATACACGACCCGGTCAGAGGTCGACGGCAGTGGTAAAGAAGGTTTAGAGGCTCGTCTGCGGTGGAAAGGCTGAAACGAAGGTTGTACGGCATTGGACGGGTCTGTTCGAGGTCAGAAACAATTCGGCGAGCAAGATCCAGACCTGTGGGATGTCGTACAGTAGTTCTAGAGGCAACAGGAGGTGCAGAAGCAAAAAAACGATGTCAACGAGGATCAGTCGGCATAGCGTAGGTCGTCGGTAGGTAAGGGGTTTTGTTTGTTTGAAACATCCGATCAAGATCGGTGCTCTGATACCATGTAAGTTAGTAACGAGAGAGACGATAGAATTGGGAACCCAAAAATTAGGGTTATTTTCTCATTACATTAGAGTTATACAAGACTAAAAGAATAATTACACTTAGACCCTTATCTCCTAATCTAATTACACAGGGGCTCAATTACACGCTAATTACACATAATAACTTCACAGGTCCATAATGTGCAGGTGCTCACACAGAATCTCCTCAACTTCTCTTTTCCTTCTATTAGTCAGAAATCGAATTCGAAAGACATGAGAAAGTATCTTGACTACTGTTGGTCCTGCGGAAGCACATATAGATATTGATAGATTCCACCGGTTGCCCTCCCAAGACGAGGCAGGAACCTATCTATATCTCTTGATAGAAGGAAGTTCATAGCCAGTCCTCAACCTCAAGGTTTCACTTTCTAGCAACTCTTAGACCTTACGCCCGTCCTCTCTTCATACAATATATTCTACTTGGATAGCCATCCCAAACTAAGAGCGAAAAAGACCATTCTCTTGGTTAGGCACATAGGAACTATAGATTTCAGAATCCCTAACAGCAGGAATGAGAACAGCTTCATGCTCTATCTAGTAGGCCTCGATCATTCCCCATTTTCTCTTAAGCATTTGAACTCGAGTTTAGCTCTCCTCATACTTTCTAGGTCTCCTCATAATGAGTAGGGGGGTCTGTCCTTTTTTGTGAAAGATCCACGGATTTCCTTATCCCAGACATAACTTTATACCTATATTCGAAGAGCAAAAGTTTTTTGCAATCCCTACTCATCACTATTCTGTTACCACATGATAACCATAAATTTTCTGTGATGAAAACAACCTTCTGTAATCAAACACCATGTTTAAGCATGAAGCTGTAATAACATTGAGCTACTATAATAGCATTTTCATAGTAATTGCCCTTGCCTAAAGGCACGATGCAACATATTCTATCGAACAAACCCCACTGAAAACCCCGACACACATGTTCTGTCAAACTAACCCCCTCAAAAAGACACGACTTCTCCGAGAAGTTAATTTTTCGAATAAGCTTCAAACATGACCCATCTAATCAATTTCAATAAATGAAGTTTTAAAAAATACCACGTTTTACAAAGACCAATGAAACCAAAGATGCTTAATTTAAGTAAAGTTCATTTAGTACCCAATTTACGTATAATAATTTCGCCCAACAAAAGAAACATTAGAGGAAGCAGAATAAAATGATAAGAACTATTGGCGTATGAATATCTTCTTCTTCGTCATTCCCAACAAAAAGTTTTCAAGACATTCATAGCATTCCATTGTGGCTTCACTTCAACCCCGTTCTTAAAACCTTGTTTACCAAATGAAATATAAATTTAGAAATTCATCACAGTGAGAGTTCATACACATTAACCAAAGAAGAAAGTGGGCATTACCTAGAAACAAAATATGTGTCTAGAACAAAGTCATGTAACCTTTGTTTACTTGTTTATGGGACCAATTAATTTCAGAATCTCAAAATTGCTTCTCACCCAAAGTTGTCTAATGCCTTCTTACGCGTTTTGAAAGCACAAACAGATCCTTTAGCTCCAAATCTACTAATTTTTAAGATGAATCAAGGCCTTTCCTATCTGCATTTGAAGGCTTTGTTGCAATCACAATACACTTTTAAATTTCCAGCTTGCTCTTTCCAGTTATATACAAATCATATATTATCCCGCAAGATACACAATGCCAACTACTCATAGAAAACTATATCGAGTTTAACCAACAAATCAAAACTGAGGGATAAATCAGTCTACTTGAATTACCTGTTTGGCCTGTTCAAATTGGGATAAATCACTCTACTTGATTTGCCATCCCAGTGAAGACAGTAGAAGCTTCTTTTCGGACCATTCACCCTCTCCTTGTGATGAAAAAGGAAAAGAAATCCAGTGATAAGAATTAGCCTGGTGGGCAGCAAACCTGATTTCAACTGTTGAAATATAGAACTAACCAAAATCTAAAATTCAACTAATCTAATGAAAAAGCCCTCGTGATAAAAAGTAAGCAAACTGCATTCAATTGACCAATTCAAGAAGGGTTAGTGTGAATCCCATAGAAAGATTTGGGATACGAAGGTTGTTGGACAAAGTTGTTCAGAATAACTTTCCATAACCTCTAACCAAAGTGCATCCTCCCCTTCTACTTATCAATACTAAAATCCAGTACTATGTACACACATCACAGAAATTTATCAAAGGAGCAAAAGATCATATGCAAGCACATTTATCACGTTTCTAATAGGAAAAACACCTACACAAGGCCCATTCTGAATCTGCAATCTACTAACTCTACTAATGAACCTCATTGAAGAATCTCAAACTCTTGTTTTAATAGCACATAAACCTCATCAAAGAATCTCAATCTACTAACTCTACTAAAATTGGGATTGCTAAGCAGTTTGATTTTCTCAACCAAAAATCATTGACCAACCAGTACCCAAATCACATCCATGTACAATAGAATGATCAAAATACAAAAAGGGAAGCGAAATAAAATAATCATAACTATTTTAGCGTTTAACAATCCTCTTAATGTTCATTCCCGGTGAAATGTTCCAGGACACTCCAAGAATAATTTTGCAGCTTCACTTCAGTCCCATTTTTTCAAAACCTTGTGTACCAAAGGAATCATAAATTTAGCAACTTATCGCAATGGGAATATAAAAGTACACATAAATTGTATCTAGAACAAAAATAGGTAAACTTTGTTTCTTTGTTGATGGGACCACTTAATTTCAGAATATCCACACATTAACCAGCTCTCTTATCCACCTTCAACCTTATTAATTTACAATAAATATAATGCCATAACAAAACACTAATTGTTTCTTCCCTTAACTTTTCATGTACCAACACCCAAATTGCATGCGCTTCAAGGCACTTTCCGAAGTTAGGCAATCCCAACCTAAAGCAACTATCATGCAATCTTACCATACAATATGCTTGACACAAGGCCACCTAAGTTAATCATGTGAATCTAAAAAAACATGAACGATTCAATATGTTCAAATTTTATATGATGGTTCCTATAACCTCACAAAGTACAGTCGGTCAACGCTCAAATTGCCTACACATGCTGCCATGCATCCTCAGAAGACCTTACATCAGGATAAGATTCAAAAGTATAGATCCCTCTAATAGAGGTCAACGTTTTTTGGCAAGGAAAGAAAACAATGCCAATTTCATGCCAAATTGATTCTTATACAAAAGATGTGGCTGATCCAAGAAAACAATTTCATGCCCTAGGATTTATGTATATAAATCCAAGATATACCAATTTCAAATCCTGAGCCTCCAAATACCAATTTCAAACTCCTCTCACATATATTTTTCGATAAGTGACAACTACTATCATCAGCTCATGCCTGAAGGCACTTTTTAAATTATCATATTTCATCACCTCCAATTTTAGCAAGCTAACTGAAGACGACTCGCTCAACCACCAATATATTATTATTTACTTGAAATAAAGGAGGAAAAATCTCCAAATTCTTCATACAAAGCAGAAATTATTTTTACTAGATTACCCTAATTGACCTAACTTGACTAAACAAAAAAATATAACTTGCCAAATAGAGCAGCAATGCTCTGTAGCTGGAGTAGAACCAACAAATACTAACAAATTGTAGAAGAACAACAAATACTACTGCCTGAAGTCTATTTGTGTCATGCCAGTCTGAATTCTAGTTGAAACCAGCCATTTTAGTATCATCAAAAATATGGATTCACAGCAAGAACATAAATAAATCAAAGCCCGAAGAGAGTTAGGTAACTGTGAGAGGTGGGTGAAAAAGAGGTTAGCGTTTCAAACAATTAAATCATAGCAAAAAAAATAATCGCACCTGCAAAGTAAATCAAAGAGAGCTATAAAACGGAATCCTAATTGAGAACCAAAAGCTGCAATGATCATGAAACCTCAGTGGACAAAATAACTAAAGGAGAATAATAATCACCTAGAGGGCTTTCTGTTTGCATAATCCTTGTTTCACCTCATTTGCTCACATATATTGGACCGTAGCAAACAGATTGCCGTCCAACAAAAAAGGGACTTCAAAAAGTATTGTAAAAAACATGTCATACAATAAACTAAATACTCCTAACACCTCACATTTTGTAAAAAAAGGAAAAAAGAAACAAAAACAATCACAGAGAGCAGGAGAAACAGAATTTTACATCAAAAGGAATATATAAACCTCCATACAATCGCCAAATCATACCTACAAAGGGAAAAGGCCAAAATTAGTTGGCCATACTATTTCTCAATAAAGGGTTCCCCAAAGCCCTAATTAGTTGGCCGAAATTAGTTGATCTTTATACTCTAACTAGCGGATGAGCTTCAGGTACGGTGCAACACGTTCACACTTCTGAGCACAACTAAATTGAATTACCCTTCTCTGCTTCTAACCAACCCGATAAGGCGATAACAAACCCGACTTTTTGATGCAGGAGCAAAATGATCCCGGCTGAACCGAAGAGTCTTTTAATTATGTCTTTATTTTCTAGTCAAGCATTTAGAGTCAGCCTTTATTATGATATGCATATGCACGTAGTTAGTTTCTTGAAACACATCTCTCTAGGTTTATCTTTATGCATGTAGTTGAAGAGTCATCTAATTATTTGTAAAGTCTGTCTAGGGAATTGTCTAGTCTTTATTGAGTCTTGTTGAGTCATCTTTTGTTATGTCTTTAAATAGGTAATCTAATGAAATGAAAAGGTCAGAGTTTGAGTTTATGAAAATATATGCAAGTATTTCTTGCTTGAGAGTGAGTGATTCCTCTGACAATCAAGTGTGTGACTTGGTCGCGTGAGTGTCTTCCGCGATTAGCAACGTCGAGTGATTCCGTTGCCCCCGGTGAGTGTCTTCCCAGGACTATCCCATCCTTCGCGGGTCTCGGCCTGCATCAAATTGGTATCAGAGCTAGAAAAAAGAAAAAGAAGAGTCCAGATTTCGGGAGTTTTTCTTTGTTTCCAGTGACCATGCCTCCAAGGCGGCAACGAAATGTGGAGGATGTTACTTTGCGAGACCAGATTGTTGAGTTACGTCAATCTAATCAAGCTCTTCAACAAATGATGAACGAACTCCTTCAACGGATTCCAGTCACTAATCAGTCTACAGTTCACAGCGAAGGAAGCGGACGAACAATTTTTAATAATGAAGAAGAAGATGACCATTCGACTTCTTCTACTTCTAATACCGTTGCAGAACCAGCTTTTGTTAATCCATGGTCCATGGATCGTTTGGCTCGTGCTTTGGAAAACTCAGATCGAAGCATACAAGTTCATGTCCCCGATTTTGAAGGCAAACTTAATGCAAATGAGTTTTGTGATTGGATAGCTTCGCTGGAAGCTTTCTTTGATTGGAAAGACCTCTCGGATGAGAGAAAAGTGCAGTTCGTTGCTACAAAATTGAAGGGTCATGCTCTAATTTGGTGGCAGCAATATCAACGTAGCCGAGATCGAAAGGGAATTCCTAGAGTCAATACCTGGACAGAAATGAAGCTGAAACTTGATGAAAAGTTCTTGCCGCTGGATTATGCTCAAACTCTCTACCAAAAGCTGCATCAATTGAACCAGCAATCTGATCAATCTGTTGCAGATTATACAGAGCAATTTTACCAATACTTGAGTCGCATTAATTTGCATGAAAGTGATGACCAGCTTGTTGCAAGGTATGTTAGTGGGTTAAGGGACAACCTGAAGGGAGAACTTCTCATGCATTCTCTCAGTTCTCTGGAGGAGGCTTATCAAATGGCCCTCAAAGCTGAAGAAAAGTTGAAATGGGGTTCCTATCGAAAGCCCGAAAGTTTAAAGAATGTGAAGGACAAAGCTGAGAAGGTAGCTGCACCAACTTTTGAAAGTCCAGAAGCACAAGGGGGAGGAAACAAAGATCCAAGAAAGGGTATGTCCAGCTCAAACAGGTGTTTTCGATGTGGCGAACCAGGGCATAGATCTTATGAATGTCCTAAAAAGAAGGCTGAATTGAATCTCATGAACGAGGAAGAACAAGAGCCAACTTATGATGAAGAAGTATTTGAAAAGGTGCAATGTGAACCAGATTTTGACGCTAAAAGTCTTCTAATTCAACAAGTTTTGGTTGCACCAAAGGATGGAGCTGAAAAAATATTCGACGACGAAGAATGTTGTAAAACTGCAGCTATGGTTGATTGGTCCAAGCCTCCTATCTACGATGAATACCCCGAAGACGAGGGCATTGCATTGGGGGAGCTAACCTATGTGTTACCAGTTCACAATACCCAACAAAGTTCAACTTGGGTTTCAAACAAACGCAAGTCTGATGATTCAAACTGGATAGATGAGTACGTCTATGAACAGCGCACCAAACTTTTTGAAACTTTTGGCATCATTCACGGATTCGAGTGCCTCTTCATTATGGATTCAGGGAGTCAAGGCAACTATGTTTCTCAGAAATTGGTCTCATTCTTAAATCTACCAACGGAATATCTTCCCAAGCCTTATCATGTCAGTTGAGTGAATCAAGGTTCACGAATACCCGTAATTAAGCGTTGTTTGGTGGAGTTTTCGATTGGAAGCCAGTATTGGGACAAGATTTGGTGTAATGTCTTGCCAATGGAATCTTATGACGTCTTGTTGGGCCGTCCATGGCAGTGGGACAGAGACGTTAATTATCAAGGAAGGAAGAATGTTTATGAATTGAAGATGAATGGCAACTCCATCAAGTTATTCCCAATAGTGGAGAAGATGAAGAGAGAGAAACTGTTATTCATTGCGGAAAAAGTTATTCCATCCACACAAGAAAAGAGGAAGAAGAAGGCCCCGATCATGTTGTTGCCAAGAAGCTGCAAAAACTCAAGGACGAGTTTTTTTCCGAAGAAAGGGAGAATGATGCAGGAGCAAAATGATCCCGGCTGAACCGAAGAGTCTTTTAATTATGTCTTTATTTTCTAGTCAAGCATTTAGAGTCAGCCTTTATTATGATATGCATATGCACGTAGTTAGTTTCTTGAAACACATCTCTCTAGGTTTATCTTTATGCATGTAGTTGAAGAGTCATCTAATTATTTGTAAAGTCTGTCTAGGGAATTGTCTAGTCTTTATTGAGTCTTGTTGAGTCATCTTTTGTTATGTCTTTAAATAGGTAATCTAATGAAATGAAAAGGTCAGAGTTTGAGTTTATGAAAATATATGCAAGTATTTCTTGCTTGAGAGTGAGTGATTCCTCTGACAATCAAGTGTGTGACTTGGTCGCGTGAGTGTCTTCCGCGATTAGCAACGTCGAGTGATTCCGTTGCCCCCGGTGAGTGTCTTCCCGGGACTATCCCATCCTTCGCGGGTCTCGGCCTGCATCACTTTTTCACGAAAAGATTTTTTAAATAAGATTCAAACAAGGTACATCTAATCAATTTCAAGCAAGTGAATTTCAAAAAATATATACAAAAACAAGGTGGTCTAAGTTTCGCAAAAAAAAAAAATGATCACAATCTAAGCCAGTTAAATCACTACATAATGATCTGCTCTTTCAACCTCCCTAACCTCCGCAAAATATGCATAGAGCATTTTTAACAATTCATCAATTAAGTTGGATACAAAAAACTTGCACATTTCATCATACCCCTTCAGAGAATGCTAACAAAGAATGAATTCTAATAGCAAATGAGCCTATGCCTAAAGGCACCTATTCAAAAGCATTGACCAATGGAGGCAAAAGAAGTCTAATTTCAGTATGTAGTAAGCACCTTGTTAGTGTGCTTTTAGTACGTTCTCATGAACTAAATAATAACAGTGATTACACAAATTAAATTGTATAATCAAATGGCATTTCTAACCAACTCCATTTTCTCCTACCAACAACCATTAACCAATGAATACTTCTATCGCATCCATGAATCTCATTACAAAATCTACAAACTAACCCGTCCCTAAAGGCACTTCAAAGCCAATGCGAACCTTGTTCTAGAGCAACATGCAGGCTCTTGTCGTATTATCGACCGCCTCGACTAACTCGACTTGATTCCTCTGTGATCTTCCTTCACAAAACAGTTACATAGGTCCATCTGATTTACTGAATAAATAGTGCCACAAGGAAAATAATTTAGACACAAAATGCAAGCCTATAGATGGAAAAAGCATAATTATTTCACTCCCGTGGGGAATCACCTGTTCATATTACCCTTGTAATTCTTGTACAGGTCAATCAAATCATTTTTCTCTGAGTCAGATCCTCCGTGGTTTGCTTCGAACTCTTCAATATCAACCTCAGTGATCTGCAAACAATGTAGATGTGTTATATAAAGCAAATATTATAACCTACAGCCCAAAAAGAGACACTATTGTAAAAAACCAAAACAACCTTTCTGTACATAGTTCGGAAAAAGCTCCTGCAAGGTCCTGCCATTCAGGAAAGGAAGAAATGAGATAGTTGCCACTTGATCAACAAAAATGCAGTAGAAAATGATGATGATAAGTGCTCATAGCATCATCAACACAACCAGTTTGATCACAGAGCGCCCTTTTCTCCTCAACTCCAAGAATTGACATCACCTTCAGCAATTGCTAGAACTTTTCTTTTGCCTCCTACATGTAATCTAATGAAGGTTAGTAACGCAGAAAAAATCGGGTCAAAAATCACATGTAAACTTGAAGTTCGAGGAAATAGTTTAGACACAAAATGCAAGCATATAGGTGGAAAAAGCATAAGTATTTCACTCCCACGAGGATTCACCTGTTCATGTTACCATTGTACTTCTTGTACAGGTCAATCATATCCTTTTTCTCTATGTCAGATCCTCTGTAGTTTGCTTCAAACTCTTCAATATGAGCCTTAGTGATTTGTAAACAATGTAGATGTATTATATAAAGCAAAATCATGACCTGCAGTTCAAAAAGAGACACGATTGTAAGAAGAAACCAAACCAACTTTTCTTTACATAGTTCGGAAAAACTCCTGCAAGGTCCTGCCATTCAGGAAAGGAAGAAATGAGATAACTGCCTCTTGATCAACAAAAATGCAGCAGAAAATGATGATGATAAGTACTCATAGCATCATCAACACAACCAGTTTAATCATAGAGTGCCCTTTTCTCCTCATCACCAAGAATTGATATCACCTTCTACAATTGCTGGAACTTTTCAATCACGTATTACATGGAAACTTGATTTCAATCACGTAATTACACTGCAATTTTAGACCCCTAAGGATAGGCCAAATGGTCAAGGCCTCGGGGGTTTGCGCCATCAAGTTTAAAAGTTGCAAAGTGCTATCTAATGGATTACTTTGGAATTAGTCCATACAGGTCTTTGCTCAGGCTTTAATTTAGGCCCCCACTAGTGGACAGTGAGATTGGTCCCTCAAGATTAGTTGAGGTATGCGTAAATTGGCCCAAGCACTTAAATTTTAAAAAATTCCACTACAATTTCTATGAACCAAACAAAACCAGGCCTTTCAATTGGGGTTGGAGGAGGGCTGTGTGTTAGATAGCTTACAACCAGCACGTAAAAGCCCCGTTAGATTTTTATGACATGAATTGTTATATGAATATGTATCAAACGGGTCGTCATTCAACTAAAATAAAAAAGAATCGTAGAACATACCATCAACTGGAATTGGAATTTATTGAGACCAGCGACCTCCATATATCACTAGAGTGTAACCGAAAAGACAGGAAAACGACCCAACTATATATCATGTTAAAAGGTACTATTTATTTATAGTCAAAAGGCCTAAATAATCTACTTGGACAGTTAATCTTGGTTGCAACAATGAAGCTTCAAAGCATCACAGTATTATAAGACCTGATTACGGGTAAACATAAGTTAACTCAAGTAGATACTAAGAAAAAAACTCCAGAAAGATATAAAATGTATTTTGGAGGTCCTGAAAGGAAAAGGAAAATGAAATTTGAAAATGGACCACAGCAATTTTGGGTTAAAATGCACAGCTCTTTTGTATCTCTGCTTTTCTTCCCTCTTTATTTTGGGAAACATATAGTTCAATGATAATAAACATGATCAAACGAAGAGGAAACAGAAAGAATGTTAAGGAATTTGACAATTAAGAGGCAATTACTGTTATCTCAATTTGTTGAGCCATCAATTGACATGTTCATGACTAATGGAGAAATCATATCTTGAGCCACTAACAATCTAACTTCATCCTCCTGAAGAAAGTATTTGACTTAGAGCTTCATTGAAGAGAAAACTCACCCCGCTAGGAAGACTCCATCAGCATCTCCCCAATTACTGAGCATATTCTCTAGAATATGGGTACACCGGCTCACAACATCTAGCAACCTATGCCCACCAACCCTATAACGTCACCCTTGCAAAAAACATTGATGCTCTTGCTTTAGACAGGAAGTAACGCGTTGTTCTTTCCTTAAGGCATCTTGTCTAACAACTTGTTTGCAAACAAAAATTGCAAAGCTCTGATTATTCACCACTTCTTTACTTGTAAGTTACAGATGAAAAATATTCAACTTGATGCAAAAAAAAAAAATGAAGAAAACATAGGATTAGAAACAGAACATAAAATATTCAACTTGAACCGCCAATGCTATATTGCGATGGCTTGTTAAAATTCCCATTCATCTGGTAAGTAGTAACACTCGTGCAACGAGAGAATTAATTTGAAAGCAAAACAAAAAAAGAGAATCGTAGTAAACACTTGCCAATAATCACACACACAAAAAGTCCACAAACAACCTCATAAGGAGATTATCGATCTAGCATTCAGGAAAGAAATTAATAGTCCAAAAAATTGGTGAATAGCCATAATTAAAACAATAAAAATAAAAACCTTGAACATTTTTGACATAATTCCTCTTGCTTGCTTGCTTTCAGTTTTTTCCTTGACAATCCAAGAGCAAAATTATAGGCTTCATGTGGCAATCAAAACTACTGATTCAATTAAAACACAATCACGTTATTATACAAAATGATTAAACAAACAACATTCATTTCCATCTCAATTTTAACAAATTTCAACCGACAACTAACTTAGGCATTCAGCTTTGTTCCATGTACATGGCGAATAGCAATCATAAAGCGCACGCACCCCCCCCCCCCCCCCCCCCCCCCCCCCCCCCCCCCCAACCGACCGACCAAGAAACTAAGTATCATGCACACATGCTGAATAAACACACCAAAAAGAAAGCTTTTGTGCCAAATTGATTAAAAGCCCTTAGAGTCACCACTTGTCTTACTTCTAAGTTGAAAAGAAAACAATGATTCACCAATGGGAAGAGATGATATTTTCCTTATGCATAACGAATGGATTCCTGCTGGCTTGGATTACTACCAAGGGCAACTGGGGCTTCGTGAAAAGGACCAAACAGATACCCTGTTTCGGTCCTATAAAGAAAAGGAAAGTGCAGATAAGTAGAAGTTCTCAAAACCTGAATGGAGTTTGAGCTTTTGAGATGCAATTTCGACAGTGTGCTCAATGCCCTAACCCCTTCACTAAAAGGACTCTTTAACTAAGCATCAAACACCATCAAAATTAGGGATTTTAAGCATTTAACATGCTCAAATGATGATTTGAGCACCGGGCGTAGAGACCCGTATTAAATTTTAATAATTTTGATGATTGATAAATTCTTGAGTTCCAAATTATGTGAATAATAACAATAATGTGGTTATGTGATTTGGGGTTTTGAGGTAAGATTGTTAGTGGAGGGATGCAAGTGTGAATTATAAGTGTATGGCTATATATAGGTGTGTGTGTGGTGTAGAGAATCACTTTCTCTCATCCTCTCAACTCACGCCTCTCTCTTCTCTCCACCGGCTCTCTCTCTCTCTCTCTCACACTCCCACAAAATCACACCCAAGAACTCAAAACCCATGAAACCTGACCTCTATTTCACCTTCTACATGTAATTTTGGGCTCGTATTCCGTTGGGTTTAGCTTGGAGAGGAGTATTCGGTTGATTCAACGTTTTCCGAGCTAGGGCTTGCTTGATTGAGCTTGGGTTTTGTTCTTCGACTTTGCAGTAGGGATTTCTCACTTCTATTTCATGTTTATGTGTTGATTTGGTGTTTGAATTGTGCCCTAAATCGTTGGTTTCGTTGTTGGAATTATTCTCGTGAAATCTGAAAATCGTGCATTGGAAACCCATGTCCTACCGGTTGGAATTTTGGCCCTATCGGTAGAAACGTTGTCCAGTAGTGTCTTTTGGTGAAATTCTGGTCTCCTACGGTTGTGTCCTACCGGTAGGAAATGAAAAATCTGCATTTTTGGCTAAACTTCGAACGAGCATAACTTTTTCATCCGAACTCCGTTTTGGGCAAATTTTATATTGAAATTCATGTACCGGAAATCTACTTTCCAATGGTGGTGGTCTCATCTCCTAATTCTTAACCGATAAGGTTTGGTAGCCAAAATAAGATAGATATGTTTGTCTACGTTGGGTATTCTTTCTTCCTTAGAATCGTTGAGCGAGGCACGGATGTTCTTAAGTATGCCTGAGTACATAATTGAATGATTAGATGAGGTTAGTGGTATGCTTAAGGCTTTATAGTGGTCGTTGGGTTCCGTATGAGCCTATTGATACCGAAACGAGGGTTTAGAGAATATAAGGAATATAGGTGAGCGAAGGTTGTATGTGTTGACCTGCGATGTGAAAAACGAAAACGTAGAACACTCCTTTGGGTTAAACAACGCTAGGCATGGATACATGAGACATTTTCTTATGTTTGCTATGTGGTACATCTCTTGCGTAGCTTGTACAGTTTTATGAGTTGCAAGGTAGAAATCTATGAATCGTTGTTAGGGAATAACCCTTGATATGTGAGTGCTTGTATGGTGATGAGAAACTAATAACGTAATGATAGCGAGTTGATTGAGATGAAATTATCCGTACTACTTCTTTGAGAATAAGTTTTTGTTGTGAATTCATTATATGTGATTGAGATGAATGGTTGAGTAGTGAGGTGTATTGGAGGAATTGTGGTACGGTGATCTATACTACATGATGTGATTCAGTTCCTTTAGTGAGGAAGGTACTTGTAGGGAGTAGCGGGACTCCATAAACAGCCCGGAAAGAGCACTCGCTTATAATGTGTGATGTGGGATTGCAACGGTGATGTATATGAGTAAACGTAAGGGTTTGTTTGATGAATATACCAGAGAAATGATTGGTTGCTGAAACAACACCATAGAGTCATGTATCAACAGGTCCTTTTCTTTAAATGTGTGACGTTATGGCTAAAGTGAAGTCGAGGAGCGAATAGAGTATTCGGAAAAGGGTGTTGTGGTTAGCCTATAGTCTTAGTGTGTTGTCACGGTACTTCATTTATGTCATCGACGTTTGGACAATTACTAGTTGTGTTTTGTTTCACCTTTGAAATGCCGTACTTTGCTTCTGTTATCCATTCCACCTGTCCTCTCATTTGCAAATAATGGTTGTGTAGATTTCTCTACTGGGCTAGTGTAGCCCAACCTATCATTTTTCAGGTGTGTGAACCCAGAGCAGTAGCATGGAGCGAAGTGCATGCATTCAAGTGCATATTTTCGAAAGAAGTGGTAAAAGAGACTCATGGACATTTTGATAAAACATGATTTGAAAATGTAATAGAACCTTAACTCTATTTCTTTTTATGATGTAATATATTCAAACTCTTGGAGTTGGATCTATAATTTAATGACTAAGACATGGTGAACTCTTTTAGGGTATTATGTAAGATAATGTGAGGAGTTTTATTTATGAAAATCTATCTTTATTTATGTTAAAAATCGAGAGCGTGACACCGGGTATTATGGCTTTTCAAATCTAACAAATTTTACCCTAGTTGAAGGCACGATGAAGCTTCACACTAATGAAGCACCAAATGCTTCAAAGCATCAGACTATAGATCCAGGAATTCGCCCCTTTGACCTAAAAACCCAAAAAGCTTCACTTGATTTTGACAGAATATACAAACATAGCCATGAATGAAAAGATATTAATCAAATGTAAAGCAACACAACTTAAAAGATTGCATCGACATTTCACCTTTTTCTCTATGGATATGGCACGTATAATCTTCCACCAAACACCACCACACCCCACCCCCCGCCCTCCCACTTTTGAATATAGCAAAGGCTGTATAACCTTAAAAAACACACAAAACATCTCAAGAACCTAAATATTGATAATTATTGACCGTCACCGCACATAGGCTGAATGACACCATAAAAGGAAGGCATGAATTATAATAGCCTAAAAGCCACTAATAATCTTAATGCTTGTCAGACAAAATTTGATCATCTGAAAATTAAAGAAAAGTAATCTGCAAGGGTTATTAAAAAGAAGTATAACTCTGGATGAAGCATCACACAACCCATCTCCTAATGACAACACAAAATTAACATAATGAAACCCAAGTTATCCTTATCCTTTTGTTAGACAACCAAAAAAAAATCATCAAACCCAGCGGGAAGGAAAAAAAACACACACGAGCAACAAAATTAAAATTGAACAAACGATAAAGAAATTAAAGGTAAAAAACACAAAACCCTTACTTTTTTGTTTAGTCTATAATCTTCCTTGCATTGATTGTATGCATGCCATTTGTATCTGGAAAAAAGAAGAGAAAAAATCACATTAATGGACACATATATGGTTTGGCCCCTCATAAAGATCGAATCACTACCTTAGTTTACTTTTCTTGCAGCCGCAGTGGTGGCTTGGTTGAGTCTGAGATACCGCGGTTGCAAGGTAGAGAGTTCGTTCGGCAGGGAATGAGGGTGGGAGGATGGGGAGGAAAACCAACAGATTTGAAGAAAGAGAGAAGAGATGGAGAAGAGAGAGAGAAGAAGAGGAGGAGGAGACGTTTGTCGGTAGACAAAAAGGGAAAGTAAGAGAGAGAGAGAGAAGGGAATAGGGAGTGCGTGAGTGCGTTTCAAATTTTGAACAGAACTAATAATATCCGTTGGGTAGAATTTCCTCTCAACCCTTCAATGTTGTTGGGCGAGTCTGAAGATTGAAAAGAAATTCTGACCATTGGAGCAAATCTCCAACTCAATCCCAACCCTTAAAACTCTCAAAAAGTTTAGTTTGTGAGGGGGAGAATTTGAAAACACCTCCTTGTATTGTTATATGGATAGCCCTAATATTTTTAGAAAAGCCCCAATTTTCGAGCAACCTTATTTTTAGATTTTGGGGTTTTAGAAAATGAGGGGAAAATGAAAGAAATGCCAGGAAGAAACAAAAAAAAAAAAAGGAAAATTAGGGAAAAGTTGGAGATTTACCAAAGTTTCAGAGGGAGGGAGTAAGATGGGAGCTGCAGAACGAAAAGGATGGCTTCAATGGTGGGTGGTGTGACTGGTGGTCTCTGGCTTCGGTGGTTGGAGTGGCTCACAATGGAGATCGCTGGGGAGAGAGAAGTTCGGGAGCGAGAAGTGATGGCGTTACTGGTGGTTGATGGTCGCCGTTGTGGTGGCGTCATGGTCGGCAAGAGTTGGCCGTTAATGGCATTTTGAGTATCAGGAAGAGAGACAGAGAGAGAGGATGCGACTGTGTTGCTAAAGAGGGATTCAAGAGAGACAGGAAAGCAGAAGACGGGTTTGAATTTTGAAATCGGAAGCGTGTGGGAGAGTGAGAGGAGTCAGATACGTGAATCGAGAGAGAGAGAGAGAGAGAGAGAGAGAGAGAGAGAGAGAGAGCGAGCTTCTTGGGTATGAAAGTTGCACAGTATGAACCCTTCAAATCTCAGCCCCAGGATTTATGTGTACATAAATCTAAGGGTCCAAAACATGGCTCAGCTACCAAAGCTGCGCTGCATTGATATATAGATAAATCTAATGGTCTAAAATATGGCTCAACTACCAAAGCTGAGCTGCATTGTTATATAGATGTATCCGAGTCTTGGGAGCATCCCAAAATGTCCTAAAATCCATGCTCCTTTGTCATCCCTAAGCATTCTACCAAAGCCAGCAGCTTCTTGATTACCCTTGGAGCATCCCAAGTACTCAATTTCACGTTGAACCACAATATGCATTGCCTTTTCGAAAGGCAATGCGTACAACGTAGAATCGACAGTTTTTCAAAAGGGATTTTTTAAGTGCCATCAAAAAGGTTAACCTCAATACAACCCAAACCAATGGCACAAGACATAGGGTGACAAAAGCGCAGCCTCGTCACCAATACACCCATACATGCCTCCTGCAAATTAAAAAATGTTGAACCACATTAGGGCATCTCTAGTGCAACAGTTGGGTGGTTTGATCCGGAAATTACTCAAAGAATTCATTAGTGCATCAGTGTATTTCAGTTTTGAGTAGGCTTGATAAAAAGTAAAGAAGAAAGTAAGCGCAGCCCGAAACATATGTTATCAATGAATACTGCATCAGTACAGGGAAATAGGAGACTTGCCAAGCTGTGTTATTCGAACCCCTTAGCTCCAGAGTCTTTCATCTTTCCCTTTATATCGACAGAAACACAACCAATGTGAACACTTACATACTTTCAGGGTGAGAGTAAGGCAAAAACCAGGAGGATGATATTAACTGGGGAAGTGGTTTGGGTGATTTTAGGGAGCCAGGTTTCCAGATCTATACCTTTCTTGTTCAGGTTGGATGTGCACAGGTTATCTCTAGTACAACCCAAAACACGACATTGTTGCCTCATAAATAAAAATTGAACTAGTGAAACCAAATATTACTTTGGTTTACTTTTAATTTTATAGAAAAAGGGAAAAATAATAGGGAGAAAGGGAAGAAAAAATCTAAACTGGAAAAAACTTTCAATCGAAAAGGAAAATCGTCCACCTGGATTTTATGATAAGCCATAAGTTAATGACCGCAGCAAGGTAAAATAAAACGTGACAAATTGATTCAGAAGTATCCATACCTAGACCACAGTTTGTTTTGTCGACCGGTGACCACGATACATTCATCGATCGCAGAAAAGGATAAGGAGGAGATGAAGTGGATCTAGAGAAGAAGTGATAAAACAAACATAACAAAATTAAGCCTTTGGTCGACAGTAGCAATGTCAAAGCAAAAAAAGATTTTCTAGAGGTTTGTTTCATAAGCATGTCCAAACAATATTATTGGTACTCATGAAATGAAACTAATAACCTCCAAACCTTTTTTTGGTACCAAGTACCTAAGAAATAAGTATGTGCATCTCGTCTTCGCCTCTCGAACAGCTTGAAAAGAAGTTAGCAAAGATCATTGACTCCCATTTTGGGATGAGGGCATGGTGGTGCGGTGTGGTATCAATATTTTTTCACGGTTATTCATACAACCACATTATGTTTTATGTTCAAATCAGTTTCAAGTATCTCAAGCGGTTTGTAGAAAAAGTATACCTCATGAGATAATATGCATCTTTTCCCCACCACCAATCTCCATGTTTAAGTTCCCTGCGTTCTCATAAAAAACTGCACTCGGATATATAAAGAAGATTAAGAACAAACCAAAACAGAACTCAACATTGAAGAGTGAGGGGAATCCATAGAACTTGTACAAATGAAGTATGATGCACTCAGATTATATGTTCTTGATTCAACATCCCCATCACTTGAAAATAGTATGGTAAGTGTATAGTATTAAAGAAAGTGAAGGTTTGCTTCGGCCAAATAAACAACCAATGCATAATCAAAAACCTAGTCGAAGCTATACTTGAGATTTGACCCATCAAAACTAAGGTAGAAAATGAAACGAAAAATAGGTGAGATGCTTACACATTACCCAAGAACAAAATAAGCACATAGACCCCTATCGAATTAAGGATTTATGAAAATTAAACTGTCGAACTATCTATTTTGTGTGCTCTTGCCTTTAAAAAAATGATGTGCTCTTTCCTCATCACCAACCTCCACAATTTAACCTATAATTTATATAGCAAAACTCAATCTAGAGAGTCATGGGAATGCTAGAATAGGAAACGACATGCCTTTTACGTTTTGAGCCACTTATTTGGTTTCCCCAATTGAAACACCTTATGCCCCAATTGAAACACCTTATGCTCCAATTGATCGGTGTGAGCCTACAATCATTGTGCTCTACCTAACTTAGCCATAGCCATGTGCTGCAAAGAGAAACTCTTGGTGTTAATGCTTAAACCACCAATGGAAAAAATTTCTAAACCAAATCAAACTAAATACCCCAATGAGAATAACCGGTCCGTATAAAATGACCCGAATTTCAAGCAACTGGCAAGTGCCTTTACCTAGCTAGCTGACTTCTAAAAAGCTTCACATATGGATCATTAATTTTCAGCATCAAGTTGACTATCCTCAATATAAACCTTAGATTGATACTAAAAGCAGCGAGCGATAAAATTAAGCAAGTTTTGTTAACCTTTTGAAAACCAAATTCACCTATGGAGCCATTTGAAAACCAATTAGGCATGGCGACCTTATTCATTAGATTAACTGCTAGAACTTAGACAATTAAAACTACATTGACCACAATTCAACAAATGGGCATTTTCTAAAAGGAACGAAAAGGAGAGAGAACTAACCTTGGTATACCACTCATGCAACTCAAAGAACTAATTAAAAAGAAAAACCAAAGGAGAACATTGCAAACACCACTTGCCAATAATTGCCCAAAGAAATATGCAACATCCAACTGACACCATCAAACCACTAGTACAAATACATCTCCATAGACTAAATACATTAATACAACTTATTCTATAGGACCCAAAATCAAATTTGTTAACCAAATAGCATTCTAAACCATACGTTGTTTGATGAAAAAAAAATAAAATCAGTCCTTGTTTAGGGTTTAGGGTTTAGGACTCACCAACCCAGAATCAAAAGAAAACAAACTATCTTTAGAGTTCCATTATAGGCACAGGGAGTCTCCATCTCATGCTCTTCATCTTCATCTGTACAAATCTTGCACTCCCTCACAATCTTTTTCGAACACCCTTGGCCTCCAAAAAAAGAAAAACTAATTAAGTTCCAATATTGATATTTTGACTAAACTATACACCGATAACAAAAAAAAAAAAAACTAATGAGCAAAACCCTAACCTGGTACGCAGAAGTTTCAGTAGTACTCCCAATCCCTAACTCATCCAAATTAGCCTTCCCAACAATAATAGACCCACTCCCCATCAACTTCCTCATCGCCGTGGCGTCGAATGGTGGCTGATACCCTTCCAAATAGACCCACTCCCCCTCAACTTCCTCATCGCCGTGGCGTCGAATGGCGGCTGATACCCTTCCAAAACCCTAGACCCGGCCGTCGTCCGCATGTCCGCCGTACAAATATTATCCTTGACGGCAACCACAACTCCAGCCGATGGGCCCACCTCTTCATTCCGCTCGATCTTCCAGTCAATCTTGGCGGCCTCCCTCAGCATAGCAATGGCATCGGACACGTGGAGGAAGCCATGGAGTTGGGGTTCGGTGCGGCGGAGGAAGGCCAAGGACGAGAACGAGAGAGAAGATGGGGTGCGGGGGAGGGGAATCACAGTCCACCGTCCACCATCACGGTGAGCGATTTTACCCACAATTGCGACCATAGTTGGCTTGAGATTGAAGTTTGAAGGAGAGAGAGAGCGCTCCCTTTGAAGTTTGAATAGAGAGAGAGAGAGACAGTGTGTTTTGGGAGTAGAGAGAGACGTTTTGTGTGCAGAGGAAGGTCTCTGTTTTGAACCTCTATGATCCAACGGTCGAGAACTATGTAACAGACCCAATTGTTTGGATTTATAGAAAGCACGGCGCAAGAGCACAATTAAATTGAATTAATCTTTTCTACTTCTAACCAATCTGATAAGGCAATAATAAACCCGACTTTTTTAGGAAAAGATTTTTTAAATAAGATTCAAATAGGGGTTAGGATTTATAGGAGGCACGGCGCAACACGTTCTAAACACAACTTGAATTAACATTTTCTGCTTCTAACCAACCCGATAAGGCAATAACAAACCCGACAGGATAATATTTTTTAAATAAGATTCAAATAGGGTACAAATAATCAATTTCAATCAAATGAATTTCAAAAAAAATATAAAAAAACAAAGTTGTCTAAGTTTCACAGCAAAAAAAAAATGATCACAATCTAAGCCAATTAAATCGCTGCATAATGATCCGCTCTTCCAACCTCTCTAACCTCCGTAAATATGAATAGAGCAGTTTTAACAATTCATCAATTAAGTTGGATACAAAAGACTTGCACATTTCATCATACCCGTTCAGAAAATGCAACATAATGAATTCTAATAGCAAATGAGCTCATGCCTGAAGGCACATCGTCCCGCTTTCTCAAATAAGTACTTAAAAAATAAGGACTTATTTTCAAACTTAAAAATAATGGACTTACTGAAATAATTCTAATAGCAAATGAGCTTATGCCTGAAGGCACCCCGTCATCTGATTTTCATCCGATGAAGGTGAAGATGAAGATGCAAAAATTTCTTCTGTGAGAATAATTTTTCTCAACTTATTCATGGTAGAAAATAAAATAAAAAACTAATAGAACATTTGAAAGAAACATGTTTTGGAGCTTTTATTGGTAATGGTAGATTGAGGGAGAATCATGAAAGTAAGCTAAAAAAAAAAAAGATACAAGAGAAATTATCGAAAGAATGGCACTACAAATGGCAATGCACCATTGGTTCTACCATTGTGGCTGAGATTGTGTTTGGTGTTGTATTTGGATTGTTGTGTGGGTATCTTTTTGATTCATTTAAGCATGGTTACATTGCTTTTGCATTGTTGCTAAAAATACAATGAAATTTTATTTTCACTTTCCTTTCTTTCAGATCACTTTCTCTCATTGTCTTCTTTTTCTCTAATTATAAAAGGACAATACCGTAAGCTTTCTACTTGTAATTTTATTCTATTAACATGCTTCATCTTATTCTTTTATATTGAAAATACTTAGGGGGGTTCCAACCAAAAAAAAGGAAGGTTTTTGGAAAAATAAGGTAATTTCAAACTCAAATATAACGAAAATGGAAAATAAATTTTCAATTTTTTTTGCACCATTTAAAAGATTTCAACGAGATCTATCAAATAAGATCCATATTGGTAGGAAAATTATTTGCGTCAACACATGATTTTTGACCTTAAAATTACTTTCTTTTTCCAAAACCTTCCTTTTGTTTTAGTTGAAACACCACCTTATTCTTTTCCTTAAAAACACAGCATTTTATCAAATAAAGTTGACAACATGAAAAACTTAAAAAAATAATAGCCTAGCTTTCGTTTACACCCAATAGGAACAAGACAAAAAATAGTAAAATATTCTTTAACCTATGAATAGTGGTTCATTAATTAAGAAAGATGAAGAACTATTCATTTTCCAAATATTGGGGTGAGGCACAAACGAGTACTGTGTGGGGCAGTTTTTGGTGGAGTTTAGCTCACCACCCTGACGAAAACGGGAGAATAACGAGTTTGGTGCGGATGCTCTAATGCAAGCCCCTCCTAATAGCAAGTCTAATAGTTGGGTGGCTTAATTAAGCCATTTTCCATGGCTTGGTAATGATTAGGGGCATTTGGCCGACCTGGGGCTCTGCTGTCCGGGGGGCACAGCAGCCCCTGCTCACTAACAAAATGGCAACGTTTTGGTGGGAAAAAAAATCTCTATCAACTATTTGCAATTCTATAAAACAGAAACGTGATTATGAGAGCTCTAAAGATAAAATTTGATTATATCTCTTTAAAATAATATGATTAGAATAATAAGATCTTCATACCCGTTCAAACGGATTAAAAATTGTAACACTTAATTTTTTAATCACATTTTTAATATATAAACGGCCTCAAAAAATTAAGTGCTCAAATTTTCATTCCGTTTGAATTGGTCCAAAGATCTTGTTATTTTGATCATATTATTCTAAATTGTCATAATTAATTTTTGTCTATAGGGCTCTTATAATCACATTTCTGCTCCACAGAGTCCTAAATAAAGAGCATATATTTAATATAAGAGCTTTAAAGATAAATATTAATTACGACCCTTTAATATAATATGATCAAAATAACAAGAGATCTTTGCACCAATTCAAACAGAGTGAAAATTTGAGCACTTAGTTTTTTGAGACTATTTATATATTAAAAAATATGGTTAAAAAATTAAGTGCTCCAATTTTTAATCCGTTTGAACGGGTGTGAAGATCTTATTATTCTGATCATATTATTCTAAAGAGACATAATCAAATTTTGTCTCTAGAACTCTCATAATAGGATTGCAAATAGTCGATAAGGAATTTTTTTCCCACCAAAACGTTGCCGTTTTGTTAGTGAGTAGGGGCTGTTGTGCCACCCTGGGCAGCAGAGCCCCCGGGTCTCACAATTTCTCACATACATGTTGGCTCTACATATACACTACTATGTATAGGCTCCACATGTATGTGAAAAGTTGTGTAAGTTGTTGTGTAAGTAGCGTTGTTGTGAATGAATTGTATAACAATATTTAATACTCCATAAAAGTATAAATAAAGAAAGACTGCTGAAAATTGAAAAAAAAAGTCAATATTACATTAAGAGAGGAACTAAATAATATATTAATAGAGTCATAGACCATAAGTTAGAATAAAAAGTGACTTTTAAGGACTACTGGTGGATTTCGCTTTAAAAGTCAAATAGTAATTTATTTTTTTGGTCTTTATTAAAAAAAATTGTATTTGTTAGTTTTGCGTCAAACTTTTGTAACTTATTGATTTGCCTCGGCGAAAGAATCTAAAAAATATAAAATTTTGATCAAAACTCATAATTTTTTTTAAAAAGACAAAACAAATAAAAAAAATTGTTGTCTTTTTTACTTATTTTTGTCATTATTCAAAAAATTATGAATTTCGATCATACTTTTTTAATTTTTCAATTCCTCTCGACGAGACAAATCAATAAATCACAAAAATTTAACACAAAACAAATAAAATACAAAAAAAGTAAAAATAAAAGATGAAAAAATAAATCACCTGTCTTTTTAGAGCAAGTATACTAGATGAGCTTAAATGGATTTTTTGCTATTTTACCTAAGAGAAACATAGAAAACGGGTTGTACCAGATGAGGTAAAGGAGGAGCTAAAATAAATTTATGAATAGTTGTACTCTATTTTTTCCTATGCATTATTCATCCTCCTTTTTTTTATTGCTTCTTTCTCTCTCTCCTCCCTTTAAACAATAAAGATAATAGAAAATGAGTGAAAATACATATATTTTAATTGGTATTAGGTAAAATAGATAGTATTTGTATAGTATTGAGAGAGATATAAATAGATAAAATGAAAAAATACACTATTCACCGGCATTTTTAAGTTTTCATTAATGTATATGCTTCTTAATTTGATCTCAAATTTAAAGAGTCAAATTCGAATGCTCTCGTCATTTTTATCCACATCACACCGTCACAATCGTATCCAAAGCCAGTGTTACGACACCCTCTCTCCGATGACACCCTCTCTCCTCCGGCGATGTACGATTGCATCTCCGAACTCTTTCCGGCGAACCCAAGGTTTCCGATCGAAGGCGGCCCTCGAAGCCCTAGAAAAAGCCTCCGACGAGAAAACCCCAACCATCGCACTATACAACTACCCTTCATTTTCCGGTGCTTTCTCAGCCCTCTTTGCTCACCTCTTCCACTCTCATCTCCGCCTTCCCTGCCTCATCTTACCCTTCTCCTCCGTCGAACCTCTCAGGTCTATACAAACACGTTCATTTGCATATTCTTCTTGCATCATTGTATTTATGCTGTGTAGGTGTGTTATGGTTTGTTTGTTTGTTTGTTTTGTATGATTTCTCTGCTCGGGCTTCACTTGGGATTGGGAGTCAGGACCTGTTTGATTAATCAATCATTTTACAACCACACCCATTTACATTCCCACATTCACAACGGTGTGTGGAGCCCACACCCTTGTAATGGTTGGTGTGTACTTGGGCGTGTGAATGTGTGTGGTTCTAGCATTTTTGTTAAAACAATCCTTTCTTTTCTTTTCTCACTAGTGTGTGAAAGTGAAAGTTCACACATATCCCTCTCTTTTCTTTTCTTTTCTCACCTAGGTAGCCAAAGGGGCTGGAAAAGCGAGTTGCCAAATTTATTAAAGAAGCTGAAATATGACAAGACAATGTTTTTAATTTGTCAATACCATTTGTTGTGTAATGGAGTGACGTGTTGTTGCTGGTAGCAATATGGCGGTGATTGTGTTATAGGGTTGGTGTTGTGGTGGTGGCGTGGCAGTGGTGTTGAGGTTGGGGTAGTGACGGTAACAATGGAGGGGTGGCGGTGGTGGAATTGGACTATGAGGAGTAGTGGTGGTTGTGGTGGTGGTTGTAGTAGATGTGGTCGTGGTGGTACCATTGTATGTAAGTGGTTAGAATTTCATTTCAGAAAGTAAGAACTCATCTTTTAGTCGAATACTTTTCAACTAAAAGTATTCGAATGCTATACAAGAGTCGCTAAAAATTTTAGGTGGCGTTTATTAACTAAATCTAATTTACCGTAACATTATGTATTCAGTTCTACTGAGTTTAATTGTGCTATCAAACAATCCTGGTCAAATATTTTGCTCGCTAGGTACTTATGTTTTGTTTTTTTTGTTTTTAAATTTTGTGAGTTTTCTAGCCTGGCAAACGGTGTTCTTTATATATTTTTTCTTAAATTAGTTTGGGAATGTAGGGTTGACGATTTGTGCATTGAAGGACTCAAGGAATGCTACTTTCTTGATTTTCTTGGGCCAAGAGGATTTGCAGCTGAGCTTTCGCATCAATCGTCGTGCAAGTAAGAAAAAGTTTGAATACTAATTTGATGGGACTGGTGATTTTCTTTGCTATCGCACAGCTGGTTTTGATGTATACGGTACCCTAATGTGCATTTGTGGTTTGATTAGGGTGATTGGATTCGATCATAGAAAATCAGTTCTGTCCATGGTATCTTGTGACTCTGGTTCCAGTGGGAACGTTTCATTTCGAGTTGATCTTGATAAGAGTAGCTCCACTGCTGCGTATGAGTACTTCTCTACTAAACTGTTACTGACGGAATCTAGTGATGTGAGTAATCTTATGCTGTTTATTGTTATCTGTTTTAGTAAGCTGGTGCACGTTATGTATTTTGGCAATTGAAGGTTTCTTCCGTGTGTGGGAAGGGGGTTTATTCTGAGTTTCAGATCAAATGATTATAAAAGCATATATGATTGTGTGGGGTGTTGTCTATCCGGATTTCTTCCTGGACCTCTAGATCAGACCTGGGGAGAAGCAACACCTTCCTCACCTAGATGTGCTTTTGTTAGTGCCTAGTCAGTTGTTGGCGACCTGAAGGCACTGATGGATAAGCAAGTCCCAATTTGAAGAAAGTACAGAGCTCTGAGTGAATAACGGCCTACTTCCTTAGAGTTTTGAACTATACTTTACGAACAGAAAGATTTGCCTTAGCCTCCGGTTAGCTCGTGCCTCCCATGAGGTCATGAACAACCCCCTTGCAGTTTGACGTCATGCACAACGATTGCCAAACACCGCATAGGCAGGTAGGATTTGGCTGAACCATGCCTCTTTTTCCAACTTGGCTTGGCATCCTGTCTTACGTGGCTTGTAATGTTCGGACTCAACACTTTGCCCAGCCTGCAATGTAACGGCCTGAATGGCCCTCCGGCCGGCTGGAATCAGCTGCTGAGTCGTTAGGCCTGTTCATTTGAATGGGCCCATCTGAATGGAACGGCCCAATACAGATTGTGTAATTGCAAAGGTGGTATTCATTATTAGGTTTTAAAGAGAAGCAAAAAACAAAGTAATGCCATAGATTGTGGGGCCTTTTCTTCTATGTCACCAAGCACAGTGGAATGTATATTATATATGTCTAAAGCAAAATTAGAAGTTATTAGAGATTTGGTTGCATAACTTATGGTAAATTTTGCCTTCTGCGGGGCAATTGTTATTTTAAACTCCGAGTTGAAACACAAATTTACGGACATGAAGTGGCCTGACATTGCAATTGGAAACCAATCCCGAATCCATGAAATAGCTGAAACACATGTTGTATGAATTGTCAAAAACAACGGCTATATTGTTGTGTGAAACAGGGCGAGGTCAAGTATTTACTGAACCCGAAACAACGTGATCGTCTGGAGTTGGTTCTTAAGTACATTGAAGATGCAGATCTTCGCCAATGGAGCTTACCAAACATTAAAGCATTTAACCTTGCACTGGGTGAATGGCGTTCAATGTTGAACTGCATGACTAATCCTCACATATATGAACAGGTTCTGTAGTTAAACTTCTGATTCTTTTTGTCATGTATAGGATGAATAAGGAGCCATGGATTTCTGATTTATACTTCAATAGTGGTATCATTTCTGCTTTTACTTTCACAATTATGTTGACCTTCTTATCCAAGTGTCTCCAAGTCTCATGAAGTACTCAAAGCTTTAATATAATGGGAGAAGCTTCGGAAAGTTAACAAACGCTACTCTAATTTCATGACACCACGTTATGTTCTGTCGATCTGTATCTTACCCTGCCGATGGAGGCTTAGTGAATTTGAAAACTTGGAGGCTTAGTGAATTTGAAAACTTGAGTTGCTGGAAAACATCGCTCTGTTACTGATTTTTTGCTATAGCTAAAATTTTGTTTTCAGCTCCCAATTGTCATCCTTTGAGATTTTTGATGTTTGGTTGATTTACTTGTTTATTTTATCAACGAGGAAATAGGATGATAGGAATTACCATAGCCTTGTTTTCTAATAGCTAAAGGACTCTATCTTGTCTAAAGTTATAAGAGAGTACAGAACTTCTATAGGCTGAATTTGGGAAGTGTGTGGCACAGTCTTTTGATTCTCCTTTTCAGGTGTGTGCTTGGCATAGGCATAACCTTTTTAAGATTACGTATTGAGTTACTAGTGTATAAGTGCATTTTGAGGGGGTAGGGGCAGGTGAAGGAGTCTGGGAGTAAATGAAGTTTGAAGAGAGGCTTAGGCAACTAAAGATGAAAGCATTCTTTGAAAGACCGAAAAGGAAAAAATCTTTAATGTGGTTATAAACCAAGCAGTTCTGGATCAAAAGATTGGAAGATTGTAAAAGCCCAATCTTTTCACTAGTCATCTAAAGTGTATAGATCTATCGCAAGGGTTTGGACTTGATAATAATAAGGTAGAACTTCAGAACCTATCAATAGTCGTTTGAGCTTTTGAACTAAATCTTTTTCCATTTCTATGTCGATATAAAAACAGAAAGAGGAGAAGGCTGCGAAAGACGAGATTGAATGTAATATTAGGTCTTTTTGAGGTGAGTCGATTGTACTGCTCAAGAGCCACTTTTGTTTACTAATGGTAGTGTGTTGTTTGGATAAGTGGTTACAAGTTCGGACACTTATATCAACTTTGTAGAGTCCCATCTTCGTATTTAGCCGGCTTTTTTTGTCGCTGGTCCTTTTTCCTTTTCGTGTGGATGGCATCTTTCCGTTGATGCTCTTTTATTTTATGTAGTGCTATGTTGTTATTAAGAAAATGGAGTGGAAGAATACAATGGGAGGAAAGGATAGAACGGTAGGAATCCACATCTGGAGCCCTTGAAATCCGCATCAAGGGGTTGTACCACATCAATACCGATGAGAAATCAATTTCATTTGATTAACTAATTTAAAGAATGTCTTAGAGTTCCATTTATGGACTCCTTCATAACAATAAGACTAGCCTCAATAAATTTCCTAGTAGACAAATCCTAGAGTGACAACATATTTTATGTACGCATCTACATCGACTTCAAAAATTAAATCTCATCTAGGATCCTTTAGCTTATTACCAATTCTGTCTTGTTCATTCTGCCATCCCACACAATGATCCACTAGGTTCTAATAGAATCTTTTGTTTCATATGTTCTGAGTCTGCTTTCCCAGCTTTATAAGCTAATTTCCATATAACTTTACCGGTCAAAAATGTTACTTCTTTTTTAAAGATCACACTTCTCATAACTGCAAGAACACATATGAATGTCATAGCTGGGGATGTATGAAGGGGAAAAAATGAGAAGTAAGTTTGCTGCATTGTTAATACAGTACCCGATAGCTGTGCTATTTATCTCAATTTCCTGTTACATTTAAATTTTCATAGTCATCCCTGTAGTTTTAGGGTTGTCTCACTTTCGTCCCTCTAGTTTCAAAGTGCTCCAATTTCGTCCCTGTAGTTTGTTTTACGTTCCAAATTGGTAAAAGCGTTAACACCGTTAACGAAACTAACGGAAAAAAAAGTGTTCCAATTTTCAATCTGTTTGAACCAGTGCAAATATCTTATTTTTCTGATCATTTTATCTTAAATGGTCATAATAGATTTTTGGCTTTAAGGCCTTTCAATGAGCACCCTAAGAGAGTCCTGAAACTAAATAAGGAGTCTTCGGGTGCTCGTTGAAAGGCCTTAGAGCCAAAAATTCATTACGACCATTTAGGATAAAATGATTAAAAAAATAAGATCTTCGCACCGGTTCAAACGGATTGAAAATTGGAACACTTTTTTTTTTTTTCCGTTAGTTTCGTTAACGGTGTTAACGATTACCAATTTGGAACGTAAAACAAACTACAGGGACGAAATTAGAGCACTTTGAAACTAGAGGGACGAAAGTGAGACAACCGTAAAACTACAGGGACGACTACGAAAATTTGCCCAAAAATTTAATAAAAATGTGTTTGCACTAGTATTTGTACGAGGAAAGTGGATATTTTGGAAGTGTAACCTTGTCTTTGGCATGCGTGGCTGAGTTAAGATCTACACTGAATAGGTACATAGTTTGATACTTCTCATATGCGAGCATATAAGGTGGGTTTTCATACAGATGAGTGTGGGTTTTCATACATTCTCCCCTTTATTCTTGGTTCATAGGCTTCAGTTTAGATCGTTTTTTCATAATTTTGACTTGGCTTAAACTGTCTTTGTTGACAGTTGCTGGAGATAAGCTCTTTGGATTTAATTGGCAAGGGGAATTCTCTCATGTCTATTCGCCAGGATGCAGCAAAAAACTTGCTTGATAAGGTTTTCAAAGTTCGCTTGGGCAGAGGTCTCTAAAGCATGTCTACCGCGTTAGGTATTGGAGATCCAAAACTTCTTTCGGATTTCTTTCTTCCTGAAAACATTCTTTTTCCTTTTCTTCTGCATGAGAACAATATTTTACATAAAATTCTGAGTATCCAATTGACTTTTACTCCAGTTCCATTAATCTGGTCCTCAGGGAGTTAGAGCTGATGGATATTCCAATTTAACTGATGAAATTGCCAAGGACCTTAGCTTAAAGAGTGCTGCTGCTGGGCTGAGGTAATTTTTTGTCAAAGTGTTATGTACTTATCGATCTTTTCTTAAAATTGTAGTCTGCAATATTTGTTTCCGGACACGAGTAGATATCAATGCATCTGCTATAAATGCTGGGTCTCTTTTGGTGTTTGTGGATGTGTAATTCTTCTGTATGAAAATCCTAGATGTGAAAATCCTATAACGATCCTTTGATTTCCATGACATTCAGATCACAACCTGAGCAACCAAACACTAAATAGGCCTTTATTTTGCCAGGGGCATCAGGCTGGCTAAACTCTTAAATTGTTTTAGAAAGAATATTCTCATCTGTTGCGTTTTGTATATCTATCCTATAGGCGTGCATCAATTGACACCATTGAATAAGATGTTCAATCAAACTACTTTATATTCTCGATATGGTCTTCCATAGGTTAGCAAAACATCTTGGTGATCTGTATGAACAGGAACGTAAGCCACACTTAAGGACATGTACCAATGACTCCTAAATCCTAATATTTGTTGTACTTGGTCCTTGAGATGATAAAGGTACCTTAAGTTCATTCATTAGCATTATTAAGGCTCCCTTTTCTCTAGGCCTTCCCTCTCTGATGCCTGTCGGCTTTGATTTGAGGGATTGGTTCCACGGTATATTGTCCCATGAGTTCCTTGATTTTGGGAGGTATTGGGGGGCCACTATTAAGTGGAAATATTCCTAGCCTCCTAGGCAGCCACTTTGTGCATATATAGCCAATTAAAAGACTTTCCTTCATAAAAAAAAGAAAAGACCCACTATCTTGGAATCTGATCCTTTATTGTTGCTCACTTCCTCCGTAGCTCGATGCCTTGACCCTATTACATAAGTTGATCAGAACTATTATGTGTATATTGCCAATTCAAAGATTTTCCTTCATCAAAAAGAAACGACCGACTATCTTGGGATCTGATCATACACTGTTGCTCACTTCCTTCGTTGCTCAATGCCTTGACCCTATTACATAAGCCGATTCGGAACTTTTATATCACATCATGACATAAGTAAGCAATTATTATTGTATTGGCCTAAAACCTTGCTAATTGATCTTTCCTCTATCAATTAGATCCTTTTTTTCATTACAATGCTTTCCCCGCCTATACGTCCTGGATTGGGGATTACATGAGTACTGTAATTGTTATTGTTGTACATGTCCGAGATTGGATAAAATTGACAGCCTAATGCCTGCATTTGGCCCTAGCCATAATCCTTGTGAATTAGTTGGACCAATCTCGTATTGGAATAAGGTTAATGGTTTATGCTTTCCTTAAGTGAGTGAGTAGTCATATAACGACCCGATATCATCAAGCACCACGACCAGGACATTTTACGGCACCAACCCAATATAAACATCAAACAGAAAGCCATCCCCCACTTCCTTAAATATTTACATAATTTTTTATATACAATTTCTACATACCCTTCTCTCTGCAACTTATCTTACTTCCTTTCTCCCATTGTATCCTTCCTTTCCCTACTGTTCCTTGTCACCCTCTTTCTAAACCAGCTCCTCCTCTACTCCTCCCATATTTTTCCTCTTTTTTCTCCCGGCTTCTATTCCTCCCATTTTTCTTTTTTATTCCCTCTCTAAGAACTTGCCGAGTCATTCCAATGAATGGCAATATGGTGGACAAGTGTCCTTTCTTATAACATTTGTTTTTTTCTTCTTTCTTATCCTTTTTTCCGCAACACAACAAACAAATCCTCATGCGCACAAACACATGTCCCTTCACGTGCACACACTCCTCACTTAATTTACTCTAATGGCCTCCATGCAAATTTTTTCTTTTATTATTATTGTTTTTTAGACTTCTTTAAATAATTCATGCACCTTGTTAATGTAAAAGTAGACAACAAACAAGATACATTAAAAATCTCTTGATTTCTAATCCAATATATGGTGGGGGCCACCTCTAGGATCTCGTCCGAGCTTGATTATATGTTGTACAAAACTAAGTGCCACACCATGACCATCAGGGGAAAGGTTCTTGGCTAATGCAACGAGGACTTTGTATCATGATGCAGCGCAGCCTCCTCTTCCACCTTGAACTCCAGCACGTCCTTCGGCTATAGTCAAGATTGGAACGAGAGCTCTGATACCAACTGATGCAGTGCAGCCTCAACGTAAAATAAAATATTAATTAAATACTATTTTTTTCTAAAATCTAATCTGCATCACATCATAAGGTGGGGAGATTGTGAGAAGCCATTGTGTTAGTCCCACATTGGTGGGAAAATGGGAATGTCAATAGTATATAATGGTTCGCAATGAGATACTGTATAACCTAGGGTTAACCTTTTGAGCCATGTGGTTAGGCTAAGAGTTAGCAGGTCAGTTGACGCGGGTCGTTGCAAGTCATGCCATCTGATGGTAGAGTAGTTGTTGGGATTAGCACTTATGTTGTTGGTATTTGCCGACGAAATTGCTGCATGGTTGGGGAATTTACTGGCTTGGTCAAGTTAACAAAGCTGGTACCAGATTTTATTTTTTGATTTTGCATCTAACAAATGTCATTAATTAAGTACACGCCTGCATTGCTCTAGCATGGAGGAAGTTCAACTGAACCGGAAAAAACTTCGTTCTTGCCGGATTCTGTTAAATTTTCATTATGGTTTAGACATAGTTGCACGTGTTGATATAAGTACTTCAACTTCTAGAACATGTAAAGTTTCGGTCAAGATGTCCATCAGGTTCTTGTGTTGTACGCGAGAAGCCTAGATCATCCTTTATGTTCCACCAATCATCTGCACACTTCAAGCTTGGGCTTGCTGGTATGCACATAGTTTCCTCCTGTCACTGTTGCAGATGCTTCTTTCCTATTAGAGAATTTCATATTTCAAAATCTGTGGACTACTGATAAAGAGTTATGCTATTCAAAATGCATATCATGATTTTTAGAAGGATTTGGGCTTACTAAATCTAAGTGAACCCTGGAAGCTCAATGGAAAATTGAGATTCATGAAGCTGACCTCAATTGATTGGGACACAAGGCTTGTTCTGGTTACTGCTCATTATGGTGTAATTCCATGCCCTCTTTGGATAATAGCATAATTTGCATTTTGTGGTGTCAGGCCTATTGGAGCTGTTATCTACATGCAACGGAAAAATCTTAAGATGTGCCTAAGGAGTACGGATGCTGGTACTGATACCTCTGAAGTTGCAAAGGTAGGTCATGATGAAACAGACATAAATTTCATGATGAAACAAACGTATAAATTATTTTCTCCATTCTACCCCCCTTCAGCTTTGATATTGTGGGAATATTGTCAGTTATTTTTGTATTGCCTGTCTGAACGTGAAGGCATATGGTGGAGGAGGCTCCCCAAGTTCCAGCTCTTTCATAATAAGGATGGACGAGTATAACCAGTGGCTTTCGGTACACCAACCATGAACACATTATGGTTAGTCACTTACTTTTGCTTAGACAGTTGGAAGTATGTGCTTGATAGGCGCACAAATGTAACATTTACACCCCCAAGTTTCGTTTTTTAGTCCACTATTGTGTAAAATTATGTTCAATACGTGTTTAGGTATTTGGAGACCGGTTATTGCGATTTTGGCGCTAAAACTGTCGAGATAGTCAATTGCAGAGCAAAACCATGCAAGCAAGGCAGCCAGCCTCCGGACCCAAATTTCGTTACTCTGGAAATTTTCTTGAGCCAAGCGTCTGGATGCCCGAAACCTGCTCTAGGCCCGTTCAGATGGTATTTATACAGCTCTTGGGTTTGATTCACCAACCACGCGTTGACTGAACCTTTTCCGTGTCCGGATGCCCCATGCAGACTTTGATGATATTTTCGGATCCTCTGTCCCCCTTTGCCTGTCCCAGCTCCCTGTCCTAGTTCCCAAATCGTGACACATGTTCTTTACACACTACACCAAAAGTCTCAATCACACCCAATCTTCTCTCTACTATGAAACCCTTGGCCAACTGAACACCCATTTTCCCCCTTGGGCAAATCGCCACCTCCATCCATAACCTTGTCAATCGTCTGCACGACGCCACAGCGGCCCATCACAACGCCGTAGTTTGAAGAAACAGAACCTTAATTCAAGAAAATTGAAACCCCTTATTTGATTCTCTAGAACCTGTGGATGAATTGCTAAGATTAAGGCAGAAAGTTAGAATGCAATACCGATTTGAAATCATCTGCAAACAGGAAAAACTAATGATGGTAATGTATTATTTTTGAACGCCATATGCATATATGCAAATACATGGATTTGTGGGTATGTATTGATACATATTTGTGAGAGAGTGGGAGAGAGATTCAGTAGATTATAGATCACATGAAAAAAGAGTTCAAAAGGCTTCAGAATAGAGGATGTGGTGGTTGACGTGGCTGTACGAGAGGAGGTGCTACAACGATAGCTGTCGGCGAAACTAAACCTGGCCGGAGGTACCAGGGAAGATGACAAAGGGGGATCCGGTGTGGCTGAAACTTTTGGTATAGTGTGTAAAAGACACGTGTCACGTTTTTTTGTAAACTAGGACAGGGAGCTGGGACAGGCAAAGGGGGACAGAGGATCTGAGTCCGCTCCGGTTTTGTTTCCGGCGTAGAAATATCTAGCAGGATGATCCGGCAAGGTTTGATGGCTTCCACCACCTCCTCTGCGGCGATCAACTCCACCATGCACTACCACTAATAATTATAGTACAAGTGTAGCATTGGCAAGGCTGGTGCAAGTTTCTACAAAAACTTACATGTACGCTCAGGTCGATGCCTGAGACTTCGCCGGTGTTTGTGTGTGCATTATTTTGATGGTTGTCTTCTATCGCGACCGACTTGGTCATAGCCGTTACGGTTGTGGCCTCCTCTACATATTTTCATTCCACCTTCCATTGTGTAATAACACCAAACGAGTTCCTTGTTGGAACAATATCAATTTTCTCTTGACTCCCACTAAATGCTGCGAATGTACAAAATTATTTGGAACAAGTTCCAATTGAAAATCATATATTCATCAAAACCTAACAACAAATTAATGGGGTTCCGTGGTAGGTTTGAGCGAAAATAAAACAAAAGAAATCGTGAATTGTGTCCTGTGAAGACTTTTGTTTAAATTTTTTTTTTAATCGGAAGTCTTAGGATTAGAAGTGCTAGCTTGCCGCATGTCACACAGCACTATCACCTACCTCACTACATGTAACACCTCAATCTTGAGAGGCGAAAGAGGTGTATGGTGAGAATCTGCGAGTAGCAGTAATAGAAGGGTTTTGTGCACGCTCTGAAGCCTTCTCATTGCTCTTCTTTTCTTAGTATTATATAGTGATTTCATTTGTTTATCCTTGTGATGAATATAATTTTTTTGCAGATAAAAAAATTCAGAGTAGATACGATTACATGAGGATAATAGATTTTAGAATGGAGGTAAGCTCCAAAGCACTTTACTCTTCCTAAGGTCTAGGAGTAATTGAAAATCATAATTTCACCCAAACCTATCAAAATTAATGAAGTTCCGTGGTAGGTTTGAGCAAAAATAGAACAATTAATTGAACCTCCTATGTTTATGTTGCAACAATTAGTTGATGACGCTGTAGGGGTTAATTACCTCAGAACAATTTATGTTTAATTTTCTATAATATCGTCTGGCTTGTCAAAAATAAAAAAAAAGAAATAAGAAAATAGAAAATAAAATAAAAGAAATCGTGAATTGTGAACCTTGAAGACTTATAGTTGTGCCAGATCCACCAGCTAGGCGTATGTCACACAGCACTGGCATCCAATTCACTAAAATTTAGGGTTCTGCTACCCACACAGAGAATGTGTGCACAGATTGTAAATAGTTTTTTGGGGTCCACTTTTGGGGCAACAGAAGTACAACAAAGTACAAGAAGTCAATAAGGCTTCACAAAATGATCCGATCCATTTGTTAAATTTAAAACAATTTTTTGAGGGATTTTGTAAAAGTTTAGCTTAACACGATAAATATAAGTGTTTAATCCAATCTTACAATTTTTCATTCGGAAATTTAATCCAAGATCCCTCAAAAAAATATTATAAAATTAATGATAACGGATCAAATCATTTTGTGGGATCTAAAAGTGGGCTCTACAAAAAAAAAAAAAAAAAACTGTGTAGAATCTGTGTAGACATAATCTGTGTGAGTAGGATTTTCCCTAAATTTAATATGTAACTAATGTAGTAGACATTCCATCAGTACAATCGGTTTTAGAAAGGAGTTATGCAATTAAAACAACAATGTGCACGACATTCTCATGGGTGAATGGTTCATTGGTTCTTTTTTTTTTTTTGCCAATCTCTCTATCTATCTATTTATCTAAATGTGTTGAGTCTCACAGGCCTCCAACTCTTAATCCTTAATTTTCTAAATTTTTTATTTTCTGTTAAGTTTTGAGAGGGAAAGAGAGAGGAGGGGTGAGGGAAAGGGGAGAGAGAGATTTTGGAGAAACATTATTCAATGTCCCATGGGCATCGTGCATCGAACGGGTACAATGCTTATATTGTATACATTGGTAGAGATTAGCGGGATAATAAGTTAGTTAATTCATAGGAGGTCCAGAAATTATTCATAACCCTAAACCTCACTCTAGTCTCCCTTACAGGAGGACCAAGAGATAACCGCTAGGTTACAAACCCGTTCATAGGTCATTGATGAATAAGACGTTACTTTACAATTACTAGTTAACGAGGTAGTGCCACGTGAGCATGTTGCACATACGGTTGGGCAGAAGGTTGTTACTAGAACAGGACTGGGAATCCATAGGTCTGCGTTTGATACAATAGAACATGACTAGGACGTGTTAAGATCGAGTACGTAAAGTACTCGTCAGACTGAAGTGACTAGGTTTGTACGGATTTAACAAGTGAGGCAGAATATCACACGAGACTCGCTTCTGCCCCTCTCGATCCAACTAAAAATCATAACAACAACAAATGATGCTTAGGAATGCAAAAAGTTCAAACTTTTGACCGTTCGGAAATTGTCACAAGTGATGGGATTAGGAATGAGACTACGGATGTAAGAGCATATCGAGCTCTCTATATTTTGAACTAAATTATATTTTGAAAGTCACTTTATTACTTTAATTATTTACTCTTAAACTGTCTACTGCATCAGATTTTCTATATTAAAATTATCTCATTAAAAATATAATTTGTTTCTTAATTTAAGAACAAAAAAGTAAACCAAACCCTGTTTGGTTTAGACTATTTATATATTAAAAAAAATTTAAAAATTGTTCAAACGGATTAAAAATTTGAGTATTTAATTTTTTTAGACTGATTATATACTTTAAAAAATAGTTAAAAAATTAAATATTCCAATTTTCAATCCGTTTGAATAGATGCGAAGATCTTACTTATCTGATCATTTTATTCTAAACGGTCATAATTAATATTTGGCTCTAGCGCTTTCAAAGAGAGCCCTGAGAGGGTCATAAAACCAAATGAAAGAGCGTATATTTAATTATGAAAGCCTAAACACAAATATAAATTTTGACCTTTTAGGATAAAAGGATCAGGAAAATAAGATTTCACACCGGTTCAAATCGATTAAAAATTGGAACACTTAATTTTTTAGACTGTTTATATATTAAAAGTAGTTAAAAAATTAAGTGCTCCAATTTTCAATCCATTGGAACAGTGCAAAAATTTTATTTTTCTGATCATTTTATCCTAAATGATCATAATAAATTTTTGACTTTAAATCTTTCAATAAGAGCCCTACGAGAACCATAAAACTAAATAAAGAGCATACATTTAATCTCCTTGAGCCAAATATTGCACCTTAAAAACAATAAAATAATACAGAAAGATATTATTGTTTAGAATGGATGTGGTGTAATAAACAATAAAATATTAGTTAACTTATGAACAAGGGCTCTCTTCTTCAGGGGAGTGACTTCAAGAGAGTGATTGTAGCAAATGTTAGTTTGATCCTATCAAAGGCAAGACTGATGCAAATGATTTTGTTCACTTTTTCTCGCCAGTTTACCGCCACGAGGGGTGTAACCAGTTTAATGCAGATGTTCTAAAAGATACTGCTCAAACCGCCTTACCCGCTGCGGTCTTAACTGAACCAAATCGGAGGATTTTGACCAGCTTTTTACCTTTGATTGGTGTAGGCAATATTGCTTATGGGAAAACTGAATCAAACCGGTTCGGCTGCGGTCCATACGCTTGAAGACCGTTTGACACCGAAACCAACCAAATATAACTCTCTCGATATACTATATCCCTCTCTTTAGTTTTTTTTTTTTTTAAATTTGAGTTAGTTATCCAAATATGTGGCTATCAAGAATGTAATTTGCAGGAATAATTATTCAGTAGTCTGGGAGCACCGCCAGGTGATACTCCAAACTACTCCAAAATCATACATTTATGTGTGGTCAATACACTTAGTTTAGTTGTAGACCCCACAAAATTGGGTGGTTGTAGAATGATCCGAAGCACCACGTGGCGGTGCTCCCAGACTATTATATAATTTCACAATTTGCAGAGTTGAATTTCTTTTACAGGAAATGGTTTTGAGTTTGCTAGCTAGTTTTGTTTATTATAAAGAGAATTGGCCCAATTATGAAAAGTCCAACCCGATAAATTGCACCGAACCAAACTGGCTAATTAAATACAATGCGGCTCGGTGCGGTATATTGGTGGTACCGGCATGGTTTCCGTTCACAATAATTAAAACCTGATCAATTAAACTAGTTCGGTTTATTTTTTTTTCCTAAAAACTGACCTTACTAAACCATTTCCATACCGAGATTACACCATGACGGGGCGGGCGGATTTTGCCATACCTGACCCAAAAAGTGCAACAAGACCCCGCCTCGAATCCAAGCTGAGTAATGCTTTCCCGTTCGCGCCCTACTCGAGGGACGGGTTCACCTATTGCCCGTCCTATAAAAGATGAGGAAAAAATGTGTAAATTTACAAAAACCGGAGGGAATAGTTATATATCAAGTGTTATTATTACAATGGTGAATAAATATGGGAAAATATAATTTTTTTAGTAAAACAGTGAAAATTATCGATAAACATATATACGTAGTATTTTTTGTATAATAATGAAAATGTAAGGATAAAAAATTAAAAATGTTAATTTTATATATTAAAAACATTTCGCGGCAGGAAAATGTCATCTTGACCCCGATCAGTACGTTTTTCCTTATTTTACTTGACCCCGATTAGTTTTTCGTTATTTTACCCCAAGCCCAACATAAAATCCAAAAGTAAAACCTGCCCCAAATTAAGGCAGATCCGAGGTGAGGGATCCAATTGTCATCGCCAGATGGGATTAGTCTTTGTTAACAAACTCCGCTGGTATGCTGAGGAATTAAAGGAGAAAAACCCAAGGACTGTTATGGATGTGGAATATTGCAATGAGACTAATCGATTTTTAAGATTTTTCCTGGCATTTGATGCATGCATTAAAGGTTTCAACTATTGTCGTGCTATTTTTGATGTTGATGGTACCTTTTTGAAGGGGAGATACAAAGGAATGCTTCTCGCAGCTATAGGAAAGGATGCCGATCAAGGTTAGTTACTGTTTTTTGTTGTTGCTTGTGGCGGGTACAGCTCGGTGAATGAACCCGGCACTTGCCATGTGACGCCTATGAGCCGGACCCGACTCATTAGACAGATGGGTCAGCATATGCAACGTTCGGCAGTACCCTGTGGTGGGTACAGCTCGGTGAAGGAGCCCCGGTACTTGCCATGTGACGCCCATGAGCCGGACCCGACTCATTAGACGGATAGGTCGGCATATGCAACATTCGGCAGTACCCTGCTGAACTTGACATGCGGAACTGGGTTCGCCCCCAAAAGAATCTGTCTTGATATGGGTTATGAAGTTCAGTTCGGCGATGACCTGGCGAACCAGTAGCAATTCTGTGATTCAAGTGTAGCCGAACAGATACGATCGGCAAAACCCCCAGCCACCGAACCATCCTTGTTCCCTAACTTGAATAGCTTAGGAAGCGTTGGATAGGGACGACAAGTGGCGTGATATCACTACCTTAATTATAGGAGCAGATAATGGAGATCGTATTAGAAACTCGGATCATGGACCTGATTTGGGGCCGCGATAGACGAGCCAATCATTGGACGTGTGATGCCTAAACGTGGGTTGATCTCTACGTTTCCTCTACCTATAAAAGGGGCAGTCATAAGAGAGGTAAATGGATGGAAAAAAGGACTTCTCTTCAAAAATCCTAAAACAACTCAAAAGCATATCTTCCTCTTTGACTGACTAGACCGTCGGAGTGTCTATCTCGGGCCTCCACAATCTGGGTTTGGGCACTAACGTGGGTGCTTCTCGTGTAGGTTTCAATCAAGCTACGCCAACCTAACTACTTTTCCTCCCAAGTATGACCGGAGTAAGCATAGCACCACAATTGGCGACTCTGCTGGGGAATCTTTTTCCTCAGATCTTGTGAAAACACTTTTTCCTCGTACCCTTCGCCTTTTCCCTCTTCACCGCATTTAAAGATGACTGGCGCAGACAGACGACTTCTTGGTCTCGCACATTTCATTCCAAACTCTCAGGCTCATCAAGCTTCCCCAACGACTCAGCAGGTACGGGCGGACCTAGGGCTCCTTGGTACCCCTTTCTTGGAGACCCGATGGTTCCGTCATGGTAGGCTCGACCGTCGCTGGGACGAGTAATCAAGTTACAGGAGCAGCTTCGTTCCACATCGATGGAGTTAACCGTTCGGTGGCTAGCCTTCTACATCTTCCACCCCTCCACCAGATCTCTCGGTGAGTATGGCAAATGAGTTGTTGGGACTAAGGACGTAGGTAGAAGAGCTTCAAGCACACCAGGAAGCCCCTCCCATTTCCAGATCTAGGGAACGACGCCGAAGGAGGAATATGCCCCATCCAACCCAAACTGTTGACACAGCTCGGGCCTCTGCCTTTACAAGGCTCGGCCCATTGTGTCGTATAGACGCAGGTGAATGCATTCATCTGGAATCCAGGCACCGATTGTCTTCTCATAATGATCAGTCCGGCGATAACCATCCTCGCCGAACATTACTTCCGGAGACAAGTGCCACGGCTTCTAGCGCTCGCACGAGATTTCATAAGCGAACACCATCAGAGGTGGCACCTCGGACCGTGTAGACACCCCAATCTGGGCTTCCAGATTAGTTTACTTGCGGTTTCTGATTCCCCGATGATGAAATGGATCAAGAACACCCTGAGAATGATGAGTGTTTGAGCTTTGAGTGTTTGCAAAATCCTTGAACCTAACCCAATCCTAAGCCACTTTAAAAGGCCAAAAACCCTACTGTCGCGCGCTGTGCTCAGTCTCTCACGCGCTGGTCAAATTGCCAGGTGGTGGTCAACAGTTAAAGCTTGACCGTTGACCATCGCCCGCCAAGGCGCACCCTCGCGCGACAGACTGACTCCGTCGTGCGACGGTCAAACTTCTAGGTGGTGGTCAACAGTCAAAGCTTGATCGTTAACCATCGCGTGCCAGGGCGCAACCATCGCGCGCCAGACTGACTCCATCGCACGACGGTCCAATCTCTCACCAACCTTTCTTGGGGAGGACAGTTGGCCACCAATGCAACCTCAACCAGGCCTCGTGGACTGGCTGAACTCCTCTGTTTCCAACCAGATTCACCTCCATCTCCTCCTATATATACCCTCTTTGGTTATTCTTTCAAAAGGTTAACAAAAATTCAAAAAAGGCTAAGCACATAAGCTTTAGTGTTTTTCATCCAATTTCACATTCCTCAAAACACTCAAACAAACACCCCAATCAAGCCTCAAACATCAAAGCTCAATCTCTTTCAAACTCAAACAAAGGTATAGCTTACCTTTGTTATGTTTTCTGTTCTTATCCCTGAGGGGGGCTGGCAGGACCAAGGCTGGTAATCAATACCTGTCCTGGTCCTAAAGCTGGTAAGGTTTCAAAAATCGTTAAGGCAAGAACCAGCCCACGATGGAGCCACTCACGCACGCGATTGTCTCAGTCCAGTGCGCGACGGTCCTCGTGGGGATCGGTGTCGTGCTGTTTTTGTGTTTATTTACATATAGATCACTGTTAAGCATGTTAAAAACCAATTTATTGCTTTCCTTTGTTAGAAACTGCTAGTATGTAGTTAATTTGCATTTCTGCTGTTGTGGGGTACCCCTGGGACCATTCTGGACATGTACCAGAACCCAGAAACGTGTAAACCAAACACTGGTTAAAAGGCTCAGACCATCGCACACCAGGGAGCACCCTCGCGCGACAGAGTGACTCCATCGCGCGCCAGACTTCCTTTTACCAGTGAGTGGCCTTGCACGGGTAGCTCGGCCTTAGGCCATTATTTTGTCCCCACACTATTTATGGGGTGTTTTATTAATTTGTAGGGCTTTACAGCCTTTAAAATATATATTATGCTACTTATAACTGCATGGTTTGTCTTGAGTGTGCATTGGTCCTTCCAGAGCCCAGAAGGTTTGAGAATAAGAGTTGTGGGTTTGAGCTCACTGGCGCGCGCGTGTCTTAAAGTTGCGCGCGCAGTAGTGAATAGCATGCAGTGACTTATTCAGTGCATGTTGGTTTCTTCCTGCGCACGTCACTCCAAAATAGGGGCCACCCAGTTTGTTTAAACTCCCATAGCAGTCTGTTTTCATCCTATACTAACTGCTCATCCATGCCATCTATCACATCCTACAAATTGTTACAGTTTTAATCCCCGATTAACTGTTCCCCCGCCCTAATTGGCTAAAGAATTGATTAATCAAATAGAATCGCAAACAAATATTTTCGCAAATGCCTAAGTAGAGACCGATCTTTGGATTGGGCGAGAGGGGTGCCATAAAACCCTTCCCCTCTCGTAACCTGGCTCCTGAACCCAGATATGGTTATGACGGACTGGTTCCTTAACTTTTTCAAATCAAACAGCGCGACAAGTGCTACGAAATATGGTTCCTTGGGTGTCGGACCTTCAAACCCGAGTGGCGACTCTGTATTTTGCGAGCGCTTATCGTCCAGCTTAAGTGCTCCCTCGAACTGGCATTTTCTTTAGGAAGGGAACAGAATCCCTTCCTAAGAAAAGGGCACGCTGCCCAAAGTGGCGACTCTGCTGGGGATACAAATCAATATTGGTCGATACTTAGATTTTAATACGCTTGAAAACAATCCCACAAAAGCCTGTCAAAACGGTGAGCTTCGCGCTACCGAAGAAAGGATTAGTGATTTAACAGGAGCTCGTGTCCGGCCATCCTGACTGGGGCTTTTCCGAATTGTTCTCTCGTGTAGTTTCTTCTAAGTATTGATCAATAAAGAGAGCCAAATTTGAAAAGGCATTTGCGAATTTGCGATTCTATTCCATTAATCAGTCTCTTTAGCATCTCATTTGCATCGATGTGGGATAAGCCCCGTTGGATCGTTTTGGCAATCTGGCACGGTTTACCGGAGCCTGGGGACCCCGAATGACCAATAACCTTCGACGATGATGAGTCATTCTACCGTTTGACTGTTGCTCTGCGATTACGCGGGCAGCGTGAGGTATATCTTGGCTCTAGTCCGAGGAACCCCCTCAAACCAAAACCGGCCTTTGCATATACAAAGTTTAGAACTCTCCAAACTAGGACAGGTACCCACAGGGTAAAATCTACTTGCATCTAACCTCCATATACTGTTGACGTGTTACTGCTTTCCCTATCGCATACACTGTACATACATACCGTTATGCGTAGGAGCATATTTAGGGCGACTTCTAGGTTGTCTCTCTTTCGAGTCTGTCTTATGCTTATTAGGGCGCTGTTAGGCCTGATGAAGAGTCATGTTTCTTGATGGTGCATGTTATCAATTTTCAAAGTCCTTAGATCAATGAGACTTTGGAAAATCAAACTTTTTTAAGTCCTTGTCTAATGCCCGATCGAGGTTTCAAACAGAAAACGAGGAACAACGGAGAGAATGCCATGATGCTCACACCACCTTGGTTATCGTGCGCATCATGTACACCGTTTAGGCTATGGCGCTGTGTCACTTACGCCGCCCCGGTTACGGTATCACGTCATCTACACCGAGTTGTTCCAACTCCAAAGTGAAACTTTGAGAGTGGAATAGTCAAAAGGCTTAGACTATTTTGACATCTCTTAGTCTTAGTCGATTCAAATAAGGATACACCATCAAAAAGATTTCTGAGGATTTTGGAAGCGTCCGAACATCATGAGGCAGACTCATCTCTAGTTCTAGAGTCTAGGGTTGACACCGACGACGATGTGTACATTGCATTATTCTTGTACATAGCTTGTTGTAGGAACGTCACTGAGCCTTCCTTTGCTTTACTGTCTAGTTTGGAACCATTGCACCGAACAAGAGGGTACCAAAAGGAATAACCAAACCTGCTTGGGAACGTTTGCTTCAGAATTCAGTTCAAAAGCTTGTGAGGCTTGAATCCCATTTAGTTGCAACAGAGGCTTCTCCAGGTTCATTGTTGGCCGCCCTACAGTTAGGTTCGCCATCGATATTGCAAAAAGCCTCGCCGCCGGCTTCCCCATCATCAACTTCTTCTTCAGGCTCATTAGAAAAATCTATCATGGCAGATCAGCCGCAACCGCTCCCTCTGGAAACCATGCTCATGAACCTCTAGAACAGTATCACTGCTATGCAACAGAGGGCCACTCAGACTGATGCCTCCATCACTCGCTTGAATGACCTTATCAACACTCGTCTTCCTTCAGTGCTGGAAGAGGAGGCAAGGATGATGAGGATGTTCATGCCCACCCCGTCTTTGTTGAGGATCCAAACCTTGAAGGCCGGCTCATTGTTCAGCCCATTCCTAGAGAGGCTCGTGTGCTTGCTCCAAACCCCAACCCGGTAGCTATTAGGCATGTTCAAAACCTTGACATTGCTGCTCTCATGGCCAAGATGGCTAAGCTGGAAGAAGCTGTTTCAAAATCCAAAAAGATTAACGCAGGAGGAATTGACCTGGATCGTCTCTGCTTATACCCCAATGCTAGACTTCCCGACAAATTCAAGATGCCTAACTTGGTTAAGTTCGATCGGAGCGGTGATCCCAAGACTTATCTCTTTGGCTACCATGCTGCAATGAAGTTGCTGGGTGTAGAAAGTGAGGCCATGTCTCAGCTTTTCCCTCAAACTCTCTCTGGGCCTGCCTTTCATTGGTTCCTGTCACTCGACATCTCCAAAAGAAAAACTTGGGAGGATATTGGAGTTGCCTTTGTTGCACAGTACAACTACAACTCTCTGCTCAAGATGACTACTCGGGAGTTAGAATCCACCAAAATGGAAGCAAAGGAGACCTTTGCAGATTTTGTTAAGAGGTGGAGAGCCAAAGCCGCATTAATGACTGATCGCTCAAGCGAGAGGGATCAACTCCGCATAATCTCTCGCAATCTTCAACCAGATTATGCCAGGCACATGGTTCTCGTTCAAGCATCTGGCAACTTTAAGACTTTCTTCGAGTCTGGCCTAGCCATTGAGGATGCACTGCAGAGTGGAATTCTGCCTAGGGGAGAGTCCTCCTCACAGAAAGCGAAGCCGCGGCCCTACTCTGGAAATAGTGGCGCACTGTTTGGTAACAGCGACTACTCCAATACAGCTACAAGTGGGAGCGATGCTCCGGCTTTCAACTCCAATCGCGCTGCCGATGTCAATCAGGTTCAAAAAGCCCAAAGCTACCGGGCCCGAACCTAACCTCGAAATTTCTCTATCTTCGAGGCACCTCTGTCCGCAGTGATGGAAAAACTCGTCAAGTCTGGGCATCTCAAACCTTTGACCCTCACTTCCCCACCAAAAGTCCTACCTTCTGGTTACAAGCCTCACCTCTTCTGTGCCTTCCATCAAATGCCTGGTCATCCCACTGACGCATGATATCGTCTTCGACATGAGATTCAAGATCTCATTGACAATGGCACGGTTCAAGTTCTACCAAAGCCCAACGTCATCTCTAGCTCCTTGCCTCAACGCCACTCTGACCCTCTGGTTGGTCAGATATCTATCATTTCCACTCAAATCAACCTGAGCTCCACCATATTCAACCCAAGCCACTATATCATCCCAGAAAGCCAACCCAAACCAGTTGTATCCATCCCATTTGAACCGGAGATTAACATGATGGCTGTAGGTTGGGCAATTGAGGTCTTCACTGCCGACACTTGGATTGATAGTAATGAGGAGCTTACAAAGGAGCGGACTGACGGGATGAGGTCCATTGTTCATGAGAGCACCGAGTAGGTTTGGTCAAAGAAGCTGAGGAAGCCGAAGTGCTAATGCTTGAGCCTGACACCTGCTGGATCCTACCTCTTTTTGTGGAAGCTAAGGGTAGCTGTTAAAATTGCATTTCAAACCGCGTCTAGTTTGCATTAGCGTTTTATCTGAATCTGACACAGAGTCTTTTGAGTCTAAGTCTAGCTCTGAGTCGGAGTTTGTGCCTCTTGACCCTCCATGTCGTAGCTTCTATTTTCTATTCGAGTCTTTTGCTGTACTTGGCAACCCCGAGGGGCTTTCTTTATGATATGCATTTTATTGATTCTAAGTACTTTGCTGGCTTATGAATAAACTGTGTCGACCCTGAGAGCGAATGGATATATTTCGATGGGATTATCCCCAAGGAAATGTATTCCCTCGCCGAAAGGGAAGACGAAAGGCATGCTTAGCCTATTAATTGAAATAGTAGTTTTCATATAAACTTGAAAGATGAAGTAGACTCCCCCGCATGGTTCAAATTGGTTCGACGCAGTCCCCAAAGGAGCATTGCGCCCGTTCAGACAGGCTCGAAGAGTTCATCGACATCATGGCATGGTCTCATGAAGACACGCCTGGTGTTGACCCTGAGATAAAGGAACATCAAATCCCCCTGCTACCGTGTGCCAAACCCTGTTAAGCAAAGCTTAGAAGGTCCAGCGCTTCATACCATATTCGAGTTTGCAGGAAAAGCGTTCCGCCAAGCACAAGTAAGAAAGTTCAAAATTGGCTTGGAGCAAGGCATGTCAACTGAAGCACTCTAGCCCTTCATCGACCTCGACGGCAACAAATCCAATACCTTGGTTAACTTGGATTAATTCAAAAGCCTTTTCCCTGAGAAATGCTCGTTGGGCTAAAAACCCCAAGGGTGGGCAGTTCCAAGCAAAAGTTAGAGCAGCCTGCTAGACCGAAACCTATGAAGGCGGTCTAGGCAAAAGTAAAGGAAAAATTTGAAAGCTCGCTAGACCGAAAACCTGAATGAGCGGTTCTAGGCAAAAGTTAGAGCATAAAAGGTGAGGTAAAATACTTGAGTGAACCTTCGCCTGAACTACGTTTTGACCTGATTCCCTGGCTTGGGATACGTAAGCAGTCTCTCTTTGAGACTCGGTCATAATCAATTTGATCCAAGGCTTTGGTGCATCACCGTGGTCGAGAAGAAGACAAGCTTCATCTGTGCAGAAAGGGAAATCCTTCGTCTTTCAATTTTATTTCAAACTACTATTTCAATTTCAAAAGCTAAGCATAAAGCTTTAAAAGAATTTAAGCATAAAAAACAGAACGAAATGCTGGCGAGGCCTAACGGCTCACATTTTATTCTAAGTTCAGCGAAGTCTAGTGTGAGTAGCTACAACGAATTATAGTCACGCGTGCTAGTTTGAGATTCATGCGCGCTTGTTCAAAGTTATGCGCGTTGGTGTCAAACCTGCGTGCGCATATTCAATTCGAGCAGCAATCAATAACAGTCAGCTACTGCTTTTGAATGTCATTCAAGGGGCTTTTGCCAAGTTTTGTCATGCCATGTAGGTCATATGGAACAAATGTGACTACACGGGGGTGTCGGTTTCAGTCCGGGCTTATATGTGTCATCTTTTGCGTCTTATGTCCGTCTTTGTGGCATTTTTCCAGTTTTTCAATCCTTTGTCATGTCGAGATGCTTTTCTCGGTTCTATTTGTTCATCTAGGTCTTTGCATCTATTTTGACCTTACGCAAGCGTCAGTTTCACCTGTTTAGGACTATTGTGAGTTTTAGTTCATTAATGCCCAAAATTTCATTATTTTCCATGTGTCTAAGGATCCGCATCGTATCCTGGGGATCTTTCTCCCTTTTCGTTCGAGCTAGGCGAGTTTGTACCTATATGTGTGTTTGTGTGTCAACTCAGTTCGCTTGTCAATGAAAATCTGATATTAGCGGTTAGTTTTTGTCCAGAAACTGGAAAATGCAATTTTTACGTTGCTACCCTAGCTTCTGTAATCCACAAGCTGTGGAAATCTTGTGGACAGCAAGGGCACGTCAGCCCAAGGCCAAGCAAAGTGTATCTATGGGCTCGTCCGCCTAAGCATCGAAGAAAGGGCACGCAAGCCCAATGCTAAACTGGGGCACGCCAGCCCACTCAAGCGTCTATCCGTCTGAGTGTGCATTTCCAAGGCAAAAGACAATAAAGTAATGGGGCTCAATGGTAGTCCTTAGGCGTCGTTGTCCTCTTAGGAGCCGCCCTTAGCTTGCATCTACATTTTCAATTTGTGCATTTTGTTTATATACATCTTTGCATATTGTGTATGTCAACTGTTGAAAACAGGAAGTTGGCAATTTGTGGGAGTTATGCCCGAATGCTTGCTGTCATGTCTTGGTTTGCCGAAGGATGCGATTCAATCACCTGCGGTTTTGTTATTGTCGGTTAGCGGAGGCAATGGAAATCTCCCTAACTCTCAATTTGTTTGCCGACGGATGCAATTGAAAATCTCTTGCAGCATTGTTCTCATGGCAGAATGCGATAAAATCTTCTACGGACCAAATCAACGACAGCCGGTCTTGTCCAAATGTTCAATGGCTCTATCATTTTGTATAGTGATCCGCCCACCAACGGCTCGATCATTTTGTATAGTGATCCGCCCATCCAATTCCACGACAGTCGGTCTTGTCCAATCTACAATGGCTCGATCATTTAGACTTATGATCCGCCCATCCAAATCAACGACAGCCGGTCCTGTCCAATTTATAACGATGGTCAGCCATATCGTCCATCTCCATTCAGCAATGACAATTAGCCACATTGCCTGTCTTAGTCCATTTAGCAATGACAATCAGCCACATTGCCTGTCTCAGTCCATTCAGTAATGTCTTAGCCATATCATCAATGACGGTCAGCCATATCGTCCCCTTTCAATCCCTCAATGACAATTAGCTATTGTCTGTTTCCATCTGACAATGACGGTTAGCCATATCGTTCGTCTCGATCCGTCAACGATCAGAATATCGTCCGATGGTCCACCCATCCGCAACTAGTTGTTCCCCAAAAGAGTTCGCCTCGGCGTGCCCCAAACGACTACCTCTACTTCCATATCCAGCAACGACAGCCTGCCCCGTCCATATCTGCAGCGACAGCCAGTCCTGTCCAAATTCGATCAACAAGCGGCGATTCACTTGTCCACTTTTACTTCCATCCCCGGCAATGGACCTCCTGTCCATTCCACCGATCAGATTCCTTAAGTTTACAAGTCTACTTTGTTAGTATGCTTTGTCCTGGGTTGCCTTGAGGGGTGTCTAGAAATCTTTGACGTTACTTGTACCAAGTCGATGGTGCTTCAAGTGGCGTCAAAGAGGGGCTATTGTAGACACCCCAATCTGGGCTTCCAGATTAGTTTATTTGCGGTTTCTGATTCCCCGATGATGAAATGGATCAAGAACACCCTGAGAATGATGAGTGTTTGAGCTTTGAGTGTTTGTAAAATCCTTGAACCTAACCCAATCCTAAGCCACTTCAAAAGGCCAAAAACCCTACTGTCGCGCGTTGGTCAAATTGCCAGGTGGTGGTCAACAGTCAAAGCTTGACCATTGACCATCGCACGCCAGGGCGCAACCATCGCGCGCTAGTGCGCACCCTCGCGCAAAAAGCTGACTCCGTCGCGCAACGGTCAAACTTCCAGGTTATGGTCAACAGACAGAGCTTGACCTTTGACCATTGCGCGCCAGGGCGTAACCATCGCGTGCCAGACTGACTCCATCGCGCGACGGTCCAATCTCTCACCGACCTTTCTTGGGGAGGACAGTTGGCCACCAATGCAACCTCAACCAGGCCTCGTGGACTGGTGAACTCCTCTGTTTCCAACCAGATTCACCTCCATCTCCTCCTATAAATACCCTATTTGGTTATTCTTTCAAAAGGTTAACAAAAATTCAAAAAAGACTAAGCACACAAGCCTTAATGTTTTTCATCCAATTTCACATTCCTCAAAACACTCAAACAAACACCCCAATCAAGCCTCAAATATCAAAGCTCAATCTCTTTCAAACTCAAACAAAGGTATAGCTTACCTTTGTTATGTTTTCTGTTCTGATCCCTAAGGGGCGCTGGAAGGACCAAGGCTGGTAATCAATACCAGTCCTGGTCCTAAAGCTGGCAAGGTTTCAAAAACCGTCAAGGCAAGAACCAGTGCACGATGGAGCCACTCACGCGCGGGACTGTCTCAGTCCAGTGCGCGACGGTCCTCGTGGGGATCGGTGTCGTGCTGTTTTTGTGTTTATTTACATATAGATCACTATCAAGCATGTTAAAAACCAATTTACTGCTTTCCTTTGTTAGAAACTGCTAGTATGTAGTTAATTTGCATTTCTGCTGTTGTGGGGTACCCCTGGGACCATTCTGGACATGTGCCAGAACCCAGAAACATGTAAACCAAACACTGGTTAAAAGGCTCAGACCATCGCGCGCCAGGGCGCACCCTCGCACGACAGAGTGACTCCATCGCGCGCCAGACTTCCTTTTACCAGTGAGTGGCCTTGCACGGGTAGCTCGGCCTTAGGCCATTATTTTGTCGCCACACTGTTTATGGGGGTGTTTTATTAATTTGTAAGGCTTTACCGCCTTTAGACTGTATATTATGCTACTTATAACTGCGTGGTTTGTCCTGGGTGTGCACTGGTCCTTCCAGAGCCCAGAAGGTTTAAGAATAAGAGTTGTGGGTTTGAGATTACCGGCGCGCGCATGTCTTAGAGTTGCGCACGCAGGAGTGAACAGCATGCAGTGACTTGTTCAGTGCATGCTGGTTTCTTCCTGCGCTCGTCACTCCAAAACAGGGGCCACCAAGTTTGTTTAAACTCCCACAGCTGTCTGTTTTCATCCTATACTAACTTCTCATCCATGCCATCTATCACATCCTACAAATTGTTACAGTTTTAATCCCTGATTAACTGTTCCCCCACCCTAATTGGCTAAAGAATTGATTAATCAAATAGAATCGCAAAAAAATATTTTCACAAATGCCTAAGTAGAGATCGATCTTCTGATTGGGCGAGAGGGGTGCCATAAAACCGTTCCCCTCTCGTAACCTGGCTCTCGAGCCCAGATATGGTTATGACGGACTGGTTCCTTAACTTTTTCAAATCAAATAGCGCGGCAAGTGCTACGAAATATGGTTCCTTGGGTGTCAGACTTTCAAACCCGTGTGGTGACTTTGTATTTTGCGAGCGCTTATCGTCCAGCTTAAGTGCTCCCTCGAACCGGCATTTTCTTTAGGAAGGGAACGGAATCATTTCCTAAGAAAAAGGCACGCTGCCCACAGACCGGCAACATGAGGAATAATATAGAAAATTCCCAGGACACTCATTCCTCAAGGCCTGAGGACCGGCAAAGTGATCGATGCCCATCCAAGACTGAGGATCCGCGACATGATGGGCGTGGAAAGGGGTGGCGACTTATTCCCGACAACCCTCGTCGGGGCATTCCGGGCGTCATTCTCAACGACGCTCGCTGAGGGGTTCTGCGGATCCAACTCAAGCACTAAAGGACAGCCAGGGGTTGCTTCCGGAGGAGAGATGCGAGGTCAGTAGTGGTGGTGGAGCCTTAACTGTGGTGAACACCTGAACTGGTGAGAGGACCACCAATCGAGCGACGCAACATCACGTGGAATTCCCTCCCAGGAAGATGGCAAGGCAACTGAGTCTAAAAAATAGAATTCACCTAAGCTGGGTGTCGGCGGACGAGGACATCAAGAACCAATCTCGAGCAAGCGTTCAAGGGACGCTGTCCATGAGGCTTATGTTGTGCCATCGGCAGCCGTTGTTTCGAACCTTAGAGACACTGCTGTGACCACAGCCGAAAGGACAGGGTATCCTTTTTCCAAGGCCATAATGGAAGAAATTCCACCTTCCAACTTCAATGTCCCAAAGTTCAACACTTATAATCCGAAGTCGGATGCTCCAACCCATGTGCAACAGTTTAGATCATTGGCTACGCTCTGCGGACTTAGTGAGGCAATGATGTGCCAAACTTTCTCTTTGAGTCTTCCAGACGCCGCCATGCTGTGGTACACGCAACTTAGACCTGGGTCAATTAGCAGTTTCGGCGAATTGGAGCGCTCATTCACATTTCGGTTTGTCGCGAGCAACCGGCGACCAAAAACCATTGAGGCACTGACAGACTTAAGGAGGGGGAATGGCGAGTCATTAAAGGACTATTCGGATCGCTTCTACAACGTCTACAATATGGTTGAAAGTTGTGACCAAAAGACTGCTGCTACCTCATTTAAGCACGGCCTAGATCGAACCTCCGATCTCTCCAAAGAGTTGATACTTCGGCCGCCGAGCGATATGTCGGATCTTATGCAAACCGTTGCCCGCTATATTGAACTTGAAGAATATATCGGTGGCTTCGGTGTTGCAGAAGTAGCCGACTCGGCTAAACCGGTAGTGAAGGAAGCGAAGAAGCAAGTCAATTCCATTGCCAAGAAAGAGTGTGCCAGGGTCAGTGGAAGTAGGGGGCAGCAAGTCATGGGATCGACCGCCGAGCGATGGACGGGATCACCTTGCCATCACCACTTATTTCAGAGAACCTATCTTTTGCATGCTCCGTGAGTGCGGTCGGCTACCAATATTTCAATGGCCGACGATGGCAGCGGAAAAATTAGAGACCGCCAATGGGTGGGAGCCGAACCATAGGGTGTATTGCTCGGTCCACAATGAACAGGGACACTATACGACGGCATGCCAGCCGTTTAAGCTCTATCTCGAAGAGCTTGTACAGCAGGGGAGGATGGATCAATGGATCGACCGGATTAAGTCTCCGGACGTAGGGGTCCAGCCGCAAGCCCGAGTCCTAGATGGTGTGGTTCAATGCATCCATGGTCCAATGGATCAAGGCCGGGCCAACATGCTCCACGACGAATTATATCACCTTTCATCCGAGGTGATGGTGGTACAACCCTCTTCGAAGCGCAAGATGGATGCTCGTCATACATGGGAGATTACGTTTACCGAGCGGGACATGGTGGGGTTGTCCTTACCCCACAACGATGCCTTGGTCCTCTCAATACTCTTCCAATGGAAGATGGTTCGCCGAGTTTTGGTCGATCAAGGAAGCTCAGCGGAGATTCTCTATTACTCGGTATTCAAGGCCCTTGGCCTCTCGAGGGATCAGTTGTCCCCGGTGGATGCCCCTCTTGTTGGATTTACTAGGATTCCAGTTTACCCGCTCGACAAGATAGTGCTTTCAATCTTTGCCGGCTCAGTACAACTGGATGTGGAATTCATCATGGTCAATTCGCCGAGCCCCTACAACGCCATCTTGGGCCACAATTGGTTACGCGGCATGAAGGCTGTTTCGTCGACGCTCCATCAATGCGTGCAATTCATCGGCAAGTCTGGGCGGCAGGAGACCATTAGGGGCGATCAAATGGCTTCCAAAAAATATTTTGTTAATTCCATCCTCGAAAACGGCAAGGCAAAGGAAGTTCAGTGGGTTGAGATCCCCGAGTTACTAAAGGGGAGCCTGCCCGACGAGGATGTGAAGGAAGCATTTCATGGTCCAGATGAGATCAACAGACCGGCCAGTGAGAGAGCCGTGGAGGATCTGGTCTGAGTACCAATCAATGAAGATGGCTCTCAATTCTTTATGGTTGGCTCGAAACTCGATGAAGCTGAGCATGATCAATTGATCCAGTTCCTCAAAGATAATATGGAGGTCTTTGCTTGGACCCCGTACGAGATGCCCGGCGTGAGTCCTGATGTGATCTCACATTCATTGAATGTTGATCCGTGAAGGAGACCCATCATGCAAAAGGCACGCCGAGCCTCGGCGATGCATGCGGATGCCGTCAACGAAGAGTTTGGATGTCTCATTGATGTCGGAGAAATTCGTGAGGTCTAGTACCCTACTTGGTTGGCCAACCCAGTGGTAGTCCGGAAGAAAAATGAAAAATGGCGGGTGTGTATCGATTTCACTGACCTAAACGATGCATGTCCAAAGGATTGTTTCCCCTGCCCATGGATAAACCAGTTAGTGGATGCGACCGCCGGGTATGCACACTTGAGCTTTATGGATGCATACCGGGGGTATCACCAAATTGGCATGGATGAGAAGGGTCAGGAGAAGACCGCCTTCATCACCCCCAATGGCACCTACTGTTATCTGGTGATGCCCTTCGGCTTAAAGAATGCCGGGGCTACGTTCCAGCATATGATCACTCTGCTGTTCAAAGGCTTGCTCGGCCGGATACTAGAAGCATACATCGAACGATATGGTTGCAAACAGCAAGGACACAGCGGATCATCTTCTCCACCTCGGCGAAATATTCAACGTATTGAAGAAATTTGGCTTGAAGCTTAATGCCGAGAAATGTGCATTCGGGGTTGGGTCTGGCAAGTTCCTTCGGCACTTGGTCACGTGCCGAGGAATTGAAGCCGATCCGAGTCAAATCAAAGCCATCCAGAAACTAAGGGCCCTGACCACGGTAAAAGAGGTCCAGCGTTTTGCCGGCATGGCTGCTGCCCTAAACCGATTCATCAGCAAGTCCTCGGAAATCTGCCGTCCATTCTTTCAATCAATAAAGGGAAATAGCCAAAGAAGTTTTCAGTGGACGACGGAGTGCGATCGCGCTCTTGCCGACTTAAAGGTATGCCTTTCCCGAGCCCCCTTGCTTGTCGTGCCAAAGGAAGAGGAAGAGCTCTACCTTTATCTGGCCGTATCCCAACATGCCACTAGTGCGGTTTTGGTACGACAAGCAAGCACAGAGAATAGCACCAACTAGCAACCAATCTACTACATCAACAAGACGCTTCTGCCCACCGAGACCCGCTACCTACCAATAGAGAAACTGGCACTTGCGTTGGTCACGGCGAAGAGGAAGCTCTTGCCATACTTTCAGAGCTTCACTATTGTGGTCATCACCGAGTATCCATTGAAAAACGTCCTCCAAAAGGCAGATCTGTCGAACTGGCTAATTTCAACATTCGATATCAGCCCCGAACGACGATCAAAAGCCAAGTGCTGGCGGATTTTGTCGCCGAGTTCTCTCCTGGGGTATCCTTGAATTAGGTAAACGATCCAGTTTCGGTTGACAATGCGGTTGTGCCAAACGATGAACCTCGGTTAAGCCACCCAACGCATGACGAGTTCATCACCAAATGACCTATTCGCTCTCACCGAGCAAAAATCTTCACAGGCCATGCCTGGCGTCTTCACGTCGATGAAGCGTCCAACAATTGAGGGGCTGGAGCCGGAATAGTGTTGGTTTCGCCGAGCGGAACAATGCACGAGCATGCCCTCAGCATTGGCTTCCCCGCTACCAACAATGAGGCTGAGTACGAAGCCCTAATCGCCAGGCTAAGAATTGCTCGGCATATGGGCACCGAAGAGGTTCAGGTTTACAGCGACTCTCAACTTGTTGTGAACCAGCTGAATGATGACTATGAAGCCAAGGATGTGCGTATGAACAAGTACATGGGTGAGGTCATTGCTTTGACCAGCTCGTTTCAGAATGTGTGTTTTGATCATGTTGGTCGTGATCTTAATTCTCACGCCGACGCTCTGGCTAGTCTCGGAGCTGTCTGCGTCGCGCACGACGGTAGTCGAACAATAACTCTTGGCAAGGTCTTTTCACCGAGCTTTGAGCCAGAGCCATCAGAAGTGATGGACATTCAATTGGCACCGAGCTGGATGGACCCTTTATCGCCTACTTAAAACATGCCGCGCTTCCTACAGATCGCAAGGAAGCTCACAAAATTCATTGCCAATCCGCCTCCTACTTCCTCGATCCCTCCGGCGCTTTATACCGACGATCATACATGGGTCCCGACCTTCGTGTAATTCATAAGCAGGAAGTCCCAAGCATCCTTCAAGAACTCCACGGCGGGAGTGCTGGTTGCCACACCGGCGGCTGGTCCTCAGCCACCGTTGGTATTTCAAACTCTATGGATTTAGAGTCTTCTAGACTGACCGATCTCTTAGGGTGCCCTATCCTCTAGCCTACAGAGTGCAATGATGTATGAATGATATGCATATACAGAAAAGGGAAACACATAGACGGGATACATCACATAAGTCCTCATCACGAATTATTGTCTTAGTTGGGATAGTTCTACGGTTATGTACAAGTGCAAAGGTCGGTTTGGGTCTCAACAGGGGAACCCGAACTAGAGCCAAGATGTACTTCCCACTGTCAAGTGTATTGCAAGACAGTGGTTGAGCAGTATGATGGCCCATCATCGTCAAGGGTTGCAAGGCGTCCCGTGAGAGCTTGTCACCACTAAACCGAGCAAGATTGCTGAAACACACTGGCGAGACTTGTGCGGAGCAAAATGTACAGGATAAAAGAGTTTCCTTTTTCCAAAAGATATATGAAAACCCCTTTTTTTTTTTTTTTAAATGTCTTTCAAGGTTGGCTCTCGTGTTTATTCGATTCTTTGAAAAAAGAGGTAAGTTCCAAAGTTTTGAATACCAAGCATCCCCAGCAGAGTCGCCACTGTGGGCTCCCCGACCGGCGCCCGCCCAATGAGTCGCCACCTGGATTTTTGAGATGGATGATCCGAGAAACCGAGAACTCGCTGCGAAAGGCATTTGATCTAGCAGAAACGTTGAGATTTTGGATTCGGGAGCCACGTTACGAACGGGAAAGGTTTTGTTGAAAAACACCCCGCTCGCCCGATAGGACTGGTCTCTACTAAACATTTTAAAAAGGGGAGAAATTTCATAAATCTTTTGGAAAATGGAACTCTTTAATAAACAAGTAAGGGGGATGGAGACATGGGAGAATATATCACATTGACGTGCACGTGGTGCTGTCTGTACAGGAATGGTAAAGATGATACAGAAGAAAAGAACTCTTTGACAAAACTGTCTAGACCTCGGCGATCTCCTACGCAGCATACCTGAATGCCGTGCACGGCTTTACAATACGCCATGCGGGGTATCTATTATGTCATCAGGTCATTATCAGGTTCCAGAACACTGCCCGACATATTTTGCAATATTTTAAATAGACATCAGAAGGGGCCCAGCCACTAAATCATTTCGGGAGGGTACCATTCCTTCAAGCCATGAACATAAAACAACTTTTAATGCATTTAATCACTCAAAATGATCAAGGAAGCTTTATTTATAAAACCAAATATGGCTTGTAGATATGGTCTTATTCTGAAAACACCAATGACTGATGTCTCAGTAACAAAAATAGGCCTGATGAAGAATAGCTATGGTCCAGACAGTTCAAATAAGAAGTCAATAACTAGTAGAAAGCTGCGCGCTCGACCACACTACACCGTGCAACGCATCAAAGTGCTGCGCGGTGTGGTGCAGCCAGCACAGTGGCTTGTTTTTGTTTTTGAAAATGGTTTTTGAGTCAGTATTTAACCAAAGGGATTAAGCCTGACTATAGAAAAGTTCCCTCAAGAATAAGGACAAGGCCTATCCTAAGGAAACTAGTTTATACCTTTGATTTTGAGCTTGGATGAGGATGGACGGTGACGGATGAGTGCGGGTAACGACGGTTGAGAAAAGAGGGTTGTGGATGTGAATGATCTCAAAGTGAGAACGGGGGGGGGGGGGGGGGGGGCGCTCACTTTAATGGTGAGGACGAAAATGGAGGCATCTTGAGAAAGAAAGTAAGTGCCTAGAGAATGTTTTTGGAGCAACTTTCTCAAGACTTGGAAGTGAGAAGTGGGTGTGAAAGCATAATGAGAGAGAAAGAGAATTCAAGCCCTTTTCTCTTAAGTGGAGGGTTATATTTATAGGCAAGAGCCAAGGATTTTGAATTCAAATGGGGGAGGTATTTTCTGGGCGGGCTAGAAGTGCTTTTTCAGCTAAGCCAACTTGTAGTTGTGGCTCAAGTGGGCGTGGCCGACGGCTAGCTGAGCCAGTAAGAACTTTATCCAAAATGTCATGCAGTTGACCTCATGACATCGTGTGGCATAATGAGATTCGTTATGCCGTGCGGTGTAGAGATGTGCCATACGGTACTAAGGGTCCAGTTCCGAGCCTTTGGGCTTTGTTTTGGGCTTTTAGTTTAAGGGAGTCCTTCATCCAAGCACTCGAAGGTATTGTTTCCTTTATTTTGTCATCAGGACATTTAAAGAACCTCCGATGTCCGGATTGAGGTTTCTATAGCGTGCCTTGGTGCCTGTCAAGTGTTTAAACAAGGATTTAAACATTAATCCCGCCGAGGGTAACAATCTGTGTAAAAGATAACTTTTTATTGAAATTGCCGAGCATAACTTTTTATTGAAGCGAAAGTGGATTATATAAGTAGTTGAAGTAAAGAAAATTTAATTAAGCATAAAACTTTCTAAGCTACTGTGCATTCTAGTGGTTCGGTATTGTCGTGTCGTCCATTTCGAGAGTTCATAAGAGCCATAGCCGACCTTCTTAATTACTCGGAACGGACCCTCCCACTTGGGCATAAACTTATTCAATTCCTTCTTCTAGACCACTTGCCGAAGAACAAGATCGTCAATATTGAATGGCCGGGTCCGTACGTTCTTGTCGTAACTCCGAGCCAACTGCTGCTGATAGGCCACATACTTGACGTGAGCGTCATCTTGGAGCTCATCAATGTGATCTGTTTCGGAAGCTAACATGGCATCATTTGTTGAGACATCAAAGGTTGCGGTTCGAGCTGTAGGTCAAGTAACCGCCACAAGGAGCACAGCTTCGACGCCGAACGCCATGGAGTATGGGGTCCAGCCAGTTCCATGCCGTGGAGTGGTCCGATAGCCCCACAGCACATCGGGCAGTTCGGCTGCCCACCTACCGCGCTTATTGGTGAGTCATCGTTTCAATCCGGTGGAAATTGCTTTGTTGGCAGCTTCAGCCTGCCCGTTCCCCTGTGGGTAAGAAACGGAAGCCTTCTTCATCTGAATACCGCGTGTCTTGTACAGGGCCTTGATAGCATCGGCTACAAACTGGGTTCCATTATCAGATACAACGGCATATGGCACCCCGAACCGGGTGAACATTTGCTTCCAAAGAAAATTTTCCACGTCGATGGTTGTGATCATTATGAGTGCCTTGGCCTCCACCCACTTGGTATAGTAATCTGTGGCAGTGATGATGTGCGTGAAACCATCGGGGGCTTTGGGTAACTTGCCGATAATGTCTACCCCCCATTGGGCCAAGGGCTGGAAACAAGTTGCAAAGGCAAGGTCGGCTGGTGGAGAAGCGGAGAATGTTTCTTGCACGGTTCGCATTGCTTGGCAAACTCAGTGGCTGAGTGCACCATCTTTTTCCACCAATAACCCTGAGAAAGGGCCGTGCCCGAACGGCTCCCTTGATCCAGGATAGACCTTAAGGATGTGTGTATCTGGATTCCGATGATCATATTGCCTTGTCTAGGAAGGTCAAGGTAAGGAGATTGGCTCTGATTCCGAAGCATTTGGAATTCAACCTGCCTGACAGCACCTACCCAGAAATCTTCTGTGCAAACGCCTTAAGTGAAATTTGGATCACGGTAGGTCTTAGGTCTAGTTTCTAGGGGGTGCGAGGAAAGGAAGAACGGGCATCCATGATAGGTTTTGAGTTTCTCCTTTTGCTTTGGTGCTAGCCCTGAAACATTGGTCACCCGCAAGAAGAGACTATACTCAATTGGTTTCGTCCCCTCCGAAGACTAGTTCGCATAGACACCCTGGAAGGCACTCAGTTATTTAAGGTTCAGATAGTATAGGATGGCCAACTTTCAGTAGAAGCATCGCGAGTATCCCGAGCAAAAAACCTGCTGGAAAAACCCTTACCAATGGCTGATTAAGGAAATGGGGTAGAAGAGCTCAAGCAAAACATGGCCGCCTTGGATACCCAATTCAAACAGTCCCTTGCCAATGTTGACGCACAACTTAAGGCTTCTGTTGCTTCCATGAAGAATGACATGATTATGGTAATGGAGGCCATGCAAGAAGTTAGTGATAAGCTTCAGGCCAAACCTCCTCCACAGTCTAACCAGCCCAAAGAAGAAGTACCTACCGTAGAACATAAGATGGCTACTATCATGGCCAAAATCAGTCAGGTAGAGGAGTCTGTTCAAGAAACTAGGCGACTTGGGAAAGGAGAGGTTGACATGAGCAAGCTGTGCTTATTCCCTAATGCCAAGCTACCAGAAAAGTTCAAAGGCGTGGACTTTGCGAAGTTTGATGGCACCGGCGATCCAAAAGCCCACCTCCAGGGATACGTTGGTTCTCTTTCCATGCGAGGAATTGAGAAGGAAGCAATGGCCCAACTATTCCATGAGTCTCTGTTTGGTCCCGCCTTGCAATGGTTCCTTACTCTCGAGCCGTTTAAGAAAAGGACTTGGAAAGACATTGGGATAGCCTTTGTAGCCCAATATGATTTCAATGTTGATATGAAAATGACCACCAGGGAGTTAGAAAGTACTAAGATGGGAGAAAAGGAAAGCTTCGCCGACTTTGTAAAACGTTGGAGAGCTAAGGCCGTGCAAATGCAAAACAAGCCAGATCTCAAAGAACAGATACGAATCATAACCAAGAACTTGCCAAGCTCTTTTGCCCCATGCATGGTCCTCTCCCAAGCCGCCCCAAATTTCGAGACTTCTATGACTCTGGCTTGGCCGTAGAGGAAGCTCTACGAGATGGCATCTTAGAAAAGAAGGAAATAGGATCCAAGTCCAAAAGAGCATATTCTGGTAACAGCAATGTTCTTTTTGGAAACAACAATAAGGCCGGAACCTCATCCGCCAAGCCCGTGAAAGTTAACCAGATTTCTTAAAAACCAAAATCCCATAACCGAGTTTTCACCTAATTCAGCACTCCCAGATCTGCGTTACTCAAGAAGCTCACAGAAGTTCGGGTGTTAAAACCTCTTTCACCACCACAAACCATCCCGCCAAACCTGAACCAAAGCGTCTACTATGAATTTCACCAGATGCCTGGCCATACCACTGATAATTGCATTCGTCTCCGTCATGAGATCCAAAATCTCATTGATAATAAGGTTATTGATACCCCTCCTCCAGATTAGCCTAATAGCATCTCAAACCCTTTACCGCAACACAACACCTCTTTCCGTGTTAACCAAATTACCTGAACCCCAGGACAAACTACCCAAAGTTTTGATCCAACCCTCTTCATTAACCCTGATAACAAACCCAAGCCAATTGTGAAATTCCCAAAGAAATTGCTCTTTGCTATCTGGGAGAATGGGAAAATATGTGGGGAAACCTTATTTCAGATTGGGAAGAATTTGAAGCAGCCAACTTTCAGGGGGATACTGAAACGCCATTCGAGCCTGGATGGGAAGTTGATTGGCAGAATGTTCATGCTGACCCTCGCGACGGATTTTCTCCAAACATGATGTTCGAAAGCCAGTACAAAAACTATCACATCCCTCAAGAAATTCTCTGGTGGGAATGGGACCCAACCCCGAGTGAGTATCAACTTTTGGCCGCGGATGATCCACTAGATATGTTCTCCGTACCGGCAACGGTTGATAAAGGATACCAATCCGAGATAGCAACCTATAATTGGCTAGGACTTTCCCCACCTCACCCGAACCTCTACAGGTACGACGAAGGCAACTACGTTGGATATGCTCCATGGCTTCCGAATCCAGGATTCCCAGAGCTAGAGGAAAAGGTAGCCAGTAGTGAATTTAACCCCATGGATTATCTTGTGGAAGAAGCAGAATCAGAACCATTGATCACCTCCCCGGAAGACGTTGATGTTGCCATGATGAACTTATGGGAGGATGAACTAGGGGCCAAAGCAAGACCTTGGGCTAGCTCTGAAGTCGTCAACATAAAGGTGGGAAATAAGGAATGGACTGTGAACAAGGCAGTGATGGAGGCCGAACAATGGAAACCAGAAGACCTTTGGGAAGATCTGGTCATCACTGATCTAGCATCCAACCTCCAGGATACTACCATTGGAACCAAGCGTAAGACCCCTGTTGACTTATGGAGTGAGGAATCAAAGTACCACCAGATTGACCATCTTACTCGAAGTGGGCGTATCTATCAACCTCCCAACCTCCAAGTCGGGGAATCCTCTAACCCCGTAGCTCTACCAACCGAAGGACCCTCAGACCGTTTTACTACCCCGACCAAAAATACTTTCCAACCTTTTGCTCCACCAGCCAAGGAACCCTCCAGTCCTGTAAAAATCTTGAAGGAATGATTAAGCAACAACTCGAGCAGACCCAGGCTAAAATATCTGTTTGGGATATACTTGTTCACTCCACTCGCCACCGTGAGGGACTCATTCAAGTTCTCTCCCGTCTGGAAGTTCCTTCTATAATAACTCCCGATGAGCTTGTAGCACTTATCAAACCATACCCATCAAGCATGCCATAACCTTCACCGATCGAGACCTGCCTACTGAAGGAACTGATCATAACAAAGTTACTCTGAAATGCCGCGATAAATGGGTCCCGGTAATCCTAATCGACAATGGGTCCGCAATCAATGTTTGCCCGCTCTGTGCTGCTTACTGCTTGGGGTACAAAAATAAGGACTTCTCTCCCTCGGAAGTCAAAGTCCGAGCATACGACAATACTCGTCGAGATGTAGTCGGGACCCTTATGCTTCCCATGACCTTTGGATCCTACCAAACTGAAGTGGAATTCCATGTGGTGAGCATTTTTGCTTCTTTCAACCTGTTGTTGGGAAGACCGTGGCTACATCGACCTGATATCAAGGCCGTGCCTTCCACTCTCCATCAGAAAATTCGTCTAGGACTTGAAACGGGCATGCTTACTATCCGCGGAGACTCTAGGATTTGCGCACCTACTGAAGACAATGCCCCACTCTTGGAAATCCAACATGGAGAAGAAGACATCGCTCTGGGCGGCTTCTCGCTAGATACATCTAACTCTGTCTTTTCAGTAAGAATTGATAATGACTTTGTCATCAGCAATGTTGCTATAAGAATCGCTGATCGTTGCAAAGAACGGAATGGCGAAAGAGAGGCAAAAGAACATCTATCACAACTTCTGTAGGGGCCTCCTGTCTAAGGCCAAGCTGACGCTGAATCGGATAGGGGATGTAGGAGGTGAAGGCTTGCAAACCAGCAAGGACGACCCACTGAGGGCCCATAAAGTGCATTGTCATAGGCGGAAGGTCCAACCACGAGCACAAGAAATGATCTCAGCCCACAGGTGTCTGAAGAAATCGACCCACTCAGAAACTCGCCTGTCGATGAACTCGAAGCATCGCAGGGATAATAGCCTAACCTCATACGTCCAGTTGCTAGGAGGGATGGTTAGCACGTTCACTTTGTCACAAAGCCAAATCTGCAAAGGAGAGAAAGACAAGTAAGGAACTATAGAAAGCCAAACCGAGTGTTGAGGTAAAATGATAACGTGAGAAGAGTTTGAACTCGAAAAAGGAGAGTTGAGTGAGAGGCCAACCTGTAAGAGGAGAAGACTACCCCCGAAAGTCCCAGTTTCTCCAGAGCAAACCTTGTCCAAATCCATCAATGTCTCGGCCAAGACCATCGGGATCACATCCTTTCGAGCCTCAATTTGAACAGCAATACTGTCCAGCGCCGAGCTAGCATGACCGGCAAAAGGCACCAGGGGATAGGCTGCAAGCAGGCACATACAAAGCGCGGTCATGCGCTGAGTTTGATAGGTCATATCTGCTAAGTCACCAGAAGGAGAAAACATCTCAAGGAGCCGCATCACGTTGAGATGACCATCGCTGACCAAGTAACGGGCGGCACCACTACTCAACCCGAGGACTGCGGCCAAAACCTTATGAATACTCTCACGTACTGGAGGGATAATGACTTCTCCCAAGCCGAAGCCGCCTAGGTAGGCGCAAAATTCCTCCACAGTAGGGCAAAGCTCTTGCTCGCCAAAGCAAAACACGTGAACTTCCGAATCCCAGAAACTCGTAGCTGCCCTTAAGAGCTTAGGGCAAAGATGGATGTTGCGAAGGTACCTCATGGAATAGAGACCATGGGCCCGAAAGTTGAGCCAATCGACACCCTCCATTGAAGCTAACCATGGACGAAGCGAACCGGTGGACGAAAGGGCCATTGGGAGGAAGACAAAGCTTTAGAAGAATGAGGCTTTGAGCTGGGTTGAAAGAATTTGAAGTTGAGAGCCTGAATTTATAGGAACAAGGGACGAGAGAACTTCGACTTTCAAAGAGCCTCGGGTTCCAAAGGTGTAAATTTCCTATGGGTCTTGCATAGGAAAAGGCTTGGTCATAGCATGAGAGTACAATGCAGACATGCATTGGCTTTGAAACGCCTTTGCACAGGTCAAACCTCAATCACCGTGCAATCTGCCTTGGGAAACAGCAGAATGGAAACTGTCAGGAAAATAACCACGCGCAGTATAATGGAGCAACGTGTGGTATACCAAAACCAGGAAATCAACACGATGTAGCATTGATATCCCGTGAAGCCATGAGTTATAACGCGCGGCATTTCAAAGAAACGCACGGCATTTCAAAGAAACGCACGACACACTATTTTTGCATTTCTGCAATTTTTGACAGCAAAGGCATGAAGTGGATTCAAAGCATTTTGGGGCATCGTCAACCACCAGAACACACTCCAACAAGTATATAGGATTTCAGGGATGTTTTGCTTCGGGTCAACTCTCGAAATTTGAGGTCATAGAACAAAAGGTCGATCAAACCCCGTTTTCAAGCCGCGTCGAAGTACCAAATCACGTTTCAAGCCATTTCAAATCATTCCTTTGAGTCGCATAGGTCATATTGGTTGAAAGTGACTTGGTCCAAGTTCCAGTTCGAGTCCCGGGTCAAAATTTGAAATTGTCACCTTTTAAAGTCAAAATTTTCTTAGTTTTCAAGTGTATCCCAAGCATAAGGTCAAAACTTTCAAGTCGCATATCAAGCTCAGAGAATTGCCATCGTCATATGTAGTTGTGCTTGGGCTTGTAGTAAGGGCATTTATGTAAATTCTCATATATGGCGTCAATTTTGTAGTCCTTTCGATTATTCCTTTGATTTCTGTTCCTTTGTCAATATATTTTCCATTGTAAACCATGCATTGGGCTTAGTTTCATGATTTATGGCTAGTTGTGCATTTCGGTGAGTGTCTTAATTATTCAATTCTCGTTAAACAGCAGCAATAAAGGAAATTGTACGGCAAAAGGCAATAGAAAAATACTTTCTGTGCATATATTCAAAGGCATCCATGAGTCGAAGTACATAACAAAACAAAGCATGTGAGCCTGAAGCTCAAAATCTTATCTACCAAGGGTAAATAGGCACCCAACGAAAGGAAGCACACAGGCTCCATAAAAAGCAAAAGGGGGGAGACTCAATCCTCATCCCCGTCGCCATCTTCCTCCTCATTTTCCTCAGAGACCTCCTCCTTCGCCTCGGAGCTGACGACCTTCTGAGTGCGAGTCACCCTAGGCACGGTACTACCAGAGGTATCCTCCAGATCAATGTCTGTAGGCTCCTTGGTCTCGTCTGAAACGGCTATAGGCTCCTCCTCTGTGCCACCAGAGTGTCGTTGTCTCTTCGATGGATGCTCCTCCCAAGAGCCAGCAGACAAAGCTTGTTGCATAGGCATACGAACAGATTTCCTGCGTAGCCCCCGCACAACTCCTCCTCTAGCCTGCAATAACACAACGTTCATATAGCATTCGCATCATAACTATGGATAGTAAGTAATGGCAAGCAACCAAAGTCCAAAGATTTATCATCGTCCTTCCGGCGCAAGCGAGTATTGGTGGGGAGTGGCCCATGGCATATTGCTGCACAAGTTGCTCAAGGCCCATCATGGCCGTCGCCATCTCCCTAGCGTACTTCGGAGTCACCTACGCAATGAAGGTGATATTAGAATGAGCAGCGGTGATAGTACATTCACAAATGAAAGCATGTCATACCTGAGCAAGGAACTCTGGAGGCTCGACTGTAGGACATGGGACCTCCACCAGGCCAGGGACTCCCTGAGCGGTCACCACGTCCACCGTCCGAGAAAGGGTAGGCAATCTAGCCCCACTCGGACCTGTACAGCCGCCATGGAAGCCCTCGCCTCCTCTACCTCTATCATGTCTTCTTCCTCCCCTACCTCTCCTACCACCTCGCGCCTGCCATTGCGCCTCCCAGGCAGCGCGAATCCCAAAGCTCTGCATCTGGAACCGAGCCTGGTACTCAGCATAGTCAGCGCCAGCCTGAAACAATGGCTCTAACTGAGGGTCCGGCTGTGTGAACTGCTCAACCTCCTCCAGCGTATACTCGCTCATCGTAAGCATAATAGGAGGGAGCGGTCCAAGGACTGAGAAAGTGTCCAGCCTTAGCGACTGGCGTGATGCCCGATCGCCCAGGTTCCACTGCCAGCCATAGGGGGACTCTAAAAGCACTCTCCCTCTCATCACATCCCAGTTGCAAGCCATATATGGAACCTCAAAGCGATCCCAGATACGCCAGTGTACCTACAATTAGAAGCATGCATCAGGAAATCGATTCGATAAAAAATGTATGGGTAACATGGATTGAGAAATCAAAGAAGGATGAATACCAGATCAGGACACAACTCGTCCAAGTACAGCCGATACGCGATCAGATCGCCTTTCCCTTTCTTCACCCCTCGATACTCCATCGACCAACGAAGCGCGCGAGGAAGTATCATGTCGTCAGGGCACGACGTCGTGGGAGGGTGCATGTCCATTACCTCATACGTCCAAAGTTGCAAAGTTCAAAGGATCAAAGAGTTAGCAAAGAGTTAGCACGAGATGATACAAATGCATGAATGGAAAGCTAACTAAACATTAAAAGCAGAATTTTGAAGCATACCTCCCAGACCCACCAATAGCCACCGAGGCTCTTCCCGCACCTCGGGAAAGGGACCCCATGAAGGCGTAGCACGCCCCCAAAGCCGTGCCACCCCAATCAAAACGGGCAATCTCCCCGATATTCCTGAGTGCTGGCAAGAAAAAAAGATGTACTCGGTTGTGCCTGTTGGGAAACAGGGATGCACCAAGTACATATAGCAGGAAACACCTTGCCATCTGCTCCTCCTAGACCCTATCCACTGGAGGCTCTGCCCAAAAGTCTAGAAGCTGGGCATATGGTGCATCCCCCTTCTTTGCTCTCAGCCTATGCCCCAGGAGATGCCTTTGAAGCTCAGGGTCCCTCCCTGCCATAGCGTCGTAAGGGATAGGGTCACCTTCGACCTTCGACCCTCAACCCGGTGATTGCCGCAAAGTCCAAAGGCGTCACCATCATCTCACCGAAAAAGAAGTAGAACGAGTTCGTCGTGTCCTACCACCTCTCGGCGAGTGCCCTCACTACCTGGCGATCATTGCTCGCCCTCGTCAGTACACTGACAAACTCCCAAAAACCTGCCTCCCTCACCATCTCCCTCGAGACCTCCGGGAGTCTCTCCCAAAACTGGGGCACATCACCTGCGCCGCCGTAGCACGAGATCCTTATTTCCTGTCACAATAAGGGGGATGATTCAATGAACAGGTATGATATTCGAAAGCATGGAATTAAGAGCCATGGTACATTGTATTGAAGTACAAATATCAAAGCATACCTCATCCCGTCGCAAGGACGAGTGCTGCTGTGGGTCCCTCAGGACTAAAGCCTCGTCGTAAACAGTCCTTTCTGGCCTGTAGGCGTCCAGCAGCGAAGGCACCACCACGTGCCGAAGCGGCACGTAAGACTCCTCGACAAAAGGCCAGTCCTGCCCAAGGACCGCAATCGCCTCATCCACCACGGTCCTCCGTGGAACCAACACCTCCTTTTCATCTGCTCGAGTCTCCTCCTGCGGCTCCCTAGAAGCCCCAACGTCTAGCTCAGCTCGAAGCTCTCTCTCATGAGACTTGAGCAAAGCCTCCGCTAGCCCAGGAACCCCTCACAACGTCTCTACCAAGTCCTCTAAGGACGCCGTCTCCATCTAATCGCCCACACCAATGGGCCGCGACGACCCTACACCCACGCCACTGCCTACAAACATGGCCGGTGTCTCTTGCTCCTCCTCCAGCTCCTCCTCGACAACGGGGGCTTTCCCCAAGTCAACCCAAGACACCCTCACGGGAGAGGCCTCCATCTCCTCCTCCGCTCTATCCGAATCACCACCCTCGGCCTCCATGGCCCTCTCCTCTGAAACACCATTAGCCCCCGATTGGCCCGCGACGGCTTCCTCACCTCCTGGCTCCATTGCACCCGAACTCTCCGTACCCTGGCCATAACCAGCCAATACCCTGTCGTCGCCACTACCAACCACCACGGCAGCCGAGGCCGTGGCCTCTTCGGCCGCAGCTATCTATACCGTAACCCCCATGGTCTCCGGAACACCCTCGATCACCGCGCCACTCTCCGGAGGGATTGGGGGCGGTGTAATCTCCACCCTCGGCGATTGATCACCACCGGGTACCTCTCTAGTCTCCATGATCACAATGAGAGAGAGAGAGAGAGAGAGAGAGTCGAGAGAGAGAGTCGAAAGAGAGGGAAATTTTCGAACAGTGGGGCGTACGCTGTACGCCTCGCCTGTATATACTCCCCCTTGAACCGGCTCATCTGAAGTTATATCTGGACCAGGTTTAAAAGCTATAGCGCCGCACGGTATGTTGACTAAAACGCACGGCATAATGCTTTGTTTTGACGTGCTGTGCGTCCCTCCATAATCTACGCACGACGTTCTAGGTTACTTTGATAGTTCAGATGTTGGGAACAGTTCTTTACGTTCGAGGTTGTGTTCGAAGAAAGTAGACAAGCAAATGAATGGGAGGGAGAAGGGGACTTTTCATTTCATTTCATAAAATTCGGGGCGACCCTCGAGATTTTCCATTACATTCATTCGAAAAACAAAAACAAAAAAAACAAAAACACAAAAACAAAAAAAAAAGAAGAAGAAAATCCTACTGCCCCTCCCCCTGACTCTTCTTCTTCTTCTTCTTCATCTCCAGTCGCTCCCCTCACCGGACGCGTCATTCGCTCCATCCGAACGATCGTTAGAACCGTTTGAATTGCCCTCCGAATCCTCCGCGGTTTCCTCCGACTCGTGCCTTGGTGCAAACTCAAGATCATTCTTTTCATCAAGTTGATCGAAGGCAAAGTCCGGCAAATTCGACACCGCACAATGGAGGGTACGAATTGTGGAAATAAGCATCGCGATTTGCGTTGTGAGTTGTTCGATCTCTTCACGGTACGAGGCCACTTCGGCCTCCAAAGCATTGACTTGCGCGATAAAGCTGTTGTTTGCCATTCTTGCACTCGTAAAACTTCTGTAAATATGGAAGAGATGTGAAGAGACTAGAGAGTTTTGATGGTGGTGCATAGAATGAGGCACCACCATCTTATAAAGACGTTGAAGCCGACGAATGGGCACGCTTGCATTAATGGGTGCCCTTAAACCAGCCGACTGTTCTTAGAAATCGAAGAGTTGCATGGGAAGTTGAAACGTTGCGCGTTGCAGTGTTGAGCCGCACGGCATTTTGGCTTTGCATGAGTAGATCCCTTTTCTTGAAAATTGTTCAAACTAGCCACCAATATCCCCCCCGGGAATCAAATGTTCCAGCCGCCTTACAGAAGAATCTCTTAAAACGTTGTGCCTTGGTCAAAGGATTAATTTTCGTCCTTGAGGACTCGTTAAACTCTGTCATCCTCTGGGACTCGTTAAGCCATTTTCATCCTCTGGGACTCGTCATAATTTTCGTCCTCCGGGACTCGTCACAATTTTCGTTCTCTGGGACTTGTTATAATTTTTTGTCCTCCGGGACTCGTCGCAATTTTCGTCCTCCAGAACTCGTCACAATTTTCGTCCTCCGGGACTCGTCACAATTTTCGTCCTCCGGGACTTGTCATAATTTTTGCCCCCTGAGGGTTTGTCTCGAATTTCACAGCTATTCACATTTGTTTCACGACACTTGGCACCACAGACACTCAATCTTCTCAAGTTTATTGCATGAATCGCATTGGGTTTGTCTCGAATTTCGCAACTATTCACATTTGTTTCACGACACTTGGCACTACAGGCACTCAATCTTCTCAAGTTTATAGCATGAATCGCATTGTCCCAATTGAACTACGCCAGTCTGATCCCTGCACAGAGTACGTAGGCAGCTTTGCTAGTGCGACCGCCATCATTGTTTATTTGCATTTTCGATTTTCATGCGTTTTTGTCTCCGTTTAAAGGCTTTAGTGCAATGGATTGGAATGCTAGTCTTTAAGTGTCACTCGCACCAATCAATGGTGTTCGAGTTACGTTAAAGAGTCCTAATGTAGACACCCCAATCCGGACCTCGAAGGTTCTTTAAATGTCCCGATGACGAAATAAAGGAAACAATACCTTCGAGAGCTTGGATGAAGGACTCCCTTAAACCAAAAGCCCAAAAGAAAGCCCAAGGGCCCGAAACTGGACCCTTAGTACCGTATGGCATATCTCTACACCGCACGGCATAACGAATCTCATTATGCCGCACGAGGTCATGAGGTCAATCGCACGACATTTTGGATAAAGTTCTGACCGGCTCAGTTAGCTGTCGGCCACGCCCACTTGAGCCACAACTACAAGTTGGCTTAGCTGAAATAGCACTTCTAGCCCGCCCAGAAAATACCTCCCCCATTTGAATTCAAAATCCTTGGCTCTTACCTATAAATATAACCCTCCACTTAAGAGAAAAGGGCTTGAATTCTCTTTCTCTCTCATTATACTTTCACACCCACTTCTCACTTCCAAGTCTTGAGAAAGTTGCTCCAAAAACATTCCCTAGGCACTTTCTTTCTCAAGATGCCTCCATTTTCGTCCTCACCATTAAAGTGAGCCCCCCCTTTTTGCTCACTTTGAGATCTTGTCTACCAAAAACAATCATTCACATCCATAACCCTCTTTTCTCAACCGTCGTTACCCGCACTCATCTGTCGCCGTCCATCCTCATCCAAGCTCAAGATCAAAGGTATAAACCAGTTTCCTTGGGATAGGCCCTATCCTTATCCCTGAGGGAACTTTTCTATAGTCAGGCTTAACCCCTTTGGTTAAATACTGACTCAAAAACCATTTTCAAAAACAAAAACAAGCCACTATGCTGGCTGCACCACGCCGCGCGGTGCTTTGATGCGTCGCACGGCAGAGTGTGGTTGAGCGCCCGGCGTTCTACTACTTATTGACTTCTTATTCGAACTGTCTGGACCATAGCTATTCTTCATCAGGCCTGTTTTTGTTGCTGAGACATCATTCATCAGTATTTTCAGAATCAGACCATATCTACAAGCCATGTTTGGTTTTATAAACAAAGCTTCCTTGATCATTTTGAGCGATTAAACGCATTAAAAGTTGTTTTATGTTCATGGCTTGAAGGAATGGTACCCTCCCGAAATAATTTAGTGGCTGGGCACCTTTTGATGTCTATTTAAAATATTGCATAATATGTCGGACGGTGTTCTTGAACTTTACAATGACCCGATGACAAAATAGATACCCCGCACGGCGTATTGTAAAGCCGTGCGCGGCATTACGGTATGCCGTGTAGGAGATCGCTGAGGTCCAGACAGTTTTATCGAAGAGTTCTTTTCTTCTGTATCATTTTTACCATCCCTGTACAGACAGCACCATGTGCACGTCAATGTGATATATTCTCCCATGTCCTTATCCCCCTTACTTGTTTATTAAAGAGTTCCATTTTCCAAAAAATTTATGAAATTTTCCCCCTTTTTAAAATGTTTAGTAGAGACCGGTCCCATCGGGCGAGCCGGATGTTTTTCAACAAAACCTTTCCCGTTCGTAACGTGGCTCCCGAACCCAAAATCTCAACGTTTCTGCTAGATCAAATGCCTTTCCAGTTCTCGATTTCTCGAATTATCCATCTCAAAAATCTGAGTGGCGACTCTTTAGGCGGGCGCCGGTCGGGGAGCCCACACATGCCTTTTCGTTTCCTGTTCTGTAATTGATTTGCCATATCCTGAAGGGGGCATACCAAGCTTTAATTGTACTTCACTCCGGCAACCCCTTACCAGACTGTAAGTTGCTGCCGAAGCAGAACTAGGTATGGCAGGCTGGGGCTTAAACGGTCAAACCATGTGCATGAAGTGCAATACATGAGCTGAGATGCATGAAATGTAATCATCTGAAACAATATGCCATACAACAGATACTCAAGATAAAAGAGCTTTCATTAAGATCATTACAAAATTAGGGCTCGGCTCGTTGAAACTTTTCTCTATTGGCCTCAAGTACAAAAGAAAAAGTAAAAGTAAAAGAAATCTATGCTCCGTCCATGTCAATGCGGTTTGGCTGTGTGTCGGTGGTAGGATTGGGTTGCTCAGCTGGAAGCAGGTTCTTTGATAGTTCCACAGGCGGCACCACTGGAGGTTCCCTTCGGTGATCAACCTCGGGAACCTCGGCATAGTCAAGATCGACCTGATATCCACGGAGGAAGGAGAATTTGTGGGTATCCTTTATTCCCTTCAGTTCTCCCTCCTTGAAGGCCTTTGTAACTAGGCTTTGCAACAGCTGCTGATAATATTCACCAGCCTCATTGTAACCAACGTCACCGGCCTCCTCCAGCTTCCTCGGGAGATCTTCCTCCATCTGCTTCTTCTCCTCGTTATGTCGATCATTTTCTGCCTTAACATCCTTGATCTTGAGCAGCAGCCGATCCCTCTCTTGCCGAACGGTCTTGGCTTCGGCAACCTTTGCCTCTAGCACCTCGATTTGATCGGCGAGTTGCTCTGCCTCCTTCCTCTTTGGCTGCAGATCCCCCTAAGAGACCTCTTGGTCTCCAGAAGAACATCCATATCACCAAAGGCTTTTGCTGGCACATTGCCCGGCCTGCAATGAGAAAGGATTAACATTTGAAAAGGAGAATTATTTGAACTTGAAAGTTTGTGGAAGTGTATACCTTGGCGAGGAAGAGGCATAGTTCGGCCTTATTTTTGGCCTTCCCGGTCAGTAGGTTCTCCATGTCCTTGGGTAGGGCCAAGCCCTTCAGGAGGGTCATGGCCAAGAGAGGGCTTTCCTCCAAACTATTGCGAACGGTGATCACATGCCTGTCTGAGCATTTGAAGTCCGGTATGAAAAGCGCCAAAGGCTCACTTGGGTTGGCAGGATCATCTTCCGCAAGGTCGGTTGGCAGGACCTCCACATTCTCAACAGCTTTGGCCTTTTCTTGGCCCTTTGATCCTTCCCCTCGGGCTGAGTGCCTCTCTCTTCGGTGGCCGGAGTGGGGTTTCTCAGTAGTAACATCAACAGGGGAATGATCCTGTTGCACCGGTTGGTCGGTGGGGATGGGTTCCAGTTGCTCCTTCTGCTCCGGTAGCCCGAGGTAGAGAGATCCTGGGCCAGGTACTGTATTTGTAATGCCTGCCCGGCAGCGGTGGCCAAATCAAATGTCTTCCTCACCATTTTCTCTTTGTTTTTTCGGTGAGCAAATCCGGCGTACGTTGGTTCATAACCGAGGAAGGTCGAAGCGTCTAGGTTGGCACACCGAAGCAAGGCAATCAAATAAGGCCACCTGCCGGTGATAAAGAGTCCCTTGTTTGGTGCTGAGCAATCTGCAAATGAAAAGTCAATACGATATAGGAAAAACACGAAGTCAATACAAAACGAAAGCAGCTACGGAGACAAGTACCAGGTTTATCCCCGGCGCCGGGGAACCATCGCGCTCAAGGGATTCTATAGGGCCTCTCTACTACCGAACCCGTCTTAGTTGGGAAGGGGTAGTCGAGGAGAGGGTTGATTGGCCCCTACTCGAAGTTGCCGGATACTTTGACGAGGACGTTCTCCCACTTCTCGATGTCATAGAGGCAATCCACAAGATGATCAAAGTATTGATGAGTGGTGAGGTAATATTTGTCGTACTTGGGGCTCCTTGATACCATGTACATTAGCATCAAGTCCCCCAAAGAGAACGAGAGGTTGTTCGACTCTGCCAACCTTATTGCTGAGCAGAGAATTCGCCAGGTGTTACCGCAACCTAGATCGGCGCAAGGTTCCGCCAGGAAGTAACAAAGGAAGGGGCTCATTGGGAACCTTACTCCCCCCCTCAGTGATGGCAGAGAGCGGAAGTACAATGAAATCATCGCAGAAGGAGATCATATCTGTGGTTACCCTCTCGATTAGGCCGTCATCTGGAATCGAGAACTTCACCCGGAATTCTTCGGTGAAGCCCGCTGGACCATCACCATAGAAGATGTTGTACGGCATGGGTCCAAGTCCGGTAGGCAACAGGGGAATAATATCCACGTCTCTCGGAGGGGCATTTTCTCCGCCTACTCCGGACGTGTTCGGAGGTCCACCGGACGATGTAGAGGTGCTGACCTGGGCTCCGGCTGCAACTCGTTCGGCACGATCCTCGGGGTCAGAATCCCACTGGTCGGAGCCAATACCCCTACAGGCACTGTCATCCACTTGGAGGGGAACATGCCAGGGATGGCAAATAACTCGGTAGGTTGGCAGAGGTTGCTGAAGCGTTCGTCGAAGCTTCGATATCCCCTGCCATGGCTCTGGATCGTCTCCAATAGGGTTGGATATGCCTCAGGATCTACGTTCGGAGAGTTGATGCTCAAGTCCACCATGCTGAAGACCTAAAACAAGAAAAAGATGATGAGAATTCCTACTTCAGCACGACTGCTCTTTTGCACCTAGCCCCTACCGGGGGAGATCCAACGAGATCTTCCTCGGCATGAAGCGAGAAGCTTAATCTGAGAAGGGTTTCCTAAGGTAGGGGCTTCATCATCAGGTTATGGAAGAACAAATCACCATCAATAGGGGTCTAAGCAGAGGGCCACGGCCAAAGACGGCTGAGAAATCTTGTTACTATTTAAGATTGTGGGCATTTTTGTGCAGAACAGAGGCCCTAAGGCATAGAGGGTTTTGAAAGAAGTAAAAGAACAACCAGAGAAAACATCGGAGATACCTGAAAGCCCTAGCAGTGGGCGACGATGAGTGGCGAAGCGACGACGAATTCTGGTGGCAAGGGCAACTACAACAAGAAGAGTGAGAGCAGAAAGTAATTCGTCTCGCCCCTCCTCCTCTTATATAATGGATAAAGTGGAAGGGGGGAACCCTAGGGATCTCGCACTGGAACTGAAGCGACACCACACAGTCCACTCCCGCTGTGCCACGTGGAAATCCTGCATTGATCCGTACTCGCGGGGTTTCCCTTTGTGCCACGTGTCCCCCTATATCGTCTTAGGCTTAGCTCCAGCCGTTTGATCTCTAAGTCCCAAAGGTCCCATCAATCACTTTTGTAGCAAATCATCAGTGTTCTAAGTTCAAAACGTCTCTTCATGTTCCCTCGATGACCCGACGAAGTATGTTCGGCATGCCTTTCACGGAAGCTTCCTCAAATACGGGAACCGCCGATCAACCCCTCCCATCATTTGCCCAAAGTTGGAAGAAGTTGAGGGGCTATTGTGGCGGGTACAACTCGGTGAAAGAACCCCGACACTTGCCATGTGATGCCCATGAGCCAGACCCAACTCATTAGACGGATGGGTCGGCATATGCAACATTCAGCAGTACCCTGTGGCGAGTATAGCTCGGTGAAGGAGCCCCGACACTTGCCATGTGACGCCCATGAGCCGGACCTGACTCATTAGATGGATAGGTCGGCATATGCAACGTTTGGCAGTACCCTACTGAACTTGACATGCGGAACAGGGTTCGCCCCCAAAAGAATCGGTCTGGATATGGGTCATGAAGTTCAGTTCGGCGATGACCTGCCGAACAAGTAGCAATTCTGTGATTCAAGTGTAGCCGGACGGACACGATCAGCAAAACCTCCAGCCACCGAACCGTCCCTGTTCCCTGACTTGAAGAGGTCAAGAAGTGTTGGATAGGGACGATAGGTGGCGTGATATCACTACCTTAATTATAGGGAGCAGATCGTGGAGATCGTATTAGAAACTCGAATCATGTACCTGATTTGGGGCTGCGATAGACGAGCCAATCATTGGACGCGTGATGCCTAAACGTGGGTTGATCTCCACGTTTCCTCTGCCTATAAAAGAGGCAATCATAAGAGAGGTAAATGGACGGAAAAAAGGACTCCTCTTCAAAAAACCCTAAAACAACTCAAAAGCATATCTTCCTCTTTAACTGACTAGACCGTCGGAGTGCCTATCCCAGACCTCCACGATCTGGGTTTGGGCACTAATGTGGGTGCTTCTTGTGCAGGTTTCAATCAAGATACGCCAACCTAACCACTTTTCCTCTCAAGGTTTGACTAGAGTAAGCTTAGCACCACATATCTGTTAGTCTCTTGGTATCTCTGTCAGCATGTTCGTGTATCTGTTGACATGTTGGTTTTGTTGGTAAGTCTGTTTATCTGTGTCTTTGTTTTGGTATATCTGTTATTGATAAAATATTTTGTTGTTGCCTTTTGTTGAACGATTATGTTTTGTTGGTATATCTGTCTCTTTGTTTTGGTATATCTATTGTTCAAATAGTTGATAATCTTTTTTTTGTTGTTGCTTGTTTTATCTGTTAGTCTTTTGGTATCTCTGTCAGCATGTTCGTGTATCTGTTGTTGATATTATTGTATCTCTTAGTCTCTGGACATGTTGGTTTTGTTGATATATCTGTGTATTTGCCTCTTTGTTTTGGTATATCTGTTGTTGATAATGTTTTTTGTTGTTGCCTTTTGTTGTAGATGGTTTATTCACGCTACTTCATGTTTCCTTCCAAACGTCGTAATCATGGAAGTATGCTATCACATTTTCATACCTCCTCAAGATTCCTCCCATCCAAATTGAGCCTTAGTGATAACTCGTTTCATACCCAAGCAACATGGAATAAATGTAATGACCCTGATTTTTTGTAAATAAAAATTTCGTTAAATATTTGAAATTTTTTTTTACTTAGAAATTTCTTTTAAAATTCTTTTTTAATTTCTAATAATCCGTGATAATTAAATTTGAAACTTACAAAATTATATCTCCTTGCACCAGACAATCTATTCATTTTCTAAAGACAAGTATGCTTGTAGAAACACTTGTATATTTTTCTAATGAGTAAAATAAACTCTTAAATTATAATTCTTGGCTAGAAATCCTACATGACAAATAGAATTGGTTTCCAACCGATTAGTTAGAAAAACCTAACTACCGTTTCACCTAGTTACATTCTCCTAACCTTAGATGAGCCTTTTCAACCCTCTTTGAGCCTTATGAACCCCTTCCAACCCTAATTGAACCATTAGACGATTAGAAGTAATCATTTTACTTCATGACTAGTCTTTTCAAGACCGTACCTAGCTTTATTTCCCTTTTATCCTTTGGTTAATAAATGTTAGGGAAACTTGTAACCTTTGGGTAATAGAGATTAGATTGCCAATAAAGCATTGATTTGACAAGTCATCATGGACCATGTCATTACTTTACTTCCTTTGGAAGTAAGCTTAGTCTTGTCAACCTTACTTACCATTATTACACCTTTGACCATTGGACAATAATTGCTAGGAAAAATATTATCCCTTGGATAATAGCAACTAGACTTACCATTTATAATTATAGTTGACAAGACAAGTCATAAGGAATCTTGTACCATTAGGTTGCTTCTAAAAGAAAAAAGCTTAGTCACATCAACTCTTTTTATCAACTTTACTCACCCCTTTACCCATTAGACAACAAATGTTAGGGGAATTTTTATCCCTTGGATAATGGAGACTAGATTTGCTAAGGTGTATATAGTTTGAGAAGACAAGTCAAAACCAAATCCAATCATTTTGCTTCCAATAAAAGCAAATCTAGCTTTACTCTTTCTCTCCATTGAAGGGTCACTTTCAAAAGAATAAATATTCCTTCCAAGAATATTCTTTTTCATTATTTCCTCTTTAACCTTTGGGTAATAATTTCTAGGAAAATTTTTATCCTATGGGTAATAGTGTGTGCATGTGTTTTTGTACACTCCATCAAGCTAACTCTTTGACCAACTTCACACTCAAACCTAATGACTACATGACAACTTATTTCTAGTCTACTTTAAACACAATCCTAGCCTATTATTTTGTTCTTCCTTGCAAGCAACCTTTTCTTGGGACAAGACAAGGCCATACCTATCATAATTGCCCCTTTACCCATTGGACAATAATTGCTAGGGTAAATTTTATTACTTTGGTAATAGCCAAGACTTTTGCTATAAATAGCACCCCATCCTTGTCATTTAACTCACACCTTCCATTCTGCAATATGGCCGGATTTGGTAGCCCATTGTGGATATTGTCAATGGGCCCGGACGTGGTAGCTTCATTGGTAATGTGGCTTGGCTATCCGCGGAGAGGAGCCCATGCAAGTTTTGTGTGCCCATTGGAACCCGGAGCGGCGGAATCGAGGTTGGGTGTGTAAAAACGGATTTTGGAAATGTTGATTTGGTATATGAAAATTGGAAAAGGATGACACAGTTTACAACGAGTGGTGTAGGAGAAACTCAGAAATCATAGACACCAACGATAGTTGAATAGTGAATGTAAATGTGTCATTGTTAACCGTTTTGTTAAATTACGCATGTACCATTTGGAAATCGTTAACTGGATGATCTATTATTTGTAAGTTAAGGGTTAGTGGGCATGAATTATTCTATTGCTATTGGTGTTACCTTTGGTGACCCTGATATATTATATCGGTGGCGACGCTAGTATAGTGTGTCAGACTTTGTAGATGTTCAGGGTAAGTTGTACACTTTGGAGGCTTTCGGAGCTGAAGAGCTGGCAACGATGGAGGAGCAGGCGGAGTTGTAGTTAAGAACCTTAGTTTCCCTCCCTTGTGTAATAAAAGTACTCTTGTGAGAGTTATAATGTAATAACGAGTCAGACTCTATTTAGTTTTTCAATAAAGTCGTCCATTTAATGTTCCCAAAATTCAGAGCGTTACAATTAAATTCTGACATGGCAAGAGATATCTGTTTTCAGGAGGTATCGTGCTGACATGGCCTTAGGTATTCGAGTTAGGAAATATCATTTCCTAAAGAGAGAGATCTTTTTCAGGAGATATTTTTTCTATGACGAATCTCCTTGATTTTTTTTGTTCAACGAAAGAAGCAAATTCATTAATCAAGTCAAACGACATCTACAGATAAACTCCGAATACAGAACAGGACATACGGCAAGTACATATTTTCACCTAAATACAGAGAAATAGAGACACAATACATGAAAAGATTAAGAGAAGAAACTAGTGTTTAGAGCCTAAGCAAGAGCCAAACGCTCACTTCTTCACACCGTCAACGTGGCCAGCTAACGTCCTAAAGAGAGATCTTCTTCAAATGAATCTCCTTGATAAGAGCAGTCCATTTGTGGTACCAATTATAGCATTGCCACCAAAATCGATAATCCCTGGATATCGGCGACCACATGATCAAAAGATATTTAATGCGTTCAAAGACATTTAAGTGTTATAGTGCACTAACCAAGCCCTGCCTGAGATCTTTTTTTTTTGGCAATCCAAATCATCTATCTTTGACGTAATACAAATTAAATCATTTGTACCAAGAATGAAGTTAACCGCATATGGATAGACACTTGATCGGACAACAAAATTCTTTCATTTAAGAATTTGTGTGCCAATAAATGGATTTCCTTAACCCGATCAAGCCAAAATTTTATGAAAATCTTATGATTAAGAAGGAAAAAAAAATGAACGGTTTTGATCGGGAAGGTTACATCGTGATCAAAGTCGTCGGAACAAATATTTCCTTTCTTGAAAATTTTGTTTAAAAAGGGAAAAAAATTGATATTCGCCAACCAAATGTAATTTTAGTCGGCAAATATTACTATTCCCTACTAAATTATTTAGTTAGGAAATGTTTTTTCATTTATTGATTTTTTTTTAAATTAGAGAAAAATATGAAAATCGCCTACCAAATGTAATTTTAGTCAGCAAATAGTACTATTCCCTCTACTAAATTATTTAATCGGGAAATGTTTTTCATTTATTGATTTTTAAATTAGGAAAAATTTGATATTCGCCGACCAAATGTAATTTTAGTTGGTAAATATTACTATTCCCTACTAAATGATTTAGTCAGGAAATGTTTTTCATTTATTGATTTTTTAAATTAGGGAAAAAATTGATATTCGCAGGCGAAATGTAATTTTTAGTTGGCAAATATTACTATTCCCTAATAAATTATTTAGTCGGAAAATGTTTTTCATTTATTGATTTTTTAAATTAGGGGAAAATTTATATTTGCCGACTAAATTTTATTTTTTGTGTCGGCAAAAATTATTATTTCCCGACTAAATAATTTTTGTCGGTAATTGTTCAACATTTGGCGACTAAATTTATTTTAGTCGAGAATATTAGTCGGCAATGGTGTAATTTCTTGTAGTGATTTGTGGTACAAACACGTTGACAAGGCTGGTGCAAGTTTCTACAAAAATTTATACGGAAAAGAATACAAGTACATACATCATACATGCATTCATGTACATATATATCGTGCACATACATGTATTTTGTATGATGTATTGCGTACATACATCATACAAGTACATACGTATGCATCAGGGCCGGCCCGAGGGCAAGGCCCAAGAGGCCACCTCCTTGGGCCTCCAAATTTTGGGCCGAAAATAGGGCACCCTTTTTTAAGTAAGTATATATATTATTTGTTCATAGTTTTGAACAAGTACCTTCGTTGGTTCAGTGGTAAGATGCTGTTATTCTTTACTGGAGGCCTGGGTTCAAATCCTTGCATGGAACTTTCTTGTTTTTGGACCAAAAAGAAGCTCAAGCTTGGTCTTTGTAGCTGCTGTGACTCGAACATAGGCTAGGGCGGTTTCAAGACAGCCTCTCGAGCCACCAGAACAGAGGCATTTAACGTGCTCAACATGGACCAAAATAGTTATATAATAAAGATTTGGATTATTGTTGTTTAATTCAAAAATACGTTGGGCCCCACCTCAAGATTTCGCCTAGGGCCTCCCAATCCCTTGGGCCGGCCCTGGTATGCATTCATGTACATATAAAAAAAGTGATTTGAGTCATTTATTTTGTTCAAAATAGTTTGTTCACGGTCCCTATTTTGAATTAACTTTTTCAACTTTTGGCTTATTTTGCTTCAGTGGTAGAAATGTTATTGAGGATGCTTAGGTTTGGTTGAGGAGATCCTAGGGTAAATTCAACTTTTAGTTGGATGATTTTTTTTTCTCTATTTTTTTCTCAATCTTCGACTCTTTTTCATGTACCAACATTATGACGGCGTATAGTCCCTTTTTTTTTTTGCTTTCGCGATGTACTCTTGTTGAGTTTTTAATTAAAAAAATATTGCTCATAAAAAACAAAACTTTTAACAAGTGAAGCAGAATATCACACGAGACTTGCTTCTATCCACTCGCGCGGTGTACGAAGCAAGTACAAATCATATAACAACAAATGACGGGATGCTACATGGTTAGATTGTGGTCGATGGAGGGCGACAGTTCAACCAATTATAGGGGGCCTCTCAAAATAGGGGACCCCGTGCAGCAAGACCTAGTGTTTGGGCTCCCCTTGACTATTGAACCAATTTATCGTTGCCACATGAAACAATGTTGAGGAAAACCGGGTTGGAGATTCGACTTCGGGGGTGTTTTATGTAGTGAAAAAATTATAAATTTTTACTTGTTGTCGAGAAGTTATTAGGTGTTTTCAATAGTGAATAAGTTATTGAAAAATATCAAGTTATTTTCGGTAGTGAATCAGTTGTTGATGGATTTATCAGTAGAGTTACTGTAGCAATTTTTTTTTTTGTTGACAACATTTTTGTTAGTGGAAACGAGATGGAAAAATGCTGAAACTTTTTTGTTAGTGAAAAAGATATGGTAAAATGCGTTAATTTTTGGTATTTTTTGTTAGTGGAAACACCCCCTTAACTTTTAAAATATCCAAAGAGCCTAAACTATCATACAACCAAGAAGATGTTATTCGAAGGCAATTGAAACCCCTCATTATTCAAAAAATAATCTTAATTATGTACTACATTAATACTTTGGCTTCTCTTTGTAGGAGTTGCCCACCCTATTTTTTGGGTAAATTTTAAAAATGGTCCCCCTAGCTAGCATGAACTCTCATTTCCATCCTTCTAGTATTAATCGTGTCAATTTTGACCCTATAGTTAACATTTCGTCTCAATTTGGTCCCTCTCGCTAAGGGTGTCAATGAAACACGCATGACTAGGAATTTTCTTGCTCCATCGAGAGTTATAATGGATTTTTCCTGCTTCTTCAAGAATCTCAAGGCAAGCCCACGACCACCGATGCTTCCAGAAGAGTTCAACCATAGATCGTCAGTCATCAGCTTTATACAACTTGTCAAGAATCCGATCCACCTGAGGTAATTCTCTTGTTTTTGCATAAGCCTAATCCGCTGGGGAGTGTCTACGGAGCCCAAACCACATCACATAGACCCAATATACATTGAATAACCCATATACCAACTTAAAAGGCTAAATCTTATTTTAATTTTTTGGAAAAATGACGGCCAATGACGTGTTTTGATAATTAACACCTGCCAAAGACATTTTCAGTATTAACAAATGTTCTTAGCTTGTCCTTGGCGGATATTAATTATCAAAACACGTCAAGGGCCATCATTTTCCCTAATTTTTTTGGTGTGAAAAAAAGGAAATGAAGATCCAATTGTATATTAATGTCTAACCCTTAATATACAATTGTATATTAAATGGTGATTCATCTAATTGTATATTAAGATTCAACTTTTTCTATTTATTTGATGTGAGACTCAACTTTTCACACATGTTTCCAACAAAATTCAGGCATGAAATATAAGAAATAATATTCTACAATGAGAAATACTTATTTACGGATGTGCTATAAACAACTTGTTTGTAGCATCAACAAATAACAACCGTCCAAAAATGTTTTGAACAGTCTAGATTTTAATGAATATTTTTCGGAAAAAAGTTTAACTCTTCCCTAAAAAAATTTCATTAACATCTCAACTGTCCAAGTGTTTACAGCACCTTCGGAAATTAGATTTTCTCTTCTACATTATAAAAACAACCACTTTCTAATTCACACTTTTCAAACATACATATACACATGAAAGGGAGTACTTGTATTCCACTGCGTAGCCACGTTTTTGCTATATTTTAAAGTTTGGAGGCTGCGGAGGTAAGGTGGACCCTGGGGTAATTAACAAGCCACTAGGTTTGGGCAACCTGCCCCACAGGGCAACAAAATTTTTTTTTTTTTTAAAAAAAAGCCATGAAATATGTAGTAATAGTAATTCCTTCGTCCATTTTTAAGTGTTTTGCTTTGTAACTCCAACTTATTAAGGAGACATCATCATTACACATTTCACATCAACTTTTATCTCTATTTTCCCTTTTTACTCTCTATGGAGATATCATCATTACACTTTAACTCACTAACTTTTCGAAATGGAATTTATTTTTAGGGGCAAAATGAAAAATGCACCAACTTTTACCCATTAACTTTACAAAATGGACACTTATTAAAAGTCAACCAAAAATGGAATGCTGAACTCTAAAAAAGAGACGAAGGGAGTATAAGTGTAAAGACTCGTAAATTTCTTTATTTAATTTTAATGTTCGTAATTGAGGAAAAATGGTGAAAATGATGTGAATATGAGTGTGGTGGTTAAATGTGCAAGCATTTGAAAGGTATGGGTGTTAATGCAATATGGAATATATGTGTGTGGTGTGAGTGGCAGGGAATTCATTTTCCATTTCTCTTCTCTCTTTCCCGTTCTCTTACTATCTCTTGGCTCTCTCCATCTCTCTCACTCCCTCACCCAATTATCAAAAGTGATACTTACATAACAATTTAAATACAACACCAAATACAATCTTTCACATACATGTGGACTCCACACACACTATTATATGTGGACTCTACATGTATGTGAGATGTTGTGTAAGTTATTGTGTGAGTAGCATTATTGTAAAATTAATTATGTTATTGTTATATGAGGATGATATTTTATTGTTAAAACTAATATGAATGCAAGTACGTGCTAATTTGGTCCTTCCGCATCAAGAATCCTACGTTCGCTACTATATACATGCATATACATATATTGAAAATTACTTGGAGGGGGGAAGGACCTTCGCCTAGCTAATTACGGGAGTGATGAAACGGCTAGGGACTGAACGCTTACAATAATTCTCTAACCATGCACAATTACATAAACTCTCTCACATCAAAAATGGGATCGACACACCCTGTGTGTGTGCAATGTGTGTGGGTCCCAGATTTGATGTGAGAGAGTTTTTGTGATTGTGTGTATGTGTAAGTGTGTGTGGTAGTCAATGGTGGAGCTATGTTGGGGCCCGGGGTGGCCCCGACCCCCTAACCCCTCCGAACCTCCGAGTTTTAAAATTTTTTATTTTGTATATACCTGATTTTGAATGTTATTGATAATTATGCTTGTATAGCTACTTATAATCTTAATAATTTTGGCTTGATTTGATAAAAATCGGTTATTTTACATTCTCATTTCTCAATTTTTTTCATAAATAAAAAATAATCATGTGACTATTGATATTGCCTAAAGAATGGTATATTTTAACTGCACAAATGTAATGTATAAAAATAATTTTTTTGAAATAATAAGTATACATTCTGAAGAAAAAAAAAATCCATTAACCCGGCCTCTCGGAGTTAAAATTCTGGGTCCACGGTGGTAGTACCATAGTAGCGAACGCTTAACCGTCTTCGTAAATGCTGTTGCACGCGCAAGAGAGGATCCGATGGGGTCTGCCGACATATGTACTCCAACCATACCAACCATTGGATGCATGCAGTACTGTTAATGAGTTATTAAAAGGCTCATTCAATTAAATAAGTTATTTGGCTTATTTTTTTGTATTTATTCAATTTTTTTTTGCATTTGTTAGTTATTCGTCGAATTTTTGAGAATTATTGCTTTGTCATGAAGAGAGGAATCTAAAAAGTAAAAAATTACGATCAAAATCTATTTTTTTGAATAAAGACGAAAATAAGCCAATAAGCTAATTTTTTCGTGTCTATTAAAAAAATTACTGTTCGATCGTAATTTTTTACTTTATAGATTTTTTTTCGTCATGCCAGAGCAATAATTCTCAAAAAATCGACAAAATAAACAAATACGAAAAAATTTGAATGTGGGAAAAAAGAACCAAATAGTTTATTTAACTGAATGAGGCGTTAAGCACATGTTGTCTGCATGGCGCATTGGCAATTGATGAGTCCGTAGGCTAGGGAGGATAAGGCTGGTGCTGCAGTGCAGGTTTGTAAAGTGAATTTATAAAATGTGGGGTGGAATGGGCCCCTCGAGAATACCATGCGAAAACCTTATATTCATCTCAAAATTAATTGGCAATAAGTGGAAATGTCCCAAATATGATTAAACGATTACCCATTCCACTCTCAAGCAATTTATAATTCACATCCCGTGATGATAGACCAGCATAAAAGTTGCACAATGATAGACCCAAAAGAGGCTACATGTGACAGATTTCAAACGCGACTGCACATGAAGGGATATGTTAAGGAAATAGAATCACACATTGTTTGAGAGTGAAATAGGTGATCACTTAATAACATTTGAAAGCTTTCTACTCTTTTTTAATAACTTATACTTTAATCACTACTCTCATTTCTCTCCAATCATTATTTTCATTTCTCTCTACTCATTACCCATATTTCCAATTATTAATCTAATTTTTCTCTCCACCCATTACCTAAAAACCAAACTAAATATTTTTCGAAAACTCATCAAACAAGGCACAGGCAGCACATTCTCACAGGCAAATTCTGATTCCCCACCAATTATGATAATCCCTCTCCTCTCACTCTCTGTGTTTTTGTGAAACAATAGAAAATTTTAAAAACAATGTCAAGTTAGATCAGATAGATAACAAAAAAAGATAGTCTTTTTCACGGAGGCTCCGGCGCATTCTCAATTGTCTATTCGCGCAACGCAATCAATGGCTGAGATTCATTTTCAATTATGACCGGTCACAATTAACTCTTCCCCGAAAAAGTTTCATTAACATCTTGACAGTCCAAAACACTTTTGGACGGTCACGATTGAGTGCTGAAACACCACCTCCTTAAGGAAGATTTTCTCTAACAAAAATAGAGAGTGGGATTGTAATACATAAATAAATTGCTAATGCCAAAACGGCTGTGCATAAAAAGCTTGTATCATGTGCAAAATACAAGACTTTTATGCACAATAATTTTGATATTAACAAAAGCAGTTTTGATATTATTATTTCCCAAAAATTAATAGGAAAAATAAAAAGGAATCTTCTTTTTCTGTAGTTTTAGGTAGGCAGAGTAAAAAGAGTTTCGTGCAAAATTTTTTTTTTTTTTTCTCGGCTACAGATATTTAACGGACCAAGGGCAAACACGAGTAAGAAAAACTTTTAATCTCACACAAGAAAGGGAATCACTCTCCTAACCACTCGATGCAGCAACTAACAGTCATGACAAACACTTATGTGCAATCAACTTCACGTACAAAAGTAATAGCAAGGAAAAATCTTTTTAACGAGGAGTTTCTTGAACGAGGTGGTGAATTATATTGATGTGTTCTTTCCGGCTTTGGATAGTTTAGATTTAAATAAAAAAAATTCATTTAAATTCGAACAGTTCAAAGTCGAAACGGACGGCCCACGTCGCGCGCCTCCATAAATGTATGGTTCACGGCCGCTCCGTGAATAAGACAATCCCAAATAGCAAATGCTGTCTTGCAAAAATGGGAAGGCTGTGTACTGTGTAGTGAAAATCGTTTGGCCGACACTTTTTTTTAATCTCACAAGAGAGACGGAATCGCTAGATCTCCTACCCCTTCAATGCGGCAACTAACAGTCATGACAAACACTTTTGCAAGGAATTTAGGCTCCGTTTGTTTCAACGCAAAATGTTTTTGGTAAAATATTTTACTTATTTTCTGTCATTTGGCTAAAAAAAAGGAGGAAAATATTTTCAATGTAAAATATTTTGCATCGAAAGGGTGAAAATGTTTTCATCTATTTTTTTTTGTTGTAACTCGTTTTTGTTTTCCACGGCATCCCGGCCCTATGGTCCGGCGTTTCCAAAACATGTATCCCACCTTCTCCCAAAACACGTACCCCTATTATGGACTTCAATGTTTTATTTTTTTATTTTTATGGTTTGTGAATACAGTTTATGTTAACTGTAATCAATAGAGTGACTACCTCTCTCTCTCAGCGGCGGGGCCATGAATCCCATTCAGAAGGGGCACTTTTTTTTACATAAACTAAAAAAACAAATAATAGTAAGACATAATAAAGAAATAATAAGCACAAAACAAACATCCTCCATTTAGGCTTATTCATAATGCTTCTAAACATGAGCACAAAATCTAAATATTTGCTGCTAAATTTTTTTACAATTGACCCTGACAAGTTTTCAATCTTGAGAAATCATCAGTAGATCCCATGTCAAAAATATGTATTTTAATTGATTGGAGAGTACCATGAGCTTTACCGAAGAAAACTCTATAGAATGAAGCTCAACAATGCGAATAAACTTTTTCTTCAAAAAGCTAGAAAATGGATTGGATGGATTTAAACATGCCACACAAAGCAACCATTCGCTATCTGCCTCAGAAGAACAAGTAGATAATTCTTGAAGGACCCCATTGATTTAGTTGAAAACCCAAGTCAATACAGTAAACAACAAGCTCATTACCCAAAATTTTCAATCCTTTTAACATTAAAAAAAAAAAAGAGTGATAAAATTCCAACGGGGGCATGTGACCTCCCTTGTCCTTAATTGGCTCCGTCCCTGCTCTCCCTCTTTGGCAGTGAGGGTGTCCACGTTTTGCCTCGACGAAACTTTTAGGTAGATGTAATCTTCTTGTCTCAAATATTAGGTACATAACTACCGGATCTAAAGCAGGGAGGTAACGATTTCCGAACACAATGACAACTAAAACACAGTGGTCTACTTGGAATCTGAGGCAGCTCCATTTGTGTCCTTCCATGGTCAACTGACCACCCAAATATTTTTTTTTTTTTGCTTAGAATATATGTAAAATTTTTGGACTAGCCTTACTTTGAACACCCAACTCAATTGTCAATGAACACCCAACCCAATTATTTGAACACCCATCCCAAATGTTAATGAACACCCACCCCAAAAATAGCCCACAAATTAATCTACTCGATATTGAAAGCAATCTGCGCAATTGAATGAGAGATCAATGGATGAATGATTGCTTAATTATTTATATAGAGAGTGATGTATTTAATACAGTTGATAATGAGGATATCATGCAATGGTTTCAAAATATGAAAACTCGTCGAGGACAATTGTAATAGCTTATATACTTTGCTTTTTTTGGTCGCATTTTAGATATTATGTATATAGTTAGCTTCACCTAAGGGCGTTCGCACTCAGCAAAGTGCAGATGTCCTCTTTCCTGATTGAATTTCGATGATCCGAGCTGTTCAATGTGATCAGAATGTGATTTTAAGGGTCTCCCTGAGAAATCAGCAAAAAAAAAAAAAGGATGAGAAGAGCTTCATCCGAGAAGTTTTTATTGAACGGTTCAAAAAAAACTGCTCTGATGGAGCCCTTTCTGGTTATTTTTTTTTTGCTGATTTCTCGCGAATACCTTTAAAATCACGTTCTGAACCCATTGAGTGGCTCGAATCATCGAAATTCGATCGGAAAATGTGAAATCCTTACTTAAGCTAAGTAAGGACTCCCTTATAAGAAGGAGACTGATTATGTATAACTTTTTCTCTCTCTCTCTCTCTCTCTCTCTCTCTCTCTCTCTCTCTCTCTATATATATATATATATATATAATTGTGGTTTCTCAAGATAGTATGTGCAATTTTTGAACACCTTTAAAAGAATTTCTGGAGCCTCAATTGCTTGGAATTGAACTCATGATGAGTTTCGCAAGGCACAATTATTGGGTCCATTCCATACAAGAACACATATCGTGAATCCTGGATAAAGTAAAAAAGAATGCGATAAATTGTGAATGGTTGAATTGACTATGAATAATGAAGTTCAAACAAAAATATGAATAATGGAATGTGTCGTAGTATATTTGGCAATGAATGATCCCATTCAAATCATAGTCACTGGTTAATTTGGTGTTATTGATTGGGTTATTTTTTGATGAGCTTTTATAGGATGGTAAACGTTATGTTTTTTTTGTTGATTGAATGTTGGAGGCTTTAAATGTTGGAGGCTTTAAAATGCTTGGCGGTTCTATATCTAACTTAGAATAATAGTAGGTTAGTACATAACCTTTGTGTTGAAAATTATTTTGACAGCCAAACGGCGGAAAACTATTATTTTGAAAAGAAAAAAAAACCTCATGTGCCAACCAAACACAGGAAAATAAAAGTTTAAAATTCCTTTTTAAAAAAAATATTTTACATGAAAATAAAAAATATTTTATATTGTATTCCCTCCGTCCATTTTTAAATGTCCCGCTTTGTAACTTTAATTTATTAAGAAAACATCATCATTACACATTTCACATTAATTTTTACCTCTATTTTTCCTATTTACCTTCTATGGAGACATCATCATTACACTTTTACTCACTAACTTTTCAAAATGGAATCTATTTTTAGGAGCAAAATGGAAAATGTACCAACTTTTACCTACTAACTTTACAAAACGGACATTTATTAAGGGACAATCCAAAATAAAATATTAAACTTTAAAAAGGGGACGGCGGGAGTAAAACATTTTACATGGAAACAAACAGAGCCTAAATGGATTGTGGTAGATTAATGTTTTGTACCACATTGGATAGGTTATAAGACATTTGAAATTTTGGAAACTCACGTTAGGTGTATTTTAGATGTTTTATGCTATAGATAGGATATGAGGATGTGAACAATGGCCGTATTTGGTGTCCCTTAGAAGTACCATTTTGTCGAGTTCTAATAAAATCTTGTTGCTTATAAATAAATAAAAAACAAGGTGAAATTTAAAAAATAATACCAGTTTCTTCGAAAGAAAAAAAAAAAATGTATTACCGATTTTTATGCCAAAACCTCGGGAATTAATAATGTTTAAAGTTTTCCTGGCATTTAAAGGTATCTTTACTGTGGTTTCTATTACAATGCCGGTGTTTATTACTACTTCCTCTGTTTTTAAATTAGAGTCCACTTTCATCTTTTTCTGTTTTTTTTATCTTGTTTATACTCCCTCTTTCAATTTATAATTATTTTATTATTTTAAAATTTTTGTTTAATAAAATTGATTGAGATCTATCAAACAATATACATATTTGATATTTTTTACTATTATAGATTTAAAGATATAAATATTTTTTTAAAGTGTCCAAAATAATAACATGAACTCTTATTTAGAAATGGAGCGAGTGGTAAATGCCAGACTATTTCCAGTGTTTACAAAACGCCGGCAAAGTTTCCGCTTTCAATCACCGGAAAACTTTCGCCCTCATTTCATAAACGTCATTTAGCAATTTTAGCATCAATCCCAGCACAGGCATTTGCAGCGGCGTTTGTTAGAAAATGCAGGGGAGACTTTCCGGCTTTATTGTTCTTTTGCCGGCTTTTTCTAAATGATGGGAAAACCATGTTTTCTTTTAGTTGTTCGGGCCAATTAACATGCACATCGATTATTCCCGCTCCATTCTAGTCTAAGGCAAGTCATTCATGCTGAAACTAGAAAATTCATGAAAATTTTTCTCTCTTTCAACTAATCCCAAAAAGTTAATCGGTTTCAAACTCATAATATCTAAATTTACAGTTTTATTCCTTTTACCACTTGAGATGCCACTTGGGAGGAGGAGTAGTATTAATGATTAATGACCTCGGCTGAGTACTATTCCCTCCATCCAAATTAGATGACATTTTTTAATATTCGTACCAATTTCAATTTCCTTATATATTTCAGTATGAATCTCAAAAAAGATGCAATATGAATCTTATTTGATAGTTCTTGATTAATTCTATTATACAAAGTTTTCAAACTCATAAAAAACAATATAGATAGGAGAAGTCTCTCGAGAGCTTCTCTCTGTACCCTGGAGAGAGAAAAACCTCCTTTTCTTTTCTTATTCTGTTGTCTCCCTCTTCTTTTTTCCCTCCTCCCATGGCGGCTCCTTCACCTCCTTCCTCTCTAGTTTTTTTCCTTCTCCTCCTCTCCTACTTCCATGGTTGTGAGGTGGTTAAGACTCTTTTCTTAAGGAGCTGAAATCTCCCACTCTCCCCATTATTTTTGACTCAGGAGCCAAATCTATGGTTCTAAATCTGAATTCTTGGAACTAGTTCAATGGCGACGGCGTTTGTGGCGACTTCAACTTTCAGTCTGTGGCGGGAACGAGTTCAAGTTGGTGTGGCGGGTCCATCCAGGAGTGTTTGCTCTATGTCCATACCTAGCCACTCCATACTAAGCCACTCCAACATCCCTTCACAATTGTGATCGATGGGTCTGACTCTGGCAGCTTAGCTCCAAGTGATTTTTTGTTTTTGTTTTTGTTTTTGTTTGGTTAGTTGTATTTTATTTTGTTTGTTATTTTTTGTACTTTCAGACCGATCGTGTTCACTTTTATTGCACTGTGTTTTTGTTTTTGTTATATATAAATCAAGTTTAATTCTGGTAATAAAAAATATTATAGATTGAAAGATATAAATAATAAAAAATGATAAGAATTTCAAAAATTGTCATCTTTTTTGGATCAAGGTAGTATAAAACGGGCCCATAATTGGCTGAAAGGCTGCTCTAGATAGACTGTACTTGTGATGGGGTCCACTCGCTACCTATTTAAGTACATAATACTAGCGTTCGTACCCGTTTGATGTATGGGATAAAAAAATCAAATTAGTTTTTTTTCCCATGTACCGAACGACCACAACGCTAGTTCATAAAAATATAGTTTAATATTTTTATCAGTCCCATGTTTGATGCACGCTAACATTGGTTTTAGAACTAAAAGATATATGTGTTTGAGAAATGAATTTGGAGTATCACATGACAGTGCTCTAGAAGCATAGAATAATTTTACCTTCATATTCAACCTCCCATCTCTCTCCCTCCCTCCCAACCTACCTATCCCTCTCGCTCTCTCTCTACACAAAAATAGAAAAAAATTATAAAAAATTAGGACAGAGGGTTTGGATGCTTTTAAAAGCAAAACACATTTGCTTATAGTACGTATTGATTGGCGCCACTCGACCCCTACGTAAAGGTTTTTCGATCCTCCAATATCACTACTCACTGCGTGCCATTTTACCGGTGCTACCAATTTTTTTCACTCATATGCATACGACGGAAAGATGCAATCCCAGATGTAATAGCCGAAGCGTAGGGCTTCTAATTGTTTGCAGAATAACTTGATAAGACCGAGATCGATCCACAGGGAGCTCGAATATAGCTCGTTTGGATTGTAGGCTTTATATAAGGTTTTCGGCGTTTAAGCTGGCCAACTGTCGGTTTTGCTTTAGAAAGTAGAAAACTATGGTAAAAAGACTAGAAATGAGGTTTGAACTTAGTTAAAACAAGCGGCAAGGTCTAGGAGCTCCAATCGCTCGATGACTTAGCCATTTTAACCATTTCTTTTTAACAACTATAAGCCAAGACGTAGACAATCTTAACCCGAAACACTCAACGTTAAAAGCCGAGCATAAGCATAGTATTAGCTTAGAAATGACTTAATCTCGTTTTGAAGTCATTAAACTCAAATGCTAGGAGCGTTAAAAGCACTAGGCCCCGTGTGCAAACGATTAAAACTCCGGGTAACACAGGGTCAAAGAAAGGTATTAGCCCTTTGGTTTGGCCGAAAATAACAGACCAAGCTATTCCTTTGCTAAAATCATGATCAAGTCATAAAAAAACTATTAAAACAACTAAGCTATGGGAGAGAGTTCACCCCATAACCAAGCCTAGAAGACTACTCACATAGTAAAAGAGCAAGGCATAAAGCTAAAAAGAGACATCAGATTTAACCAATAAAAACAAAAACAAACTTGATATTATGAAGGATCTAGTCCGTAGCTACAACATTAATAAACGAACTAAACTTACTTGAGTTCTCAAGCAAATACACTTGAAAAGCTTGAAGCTAAAGCTATGGAGTTCCTAGAAAGCAAAAGAAAGACTTAGGCCTAAAATTATGCTATATGGTCATCCTTTCCATAAATGGCATACACGCATATATATAGGGCCTAAAAGATGGGTTACAAAGGACCAAAAGGCCCCCAAAAATATCCCAAAAAACTTGCCAAAAGTGAAAACTTTCCATAAATGAAAGGTTGAAAAACGTTAACAAAAATCTGCAGAATTTACAGGTGGTACCGGTACTGGCACTTCCTCAGTACTAGTACCAATGTTTTTGGACAACTTCTGGACTGCCAGTACCGGTACTGAGGAATTTCCAGTACAGTACCCGCAGGGCAGATTTTTTGGGCAACTTCACGGGCTCGCTTCGGACACTCTAGAACTCAGATTTGGGTGTTCTTTAGACCGTTGGAAAACTTGTTAAGTTGGCTTTCTAACCCTAGTGGTTTGGATCAAAAATAGTTTGTACATCAAAAGTTATGACGATTCTACCCTCAGCTGGTCAAAAGATGAATTACTTTGGTAAAATCCTCACATGTCCTTCAATTCCCTTGACACTTGGGCAATCCGAGCAACCTCCAAACCATCTCTTCACGACTTTTCGGGCACCACAATGGGGTGGCACGTGGCCTTGAGTGCTTGGTTTCACTCGGAGCATTCCTTGGCGTTCAAACGCGCCTAATTTATACGAATTACCTGAAATACATAAAAACCTACCTTACGTGCAATATCGCTATAAAAAGCTAAATAAATGCAAGTTAAAACAACATAAAACGAGACTAGTCGCGCCAAATATCTACAATATTGGGTGCTCATCACACATTCCAACTTGAACTTTGCTAGTCCCTAGCAAACTAAAACAAAATGTAGTAAACAAAGCTATGCAACCTTCCCAAAATTCAAGATACAAGAATATATGCTCAACTACTACAACTAGGCAAAAGTCCAAAACATGCCTTCAAATCTGATCATATGCAATCCACGCACAAACATGCCATAAACTAGGACGAACAAATTATGCCATTAGAGGAGTTAAGCATGCATGCACCACAACGATTTTCGACTCTAAAACTCACAAGGATACACTCTTATTTGACTTTTCACACAGTGAGATACAAGATACATCCCATGACAAGTGGCAGCGAGTAAATGCAAAAGCCAAAGACAAAAAACTACGCATGCTATCAAAAGAGCGCTAAGAAAGAAAGGAAAGCTAATTATTGACAAGTGTACAAGGATACACTTATTTGACTCTTCACACAGTGAGATACAAGATACATCCCATGACAAGTGCCAGCAAGTAAATGTAAAAGCCAGAGACCAAAAACTACGCATGCTATCAAAAGAGCGCTAAGAAAGAAAGGAAAGCTAATTATTGACAAGTGTGAAAAGACTAGGAATATCACAACTTAAGTAATAATAGATATCGGCCATGCATCAAATGGAGGAAATCAGCGTAGTACAGAGCAACGGAGGACTTTATTAGCTTATAGCGACCTTGGATACAAAGGAAAAGAGAATACAAAAACTGTAGTGGCCATTTACTAGCTCCGATCAACTACCCATTGGCCACTACCGACCCTAAACTACCCAAGGTATGGCCACATGCCGACCAAACGCCAAACAAAATTATGAAGAAGAAATAAAGAACAACTACTAGATAAGTCCTATAAAAACTACTACCACGGACTCAACCACACATAGTCGTCATCCTCATCCGGCTCCTCATGGTATTGAGCATCGAGCTCCTCCTCCTCATCTTACTCTTCCTCATCTAGAATGTAAGCTAGCCCAGAGGTCACACTAATCTTCTCATCATAGTATTCAACCTTCTTTTGAATATGATTTTACTCTTTCATATTCTTTGATTTTCTTTTTTTTTTAGGAATAGGGCCATTTGAGGTGAGATTTGTAGTAAGAGAGATTGAGGGGCCAATTTCGAGGGCTTGGAGAAGGAGATGAAAATTTGGGGCCTTAGCTTTTGTAGTGGAAGAGGAGAGATAGAGAATCACAGACCAACTCTTCGCCTTTTTACATCCCAACCACTTCTATTACATTCACACCACTCCAAAACTCCTTGAAATATTGAAAACACACTTCCACACAACCCTTCGAACATCCGGTTACCTAAGTTTGAACAACGGTAGAGACTCGGACTATGGTTCAAAACAAGGACGATGTGACTCTTATGTGGTTTAATCGAACAAAAAAAATGCCTTGAATCATTTCCTTCGTACACCTACAACTCCAACATGATGCATGAAAAATATATACACTACTCAAGTATGAACAAAAGATATTATTTAGGGAAAATGACCGGCAGGTGGTGTACGGAAAGCTTAATTGCCACTTTGTTGGGGTGTAGTTTTGAAACCACAACTACATTATGCCATTAGTCTTAATCACCAATACATGGTAAGCATAACCCTGATGAAACAGTATGGACAATTTTGCCCTTTCATAACACGACTTCATTTCAAGACTAGAAGGCCAAAAATCCGGCCTCTTTCCCCCTTCCTCTTCTGTGTTCCAGATGAAGTCATCTCTCTCTCTCTCTCTCTCTCTCTCTCTCTGGTTTGGTCTCCATTGGGCGGGAGCACTAGAACTTGCACCTCCCTTCCCCTTACATTTTTCTCTTCCCATTGTTGGAGTTTATGGTTAGTTATATGGAGGAGTGGGGATAAATTTCGAATTTGGGGTTAGGGTTTTGAAATTTTTGGATTTCAAGAGGGGTGAGTGATTTTGGGCTTATACATATGGATTGTGGGTGTAAGAGTGTTAGAAATTGGAGTTTAGATGGACGATTGGTGTGGAAATATGTGAAATTTTATGTGAGACATGGTAATTTCAAAATTGCGAGAAAGAGAGCGAACCTTATTCTTGAATGTAAACCCTTTGAAACTTTGAAATCCTTGGAAAATTTGAAGATCCATTGAGAGATTGGTTGAGATTGAGGGGATTCAGGGGTTATTTTTGTGGTTAGGGTTGTGAGAGGTGGGAGGATATGGAGGTTTAGAGAGAGAGAGGGCCAAAGTTATGAGAAAAAGTGTTCATTCAATCGTGCCCTATATAAATCAGACAACATTGGGTGAGCCAACATTCTCTGAGGTCAAACGACCAAGTCAATATTTGAATCAGACTCCATCCACTATATGTTTGGACACTATTAATAATTTCACCAGACCAAGTCTTTTTTTCGGCCAACTATGAAGTGTGAAAAGTTGGTTGAGCCAACATTCTCTGAGGTCAAAAGACCATGTTAATATTTGAATCAGACTACATCCAATATAAGCTTAAACCCTTTTTATTATTGCAATAGACCAAGTTATGTTTTCCATTAACTATGAAGTGTGGAAAGTTGGTTGTGTAACGCCTCGATTTTCGGAAATAAAATCGGAGGTATTAAATATTGATTTCTAAAACTTATTAATTAAAACTCAAAATCCAAAACGGATAATTCTCCCTAACGATTCGTCTATTACAATCCTTATTGAAATACTGGAAAATAGTCTTTGTGATAAAAACTAAATAAAATAACAGAGCCGCCTTCTAGGATTGATATGGATCCCAAGCGTATTCTGGCTCAGCTCCCACCTCTTGGTTCTCTTCTGCATAGAATTGTTCACCCTCAGGGTTCTGGGTTTCTTCCTGATTTTCTGCAAAATCTGGCACGGAAGCCAGGCAATCCGTACCTGAGTGAAAGAGTTCACCCCGAAGCATAATCCAACCCAACTACCCCTCTTACTTTACAACTAGCAGGCAACAGGATAATATGAATAAATGATACGAGAAAGTAAAACAGAGATTATCACATAATTCAATTCATTACTATCCTTTAACCTATCGTGTAGTCTAAGATTTCCTCCGCGGAATCTTTCCTCCCCAACCACTAGCCATGCTCGGTCCCATGAGGTCACTTCCCTTTGCTGTCGCAGATACACCTAAGTTATATACCGAGTGTGCACCCCAATAACTACAACAAGGGGTAAGCTTATCATGCCTGAATCATGACTAGGGTTCGCCTATCTTATATACCACTTCACAATCATCACTGGACTCTCGCCAGTATCAATTCATCACTGGACTCTCGCCAGTATATCAATTCATCACTGGACTCTCGCCAGTTTCAATCTCATCACAAATCCCATCACATTCATAATCTCGCCTGCAGGCATTCTAGAAATAAAAACTTTCAATTTCATCCATTACCTAACATCGTCTATTATGAACTCTATTCGCAAACCACCCCATGTCTCTAGGGTCCAATCTAACATATAAATCAAGAATTGGAGCAACATAAAATTAAATCAAATAATAAATAAAACAATTAACGAGCAATGCAATCACATAACTTTTTATGAATGGGCCGTTGCCCTTATTCTCGTGTGGTCATAATGTCAATAATGAAGTAAAACTTTTATAAAAATTTTAATAAAATATTTTCTAGGTTCTTATTAATTATTTCTAATTAATAAGATTAATTAAAAGCTAATAAAATGCATTAATTAGATAAAAATATTAGAATAATTACTCATGACCTAATAAGAGTCCTAAAGGTCCTATACAAGCAGTCGAATGTCAAAAGTTGGGTCCGGAGGGTCGAATAATTAAATTATAGGAAAACGTTAATTAAAAAGACCGAAAGTGAAGTAAATAGACAATAAATAACAAATTTAAAAAAAATGTTGTGACTGACATCATTTCATATTTGGACAGTGGGGAGTCTAAATAAAATTATTCGAGCATAAATAATAATGTTTATAAGGTCGTAAAGTAATTTTGATTGAAATTACTTGAAAAATAACAATAAATAATGAATTAAATAAAAAAAATATTTAATTTGACAAGTTACTGTATTTGAGATGCAAGGAGTCTATAAAAAATAGTTGGAGTGTTAAAACATTAGTTAAAAGGTCGAAACTAATTTTTGCTTATAAACTTTGAACAATAACTAATAAATAATTTAATAAATAGATAATAAAATAAAAAAAAATATGACCTTAACAAGTTATGATCTTTGAGATGTAAAAAGTCTAGGAAAAATAGTTCGGGGGTCGAAAACGATGTTAGGGAGGTCGCAAAACACATTCGAAACGAAACAGAACCTGCCGCAAGGTTTGACCGGGTCAACCTTGCGGCTGAGAGGCTAGCCGCAAACTCCAGGCCTGGTTCTTGCGGCCCGAAGGTCGCGGCCGCAAGGTCGCGTCCAGATTCGGTTTTTTTTGATTTTTTTCTACGGTTTTGATGCATGGGACCATTCGGGACGATGGGTTATGCTTAAAAACAATAAATATACTTAGAGGAAGGGTTGGGAAAGATTATACTACCTCTAATCGGATCGAATTGGTTCTTGATCGAAACTTGAAAATTTGGAAAGAAGGTTTCGGGTTCTTCGATCGGGAGACTTCGGGACCGAATTGGATGACGTTCGATGATGCTAGGGATTGTAGGAAGCGTATGGAATGGTCAATTTGGATTTCGGTCGAGTCTTGATCACAAACCCACTTTTCTCTCTCTTTCTTTCTCTCTCTAGAACTCCATAGATTAAAGCTCCGATCTCTCCTGTTTTTCTCTCTTTTCTGGACTAGAGGGGCGTGGTAAACGTTCTAATAAACCCTAGGGTCGGATTATTGGGGTATATATAGGAGGATGGGGAGAGTTTCGATTGAAACGGGATTTTAAGAGGTTGTATCCTATAGGGTTTCGGTATGGACGAAATTAGGACGGAAATACACTGAGGAAGGAAGTAGAATTTGAGTAGGAGAGTGAGAGATGATATGATTTTTTATGCATGCAATTTAAATAAATAAAAATAGGATAATTAAGAGTAATCTAATTTTATTTGTATATATATCTACTAGGAAATTATTAATAAGTAAATTCTATTATTACAAATCATACTTTTTAACGATATTATTATTTATAAAAATTACGGGTCGTTACAACCTATCCCCCTTAACAAAATTTCGTCCTCGAAATTAAAGAGTACCTTCAGGAGGAAACAGATTCGGGTAGTTCGCGCGCATAGTGTCCGCTCGTTCCCAAGTTGATTCCTCAATTCCTCGATGTCGCCAAAGGATTCGGACGAGTTGAATGGTTTTACCTCGAATGCACTTCTCACTATAGTCTTGGATTTCCACTGGTTGTTCTTCGAGAGTGACGTCCTCGTTGAGTTCAATGTTTTCCCAATTGATGATGTGGGAAGGATGTGCCATGTACTTTCGGAGCATTGACACGTGGAACACGTTGTGAACTCGGTCCAGTTGTGGCGGTAGTGCTAGACGGTACGCTACTTCTCCAATTTTCTCGAGGATTTCAAAAGGGCCAATATATCGTGGTGACAGTTTCCCTTTCTTTCCAAATCGGATAACTCCTCTTCGTGGTCTAATCTTTAAGAACACATGTTCTCCAATCTGAAAGGTCAAGGGTCTGGTCCTTTTGTCAGCGTAGCTTTTCTGTCGACTCTGCGCGGTCAGGAGCCGTTGGCGAATGGTTTGGATCTTTTCGGTTGTCTCTTGAACTAACTCTGGTCCTAGCAAACTTGTTTCTCCTACTTCAGCCCAACAAACTGGCGATCGACAAGGTCGCCCATACAAAGCCTCGTATGGTGCCATGTCTATACTGGATTGGTAGCTGTTGTTATAGGCAAACTCGACTAGGGGTAGGTGTCGTTCCCAACTTCCCTTAAAGTCCAAAATACAGGCACGGAGCATGTCTTCTAAAATTTGGATTGTCCTCTCAGATTGTCCGTCCGTCTGTGGGTGAAATGCAGTGCTGAGGCGAAGGTCGGTTCCCAATGCTTTCTGCAGGCTATTCCAAAAGGTCGATGTAAATCGTGAATCTCGATCACTCACGATGGATACTGGTACACCGTGTAATCGCACGATTTCTCGGATGTAGAGTCTGCTGAGCGAGTCCATTGAGTCCGTCATTTTCATGGGTAAAAAGTGGGCGGATTTGGTTAGACGATCGACTATCACCCAAATGGCGGTGTTTGATTGCAGAGACCTTGGCAATCCTGTCACGAAATCCATGGCAATATGTTCCCACTTCCACCCAGGTATTGGTAATGGTTGTAAGGTTCCACCGGGCTTCTGGTGTTCCGCTTTTACTTGTTGGCAGGTGAGGCATGTTGAAACGTATTCAGCTACGTCTTTCTTGATTCCAGCCCACCAGTACTGTCGGCGGAGGTCTTGATACATTTTGGTACTCCCTGGGTGTACGGCGAAATTGGAATGGTGGAATTCCTTAAGTACTGCTTCCCGAAGGGTACCGATACTAGGTACGAAGATTCTTCCTTGAAAGTGAAGGCTCTTGTCAGCGTGAATTTCCCATCCAGCTGCTGCTTTTCCAATTGAGAGTTGGTATCTGATAAAATCACACTCTTGCTCAAAGGTTTGGGCTAAAAGGATTTCTCGGTGTAAGGCTGGTGTGGCGACCACGGCGAAAAGACAAGCGCCGGTGCCTTCTGTGGTTGGCTGCAGCTTGAATCCGTTAAGGTCTTCCATCATCTTCCATTCCCTCATAGCTAAACTAGCCACGTGTCCTCGATTCTTGCGACTCAGCGCATCAGCAACTACGTTTGCCTTTCCAGGATGATAGGACATCGAAAAATTGAAATCCTCCAAATATTCTACCCATCTCCTTTGCCTCATGTTTAGCTCTTTCTGAGTAAACAAGTATTTCAAGCTTTTATGGTCTGTGAATACCTCAAACTGCTCTCCGTATAGATAATGTCGCCAAGACTTTAAGGCGAATACCACTGCTGCTAATTCCAAGTCGTGAGTTGGATAATTCCTTTCATGCGGCCTTAACTGTCGGGATCCGTAAGCAACGACCTTTCCATTTTGCATGAGTACAGCTCCCAATCCATCTTTGGATGCGTCGCAGTACACAGTATACTCCGCGTCTCGTTCGGGTATGACCAGTATAGGAGCGCTAGTCAACCTTTTCTTAAGTTCTTGAAACGATTTCTCACATGCTTCGTTCCATTCAAACTTAACTCCCTTTTGGGTTAGTCGCGTCAATGGTTTTCCCAAGATGGAGAAATCCTGAATGAATCTTCTATAGTAGCCAGCCAATCCTAAGAAGCTTCTAATCTCGAACACCGAAGAAGGTCTCTTCCAGTCCATGACTGCCTCTACTTTGCTGTCGTCAACTGCGATCCCTTTTTCTGACACCACGTGTCCTAGGAATTTGACTTCTTTCATCCAGAATTCGCACTTGCTGGCTTTCGCATACAAATGATTGTCTCGAAGTACTTGAAGGACAATTCTCAAGTGGTCTTCGTGTTCTTTCTCCGTTGGAGAGTATATAAGGATATCATCGATGAACACTACCACAAATTTGTCCAAGTACGGCGTGAAAATTTGGTTCATCAGGCACATGAAAACAGCAGGAGCATTGGTTAGACCAAATGGCATGACCACGAACTCATAGTGTCCGTAACGTGTGCGGAACGCCGTCTTTGGTATATCACCATCTCGAATTCGCAATTGGTGATATCCAGACCTTAGATCAATCTTCGAGAAACAAGTCGACCCTCTCAGTTGGTCGAACAAGTCATCTATTCTCGGTAGCGGGTATCGGTTCTTGATTGTGGCCTTGTTGAGTTGACGGTAGTCGATACAAAGTCGGAGTGTTCCTTCCTTCTTTTTGACAAATAGCGCTGGGGCTCCCCATGGTGAGGTACTGGGTCGGATAAAACCCTTTTCTAAGAGTTCTTGAAGCTGCGTCTTTAACTCTCGTAGCTCTGCTGGAGCCATACGATACGGGGCCATCGAAATTGGGGCCGTGCCGGGTTGCAGCTCGATGGTGAAATCCAATTCTCTTGGCGGTGGTAATCCTGGTAATTCATCTGGAAATACGTCCTCGTACTCACAGACGACGGGAGGGAGGTTCAATTCCATTCGGTCCGTCTCCTCTAACTTGAGACTCGCTAACCATCCAGCGAGCTTCCTATGCCACTTTGATTTGTGCGCGTAGGGTGCAGATGGGTCTTGTCTATCCCCCTTAAACTTGAAACACGTCCCATCTGGCGAATAAGCCGTCACCATCTTTCGATGGCAGTCTATGACAGCTCGGTGTGCCGTCAGCCAGTCCATCCCAAGTATGACGTCAAAGTCCGTCATTTCGATTACTCGTAAATCGCATGTTAACCGCAGGTTCGATACTTCTAATTCGCACCCTCTACAAATTAGTACTATCGGAATCTTACCTCCTAATGGTGAGGTCACATGCATGGTTGTCTTTAAAGGTTCCGTTTCTAATCCAAGTGTAGATACACATGCGGCAGATATAAATGAGTGCGAAGCTCCAGAATCAAATAATGCTTGAACGCATGTAGTATAAAGAGTGAGGGTACCTTGGATTACTGCAGGGTCCATCTCCTCTTCTGTTCCTTGCAGTGCAAATACCCTTCCAGCATTGGGCTGGATTGGCCCGTTCGACCCTCTATTCTGAGTTGGCGGTTGATTCCACCCACCACGAGGCTGGTTCTGTCCTCCAGATTGGTTACCATTCCAAGCCGGCCTAGCTTGGTTCTGATTCTGATTCTGATTCCCAATTCCTGCAGTCCTGACCTGATTTGGCGGCGGTCCTCCATAGTTTCCAGCACCGTTCAACTTAGGACAATTCCTCCTGATATGTCCTTCCTCTAGGCAATAGTAACAGCGGTGATCTAGGTTTTGGTTTTGGGGAAGAGGGTTGCGGTTTGGTCCAAGATTAGGATTTGGGCCTCGGTTCGGTACTAGGATCTGGTTCGGATTAGGGTTAGGGTTTCGATTGAACCCTAGATTGGGGTTTCTCCAGGCTGAGTTGGTTTGTGACAGTTGTGGGCGAGGATAGTAGGGTTGAGAGGTTGGGGTACTCCTGTTGTTAGGGTTGGTGCGGATAGGTCCTCCAACTGCAGGTATCACCTTCTTCTGTTCACGCCTGGTCTTAAAATCCAAGCTTTCTCTCTCCATTTTAAGGGCGCATTGCACCACTTGTGAGTAGGTGGGAAGCGTCTGCGCCACTACCGCTCGGCGTGTCTCATTGAGTCCCCACTCAAACTTTCTTGCCTTATCATCATCAGTCGGTATGATCCTTGCGCCATAGCGAGACAGTTCTTCAAACCGTGCCGCGTACTGAGTCACAGTCAATGTGCCCTGCTCGAGGTTCATGAATTCAGAGGCCAATGCTTGTTTGACAGGGGTTGGAAAGTATTTGTCAAGGAAAATTTCCTCGAACCTGTCCCAAGTCATTGCTGCCACATCATGGGTGTTTTTCATCAGGTCCCACCAATGCTGAGCTTCACCCTGCATCTGATAAGTAGCAAGGGCAATTCGATTGCTGGCCTCTTGAATATCTAGGGTTTCCAGAATTTTCTTAATTTCCGCCAGCCAAGCTTCTGCAGCTGTGGGGTTAGGCTCTCCCTGAAAGTAGGGCGGGCGACGCTTGCAAAATTCATTCAATGCCTGGCTCCTGGTCATTGGTCCTCGATGAGCGTGTGGGGCTCCACGTGGGTTCTGGTTGTTTGCAGTCGCCGCAGCGATAAATGCTTGCATGAGTTGGAATAGCTCAGTAGTCCCAACTTGGCCATTGGGTTGAGGGCCTCCATTGTTTTGCTCATTATTCTGGTTGTCTCTGTTTTCCTCCATCTAGATACCGTTGTGTTATAATTTAGTAAGGGGGGTTTATCATAAGAACATACATATATGTATATTTATTAAATACGTGGAAATAAAACATCATAAGAAACTTTTCTTTTATTAACAAAACAAAACAAACACATCATTCATGCCAAAACACATTACTTAGATGTGTAGCTACCAAAAGTCAAGATAAATCCTACTATCACAATCGTCTTCCTAAAAAAAATGTCAAGAAAATTCCTACTACCACAATTGGTTTCCTAAAAGAAGAAAAGAACCTCGAACACATTGCTGTGCGCGCAAATGACCAATTAGTTGCTAAAGAATCGATCAAATCGAAATAGCCCAGGGAAATGTTCCGCTGACAGACTCCGCCTTATCAACGGTGTCCTCATCGAGCCCATAACAACGACAG